>JBBBVM010000739.1:0-1200000 GCA_037355625.1 Petunia x hybrida | reverse complement strand
GCTTGCCCAATCAGTGAAAACGGGAACAATGTCAAGCGAACATAATCAGTAGGAACTTCCGTCGGTGTATAAGTATCACTGATCTACAAGAAATTCTGAATGTGTTGCTGCGGATCTTCATGAAGTAATCAAGCATATTGCCCAGTCACATGCAGCAACTGAATCATGCCGGGCTTAATCTCAAAGTGCCCGGTGATAGCGTGCTTCACAATGCTAGTCACTCCCAGGCTGGGAAGAGCAACATCTCGCACCGCTACTGCTCGTTCTTCTGCCATTTCAGTGGGCAAGGAAGCAAGCACAATTGCTAGTGCTTCTCGGTCTCTCGCTTCTCTTCTTACCCTTCTCAAGGACCTTTCAGGCTCGGGATCAAAAGGTTCGAGTGGTTCATCCCTTCTATTCCTTTGCATGCAAAACCTGTAGCCTGAAACAGCACAAGAAACTCAACAAAAAAAATTAAATCTGAATAGATAATGAGTAATCTTTCACAAAGAAATCAATCAATTATTAGTCCCCGGCAACGGCGCCAAAAACTTGTTGCTCCCAACGCACATGCAAGTATACGTGGTCGACAAGTAATAAAATGATAAGTAGAGTATCGTTCCCATGAGGACCAATCAGACTGGAATCCTAACAAACAATTTCTTAACAGTTATCCAGGGATCTTTTGCAATAGAGAGTTTTATTAATTAAAGAACAGTAATTTAAATGGTGGAAATTCAGTCAAACAATGGAGCAAACTTTGGTTGTAAACAATATTAACGAAACGGTCCAGGGTCAGAGCTACGACCAATCCAGTTGAGTTTTCCAATTGATTCCACTTCTCAAATCCCGGATTACTAACTAACAGATTAAATGTACCCATGAAAACCTTTCGATTCTTCACGGTCTATGCAGGCTACTCCAATCCCTATATGTCTATGGGTTGAATCACGTGCACGCATTAACAAATTCTGTGATTAGTTAAGCTAGGCGAGAAAGTATATGTCTATCCTACTCACAAATTGGTTCCCCGATGCCCAGGTTCACAATCTAGCCCTACTCTTTCTTATTGCGTTCATAAATTTCCTCTTTCGAGTTCAATCTAAGAACCATAGATAATGCATAATTAGGCCCTAATAATTAAACAAGTGAAATCAAGAAAGAATAAATAATCTGTTATGGGATTCAATATATGGAATTCAATCTTCAAACATCAACCTTCATGAAACACTCTAACCCTAGAACGAAAGATTTAGCCACGCATACTCATAATCACAAGACAATGATTTAATGAAATAATGATGAAATGATTAATAGATGAAAGAATAGGAGTAAAACCCGAGTTCAATGAAGTATGGTGCTCTCAAGTTGCTTCAAAGTCTGAACTCCTCTCAAAAACTAAGTAAAAAGGGTATTTATAGTGTTTACAAAAGCCTAGCAATTAGTTACGCGTAAGCCTAGACGAAATAGGACTTCCAAAAACGCTCCAGGGACTCTATAGCTGGCACCCCGCGCCTCAAAGTGCGCTCAACAAGTCAGAGTCCGTCGAATCTCGCACGCAACGGCCATGCTCCGCGCCCAAAAACGCGCCAGAAAGCTGAGCGCCATACCAGGCACGGCGCGCCACCCAACGCGCCTGCCCATTTTCAATTTCTCTTCGTCTGCAGCTCGCGTCGCGTCGTGCCTCCATGTGCTCGATCCAATCCTCAATCAAATTCCAACCTTTTCTTGCTTGATCATGCTCTTTAAAGCTCCAATTGCACTTTATAACAACCTACAAGCATACGACATAAACTCAGTGCAAAATCACATTCGTTAACTGAAAAACGCGCGAATAAAGTATCCAAACGTGAGGAAATATTAAGGAATAATAGGCATAAAATGCCAAACATCATGTTGCATAGTTTTAATAAAATGACCTTCATTTCATCTGTAGGCAAGTACTGCCTCTTCAGAAAAGATCAAAGGGCAAATATTTTCTGCGAGACTATAGGAAGAGATTCAAGGGACAAGCGCTACCCAAATAACACTTCAAGCTATCTGGGAGAATGTGGAAAGAGATTAAAGGGCAAGTGCTGCCTATGCAAGAGGGTCAAAAGAAGGGCGGATGCGGCCGTCATTATAAAATTTTGTAGGGATATTTACGTTCGAGATTTATTCATTAAACTTTTGGAGGTCATTTTTGAAAAACTATTGTTAATGAGGTCAAAAAGGCAAACCACTGTCTATGGTACAATAAAATTCATTACATGTACCCCTTATCCTTGGTTATGGTTTTTTGTCTCCACTTAAGAATGGTTTAGCAAAATGGCCTCGATAGGCAACACTTCACGTTATAAATTTACAAGTGTTCCCTCGGGGGAAACACTTCAAGTATAAATTGTAAGTGCTGCCTCCAAGGCAGCACTTCAAGTTATCTGGGAAGAATGTTTACAGAGATAAAAGGTCAAGTGCTGCCACGGGGGCAACACTTGCAGCACTTGTCATTTTATACTTGAAGTGCTGCCCCCGTAGGTGCACTTGTCAAGTTTAAAACTTGAAATGCTACCCCCGAAGGAGCACTTACTTAAAATTAGTGAAGTTATTCTTGTAAAACCACTTTAAGCGAGGTCAATTAGGCAAACCATTGCCTAAGGTGTCATGGTTTTGTAAATTACCCTCTATGGTGTCATAGTTCTGCAATTCTCCCCGCCAGATCTGTCTATTTCACGCAAAAACTTGAATGACCAAATCACAACCCACAAAACAAACACATGTGGAATAGGGGTGCTCACCGAAAATCGAAAAACCGAATCAAACCAAAAGAAAAAACTGATCTTTTTTATGTTTGATTTGGTTTTGGTTTTTTAATTTCAAAAACTATCAAAATTTGATTTGATTTTGCTTTTTAAGCAAAAAATATCTGAACCAAACCGATTAGATAAATACTTACTTAAAAATTATAATTACACATAATTATGTGTATTTTTATGTAAATTTTTATTAATTATGTGTATTTTTATTTTTATGTAAATTTTTATTAATTTACATTATATGTCAATTTTTTGCTCTCTTGAATTATAGTCTAATTCCTCACCTTTATAGTTTTTGCATTTTGTATTCTAATTTGCATTCTAATCTTTATTTTAATAAGTCAAACAATCTATTGTATGTTAAAAATAACTTGTTAGTCCTTCATTATCTTTGGCTAATTTAATTTCATCAAGATATCTTGAAAAATGATATCTCTTCAATTTTTATTTTAAAGTTAATTGATATGGTTAATTGTTTATACAATCATACTTGGCTTGAGTGTGTCATGGTGGAATATAGTCGCTCGAATATGTGTTTGATCCTTGGAAGTGTATGTCACATATTTGGAGAGGAAAAAATCGAACAAACTGAAATAACCGTTATAACCGACAAAAATCGAACAAGTGGAAAACCGACTTAATTGATTTGATTATGGTTTTTAATTATTTAAAAATCCAAATTAGTTGGTTTAGTTATCTTTCAGAGAAAAACTGACTCAAACCGGCCTATGAATACCAGTATTGACGGGCCATGTTGACAGCCTCCTGGCTGTCCGAACATATAATTGTCAAAATGGAAATTCCTATTTTCTTTCTTTACTTTTTTTTTCATCAAGTCTTGTAATTGCATCTGAAAATATCTTCAAGTAATGATTAAAATGGTATAAGCAATAGGTGAAGTATTATGAGTATTTGAGCTCACGCCTCACATCATTCTTGTAGGAAAGCATAAGAATACACTGAAGTTTGCATATATTGTTGAAAGACATATGAGAAATAGGAAATAATAATAATCTCGGTATATTAGTGTCATGTTATTCAATTTTTGATTCTCTTAAATGTGTTAATAACAGCAAACTCCATCATACCATAGCAAAATGCCTTGGAATAGGGCATGGATCATTGACAAATTGCAACCTCATTAATAAATATCCAATTTGTAGCAATGAGCTATACATTACATCTTTGGTATAGTATTATTCATTTACTAATAGACACCATATATTTCGAAGCAAATACGTCCAAGAAGCAATGTGAAAGAATTCATTGTGGACTGCTACAAGAAGCAAATACGTCCAAAATTTTGGACCACCTTTAATTTTTGGTAGACAAAAACTCCACCAGTCCATTATGAGGGGCTGCACTCGCCCTTCTTCTGTTATAAGTACAAGCTGCCACACCACATCTCTCTAGACAATTTTGTATCTTAATGGATCGACATGGATAGTCGATTCTAACTTGGATTGAAGCTATGTTATTGCTAAATGAACCGACCAAAATAAAGCAGTAATTATTTGTGGAAAATTGTACTGATGTATCCTCTGCATCACTTACCTTATGGCTTGCCGCTGTAATTGATGTCTTTGTTGACAAACACAAGGGACACCCCTCCCTTAGATATTTTGTACATTTCAGTGGTGTAAAATAGTACACCACCAAGTTGAAAACGCGTCTTGCAAAATGACATACAAAAATAGTGAAGATTGCATCCTTCAATGAGGAAAAAGAATTTCATTCCTGCTATCAACAGCTAACAGAATGATTTAGAGACTGTCTCAGATTGAACAACCTACTCTTTACACTATATACAACAACTGTTTTATGATGGACCTGTAAAAAAAAAATAAAAAAAAAACTATTAATGAGAAATGGAAAAAAATAATTATATCGGGAGCTTCTTATCAGTAAGGCTTAAAGTCTAGTGGCACCAGTGAGAACTTTCACGGTCGTTTGCCTGTGGAATATCAATATGAAAAAATTGAGACTGGACTACTGGAGATGCTGCCATGGCTATCATCACATGCAGCTAAAGCTCTCTCTAAATTAGAGACAACATCAGTCATGGTAGGTCTATCCTTGCCTTGCAAGTGCACACAATGCATTGCAGTATATGCCACCAATTCTACTCCCTCTGCTTCCCTTGGCTCTGTCAGCCCAACTCTAGGATCCAAAATCTTTGTCAATTCTCCAGCCATAATTGCTGGTACAGCAAAGTCCACTACACTCATTAGTGCATCCCCATTTTCTACACTAGTCATGAATATGGCTCTCTTCCCTGTCAAAAGTTCTAACAATACCACACCAAGTCCATAAACATCACTCTTTGCTGTCAAGACATTAAGTCCATAGTACTCTGGATCAAAATATCCAACCGTGCCCGCTGCCTTCATTGACTCACTGTAACTGGCATCAGTCTCTGGCTGCATTAACGATAATCCAAAATCAGATACTCTTGCAACCCAATTTGCATCGATCAAAATGTTGGATGACTTAATGTCCCTATGAATTATAGGTGGAACTGCATAACTGTGAAGGTATTCGATGCCACGAGCAGCATCTAATGCAATCTTGATCCTCATTTTCCAAGAATTCACTATACTACTACTCTTCTCCACATTGTTCTTACTATGTAAATGATCATAAAGCGCGCCATTCTTCATGAGCTCATAAACCAAGAGTCTTTCATCCCTTTCTTCACAATAACCAACTAATCTAACCAAGTGTTTATGATGAAGCCGGGACAAGAACGCCAATTCTGTTTCAAAGGCCCTCTCTTTCTCCAGGACTTTCTTCATCTTCGGACATGTTTCACCACGTTTGATCGCCACCTCACAACCATCAGCTAATTTTCCCTTGTAAACAACCCCAAAGCTACCAGCACCAATCTTGTTCTCCAAAGAGAAATTGTTTGTCGCTGCAACAAGCTCCGAAAACAGGAATTCCTCTGCCTTATCTCCATGTTTAGATGAAGTTCCACTCCTTTGACGCCTCATTAACCTCGACCCTTGGCGCTTAATAGTCGATGATCTTGAAACTGGACCACTACCACTATAACATCGTTGAGCAGCATTACTAGTATTAATAGTAGGTTGAACAGAATTATGAATTTTTTTCTTCCCAAAACAAACACTAGTCCATAAACAATAAACAATACTACAAATCCCTGCAACAGCCCCAACTGATCCAACAACTACAAAAGCTAACAATCCCTTTCTCAGCCCCTTAGATGGCGACGACAACGCCACCACCGGAACAAATACCAGTGGCGGCCGTGGCGGCGGTATTAAAGCTGAAATATCACAAGGACTACAAATATTACCATTGCCAGAACATAACATTTCAGACTGAGGATATATACCACAATCACATGGACTTCTAACACATGGACCAGGTAAAATCATTGGTAAAGGAAGCTCAGTTCCTTCCGGATACATATTACTAGTCCAACCAGGTCCCCAACATACAACTGAAAAATTAACACTCTTCAATCCACAAGTAAAATCCAAGCCAGCTACAATTAATTCAAAAGAAACACCTTTAACAACATCATTTAAATATGCTCCATTCCCTCCCCAACAAACAACTGTATAATTACTTCTAAGTATTCCACAAGTATGATTTAAACCAAGAGCTAATCCATAATACTCATAAGCATTATTAGTTGGAATATTCAACTGACCATTTTCACTATTTCCTTTACAAACTAAAAATCCCGTCGTATTCATTCCACATGCATGGGCCCCACCAGCATAAATATTAACCATAGTAATATTACTAAACTCAGATTGTATAACTGAAGCAATATTACTATTAGAACCCCAACAAATCACCATTCTTGAAAATTTCTTAATTCCACAAGAAAATCCCAACCCAGATGATATTTTCAAGAATTGTACAGACCCTTTTGGTTGTTTTTGCAAAAATGGCCCATCTCTCCAACATTTAACATTTTGGCTATTTTTTGTTAAAGCGCAAATTTGTGTGCCGCCCATTGTAACACTTGTTAAATTTGTTGTGTTACTATAGAAAAGTCTTTTTGGTTGGAAAGTTGAGTTGTAGAAGAGAAGAGAAGAGCCACCGGAGTCCATGGTCGTGATGGTGGCAAAGCCATTAAAGCCACCGGAAATGGAGGTGAAGGAGGTGGAAGAGGATAGGGGGGTGGGTGTAGATTGGTTTTGTGACATGCAGTGGATTGATTGAGCTGGTTGAGAAGCTACTATGCCGCAGATAGTGGTGGTGGTGGTGGTGGAGACGATGGCGAGCGTGGTGGCTGAGCTACCTAGTGCATGAGAAAATGGGATACAAGTTATGAAGGCTAGTAGTGTTATGGTGGTGATGATGGGGGCGGAGAACAGCAACGTCATCTTTCTTTCATTTGTTGTACGATGGAAAAGAGATTTTAGTGAGAAAGGAAAATATTGGAGTTTCTAAATACGGCATATGGAGTACTCCTACATGTTTTTTAAGTTGGTGTATTGAGACTACAGAGGAGAGGATGGAGAGGGGTGGCAAATGTTGACTAAAAGGCCATGCACGCATGTTGCTTAGAGTATTTTATAGACACATTATTAGAGTGTCATTTGTGTGGTTATGTTATGTCATTGAGTTTATATTAGTAATAGGATTAGTTGCAAGTTGAAAAATCAAAAGGAGTGGCTTGCTCAAATGATATCAGCTTGTAATTGCAAAATAATTACTGTGCAATGGAGTAAGAGATTAAAAATGTATACGGTACCACCTTTATCCTAGAAAGAACACGACAAGATTCGAAGTAAAATTAAGGATGAAGGAGACCATGGACCTTATCCTTTCTATTTTTATACAGAGGGCTACAGCCCTCCCATTTTCGTAAAAGCCAATATTGGAAAAGATAAAGATCAATTGATGCACATAATGTCAGTGTGAACGCTGACGATATCTATTACTAAGTGTGAAAAATTCAAAGAGAAATATATTGAAGTACCTATTGGATATTGAGAATCCAAAAGGAATCATCACATAGTGCAATATAGGGCCACCGACCAAGTATCACGAGATAATAAATCTTATAGTATTTCATCCCTTTAATACAATCTAATTATTTCGGTAACTACTTTTGTTAGTCTTATTCTCTCTTCTTTTTTTTTTTTTTTTTTTTTTTTTGGGTAATGTCTTATTTTTGTTAGTCTTATTCCTCTGTTATACTCCCTCCGTCCCATTTTGTTTGTCGTAGTTTGACTTGACACAAAGTTTAATAAAATAAGGAAGACTTTTGAAACTTGTGGTCTAAAATGAATTATAGATATTTGTGTAGCTATAAATGAGTCAAAAAGTAAGTTTGTAGTTGAATTGTTTCCAAATATAGAAGTATGACAATTTTTTTGGAACATACAAATAAGGAAAGTATGACAAACAAAATGGGACAGAGGGAGTATGCATTAATTGTAAACTTACTATATCTGCATGAAGCTGAAAAACGAATAAGAAGTTGTCCGTGGTTTTAGCTTTTCAATAAAAGATTCTCTTTTCATACTCATTCGCACACTTCATTTCTTGGTCGTGCATGACCTTGAATAAACATGCATGCTTGGTTGTATACCAACAGGAGAGCATCTTCTTCATGCAGTCTTGAATATTTCTTTATGCTGCATTAATTCACACTTCTATGTCATTGTGACCCATCTAGCTTAGAGGGTTGCTACTTGATGGTCAATCAAATAGAATGAAAATTAAGGAAGACAACAGAGTTCAAATCTTCATATTAAAGACAGAAAACACTAAGTGGTCTCTTTTTATTTGCCTAATTTTTTATGGGCAGACGTATTCAGCACTTGTATTATCGGTAAAAATATAGAGTGAAATAGTTGAGATATGCATAAGTAAAATCGGGAGTCCAATATTATCAAAAGAAAAATGACCTTTTACGTGCATGGTGAATGGTGTCCCACGCCCAGCAGAGATATATGGCTTCTTATTCATGCGGTCTTGAATATTTCTTTGCTAATTCCACGTTTTAAATTGCTGTCATTCAAAACTCTCATGCTCTTTGAGTTATTCAACCGCTTAATTTTTTATAACTTCTTTCCTCTTTCTTTATCTTTTTCGCTCTGGCGTATTCTTTGCTTTTTTAATTAAAATCACCAAATTGGAACATAGCGTACCTACTGAAAACAAATGATGGCTGGCTGCTCCTACTCCCTTCGACAAAATACATACTACTCCTAGAAAATATATATACCGGCAAAGAAAGTAAAGTTGTTACACAAGAGACTGAAGGGTGCGGATAACGAATAAGAATCTATCTCGACCACCTTTCAAAAATAATGCCAACCAACTCAATTTTGTACTATATTTTAATACAGTTTGTATACATCTCGCCCTCCTCAAACTCTCACTTGCGGGATAAAACTAAGTATATTTATATAAGGTACTTGGCAGAAGGAAAAGAATAATCTGTCTCGATCCTCTGATAAATGTTTTCGATCCTGTTCTTTCTAGTACTTCAACCTCAATCTTATTATTATTATGAACCCGTTTAACTTAACTGATTTTAAGTAACTAATGAAATCAAATACGTAAATGAGTGCAAGTCTGCTACTGTTAGAAAATCTAAGGGAAATACTAGCCAACTAATGGATTAGAAATCCAAGAAAGACCAACTGGGAACACGATGATTAGGTTGCTATCAAAAGGTAATATAATGTTTTACATATCATGTTAACAGAAATAAAAAATAGAATTTCTAATTTAAAACTGGTAATCAAGGATTATATGTGATTACTATAACTCCCTAGTGCAGATCAATTTAGATGGTAAAGTTACAAAATCAATTAATGGAGTTTCCATTTTGAGGAGGAATCACTGTTAGTGGAGGGAGGGTAAAATCTTACCCACACCAAGTTTGCAGGTAAGTTCCTTGTATAAAAAGAAAACATCCAACACTGGCACTCAACATTAAGGGGTTTTTGCAAAATAGTCACAATTAGTCATGTGTTGACAAACTAACAACTTGGCAGTAACTTGGTACTAGTAATAGTGCCAAGTTGCTATTTTGTCAACAAATTACAACTTTGGAGCTATTGAATTAATAGCATGGGATTCACATAACAGAGAGTACCCGCTTTATCTACTTACCTCAAAAAAGCTTCAATAACGTCGCTTCAAGCAACTCTACTATGTACAAACCATAGTCACAAACATAATCGACAGCCTTATCGGTCCTTTTGTTTAAACTTTTTTTACTTAAAGAATACTCTTGATAAAAGCTAAAGAAGAAAATCTATTCAAGATGAGGATCATCAGATAAAATACTGTGGACTGACGGACTACAGAAGTTGAAAAGTTATAACAATGATTAAGGATGCAAAACGAGGGTAAGAGTAAGGATATAACCAAACCAAACCAAACCAACGTACCCAGTGATATCCCACTAAGGTGGGGAGAGTAAGGATATAGACTACCCATTAAGACTGAGACTGTTTAAACAAATTAACACTTCTCATTCCTGGAGAGAATCTAATCATCAAGCTATACATAAATTTTGGTGAGGAAAGCTATAATTACCGGAGATCACAATTTACAACAATTGCCCATACATGAATATCTTCTGACTTTGGATGCTATAAACAAAGTTACACAAGAATCTAAAACAATTTCACAATAATATTTAAGTGTGCGATGAAGAGGGGAGAACAGCAAGTAAGACGTGAGAAAGCTGGGACTTGGTAGACGCATACTCCTCTACACAAATAATCTATACAAAAATTTGTTCTTCCGGTGAAGATGTACTAACCTTGTACAACAAATTAGAGTATAGGTGTCTCCAAGAATAAAACAATTTCACCCGCAATGATCATCCTATATTTGTCAATGCATATGCAGGAATTCCATGGTTTTGAAACCATTCGGGCATATGAAACTTTTCGTGAAGCATGGGCCTTACATCTTTCTGCTCGGATAGATGCTTGAGAAGTGGAAGGATTACTTCCAAAAGCTAATGTAGAAAATGAAAGCAAGGTTAATCTCATGGGAATAAAGTAGCCAAATTTTGAGTTAAAGCCCTCATTTGAATTTTTTTGCTCTTTTCTTTTACCTGCTGGTCATGGGGTTGATCAGGAGAAAATGGAATGCAAGGAATTCCATTTAAAGGCTGTAACAAGAAACTGAATGGGTTGTTATCAACAATGACAATCCGGCATAAATCCTTTGATATGCTTGACAGATCCTTCACATGATCCCGGTATTCCCTGTGATGTGCATATAATGTTAGAATTCACCATACTCAAATATCGTATAGACACAACAGTGGGTTTAAACTATTTGAGCTGTTATAAATGGCATCCACCCCACTAGTGGGATAATACTGGGTATGTTGTTGTATAGGTGGCATCCATGAAAAGCAAAGTTTATTAGGACAATTATTCCCGGAGAAATCAATTGACCCCATGCATGCAGTGAACACATCAGAAAGGTAATAAAATGTGATTTGTAACATTAGGTAATATCTAGTACATTATCTATCAATTTAACTTCAATTTTTCAAGCAAGAGGAGAGAGCTCATTATTTGTCCAGTAGAAGAGAGGGTGAGAATCTAAACCACAATCATTCTTTGAGGGTTGGTAACTTACGTGCTAATTGTTGAAGGGCGATAAAGCCTATGGCTGAACCGATTCCCAAGATCAATTTTGTCAACAAGGGGTCTTGCATATCCTGTATGCACATAACAATGAATAAAATCAATAATTTGGATGAAGGTGTCAGCGGAAAAGGAAGACAGTTAAACAACCAAAAGTAATGGGTTAACCTTCAAGTCCAGCAGTAAACAAGACCAGATCAGCAAACTCGCTAAGTTTTTCTAAAAACTCGTGTAATCCAGGACGTTCAAAAACTGTAACATAGTTGATCTTAGGTTTGCCATCATATTCCTAAAACCTCGGAAGGATTTAGTACAGAATTCTTCAAGAAACATGCCAGAATATCTATCAAATAGCAGGAATCAGGAAGTTTACCTTGTCCGAAGATACACACTCGAGCTCAAACCACTTCAATCCAGCCTCTGTTGCCTGGGTACGTACGATAGTCGGCAAGCTTGATGTCTCATATGCACAAATTAAAGTTTCATCCAAGTCGAGAACCACCTGCATTCAACACCTAAGTACTTGATGAAAAGCATAAACATAAGATAGTCATTTAACAGAATATTTATAAAAAGATTGATCAGCACCATTGACAGTCAGCATCTAACCCATGTTGCAGGATCACCAGTTATCCAGTTCTACAAACAATTAATTAGTTGGTTATCTGAAATCCCAGTTAGATAATGATACAGTTAGTGAAAGTGGCTTTAGCTCTTGTCCCGAAATTCCCCATCTCTTCTCCACACAGGTCAACTTTCTGATTCTTTTAGATGTCAGTAAACTTAACAGATTCCACCAAGGATTTCTTTGAAGTTTGAACTACAGCTTTTATGCATCAAGTGAAGGTATATACTTAGAGACCAAGAAGCAGCCATATTCGTAGATAAAAATGTTCAACCAAAATGTAAAGCCAACAAGAAAGTACAATAACATAAACAGGACCTTCCCCTTCTGACATCCCCTTCTTGTTGCATGTCCATCTACAATAAGGTCATGCAGATGAAAGGGTAAAGATGACGGTCACCAGAATAGCCAAGACGCTCCTGTTTAATCATGAACTCGACCTTAATGCAGTGACATAGCAAATCAAGGTTCTACTTGCCACACCAGAGCAGAGGACGTAGTGCCACTGCACAGACGAGAGCTATTCGATCCACCGGTGGGATAACAGTCAAAGTTTTTTCTAATGGTGTGGTCAGCTATATAGTTGACAGCAGATCACACAATATTATTTATTGAACACTTTAAAATTCCCAGACCTGACACTATCAAGATTGTCGATCTAGGGCTCCTCTAGTACAAAAGAGCAGTGTCAATTATCAATAAAGACAAAAACACTTATTACACATAAATTGCATCCTTCGTCTAACAAAAAGCTCATCAGCCTCGCATGACTATAAACTAGCCAGCTAATTTGACAAGCCAATTGCCCAAGAGATCTTATTTGGAAGCTAAGGGTGTGCTAAAGGAATATAAGAAGTAGAGATGTCAACCACTTATTTCTCCATTGTCCAGTCATTAGGGGTATTTGGGATTTATTCCTCACTAGTTTTGGTACTCAATGGGTGACACCATATTCAGTAAGGACTAAGGACTGGTTTTACCTGTTGGGGTAATGGAAGGGGAAGAAGACAGTCAAGGTCAGATGGCAACTGATCTTTGCTTGTGTTTTTTGACAATATGGAGGAAAACAAATTCTAGATGCTTTGAGGGTACGTTGTCCCGCATATCGCAGTTCAAATACAGAGGGTTGGTAAATCTTTTTTGTTGGAATGAGCTGAGGTATGCAAATAATGTTAAGCAGACGATAGCCTTATTGGCTCTCCCAAAAAATTGTTGAAGGCCTTCTACTTTTTCAATTTGTACATTTTTGCATCCTTTGGCTGCTCATTAATGAAGTCTTACTTCATTAAAAGAGCTTCGAAGTTTTAAAATTATACTATATTTGCAAATTTGAGTTGTGATAGTCCTGGCCAATCTGCACGTGCTTTTGCACACTAAACCAGCTCACACCATGCTGTTTAGCTAGCATAACTATAAATCAGATGTTATAGCAGATATCATCTTCCTTCATGATATAAAAGCTAACATGTTCTAATACATCATCAATAGATTAACCGGACGATATAGTACCAATGCATTTCGCAAAGAGAAATCAATGAACAAACTCCACTGATTTCTGTTTGCTAAATGAATTTAGCACCTTGGCAAATCTAAATTTTCATCAAAAAAAATTTCAAGCAACAACTTACCTATCACCGCTTTACGGAGCTTTAGATAGACCAAACAGTACACAACATAGAGTTTTATAAGATAGAATTTGACTTCTATGCACTGAAAGTGTAAAAACTATTTACACAATTAAGTTACACATAAAACTATTACAGGTAAAACTCTTCATTAGTATTAGTTAATGGAGTAAGTTATATGCACTATCGAGAATCTATTGCACTATTAGGTCACACAAAGTTAAATACATGTAAGCGTCCATAATAAGTGTGATATGTAATCTTGAAAACAAGACAAGTAAAGGTGAACTACTCCCTCCGTCTCAGTTTATGTATCACATTACTATTTGGGGAGTTTACAAGGTGGCGATTCTTTGAACATACACTAAATATTTTGAATTACTCCCTCTGTCCCAATGTAAGAGTCTAATATTTGTTTTGGACCACAAGATTTAAAGGCAGTCTTCCTTATTTTCTTAAATTTTGTGCCAGTCAAACCCCACACTTAATATGGGACAGAGGAAGTATAAGTTAGGTATTATTTACAGTAATTTTTATATAATTTCTAAATATTTTGACCCTCGTACTCTAAACCATGACACATGACTTGCGAACATAAGGTAATATTTTTAGAGAGATGCTAAATGGCCACACCAATTTGGCCCAAATTTGGCCACACCTGTCAAAATGACTTCTATATCCTTCAATCTATAACCTGTCATATTTTATTTAACCCTATAAATGACCTAGATTAGACAATAATTTACCATTTTAACCCTATTAGTGTCATTGTGGCCAAAATGAGCGTGGTCAAAAGACCTTTTCGATATTTTTACAGTCTAATAATTTAACTGATGACCTGATAAAAGTTGTACTCCTAGTTAACTTGCTATCACCACGAGTCGATGTATACAACTTAAATCCTAATAACCAGACGTAGCATTAATAATACAGAGTTTAGTGATGCAAATATTTTTCCGTAAACAGCAAAATATTCGATATGTTTTGAGCACCGAGCTCGCCTTTTAAGCATATAACAATACAGATCCAATGAATAGGGAAAACCCCAAAACTTTACCGTAAGTTTCTGTGAACGTTCCACATCGACACTAACAGGAACACTTCCGGCAGTGATTTGTACCGTCGCGAGTGGAGGCGCGTGAAGTTCCGGCAGCTCAACGTCAGGCAAAGGCTTAAACTGAGGTGAAGAAGAAAGAAGAGAAGAATTGCCTCTAAGGATCTGAAGAAAGATCTGGAAGAAAAAAGTTAACCAATTAAGTAGCGCGTTCCATATTTGTATCGTTTTTGGCGCGTGGACTTGTACTAGCTCCGGCATGTTTTTTTTGCCGGAAAATTAATGAAGTCAAAAATGGCAGATCACAATATGGAGAATACACAATACAATTGTGTAGTTATTATTATTAGTCTTATTGTATTTATTAAGGCCTTTTTAATTGGCGGCTGATGTTATTATTATTAGGATTATTTTATGAGAATATGAGGTGGTGCTTCGACGATTGTCTCCATCCATATGAGGGCAAGGTTGAATTTATCCTTTCATTCTCTCAAAATTACTAATTCTACTGGATTTGTGTGATCTGTTAATTTTTTTTAAAAAAAGTTACATATATGATTGTATAGAATTTAGCTCCCATTTGGACATAGTTTTTGGAAAGGTTTTTTTGGGAGTTTTTGAGCTAAAAAATGTTTGTTTATATTTTTTGAACAAAACTTATCCCAAAGCAAAAACCGGTCTTGAGCTGTTTTTGAACCAAAAACTAACATTTACACATCAAATTTCATTTTCATAAGAGCTCAAAGGCTCTTTTGAGCCAAAAAATTTGTTTCCAAAAAGTATGTCCAAACATTATTTCATTTTCATATCAAACTTCAGCCAAAAATTATTTTTCAAATATTATTTGGAAATCTATGTCCAAACGCTAGCATAAACTCTTTTGCTAATAATTACTACTATATTTTTATTCATTCATTCTCTTATTATTTGAAAATTGTCGACTTTTGATCTTATTAATCATATTCCTATTCCTATTCCTATTCCTATAAGCGATTTTTCCCTTATTTGGTTGTACTATTATCGAAACTCTAATGTAAATTTTATGTAATCTAACCGTGTCCACCCTGGGAGGGAATAAATTCAACAACAATATATCTATGTAAATTTTGTGTAATCTATCACGTGTTCACTCTTTGAGGGAATAAGTTCAAGTTCAACGATAATATAATATATTCAATTTAATCTCACAAGTAAATTTGAGAAGGATGGTGTATACACAGATGACAGACCTTCACATATATTGAGTGAGGATTAAAATCAAATTCATCCCTTAAAATTATGAGTATGATTTGGATTACCTTTATGTTTTGCTTGAGTTAAGGGCAAAAATAAAACATTTTATTGAAAATAATGCTATGGAACAAAAAAATGCAAAATTTCTCAATTTCAAATAGTATTAAGGACAAATTTGACTGCTTTTTCTTTTGGAATTTTAAAATTGAGAAAGAAAGTATTGGCACGCCATGGCTGATGGGGTAGGAAGTCGGTGTTGACGCTACACATGTATTAAAAGGACCATTACTCTTCAGACAGGTGGCTATTATGTTATTGGTTGATGCAATTTTTCCAAAAAGTTTTGAGTTCAATATTTTTTGTGGCCTTGTGGGAAACTTCCATAATTTCTTTAATTTTTAATTTTGAGATTGGAAGTGGGATTCTAAAACCAAAGTTTTGCTAAAGTGGGAATTAAGTTATACTTTTTTCTCCAAGTGGGTATTAAATTAATATATACTATTTTCGAATAATTAATTCGGAAAAGCATAAACGGGAGAGTTGTGTGTTCTAGATTTAGAAGAAAGTGGATAAATTCATAATTTCATAACTCCTTTATTTATAAACCATTTCTGACCAATCACATGTTTGAAATTTTCAAATCTAATGTTGATTGAGACATCAATAATAATAATCGCCTCAAAGATATTAAATGCACATATCAATGAGATGAATATGTAAACATTTTTCGATGCTAAAAAATGATCTAAAAGTAGCTAAATTCTTTACTTTCGCACAATTTTTAATTAGAACATCATGACTAGATGAATTACGGAGAAAGAGCTATTGTAGTAATGATATGAACTCAAAGATAGGCTACTTTAAAAGGCTAACAAAAGTTATAATGGAACTGGTAAAGGAAATTATTAAAGGGAAGCAATAATATATAGGAAATGCTAATAAATAGTACTTAAATTGAGTTAAATTTGACTGATTGAATGTGTGTTGATTGAATTAAACCCATCACTTTACAAAATCTGTTAAATATAGAACGAAAAGTTGTCTCTTAACAAATCTAATACTAATCCATATTGCTCTCAACGCACACGCAAGTATACGTGGTCGACAAGTAATAACGTGATAAGTAGAGTATCGTTCCCACGAGGACTATTTAGACTGGACTCCTAACAAACAATTTCTTAAGAACTATTCAGGGATCTTTTTCTAATAATTGAGATTTTACTAACTAAATGCAATAATTAAAACAAATAACTGAAGTCAAGTAATAGAGCCAATTATAGGTTGTTATCAACAAAAGAGAAACGGTCCAGGGTCAGAGTTACAAACAATCCAGTTGAGTTTTCCAGTTGATTCTACTTCTTGATTTCCTAGATTGCTAACTAACAGGTTAATTGTACCCGTGAAAACCTTTCGATTTTTCACGGTCTATGCAGGCTACTCCAATCCCTATATGTCTATGGGTTGAATCACGTGCACGCATTAACGAATTCTGTGATTAGTTAAGCTAGGCGAGCAAGTATATGTCTATCCTACTCACAAATTGGTTCCCCGATGCCCGGGTTCACAATCAAGCCCTATTCTTTCTTATTGTGTTAATAAATTCTCTCTTTCGAGTTCAATCTAAAAACCATAGATAGTGTTCAATTATCAGGCCTCAATAATCAAACAATTATGATCAAGAAAGAATATACAATCCACAATGGTAAATCAATATATAGAAATCAACTTTCAAACATCAACCTTCATGTATTTACTCTAACCCTAGAACGAACAAACTATAGAATTAAGGAGAAGAATAAGAGAAAAAGAGAAAGAACTTGTTAGAAGACATTTAGGGCTCCTCCCCTCTCCTCCAAAACTTGCTCCAAAGTCTGAACTTCTATCAAAAACTAAGTAAAAGAGTATTTATAGGGTTTACAAAAGCCTAGTAATAAGTTACACCTAAGCCTAGACGAAATAGGAAGTCCAAAAACGCTCCAGGGGCGCTGTAGCTGGCGCCCCGCGCCCCCGAACACGCCACCCCAGGCAGAACCCGTCGAAACTTGGGCGCTTTTGGGGCACCCCGCGCCACTCAAAGCGCCAGAAGGATGGGCGCTTTTGGGGGCGCCCCACGCCACTCAAAGCGCCAGGCCAAATTCCTGCCTCCTTCGTCTGTAGCTCGCGTCGCGTTGTGCCTTCGTATGTTCGATCCAATCCTCAATCCAAATCCAATCTTTTCTTGCTCGATCATGCTCTTTAAAGCTCCAATTGCACTTCATAACAACCTACAATCATACGACATAAAATCAGTGTAAAATCACATTCATTAACTAGAAAACGGGCGAATAAAGTACTCAAACGTAAGGAAATATAGGCATAAAATGCCAAACATCAATCCACAATTTAATCATGCTATATGTTCTAATAGTAAAGACGGTACGATCATAGTGGTGTTGTGTGATACATACCACTAACTCCATTTCACATTGACTGATCATACCTTAGATAACCTTAAGCCTACACTCCGTACTTCCTATCTATTTGAAACGTGAAATGAGTTGGTTGAGTTGAAATTAGATAGGTGTAAGTGAGTCGAATAAGCAGATAGGCGGGTCATAATATAATGGGCTAATTTTGCTACCCCTTACTATCTATAACAAAAACTTCATTTGTTAGTTCTTTTAAGTAAAAACTTACCCGCATTAGATGTTTACAACTGATTTAGTTAAGCTAATCAAAAGGAAAAAACTAAGGTATGTTAGGAATCTTTTTTTTTCATAAACTTTTTTAAAATAACTAAGGTAATAGAGTCATTGATTCAAAATAACTAACCTAAGAAACACTTCGGGTTGTTGCAACTTCTTCTAGCATTCGTGTGGCATCTTCTGTTGTGTTCTTCATTCTTTTATTTCTCTATCGCAAATTAAAAAAAATTAATCAATTTTGAAACTACAATATGGTTGGACAGTTGAAAGAATGATAATATTTTGCTATATTTGTGAATAAAGTTGTACCTTGAGCTTCTATTTGAACTTTTATATTTTACTTTTAAATGTGGCCTCTTTCATAGAAAATGATGATAATTTGATGTATTTTGAGTTTATATTGTTTTCTATGATGAAAATTGATGATGATAATCACAACAATGGATAGTTGTTTTTTAGTTTCGTAATGGCCAGAGTGATCAGAGCCGGAACTAGAATTTTAAAGAGTATGGGTTCATCACTATTAGGAGTGGAGTTACAGCATCCCAAAAGTGATCGGTGGCAATCTTCGTCGAAAAAATCATTGTTTATATAAGTAAATTATCATTTTATACGATGAGGTATTATGAAACAAAATATTAAAGGATATTTAAATGAGGATTGATCCATATTCCTATGTGTCAGTGAATCACTGCTTGATCAAGTGAACCATTTAAACTTTTATAGTATGAGTTCTCAAACATCATATTAGACATATTTTATAAAATATGTACATAATATACCTAATTTTGTGGGAGAAGTATCGATTCTCGTAAACTGTAAATTATCGGGCAGATCCGCCCCTGCCAATGATTGCCTTTGAGATGTTGCACACAAATCAAAAGTAAGTTTCTGGACCCTGTTTATATCTAAATTTGTACGTCTAAATTTGTACGTCTATGTTAAACAATTAATTATGAATGAGGTCTCAAGCAATACGGTAAATTACAACGGAAAAGTAAGTAAATACGATGAAAATAAAGACAAGTAAATAAGCAAGAAATAATGGAAAAAGCAAAGTAAATCTTATTCCTTGAGAGTAGTCGAAGTTGATGGCGAATCATGTGTTGTGTACAATATAATGTAAGGAGGAATATTTATAGTAGTGATACTCGGTCCTAACTAAGGTAAACTACAAGTACTAATAGCGTCATGAGCCTACAACTCAAGGCGGTGGTATACTGATATTTGGCTATTTTACCTGTATTTTCAGGGTAGTTTTACCATGTTATGATAGTACACCTAAGAGTTTATATGCAAAATTCTCAAGAGTTGATATTAATTGAGTTGTTTAGTGTTGTAGGATTTGAACATGGTGAATTGAGCAAGAAAGTGCTAGTTTTAAAGCTAAAAGTGAAGATGTTGAAGAGTTCAAGTAATCTGTGTACCACGGGAAGAAATAGAGTCTCTACTTAGGAATTGATAAAAAATTTCAGCGCATTTAGGCCAAATATGCGAGCGCCGCGCGAGCTGAATTGCATAAAGAAAGTTAGTCCGCGTGGCACGCGGGTGCCACGCAAAGCACGGTGTTATGGGCGAAATTTTAAGGGTAATTTTGTACTTTTGCTTAGTTTCCTACAGGGTATTAAAAGCTTCTTTTGCCTCCATTATGATGGATACACGGGGAAAGAGACAAAAAGGAGGCTAGACATTTGGAGACTTCAAGAACACGAGTTTTTCCTAAATTCTTCCTTACTTTTTGTAATTTATTCATTCATGAATTATTTTGATATGACTATCATAAACATGACTGACTAATTTACCCATTATAGGATTGATTGAACCACTCCAATACTTATGTGTTATTAATATTTATTTTGATGAATGAAACTTGAGAATTCTTCCTATCTAAGTGTTTATATTTTGATTGCTAAGGGCCCCCAATTGATTGTTCACATTATTCTTGTGTGTCTAGGGATAGATTCATAGGTTTGGGTTAAACACTTAGCAATATTTCAACCTAAAACTAAGGTATTACTTAGGTTGTCAATAAGGTGATTTGTGACCATTGATCCTGATTGTGAACTAAACTTGTAGTCCTAAGTATCCTCATTAATTAATTGAAAAATTGGTTGGTGAAAGTTACTACTATTACATGGAAGTGAATAGTTGTATAATTGGAGCAAGTGTTCAATATGAAGAAACCAAGTTGAATTTGTTAAAAGAATTATTCTAACACATAGGTAGGAGTTGGGTAAATCAATCCTAGGCTTTTAAATCCTTGATTAATTACTTCTTTATATTTTGCTACTTACTTTAGTGTTAATTAGTTGTTACATTGAAACCACCATTCAATTACAAACCTTAGGAGTTGACTGGGTAGATAAATTAGTTAGAATAACAACTAGATTTCGAGTGTTCCTTGTGGAATTCGACCTCGGGACTTTAAGTACCGAGCTATATTTGCTGCGACCGCTTAGTCCCTTTTATAGGGCATAGTTGGGCGTGATCAAATTTTGGCGCCGTTGCCGGGGAACACGGTGTATTTCTAGCTTGTTAGGATAGCTGAGTTGTTTGTTAAATTAACTTCGTTTCTGTACATATTCTTTTTAAATTGAAAAAAATATAAAAAATATGGCATTAGGAAATAACTTGTGACTAGGTGATTATTATTATGGTTGTGCTAATACGTCTTATTCTTCCACGAGCACCTATTATGATGATTTTTCTTTCTCTTATGATAATAGTTGGTGCAATGAAGTGGAGGATGATGAGGAAGAATATGAAGTTGAATTGAAGAAGGTTTGGGACAGACGTAGAGCACAACTATACCATATAGAAGCTCAAGTAAATCAGTTGGCTGCACTATTAGGAATTCAACAAACTAGCCAAGAAGACGTGGAATTAGAAGAATAAATTATGGCTATAGTTGATGATCTAAAACGTGAATTTCCATTGGATGAGACAAGGGTTGAAAGACAACCATCTAGCCTTATGGTGTGGGAAGATGCTGATGATGAAGAAGTGGTACTGGAATCAGCCAATAATATTGAAGTTGAAATTTTACTTGACTCTGATTAGTGCCAAAAAGAGGATGTCAATATTGAAGTGAAGTCTAAGAGGGTTGCACCGCATTCTAGACACTTTTCTACACTGGTTTTAGAGGGATACATGAAAATTGATCCTTTTGAGCCAATGGAAGAGTTGAAGGATGAGGTGTATGGTGCTTACGTTATGAAATTTTTATTACCATCTAGACACGATGATTATCCTCGTTTGAAGGCCAAAGAGTACAAAATTGTATACTTGGTGCTTGGTCAAGAGCATAGCCAATAATTCGAAGATATTCCTGAGTTAGTAACTACACGCAAAAGGAGATGCTTAGTTTTTGGCATGCAAGAACTTGTGCCACCTCAAGAGCATAACCGGAGAGATGACTTACAAATGGGGAGGCGATTCATAAGCTCAAGGTGGAGGAAAAAGTAATGACTCTGGGTTATGTCGTGGCACGACTATAACTCAGGCGCTTCTCGGGAGGCAACCTGTGATTGTAATTGTATACAAATAAAAAAATCAAAAAATACAAAATAATAATAATAATAATAATAATAATAATAATAATAATAATAATAATAATAATAATAATTTATGTTATTTTTTTGAAGGATGTTACTTGGTGAGTTTCTTTGTGTTGCAGGTTTCAACTGGGTTGAAGTCTAAGTGTGGGGTGTCTGCAAACCCATCATGCTTGAAGATGAATTCCTGCTATGGGGGAAGTCTGAGTACCTCGCGCCCTAAGGAAACTTACAAGGATATTCTTCGGGCTTAGAGCACCAGGGAGTTTCTCTATCACCCTTAGTTTTTATTTTTAATGCATTGAGGGCAGTGCATGATATTAAGTGTGGGTTGAGAGTTTATTTTGTTGGTATCTGTTTATTCTAGTATGTTTTCATATTTTCTTGTCACTTGACAGTTTTTCATTTGTTTCTTACTTTCTAGTTGTTAAAGTAATTTTTATTAGTTAATTCTTAATATACCAATAATCTCCTTGGGTTTTCTTAGCCTTGGTTCTTTCCCATTGAGTTATTTTTGCTGAACCAGGCATTCTGTAGGTTAGATATATACAAAAAAAATGCCTAAGATGAGCTTGGAAGGAGGAAAAGTATAAATAAGGCAGAAACAGAGAGAAGTGAGGAACTCGGAAGGCAACACTTAGCTAGAACTACCTACATATTATTGAACTTCCTTTTTGAGTTCATAGTGAGGTATTGGGAGGTGAAATTGAATTGATCTTTAAGTTCCATGTACAGTGTGTTGTGAGTTTATTTGTATACTTCTAATTTTTTTCATGTTAAATCTAGAAGTTGCCCTGCTTGTAGTTTGAGGCGAAATCCTAGTTAATCTTGATCTTAAGAATGAAAGTAGGCCTTCTTTGGCCCGCCAATTCCCAAATTAGCCTACCTAATGAATATATTCTGTGGAGTCCCCAATTTGAGCATATAGACATTTTCTTTGGCAACCTGAATTACAAGCCCTATCCATTTTTCTATTTACCTCTCTTGTTACTCATCTTCCCCTAATCTGCTTTAGGTTGTGTGTTTGAAAAGATTGTGGGTTATTAATAAGAGTTGTTGTATATTTGGGAAGAAAGTTGCAAAAGAATGAAGGAATGAAATACTTGATATTCTCTTCGTATAGAAAGATGTGAAAAGAAAAAAAAGAAAAAAAAAAGAGAAATAAAGGATGGGGGCAATATTCCTATGCTCGGTTAATGGTGATAAAAGCCTCGAGTATGAATACGCCAAACGCGCCCTAGTGAGGTTGCTGTGTCTCATTGAACTCTTAGGTCCCCAATCATCCAAGTGTTGTGAAATTCATAGCCAAAGAAAAAAAAAAGGAAGAGAATGAGTTGATGAATAATCGAGGAGAAAGGAAAGTGGATATTTGCAACATATATATATATATATATATATTTGCAACATATATATATATATATATATATATATATATATATATATATATATATATATATATATATATATATATATATATATTTGCAACATATATATATATATATATATATATATATATATATATATATATATATATATATATATGTTGGGAAGTGCTATAATTACATGAAAAGGGTGAGGAAAAATTAGTAGTAAGTGATGTTTAAAGTGTTGAGGGGAAGAATTAGTCACTATATACCCAAAAGTGTACCACATCTTACCCCAAGCCAACATTACTAGCTATGAAAAAGTCCTACTTGACTTTTTATTGAGACTCCTACATTAGTGGATAACGACAAAATGGGCAAGCCTATGGTACTTTTCTGTGGGACATGAGAAATTTCTTTCTGAGTGTGAGAGTATTTGATATTTGATAAGCCACAATTTCTCTTGAAATCATATGTTGTGTGTTTGGTGGCATCTTCTTTCTGTGAGGTACATTGGAACTTGAGTGGTCTATAGGTTTCTACTTTAAATACTTGACTATGACCAAAAGAAAGGATGTTTGAATTTTATGGGTGAGTTTTGCCAAGTTGTTTTCACGAGTCATTATCTAATCTTGATGTCTTGCACGCTTTCTGTGTATTCTTCTTCTTTGCTCAAGGACGAGAAAAAATCTAAGTGTGGGGTTGTGATATTTGGCTATTTTACCTATATTTTTAGGGTGGTTTTACCATGTTATGATAGAGTTTATATGCAAAATTCTCAAGAGTTGATACTAATTGAGTTGTTTGGTGATGTCGGATTTGAACATGGTAAATTGAGCAAGAAAGTTCTAGTTTTGAAGCTAAAAGTGAAGATGTTGAAGAGTTTATTTTGTTGGTATCTGTTTATTCTAATATGTTTTCATATTTTCTTGTCACTTGACAGTTTTTCATTTGTTTCTTGCTTTCTAGTTGTTAAAGTAATTTTTATTAGTTAATTATTAATATACCAATAATCTCTTTGGATTTTTTTAGCTTTGGTTCTTTCCCATTGAGTTATTTTTGCTGAACCAGGCATTCTGTAGGTTAGATATATATAAAAAAAAATGCCTAAGATGAGCTTAGAAGGAGGAAAAGTAGAAATAAGGCAGAAACAGAGAGAAGTGAGGAATTCTGAAAGCAACACTTAGCTAGAACTACCTACATATTTTTGAACTTCCTTTTTGAGTTCATAGTGAGGTATTGTGAGGTGAAACTGAATTGATCTTTAAGTTCCATGTACAGTGTGTGGTGAGTTTATTTGTATACTTCTCATTTTTTTCATGTTAAGTCTAGAACTTGCTCTGCTTGTTTTGAGGCGAAATCCTAGGTAATCTTGATCTTAAGAATGAAAGTAGGCCTTCTTTGGCCCGCCTGTTCCCAAATTAGCCTACCTAATGAATGTATTCTGTGGAGTCCCCAATTTGAGCATATTGACCTTTTCTTTGGCAACCTGAATTACAAGCCCTATCCATTTTTCTATTTATCTCTCTTGTTACTCATCTTCCCCTTAACTACTTTAGGTTGTGTGTTTGAAAAGATTGCGGGTTATTAATAAGAGTTGTTGTATACTTGGGAAGAAAGTTGCAAAACAATGAAGGAATGAAATACTTGATATTCTCTTCGCATAAAAATATGTGAAAAGAAAAAAAAAGAAAAAAAAAGAAATAAAGGATGGGGGCAATGTTCCCATGCTCGGTTAAGGGTGATAAAAGCCTCGAGTTTGAACACGTCAAAGGCACCCTAGTGAGGTTGATGTGTCTCATTGAACTCTTAGGTCCCCAATCATCCAAGTATTGTGAAAATCATAGCCAAAAAAAAAAAAAAAAGAGAGAGAGAGAGAGAAGAGAATGAGTTGATGAATAAATGAGGAGAAAGGAAAGTGGATATATATATATATATATATATATACTAGATGAGTGTTTACCCGTGCACAGCACGGGCCCAACAATAATTTTGTTCTATTAGTGCTTGAAGATCAAGGCAAGCTATTCGTGATAAGTTAAGGAAAATTAGCGGCAATCATATAATGATAATGATTGCTTGGCAACATATTACATATGTTCATACGGGTGACATGCAAGTGATGTACTAACAATAAAGGTAAGTGTAGCATCGGCATTTAGTGCCATCACTTGAGTAAAGGAAGTTGTATCAAAGTTCTCGCTTACAATGCTCACTGAACTGCTATCTATTCGTTCATATCTAAGCTGCACACTTTTTAAAGACAAACTCATAGTTCAATTAAATTTGATTTTTAACAGTTTATAGAGTCTCGTCAACTTCTTGGAGTGATCATCTTTCACCTCGACGGAGCAGCTCCTTTTAAATGCATAGAAGTACAATAATGGATGGGATATACAATAGAAAACATCTTGTTATTTCGGTTCTTTTCTCACAAAAACCCAATAAAATTTCCAACTTTGTTGAAACCAAAATTGGAAACCAACATAATAACAAAATACCAAACTAAATCATCACAATGTTGAAATTCATTGATTTTATGATCCCTGTTAACTCAAAAGATTACGATCCCTGTTAACTCAAAATTTCATACTCATATCTGAATAGTGAATATCATAGTGTAACAGGTAACTCAACAGAAGGAACAGCACAGTGATCATCTCGAGACATGTTCCTTTGGAGTTGCCTATGTTTCATCCCGTGTGCAAGAGACTACAATAATAATGTGAGTTTTTCCAAAGTAGGGCTCCTGTACCATATATGACCATTGCTCATAAAATCTGATTTAACGAAGCGGAAATTTTTTACACCAGATAGAAGAAAGATTGAAATTCTTTCTCAGAAATAAGAACAAACATTAAAATATAAGATGAAATGAATTTTAACATAATCCATCTCTCTACTACTACTTCCCAAGATCTTAAACTAAGTAGTGAAGGTACAGCTTAAACTATCACATGCTTTTACACTGCTACACCACTTAATAAAAGGGAATGCTGACATACCTGCCTTAGATAATTCAAGTTGCTCGCATTCCACTCTCAGAGCTGAAAACATTTCAGGAACCATGATCTCCACAATTGTATTGATCACAATAGTAGCTCTGCTTCTACTACAAGCAATAGAAAGATCTAACAAGCTGATGGATACAACAAAGAAGTTCAACTTAGGCATTGAGACAATCCTAGATACTCTTTTTTCTATTCAAGCATGTGCAATTCCAATGGCAAATAATCTAACCAGAAGAATGGCAAATGATTTATGTCACAATAATTATCCATGCATTAGTTTTAGCCTAAAAAGAGAAATGAAGTGAGTTCCCGATATGACTAAAAGCTTGATAAAGTGAGCTACAACATTCACAATTTCACATTGGTGAAAGCTTTAAATAAATCTTCTCCAACCATAAATCAATAATGTTCAAATCACTCGCTCCCCCCCTCTCTGTCATATAAATTTCAACATAAGCATTAAGCATCTGTGTGGAGGAGTATAACAATATAAATATGAGAATAACAGGTATATAGAGTCCACAGAACTACAAGAAAGTGTAAAGGATGATCTTCGCTCTTACCTTCAAGAGTATAAATATGACAAAAAATTATAACAACACAAACTGAAGAGTACTTCTGCCTCCGGTGTGTGTGTCTGCGCATCAGTTGTCATTATTCTTTCGTCTATTCCCTTAATTTAGCTTAATCTATGACAGGAAGGCTGCTAACGACCCTGTTTTTCCTAAGACTACATCGAGATTTTAGATGCAATACGAAGTCAAAGAAATCTTCATAGTTAATGTTTAGTCCAGAGTATGAAACTGCACTCCTAAGCATATTCGCAAAAGTAAGCCTTAATAGAAATCCTAGTGTAGTTAGTTGCTAAGAATCTCATCTGATTGTCTTTTTTCTTGTATAAATCTTGTGTTGAAATAATTGAAGAGTTCTTAAATCAGTTTGCATAGTTCATATTCTTTATCTATCTACTTTAACCTTTAGGATACAAAAAGATGTTGTGACAGTTAGGGACATAGCTATGGATGATTCCCACTTTCTATCTCATTTTTTTCCAGCTTTGTAACAAAAAACAGAGAACAAAACTTTGCACTTCGAGTCTTTGTTCACTGTAGCAATATAAACGTGAGGTGACGTAGAAATCTATGTATTTTATCGCATAAACGAAATGTTGAAGCTGTCAATAGAGAAAAAAGAAAAGGAAAATTAGAAGTTAGGGAAAAATTTGGGAGGAGATTTTGTACATTCAGTTGTGGAGATGAAATAATATCTTTTGAAAATTTGAAGAATCAGAAAGAGACGAATGAAAATGAAAGTTGAACAGTGAAAAGATGTCTCTAGACTTAACGCGAGTAATGCTACATCAGCTAAAGAGAGAATGATAAATGAAACCAAAATTACCATACATATATATATATATGTTGGGAAGTGCTATAATTACATGAAAAAGGTGAGGAAAAATTAGTAGTAAGTAATGTTTAAAGTGTTGAGGGGAAGAATTAGTCACTATATATCCAAAAGTGTACCACATCTTACCTCAAGTCAACATTACAAGCTATGAAAAATTTCTACTTGACTTTTTATTGAGACTCCTACATTAGTGGATAACGACAAAATGGGCAAGCCTATGGTACTTTTCTGTGGGACATGAGAAATTTCTTTCTGAGTGTGAGAGTATTTGATATTTGATATGCCACAATTTCTCTTGAAATCATATGTTGTGTGTTTGGTGGCATCTTCTTTCTGTGAGGTACACTGAAACTTGAGTGGTCTATAGGTTTCTACTTTAAATACTTGACTATGACCAAAAGAAAGGATGTTTGAATTTTATGGGTGAGTTTTGCTAAGTTGTTGTCACGAGTCCTTATCTAATCTTGATGTCTTGCACGCTTTTTGTGTATTCTTCTTCTTTGCTCGAGGACGAGCAAAAGTCTAAGTGTGGGGTTGTGATATTTGGCTATTTTACCTATATTTTCAGGGTAGTTTTACCATGTTATGATAGTACACCTAAGAGTTTATATGCAAAATTCTCAAGAGTTGATATTAATTGAGTTGTTTGGTGTTGTAGGATTTGAACATGGTGAATTGAGCAAGAAAGTGCTAGTTTTGAAGCTAAAAGTGAAGATGTTGAAGAATTCAAGTAATCCGTGTGCCACGCGAGTGACACGGGAAGAAATAGAGTCTTTGCTTAGGAATTGATTAAAAATTTCAGCGCATTTAGGCCAAATACGCGAGCGCC
Source organism: Petunia x hybrida (assembly GCA_037355625.1). Lineage (NCBI taxonomy): Eukaryota > Viridiplantae > Streptophyta > Magnoliopsida > Solanales > Solanaceae > Petunia > Petunia x hybrida. The sequence goes on along the minus strand of JBBBVM010000739.1, from coordinate 1,171,228 downwards.
ACGCGAGATGAATTGCATAAAGAAAGTTAGTCCGCGTGGCACGCGGGTGCCACGCAAAGCACGGTGTTATGGGCGAAATTTTAAGGGTAATTTTGTACTTTTGCTTAGTTTCCTACAGGGTATTAAAAGCTTCTTTTGCCTCCATTATGATGGATACACGGGGAAAGAGACAAAAAGGAGGCTAGACATTGGAGACTTCAAGAACACGAGTTTTTTCTAAATTCTTCCTTAATTTTTGTAATTTATTTATTCATGAATTATTTTGATTTGACTATCATGAATATGAGTGGCTAATTTACCCATTCTAGGATTGATTGAACCACTCCAATACTTATGTGTTATGAATATTTATTTTGATGAATGAAACTTGAGAATTCTTCCTATATAAGTGTTTATATTTTGATTGCTATTGATTGGAAGGGCCCCCAATTGATTGTTCTCATTATTCTTGTGTGTCTAGGGATAGATTCATAGGTTTGGGTTAAACACTTAGCAATATTTCAACCTAAAACCAAGGTATTACTTAGGTTGTCAATAAGGTGATTTGTGACCATTGATCCTGATTGTGAACTAAACTTGTAGTCCTAAGTATCTTCATTAATTAATTGAAAAATTGGTTAGTGAAAGTTACTGCTATTACATGGGAGTGAATAGTTGTATAATTGGAGCAAGTGTTCAATAGGAAGAAACCAAGTTGAATTTGTTACAGAATTATTCTAACACATAGGTAGGAGTTGGGTAAATCAATCTTAGGCTTTTAAATCCTTGATTAATTACTTCTTTATATTTTGCTACTTACTTTAGTGTTAATTAGTTGTTATATTGAAACCACCATTCAATTACAAACCTTAGGAGTTGATTGGGTAGATAAATTAGTTAGAATAACAACTAGATTTCGAGTGTTCCTTGTGGGATTCGACCTCGGGACTTTAAGTACTGAGCTATATTTGCTGCGACCGCTTAGTCCCTTTTATAAGGCATAGTTGGGCGTGATCATATATTAAACTCTAACTATGAGACTGTAAACTCTAGGCGACGGGATGTGTGTCCTACGCCCTATGACCAAACTGCCTAAACGGTTGTTGGTTCTAGGAGCGGGCGTATATCCTCAGTGTCCGGTGACTTGTAAGATAAGTCTTGTCTCGCCAACTGGACTCATATCCGCGTAACGATAGGTTGCGTATTTTTGTCCACACAGACCCGTTTGTCCATGAAAAATATATTTTTTTTTTCAAATATTTTTTTGGAAATAAGTGTTTGGCCATAAAAAATTATCAATTATTTGAGATTTTCAGAAAAACTATTTTTCAAAAAGTAGTTTTATGCACTGGGCTGCCTTTTTATAAATAAAAGAAAGAAGATGTTTTGACCATTTTTTTGAAGTTATTTTTTTCTTTGAAAAAACAATTATTTTCACTCACAGAACTTTAATTTTTTTCCAAGTAAAATGTATGTTCAAACACAACTTCGATTTTTAAATACTATTTTTAGGGCAAATTATACCCAGTGTTATTCTAGGTAACTTTTTTAGTAAACATGTTAATTTTTGCTCTTTCATATATAGCAGCATTTTTTCAAATGCTACCAAATATAGTATAATTAAAAAAATCCTAATTTTCTCTCTCTCTTCTCTCTCTTCCCTCTCCCTCACTGTTTGCCGCCCCTAGCCCTTCCCTGTCACCGGCGACCATTCCCCAAGTCCCGTCGTCGCCGGCAACCCTTCCCCAAGCCCCGTTGTCTTCCTCACTCCCCCACCCACATCCGGTCGTGGCTGTTCCCTCTATTTCTGGTGTTGATGTTAGCCGGCGACGGAGCTCTGGTAGCTCCATCGTCAGCTTTTAATGTTTATGCCCAGATCTGTTTCGCGTCCCTTCGTTGGCACAGCTTCCTTTTTTCAGTGTCGGCAACAATTTTTTTATTAAAAAATTTAGCTGCTGCTCCCATATCCGGCCGTATAAAGCATTTTGTCGGAGCTTTTACAAGGCAGTGATGTTTTTCTATCGCTGTGACATCACTTTTAATTGTTTTTTTAAAAAGTTTTTTGGTGGGATACGATGGATCTACGGTGGTGTATGTTTGGTGGTTATTGATTGTATGAAATGTATCACACATTCCTGCCCATCAAGCTCTTCGGGGCGACCGCTTATTCCCATCGTATATAGTGTATGCCTTGTATATACAAATGTGTATATACAGGTTACCTACACCTTACATTTGTATGTGCACTATATATTCAGTATATTTTCGATGTTTTGAACGTCCATACAATGAAAATACATCGGGCATGCGCAGTATATACACTAAAATTCTTTAAAGAAAGGGAGGACTATGAAGTCCAAACTGAGGCATGACGTGTTCGTGAGCTTTGGAGGAGCGGACAGCTTGTTAGAATGATCAACGAACAAGTTAGTAAGCGGAGGGGCGATGCATGGAGGTTGAGGCCAAGTGCTAGAAAGCTCAACGAGCTAGGGGCGAGCTGATTTTGAGCATGGAGAATTTTGCTTGTTCCAGACAGCAAGTTCATTCTCTCAACGAGCGAGCTAGCGAGCTAGCATTTGGGGGCGTTGAAACTTTGTAGACAACTCGAGCCAGAACTTTAATTAGAACATTCTTAAGAAAATAGTTTTTGATATGCATTTTCAGCTAGTAGTGTGTACTTTTCACACGAATCCCATGAAATTATTATTTGGTGGACAACTCTGTAGGCCTGCTACGCTGTAGGTGAACTGGAAGTTTTTAAGGATCGGACCACAATTCTTCAACAGCATTCCATACAAAAATAAACGGAAAAAAACTTTTCTGGCAGCACCAGCGGGAAATTATGGGGGGCGGCTGGCAAACTTGGCAGAGGGTTATTGGAGTGACTTGTAGGATCTTATCCACACCCTTTATATGTATTTTGCTATGTATTAAAAAAATATTGCTATGTTTAAAAATGGGACAATATTGATATTTTTGTATAATAAAGAATGTTAGTTTGAATAGTTATGTAAATTGCCCTTTGTTTAATTCAACTTCTAAAGCTCTTTTTCAAATTTCTTTTTGATATCTATGGGCCAAACGACTACTTAGATTGATGGTACCGTTAGAAGATAACAGCGAATAGCTAGCATCACTTTTGAGTATTTTTTATATTACTAGTCTTGGGCATGCGCTTGCGCGTGTGCCCTTATCATTGAGGCCTTATTATTGAGTATAAAACGGAAAGAAAATATATATTTTATACTCCATATCAAATTTATTATGAAAAAAAAAATCTCATGCTTGGATTAGTTATTGTTTTGGCTTCTTAAAAATTATCTTTTTTTTAAATAAAATTTGTCAGTTATTGTTAGTAGGACCACTTATCTTCTGACAAGCCCTATATTTCCTAAAATTTACTCGTTAGGATAAAGTATATTCTTGCTAAATTTTCAAGAAATAACAAACACCTTGACAATAAAAAGTAACTAAAAGATAGATCAATTTTTTCTGCATATAAAGTAAATTAATTGATTAAATGTACATGGATAATATTTGAGAGGGAGAACCAAAACTTCACGGTAGAAAATAAAATTCTCTCAAACTTTCGTAGATTTACTATAAAATCTACATATTTGTTGCCTTCAAAATACTAATGTTAACGGCTTCCTCTAGCAAGAAGAACAAAAGATGACATGTCTTATTCGCCTAATAAACTTCACCAAGAAGATAGATAAATCTTTTGATGAACGTATTGAAATCCGTTGATAGTAGTTAGTACATCCGTGGAGTTCGAGGACACTGCTGCTAAACACTTCTCCAACTTTTAGTTTGAAAGATTAAAGATGATATGCTAACAAGTGCTCTTACGGATAATGAGCACTCTTTCTTGCCTTTAAATAGTTTGATATGACACCCTTTGTGCTTCCCTTCACACTTCTATTAATTGGATTAGAATATATTAAATTACAGCTCCTAAAATTCTGCATAAGTTTTATACCAATGAAGAGGCTAGTAATAAATTTGGTTAATGGATTGGTTACTCATGAAAGAATACATATTTATTGTCTTAGAGAGTTCTAGAAAGTTACTATTATGAAAAGCGTGTGAATACATGCTTCTTAATAAGAACTCCTATTAAGAAGATTTATCATCCGGCTTTGTATTGGTTCATAGTTGGCAATTTGTAAGACTTCAAAAGTTTATTATTGGAAGTTGATAGGATTATAAAAACATTTAACACATTTATGGAAAATACTACTTTTGTACCAAATAATTAGTGATTTTTTATTTAAAGTTAAATTAACTTTTTAGTGCGAAAATTATAGGTATATGTAGTAGTATTTAATTGAAGGGCAAAATGGTTACTTACTTTTTACTTAAGGGATTGCCTCTTTTAAAATAGTATGATTAGTTAAAACCATGTGCAGAACACATCATCGTTAATTATGGTTAAACACTAATAAATATAGTTAAATAAAGTGACATGTGTTATTTATTTATTACTTGGGTGTAAATATTCGATGTGGGTAGGTTTTTAGTTTTACCGTTACTTTGCATGCATTTGGACTAAAAAATTTCACTAGGTATCCTTCATAGGAGTGATTTTGCAAATTTACCCCTGTTTAACAATAATTTCGCAAAATACCCTTATGTTGGCACGGAGCAAAGACTTTAAAGCAAAAATTTGCAAGTATTGGCTTTTAGACAAGAGGTCAAAGTCAGGTGTTATCTTGCCAACACTTTAAATTATATGGGGAAAATGCAGTAAGAGATTGGAAGGGGCAAGTGTTGCCTTTTACCAACACTTCAGGGAAAGTGTTGAAAAATAGAGAGGGCTCAAAAGGCAAGTCTTGACCCATGCCAAGAGATTGACAGGGGACGAAAGTGTTAGAGTGACACACTAGAAAGTTTCAACGTGCAAAAGTTTGAATTTGTCTTGCCTTTGGCGATTCAAGGACCAACTAATATTTTGTTACATAATATGTACCAGGAATAATTGGAACTTAAGTAATACTTAAGAAGTCTGCTTAAGTATTGTTACATAATATGTACCAGGAATACTTGGAACTTAAGTAATACTTAAGAAGTCTGCTTAAGTAACTTGTTAGAATCTATGCACCTCTTAAGGACACTAGAAGGGGGGCATTGAATAGTGTCCACCGATTTTCGTTTGAAGAACTCGATTCTCCTGAGTCAAGAATCTTGTTCTCGCCTCTACAATTTAGTTGTTTGAACACTGCAACACACACCAACCACACACTCAAAAGACACAGGGATTTTACGTGGAAAACGGCTTGCTCAAGGGAGAAAACCACGACCCATACTCTGGGATTTTTAGAACTCAATCCACTATAAGTTTCTGATTACAAGACTCTGTAACCAAGGGGCTACACTCTAGACCCTAATCACTAAACAAAGCTAAACTCTAGCTTTACAAGCAATTTCTCACATGTTCAGCTAATACATATGCTTCTACAATAAGCCAATAGGTAAAAACAATGATCGCTCAAATTAAGACAACTTACAACGCAATAAACCTAGACAGAATATCTAGATTCAATCAACTCAAGCACACCAGTTGTCTTCTTCAGTTATCTCACGTAGAAAGATGCTGGATCGCCTTTATATGCTCTCAACTCTCTGTTTGTGAATAACTGGTTTACGGCTGCATCAACTACTAGCATTTATACGGGCCTTGCAACCCTAGTTGAGTCCTACAAGGAATCCTTGTAATTATGGTAAGACAGGATTCCTAGTAAAACTTTTCCTTATTGAAGTCCAACTCCTATTCGCACTTCGAAGACACAGTCTGGGCACCGCCTCTTTTAGTCTGACTAGGATGCATATTCATTCACACGCCATTACTCCTAGTTCCGCAGGGATTTGCAACCCACAGATCTTTTCAATCAGTCGTGCCCTTCTTCTTCTATCAAGACCACTGAGTCCTTCTCGTTTGTCATGCTTCAAAACCAATGCTCAACAAATTCACCCTTTTTGATGATGACAAACAAATGTTGCCAAAGAACCTGAATAGACAAAATTTCCCAAAGACACAAAAAAACAAAAGGTAACAAGTTCAAGAAAGTTTAAACAGATGAATTAGGTCACAAACACCCCAACAACATTTCCTTCTTCCCCCTTTTGGCATCATCGAAAAGATTCAAATACCTGCATGAACCAGTTAGTACTATCCAGTCTAGAGCAGAGGGCAACAAGTCAGCAAAATTTAAACATACAGAAATAAGGCTAAGGGACCAATCAAGAACTAAATACTGTAAAGCAAACAACCATAACCATGAGAAAAATTAAAACCATTATCCAGGGTGTGACAGCAGCACGACCCTATCCAGTAATACACAACTGAAAAATAAATTGTTTGAAAAAACCATCACATGTGCAAGGGAGAATAGAAGGAATTAACAACATTTAGGAGAAAAGACAGGAAGATAGGATAGGAGGACTCAGGACTGAAGGTTGAAGTGCTTGACAAGTGCCTCAAGATGCTTTGTATTTTTGGCCCTTTCCATCACCAGCTCGGCCTCATACTTGTGGCAATCTATCTTCAAGCGATCAATTTCTTGATCCTTCAACTTCAGCTGTCTGTGGAGCTCTGCATTTTCAGTATTCACTTCAAGAACATGAGTCTCAAGCTCCTTCACAGCATCAATGGCCTTCGCAGGTCCATAATTCTCACTCTCCTCTGCTAGAACTTGCTTGACCTGCCTGGGCTTCTTGGAAGCTCGCCTCTCCTCGAAGAAGTCGCAGTTTTTAAGCACATTGTACCCAAACATCTGATGAATGGTTGGCTTCTTCCTAGCTTCCAATGGAACCCCAAAATGTTCTAGAACTTGCTGGAGGATATAGGAATGCACTAAAGAATGTGGCTTCTACTCAGTATCTGCAATCCTCTTAATATGTCTGATAATTAGCCCATGTAAGTTGATTCTTACCCCCTATCCAGCAAGTCCATATATGTTAGCTCTAGAGCACTAGCTTCACTGTTTATTTCTCCTCTTGGCAGAAGGAACCTGTGCACAAATTCAAACAGCAACTGGTGTGCAGGCTCCATCTCCTTTTTATCTACCTTCCTTTCCTTCCTTAGCTTGGGTTTTCCTGAGAATTTCTTGACCACACTCAGAGGAGTTATTTCATCTGTCCTCTTGGGCCACTTCAGCTTTATATACCTGCAATAACCTTCAGCAGGTATGTCAAGGATCACCCCAAGCTCATTTCTCCCAAATTCTATCTTAACTCCCTTCCTAGTGGTGAACACTCTCCTGGCAATGACTTTGCAGTTTGTGTAAAACTCTCTGACATCATCAGCAAATAACATCCTATCCTTGTTTCCAAACAAACCAAGTCATCCTTGGTCACCAATCATTCTCAGCAGTGGTTTCATGTGATGTTCCTTCTCATGATACAAAATACTACCAGGCAGCACCTGATGCTTTGCAAAGAAGGCCACTCGATCAACTTCTTCTTCAAAACCTCTTCTTCTCGTCCTGTTCTCTTCTTCACTATCAGTCTCAGTGTCACTTGGCTCTACATAACTACCAGCCTCTGCTTCAAGGCAGACCTAGTGCCAACTCTCCTGGCCACTGGCTCAGCAACAGTCCTTTCACCACTTTCTTCACTTGATTCATCAACCAATTTGGTTTTTGACACTGGCTTTCCCCCTTTCACCAGTCTCCTCCTCTTATCCGGCTCTACTCTGTTTTCCCTCACAAACACTACCTCTTCTTCCTCTTCCTCGCACACCAGCCTCTCATCCTCCTCACCAAACTTCCTTTTTGACCTTTTTCTCTCTGTTTCTTCTGCTTTCTTTGTAACCCCTCCACTCTCAACTTTTCTTTCACAACCTCCTCATCCTTTTCTTCTTTTGAATCTGTCTAATTGAGTCCTGCATCATCAGCCTCAGTAGGATCTGGGCAAGAAGCAGGTTCTTGGCTCAAACCCTGTGAGGCCTCAACAAGTCTAGGTCCCCCAACTACTGGACCTTTAAGGACAGATACCCCTTGACTCTCCTCAGGAACCACAACACTAGCACTTGGTTCATTAACACGTTCCTTAAGGGACTCAACAAGATCATCCTCCCTTAGTTGTTCTATCACTCTTCCTGCTACATCCACCTCTAACTCAGTCTTTTCTACTACATGCACATGCAAATCTACCCTAGGTTCTTCCTGAACATCTTTTTGCTTTGCTTCAATTATGTTCCCCCTACCAGTTTTGTCACCAGTCTCTACCACTCCTACAATTTCATCTAGTCCTATTACTAGGGTTTCAGTATCCACTGTACTTGGGCTTTTTATTCCTTCTAAATCAACAAGAGTAGATGGAATAGGGTCAGGAGTTACTTCAATAGATGGTTCGGATAAAACTTGTTCAGTAGGCGTAGTAGACAGGGACCTTGACATCATCCTCTTGACCAGTTTCTTTTCTCCCTTTTTGAGAAACTTTGTCCTGGCCTTAGCAATTCTTTCCGCGAGGGTGGATGGAGGTGGTTTTGTAGTTGATTTCTTGAGAGTTTTTGTGGGTGAAGTGGATGAAGATTGTACTTGAGACATGGTAAAATTTTTAGGGTTTTGACTAAGATTTCAAGGATTATCAGTCTTGTGCTTTTGAGAGAGAATGTAGGATGAAAAAAACAGAGTTGTTGAGTGTGTGAGTTCTGTGTAGAAAGAAGAAGGGGAGAGGGTTTTGGTGATTAGACAGTTTCTGGGGAATCCAACGAAATAATGAGATATAAGTGAAAAGCAGCTTTTTGAAATTTTTGTAAACCGGGAAAGGTTACGGATTTGACGGTTATGGACTTATTCAATTAAGCCTTTTCAAGTAGTGGGGTCCATACAAGTCATATAGAATTCTATTCCAAAAAGGAATGTGTTCCTATAATTTAGGACAGTTACAGGAACATGGAGGGTCTCTCTTGACACACGTATAATTGACAATTTAATTTCAGTTATGACTTCTATCATGCAAGGTAGTGTGACTGTACCTGGACATGATTCCTCATGCTTCAGTCGGTTCTTTCTCAGTACATAGTAGGTTTTTCATGGAATCACATTATCCTCACCTGGTGCTTAAAGGCTGAACAAGTATACTTAACAAAGTACAAAAATTAGACTGAACAATAATAACAAATTTTACACACAGATTATTGAACACTTAACTAACCAATCATTGAGGGACCACCTGCTGGGTCATCCGTGTATTTTGGTCATCCCTAATTCCAACTTGTTCCTCTCAAACTGTACCATGTTCAATGCTTTAGTAAATATGTCAGCAATTTGATCTTCAGTCCTGCAAGAATTCATAGTAATCAGACCCTTTTCCGCATTATCTCTAAGGAAATGGTGTCTAATATCAATATGCTTTATTCTTTTGTGTTGGATTGGGTTCTTGGCAATATTCACTGCACTTGTGTTATCACAGAAAATTGGCACTGCTCCACATTTGATACCAAAATCCTCCAACTGTTGTTTGATCCATAGTAGTTGTGAGCAACATGATGCAGCTGCTACATACTCAGCTTCCGCAGTAGACAGGGTAACTGAGTTTTGGTTCTTTGTACCCCAAGAGACCAAACAAGGACCAAGAAAGTGTGCCATTCCTGAAGTGCTTTTTCTATCCACCAAATGACCTGCATAATCTGCATCAGCAAAACCAATTAGTTCAAAAGTACCTCCCCTTGGGTGCCAAAGACAGAGGTCCTGAGTTCCTTTCAAGTATCTCAGGATCCTCTTCACAGCTGTCAGGTGTGACTCCTTGGACTTGGACTGAAACCTGGCACACAGTCCCACACTGTATACTATATCAGGTCGACTAGCTGTGAGTATGGGTGTCAAACGGGTAGGGGTCTATCCGTCAAAACCCGGACCCGGACTCATTAAAACCCGACCCCACCCGGACCTGCAAAAACTCGGACCCGGACCCGTAGACCCCCTAAAATACCCCTATCCGAACGGGTTTTTTTTTTTCTTAACAAATACCCGTATCCGTTAAGACCCGTCAAAATTATGGGGTATTAATGAATATACCCGTACCCGTACCCGTTAAAATAAACTGAGTAATAAAACTTGTACGTGGAGAGAAATGTATACACAAGTTTTCCACTCATGGTTTAATTTGTTTTGTGTCCATATTGTTAGTAGTGAAATATGTTCAAGAGAAACAAATTATTTATTTAATTAAAAAAATACTTTATATTCCATAATAAATCAACACTTTGAAGTTTGAATATATATTACTCTAATATGGTATAGAACTTCAACTATTAATTTCGATATATACCTCAGAAAATAAGCTACTTGGAGTCGGACAAAGTAATTATGGGATCGTATTTATTAGAAAATATAATTATTTGGGCTGGAGTTCCTACCAACGATACAAGTAGCAGATGCATTGATGAACTTAATTTTTATTTGAGCAAGCCATTGGAGACTCGCACTAAGGACTTTAGCCCGTTGAAATGGTGGAAGGAGAATGAAAAGCAATATCCGATTCTTGCAGCAATGGCCCGAGATGTTTTAGCTGTACCAGTTTCAACAGTTGCATCAGAAAGTGCATTTAGCCAAGGAAGACAAATGATAGGTGATACCCGCCACTCTTTGGGTAATAATGCTTTGGACGTTCTAGTTTGTTTACGAGACTGGATTAGATCGGAGCGAAGAAATCAAGGAATTGAAGACTCACTAGAACAAGATGATAACCTTGAAGAAATTCTGTTAAGTGATCAAGCACCATCAATGGCACCTACACCGGAGCATGATGGAAATGACATGGAAGAAATTACACAAAGAATTAGGCATATTTAAATTTGTAATTTGAATTTTCATTATACTTTTGATGTTGTACTTTTTAAATTTGGAAGTTTAATATTTAAGACTTTAATAGTTCAAGTATCTTAAATAAAGTAACTCTTTGAGTTTTTCCTATTGATCTTTTTTTAATTTGTTTTAAGTATTTAAAATAATATTATTAAAAAATAAAATTATAACCCATAGCCAAACCCGATTTGTTAAGACCCGACCCGTACCCCTACCCGCTAAGACCCGAACCCGCACGGGTTTTTTTTTTTTCTAGTCGAAACCCGTATCCGTTAAAAACCCGTAATTTAAACCCGTACCCGGAACCTGCGGGGTTACAATTTTACAACCCGAACCCGGACCTGTATACCCGTTTGACACCTATAGCTGTGAGATAGAGGAGTGAACCTATGATTCCTCTATATTTTGTCTCATTTGTCGAAGGACCTAGTTCATCCATATCCAGCTTGGTTCCAGGAGCAATGGGCGTAGTCATTTCTTTTGCTCCTTCCATGTCAAATTTCTTCAGAAGTTCCTTGACATATTTTTGCTGATGAATCATAGTCCCTTCAGGAATTTGCTTTATCTGCAGTCCAAGAAAGAAATTAAGTTCCCCCATTATGCTCATTTCAAATTCACTTCCCATCAGATTAGCAAACCCTTTGCATAGCTCCTCATCAGTGGCTCCAAAGATGATATCATCGAAATACACTTCAACTACTAATAGATCCTTTCCTTTCTTCTTGAGGAATAACGTGTTGTCAATCTTTCCTCTTGAGAAACCATTCTTCAGCAGGAATCCTGAAAGTCTTTCATACCAGGCTCTAGGAGCTTGCTTCAATCCATAGAGTGCCTTGTCTAGTTTGTAAACATGATCAGGAAATTCAGTGTTCACAAAGCCGGGTGGCTGTATTACATATACCTCTTCATTTAAGTAGCCATTCAGGAAGGCACTCTTCACATCCATCTGATATAGTATGAACTCCATGTATGCAGTAAAGGCAATCAACATCCTAATGGCCTCCATCCTTGCAACTGGGGCAAAGGTTTCATCATAGTCTATTCCTTCTTCCTAACTGTATCCTTGAACTACTAACCTTGCCTTGTTCCTTGTCACTATACCATGCTCATCCAGTTTGTTTCTAAACACCCATTTTGTTCCAATTATTGATCTGTCCTTCGGCTTAGGAACTAGGTGCCACACTTTGCTCCTTTCGAATTGATGAAGTTCATCCTGCATGGCCAGAATCCAATCTGGATCTTCTAGAGCTTCTTTTACATTCTTTAGTTCCATAGATGAGAGGAATGCAAAGAATGCACAGAAGTTGTTCAAGGCTGACCTGGTCATGATTCTAGTGTCCAGTTCTGACAATACATTCTCCAAGGGGTGAGAGCTTTGATGTTTCCATGGCCTGAGTTGAATATGACTGGAAGAACCTGCAACATTATCTTGGGGAGGTTCTTCCTGACTTGCTGGATCATTAACTTCATCTGATGTTCCCCCTGTCATGTTGACCCCTTGTTCTAGTGTGCTCGGGTCTTCACCTGATGTCTCTTTGTCTTCTGAGTCTTCCAGTTCATCTACACCATCTTCCCGACTTAGGCCAATCACTTGATCATCTGCCTCAATTTTCCCCAATGTCTTATCAGATTCATCAAATACGACATGCATACTTTCATCCACTGTTTGTGTTCTTTTGTTAAACACTTTGTAGGCCTTGCTTTGAGTGGAGTAACCAAAAAATATTGCTTCATCACTCTTAGCATCGAACTTCCCCAATGGTTCCTTGCCATTGTTGTGAACAAAATATTTACAACCAAAGGGTTTCAGGTGAGCAATATTTGGGTTTCTTCCTCTGAGTAGCTAATATGGGGTCTTGTCAAGAATTGCTCTGATGGAACACCCATTGAGCAAATAACATGCAGTGTTTATTGCTTCAGCCCAAAAGTTTCTTGCAAGCCCACTTGACAACAGCATAGTCCTTGTCATATCCTCCAGGGACTTGTTCTTCCTTTCAACCACTCCATTTTGTTGTGGAGTTCTTGGTGCAGAAAAGTTATGATCAATGCTGTTCTTTGCACAATACTCAGAAAATTTTGAGTTTTCAAACTCAGTTCCATGGTCAGATCTGATGCTGATGAGTTCTAGACTTAACCTTTTCTGCACTATACCAGTCTTTAAAGCTGTCAAATGCTTCATCTTTAGATGCCAAGAACAAGGGCCATGTATACCTAGAGTAGTCATCAACAATTACGAACACGAACCTCTTTCCTCCTCTGCTCCTGACTCTCATGGGTCCACATAGATCCATATGCAATAGTTCCAGTGTTTGGTGTACTTACCACCTTCTCGGACTTAAAGGATGATTTCATATGCTTCCCCCTTATACACGCATCACACATTTTTATGTTTTCAAATATCTTGCTTGGCAATCCACGAACCAGCTCCTTAGATACAAGCTTGTTCAGCTGTGAGAGACTTGCATGACCCATCCTTTTGTGCCACAGCTGAGAGTCACTTTCTTGCACATTCAAGCATGTTAAGTTGTTTTCAGGTAGTGACGTCAGCGATGCTTTGTATACATTGTTCACCCTCTTTTCTTCCATAACAATTTCTCCACTCTGTAGATTCTTCATAATACATCCTACAGAGGAGAAACTCACTTCATATTTTCTATCACATAGTTGGGAGATGCTCAGCAGATTGTGTCTGAGACCATCAACACAGTAAATATTTTCAATTGCATGATCTAGAGTTCTCCCAATCTTTCCAATTCCCATGATTTGACCACTTTTTCCTCCCCCGAAGGCCATACTGCCTCCCTGAAATGCTGCGAGTGAGAGAAAATTTATTCTATCTCCTGTCATGTGCCTTGAACAACCACTATCAAGAATCCAGCTTGGTTGTTCTCCCTTACTCCAGCCTGCAAAACATATTAGAGGTTAGCCTTAGGAACCCAGACAAGCTTGGGTCCCTTCTTACGAGAGAATGGATAAATCAAATCCTATTTAGCCCATTTAGGTAGAACACTTCTTTTATTCTTGGCCTTTGCCTTGCTAACATTCATGCACTTTTGTTTGTAGTGTCCAGTTTCACCACAAAAGGTACACAACATGTTGCAAGGCAACCCCACATACTTGCTCTTAGGATTATATGGAGGCAACAGTTTCTTGAATCCTAACCCTTGTTTTCCCTTGTTTTGATTTTCAAGAACCCAGTTCATTGCCTCCGATGATTTATTCCATTTAGTTAATCTGGTAAGCTCGAATTCAGATTTTTCAACCTTTTGAATTCCGTTCTTTTCAGTTTCCTGATACAGAATCTCATTAGCCCTTTTCAGTTCATTTTCAAGAAAGGTTTGAGCTTCACTTATTAATTGCTTACCATTTATACTCTCTTTTAACTGATTGAGTTCCAATTCTAGTTCAGTGATCTTAGAGTTCGACACAAGAGTCTGCCCTTTTAAGATGGCATTGATTTCTTCTAGTTCAATGTTTTGTTCTAGAAGGCTCTTGTGCTTGGTTCTGAGATCACCTAACTCTTAAGTTAATTTATCCTTTTCAATTTTCTCCTTTTCATAACCCTTAATCAAAGTGGCAGTGATTAGAATCAAGTTTTCAGAAGAGTAAGTGTGTAAATTTTCCTTAAGATCAGATAGACATACCTCTGCTGAATGAGCAGTTTCAGCTCCATCAGTTGCCATAAGGGCAGAGTCCTTCTTTTGGTTGTCATTTGTGTACAACTCCTTCAGCTTTTCCCAGACTTTCTTGGCAGACTTGTATTCAAGCATTCTTGCTAGCACGTCATGGGTAAGCCCTCACCTCAGGTACAATTCAGCCCTGGAATTTGCATGTAGCCAATCTAGATCTTGAGGATCTAGTTCTTCTACCTTCTTTTGCACCAGAACTCCATTTGCTGCTCTCTTCACAAGAACATGAGGTCCTCTCTTCACAATCAGCCAAAGACTATAATCAGTTGCTTGCAGGAAGTTTTTCATCTGTTTCTTCCAGCTCTTATAGTTAGTCCCGTTGAACACAGGTGGTTTTGACGGATCTCTCCCTCCTCTGAACTCTCGAGGGTCTTCTTCATCTGAACTGATGTTTGTCAGTCCCATCAGTGCTAGTGGTAAATCGTCTCCAGATTCCTTTTCACGATCAGACTCAAAGTCAGTTGGTCCCCATGTGGCATAGAAAGCTTCATTCTTCTTTCTTCTTTCAGCTCTAAAGTTTGGAGGTCGTCTTGTCTTCTTCTTATCTTTGTCATTCTCCTTTGACGTCTCCTTTTCCTTAGATGCTTTGTTTTTCATCCATTTTATTTCCCACATAGGGCAATCCATAACAGTGTGATCCTTCTTGAAACACTTAAAACATCCTGAGTAATCAGGACTGTCAACTATGTTCTTCCTTCCAGAGGTTTCCTTGCCACTTCTCTTAAAGCCTTTAAACCTACCCAGGTTAAGCTTCTGTCTTAGTGCACTAACCATTGCCGCTTCAACTGATTGCAGATCAACATATTCATTAGTTTCCTCAGTTGCTTCAAGCGCAAGGGTCTTGTCCTTCTTCAGAGCTGGTTTGGCTTTTGAGTCTTTCATCATCTCATGAGTTTTCAAGCTACCAACCAGTTCCTCAAGTTTAATGGATCTTAGAGGCTTAGACTCAATGATGGCAGTCATCTTGGGTTCCCAAGCTTCAGGAAGCACATTTAGAATCTTATCGACCATCTCCACTTCTGGCAATTTCATATCCAGGGATCTCATCTCATTGGTAATAATGCTCAACCTGGTCGTCATATCCTGGATTGATTCCTTCTTTCCCATAGAGAACAACTCAAATTGTCTCTTCAGCATTCTTCTCTTTAAGTCTTTTACTTCAATGGTTCCTTCATGCGCAACCTGCAGGGCATCCCAGATTTCCTTGGCCGTCTTGTAAGATGATACTCTGTTAAACTCCTCAGGACCAAGACCACAAATGACCAGACATTTAGCTTTGTGATTCTTTTCAATCATCTTATATTCTGCCTCATTGAACTCCTCTTTCAGTTTAGGTTCTTGTTTGGCAGTAGCTCCTTCACCAACTATTTTAGTGAGGATTAAGTTTGCTTCAGATACTATCTGCCACAGTTGATAATCTTCAGCACAAATGTAATTTTCCATCCCGTTCTTCCACCACGCATAGTACTGCCCATTGAACTGTGAGAGCCTTTGAACTGATTGTCCTTCAGTAATAGTGGGTGGTGCACTCATGATTCCGATCCTTCTCAAGATGTTAACCTCGCACGAGAAGACCCGCTCTGATACCACTTGTTAGAATCTATACACCTCCTAAGGACACTAAAAAGGGAGGGGTTGAATAGTGTTCACCGATTTTTGTTTGAAGAACTCGATTCTCTTGAGTCAAGAACCTTGTTCTCGCCTCTGCAATTTAGCTGTTTGAACACTGCAATACACACCAACCACACACTCAGAAGACACGGGAATTTTACGTGAAAAACTCCTTGCACAAGGGAGAAAAACCACGACCCACACTCTGAGATTTTAGAACTCAATCCACTAACACAAAGAGCAAGTTTCTGATTACAAGACTAAACTCTAGCTTTACAAGCAATTTCTCACAGGTTCACCTAATACATATGCTTCTACAATAAGCCAATAGGTAAAAATAATGATCGCTCAAATTAAGACAACTTACAATGCAATGAACCTAGACAGAATATCTAGACTCAATCAACTCAAGCACACCAATTGTCTTCTTCAGTTATCTCACGTAGAAAGATGCTGGATCGCCTTTATATGCTCTCAATTCTCTGTTTGTGAATAACTGGTTTATGGCTGCATCAACTATTAGTATTTATACGGGCCTTGCAAACGTAGTCGAGTCCTACAAGAAATCCTTGTAATTATGGTAAGACAAGATTCCTAGTAACTCTTTTCCTTATTGAAGTCCAACTCCTATTCGCACTTCGAAGACACAGCCTGGGCACCGCCTCTTTTAGTCTGACTAGGATGCATATTCATTCACGCGCCATTACTCCTAGTTCCGCAAGGATTTGCAACCCACAGATCTTTTCGATCAGTCGTGCCCTTCTTCTTCAAGGACTAGGTTATTCTATCAAGACCACTGAGTCCTTCTTGTTTGTCATGCTTCAAAACCAATGCTCAACATAACTATTTCAAAGGTAAATGTGTAGCTTAAGATTATTCATATTTCTTATATATTTTATAAGTATTTCAAGTTAAGAAGTACTGTAGTACTAATATTTTTCTCTTAATTCTTTTGTCTTCTAAATGTTTAGTAAGTAGTAACTTATATTCTTATCCATCGTATTTCAAGTCTAATGAGTGGTCTCGTCAAGCTCTTCTTTGAAGTTCAAAACACGCAATTTTGGAGCATGCAAATGCAACATAGTGAATGTGATTAAAATTCATAGTATTTAAACGGTTTAAGTTTAGTGCACTAATAATTTATAGATTTATTACCGTATCAATTTAAATTGACCTATAATAATATGTGTAACAACTAAATTCGCGTCAAGAAAATAAATATCGAGACAGGAAAATATTGCAACAATATATTTTATTTATCAAAATATGAGTGTTACAATCTCTATGATTCCTCTGATTCGTCTTTTCAAACTATAACTTCAAGGGCTTTTGAGCTTGATCTTGAAGTTTGGATTTGGATTTGATCTTGATCTTTGACTTGATGAGTTCAAGAGCTTGGAGCTTTATCTTGAACTTGGTCTTGATCTTGAACTTGTACTTGGATTCAAGGGCTTGAAGCTTGATCTTGAATCTTCGAGAAATATTTGAGTGTTTGCAGCTTTTGTAGAAATATCTTGTTTTGATCCACGAGCTCTTTCTTGCTTCTTGTTATGGATTCTTGCTTCTGATTTCTTCTTCCTCAAATGAGAGATTTGACCCCTTTATATAGATATGGGGTGGAGTAGCCACCAAGAAACCCTGACGGGCCTTGGCCCGTGGACCGGCCAATCAGATTTAAGCAGTGACTAGGCCGTATTTGATTGGCCATAACATGTCACATGTACACATGGCATATTTTAATTGGTCTTGGAGTTTGACTTGGATTGCCACATCATTTGACGTGTGGCATGATCCAATTGGCTATTGTATTGACTTGGCGCTACGTCACTTGCCATGTGGCACTTTTTTGGGCCTCTAGGAAAACTTATATCCATTGGGCTAAGGCTAATTTGGGCTAGCCTTTCAAGATTGGACTTTTATTATATTTAAATAATTAGCCACATTATATTAGTCCATAATATTTATTTGGACCAATATGTCTTCAATTTGATATGTAGCCATATTATTTCATGGATTTAAATCCAACAAAATTTACTTGTCTACAAATGCCCCCTACTTCAAGGCTTGTCGGGGTTTAATTTGTTTGCACCCGAAGACTAGACTTGAAGTAATTTTTTTTTTTTGATCACATGATCATTCCCAATTTAGTAGCTTAGAAAGTGAATACATCATAAGCGAGTCATGATGAAAGTGGGTATCATCCAGTTAACAGCCCATAAAAGTCGCTACTTTTTCATTGTGCCAAAAGTGGCTACCTTCCAGTTACTAGCAAACAAAAAAGGCTATCAAACAATAAAGTATCAAAAAGTGGCTACCATTCAGTTAACAGTAATAAAAGTGGCTGTTGGTCCAAATTTACCCAAAGTTGCACGCTGAAGCTTCTTTCTTTTCTATTTTCTTTTTCTTTTTCTTTTCCTATATTTTCACTGCATGTGGTCTTCCTATTCCAATTTGGTTACAGTTCCTACTTCTTTTTGGACTCCAACAACAATCTTCAAATTTGTATCAAATTAGAACTTTTTCACATCATTAGTCCTCTATAAATAGAGGCCTGAGATCCTTATTTGTTTAACTCGCATGAAGGCAGCACTTGGGTATATCTTTTGCAGAGGCAAGTATTTTTTTATTCTTTTATGCTCCTTTTTTTTTTTGTATGAGAAATACTATATACAAATTAACACTTTCTTGAAAATCCTTTTTTTTTTCTTTTTTTCCTTTTTTTTTTCGCGCCTATTTTCCGTAACTTGCCCCCTCTTTTTCTTTGTAACTTTATTTATTCATTCTTCCTTTTTGTTTCCAGCAAGTAAAAGAGGACTTCTGCATCTTGAATTTTCTTCTTCTCTTGTCAGGTAAAACTACTTTCTCCTTTTTTTTTTTTTTTTTTACTTCTTCTTTGCTCTTCTTTTTCTTTTATGTAGGCCAAAAGATGATTCTAAAGAAGTCAACCCTTACTTTAAAGAGGACAACCTATTGAAGACTTATTTTGGGAGCGATACTCATGGGAACGTCAAGTTTAAGGTGATTGGGGTGGCAACGCACTCCCACTTTAACGACGACAATCCCATGGAAGATTTGTTTGGAGCGATACTCGTGGGAAAGTCAAGTTTAAGGTGATTGGAGTGGCAACGCACTCCCACTTTAACGACGACAATCCCATGGAAGACTTATTTGGAGCGATACTCATGGGAAAGTCAAGTTTAAGGTGATTGGGGTGGCAACGCACTCACACTTTAACGACGACAATCCCATGGAAGGCTTATTTGGAGCGATACTCGTGGGAAAGTCAAGTTTAAGGTGATTGGAGTGGCAACGCACTCCCACTTTAACGGCGACAATCCCATGGAAGAAGCCATTTGGAAGAGCAACTTGATGACCGGCGAATATGAAAACCCCATCCCAAGACTCGATAAACTCGAAGGCTCTTTAAATTAAGTACTTCAACTTTGAAGACTTTCCGTACCTGAATGACACCGACTTGAAGACCGATGGACTTGAAGACTTCAACCTGTAGACTTGTCAAATATTTGAAGACATCAGCTTGAAGACTTGGAGAATTTGGAGACTCCAGCTTGAACACTTGGCGAATATGAAGATTCCAAATTGAAGACTTGGAAAATTTGAAGTTTGTAGACTCCAACTCGAAGACACAAACTTGGCGACTCTAACTTGAACACTTGATAAATTTGAAGACTCTAACTAGAAGACTTGTAAATTTAAAGACTCGCAAATTTGAAGATTCTAACTTGAAGACTTGGCAGATTTAGAGACTCCAGCTTTGAGGAAGATTTCACTTGAAGACTTGACCAACTCCAACTTGAAAACTTGGCGAATATGAAGATTCCAGCTTAAAGACTTGGAAGACTTGCGAATTTGAAGGCTCAAACTTGAAGACTACAAACTCCAACTCGAAGACTTGGAAAATTTGAAGATCCCAGCCTGAAGACTTTGGCGAATTTGAAGGCTCACACTTGAAAACTTGACGAATTCGAAGACTCCAAGATGAAGACTTGCTAGCCTGAAAACTTTCGCAAATTTGAAGGCTCAAGTTGAGTCTTTCAAGTTTTCCAAGAATAGTAATACTCAGAATTTGAAACACCCTGGCAGGTAATCACGTTTTCTCTCTAGGTTGCAAGCTTTAACAATTTAAACTTGATCTATAAATAACAATGTGAAACTTGACAAGGAAAAGAACTTTTCTTCTTTTTGGGCGACTGGACTTAGAATTTGAGCTCTATGCTGCCTACGTACCTCAATGAAGAGGATCAAGTCATTACGTAGTTCATAGTAGAAGAGGTGTGTTCTTTTTTTTTCTCTCTTTTTTGGTCCTAACTTTTGCCTAGGCCGCCTCTTTTGAGGTTTTCAACCTAGCGGACTTTTTTTTTTTTTTTTTTAGGCCATGCACAGTTTAGACTCTTGCGGGCCAGGAGTTTTATGCAGTTTATGCTCGTGCATCAAAGGAGCGTAGTGATTTGCAGTTTAAGCTCATACTTCTAGGAGCATATCAACTTGCAGTTTAGGCTCGTGGGTTGAGGAGCGTGTCAACTTGCAGTTTAGGCTCATACGTTGAGGAGCATGTCAACTTGCAGTTTAGGCTCGTGCGTTGAGGAGCAAGTCAACTTCAAGGATAGTACTTCTTTAAGAATTTCCCGTTAATGGGATCGAGTCTTTTTCCTTCAGCATCAATAAGCTTATAAGCACCACTTGAATAGACTTCTTGCACAACATACGGTCCGTCCCATTTTGTAGTGAACTTGCCCCCAGATTTATGGGAAGTGATGATGGGTCTTCTTACTGCAAGGAGTTGATCACCAACCTGGAAAGATCTTGGGCGAACCTTTTTATTGAAAGCACGAGATAGACGAGCTTGATAACATTCAAGGCTTTGCTGAGCTTCGAGTCTTTTCTCATCGAGAGCCTCCAACTCTTCAAGGCGTAAGCGAGCATTTTCTTCATCAGTGAGCCCTTCTTGGAGAGCAAGTCTCAAGGATGGTATTTGACGCTCCAGCGGCAACACAGCTTCAACTCCATAAACAAGCGAGTAAGGAGTTGCCCGCGTTGGTGTGCGGTGAGTTGTCCTATACGCCCATAAAGCTTCTTCCATCCTTTCATGCCAATCTCGCTTGGATTTGGAAACAACCTTATTAAGCAAATTGCACAAGGTCTTGTTGAATGCTTCGGCTAGGCCATTGCCGGCAGCATTGTACATGGAAGATTTGCGCTGCTTGAAGCCAAAGAGATCACATATTTTATTCATCAGTCTATTATCGAATGGCTTACCATTATCCGTTATTATATAACGAGGGATACCGAAGCGGTAAATAATGTTTACTCGAATGAAGTTTGCAACCTTTTCCTTCTTTACTTCCTTGAGAGCGACAGCTTCTGCCCATTTTGAGAAGTAATCAGTTGCAGCTAATATGAACACGTGTCCTTCAGAAGACTTCGGCAACGGTCCAACAATGTCTAGTCCCCAAGCATCAAATGGCCAAGACGCGACTGTTGGGTGCAATACTTCAGGTGGTTGATGTATGAAGTTTGCATGGAGCTGACAAGCTTTGCATCTCCGAGCATGGTCCAAGCAATCCTTCACCATTGTTGGCCAGTAGTACCCCATCCTTTTTATATGGAAGTGAAGCTTCGGCCCAGACTGGTGTGATCCACATACCCCAGAGTATGCTTCTTCCAGAGCTTGAAGTGTTCCATCATCTCCTAAACATCGCAAAAGTACTCCCTCAAATGATCTTCTATATAGAGTGTCCTTGTAGTAAAGGAAACGGGGTGCTCTACGATGGATTTCGGCTCTCCTTCTCGTATTTTCTGGAAGGGTTCCGTGACTGAGGTAATCAATTATAGGTTTCCGCCAGTCTTCCTTCTCAGCCTCGGAAACAGCAACAAGACGCTGAAGTTCATTTTCACCATCCACGCCTTCATCAAATAGTGGTACTACCCATTTTTGGCAGATAGTAACTTGTGTCTGTTCAGGCAAGGTAAGTGTTGACCCCAAAGCCGCTAAGGCATCAGCTTTCTTATTTTCCTTCCTCGGCACATGCTGGAGGGTTACATCCCCAAGCCATCTTATTAACTTCTGTGCATAATTATGATAGGGTTGTAACTCTGGTTTCCTTACCTCATAGCTACCCAAAAGCTGATTAATTACCAATTTAGAGTCTCCATATACTTGCAGCTGTAATTGCTTCATGTCGACTGCCATTTCGAGGCCAAGTATGAGTGCTTGGTACTCTGCGACATTATTAGAGCAATGTTGTGTCAGCGTGAAAGAATATGGGAAAACCTCTCCTTCCGAAGTTACAAAAACCACACCAGCCCCAGCTCCATCATGACTCGCAGCACCGTCGAAGTACATCTTCCACGATGGTTGAACTTCGACGACCATTGCATCTTCATCAGGTAATTCATCAGTGAGCTCCCAATCATCAGGTATCGGATGGTCTGCCAAGAAGTCAGCTAACGCTTGTCCTTTCACCGCTTTTTGAGGGACGTACAAAATCTCAAATTGTTGAAACTGGAGGTACCATCTCGCCAAACGATCACTAAGGACGGGTTTTGACATCACAAATTTTATAGGATTTGCTTTGGAAATGAGTCAGACGACGTGAGCTTGAAAGTAGTGCTTCAACTTTTGAATAGAGAAGACTAGCGCCAAACACAACTTTTCGATTGGCAAGTACTTCAATTCATTTGGTGTCATCATCCTACTTAAGTAGTAAAGGGAATTTTCTTTCCCTTCACTATTCTCTTGAGCCAAAAGCGCCCCAACAGACCTTTTTTGCGCTGCAATATACAATATCAGCGGCTTTCCAGGTATAGGTGCAGCTAAAACTGGAGGTTTCATCAGGTACGACTTGATGCTCTTGAATGCGTTGCTGCAAGCTTGATCCCATTCGAAAGGCACACCCTTCTTCATAAGACGGCTGAATGGTTGACATCTTCCGGCTAGATTTGAAATGAATCTCCTAAGATACGCCAACTTTCCTTGTAGACTCTTTAGTTCATGAATATTTCTAGGCTCAGGCATCTTTAAAATCGCATCGACTTTAGCTTGATCAATTTCAATCCCTCGGTGTCGAACAATGAAACCAAGGAATTTACCAGAAGTAACTCCGAATGCGCACTTTAAAGGATTCATCCGAAGTTGGTATCTTCGCAGCAATTCAAACACCGTTCTCAAGTCCTGTAGGTGATCCTTCTTGTTTCTCGATTTCACCACCAAGTCATCAACATAGCACTCGACACTTTTGTGAAGCATGCTGTCAAAGATATTTTGCATCGCTCTTTGATAGGTAGCTCCAGCATTCTTCAGGCCAAATGGCATCATCTTGTAGCAGTAAATTCCCTTAGGAGTTCGAAACGCTGTGAGTTCTTCATCCTTAGGAGACATGCGAATCTGGTTATAGCCAGATGAGCCATCCATAAAAGACATTGCCTCATATCCAGTAGTGGCGTCAATCATGAGTTCTGGGATGGGGAGTGGAAATTCATCCTTAGGACATGCATTGTTGAGATCTCTAAAATCAACACAAACTCGAATTTGGTCATTTTTCTTCCTTACAGGGACTATACTTGAAATCCAAGTAGGATACTTGACTTCCCGAATAAAACCAGCCTCAATAAGCTTGTTGACTTCATTCTCGATCAAGGGTACCAGCTCTGACCTGAAGCGGCGTTGGCTTTGCTTAACAGGACGAGCACCATTTCTAACCGCCAGATGATGAACCGCTACTTTGGGGTCTAAACCATGCATCTCTTTGTAGCTCCAAGCAAAGACATCTCTATACTCTTTCAGCAGCTCTACATAAGCACTTTCTTCATCCTTCATCAGCAAAGCACTTATATATGTGGGTCTTGGTTCTTCATCTGTGCCGAGGTTGATTTCTTTCAATGCGTCAACTGTCGCCTTCACTCCTTCTTCAAGCTCAGGTGGAGCATCTTTAGCGTCTTCATCTTCCTGCAGATCTCCGTCATTGAAAGATATGTGGTGACACCAAGAAATATCCTCCGACTCATTCTTGACATTATTTGGATATGAAGCATTATGCTCTTCTTCTGCAACGACGTAATATGAAGATCCTACACTTTCTTCATCTTCCTCACGCTCCCTTGTGTGGACTATAGTATGAGTCTTTGCCTTTAACACTTCTCCACATGAAACTACTAGTTTTGCTTGACGCTTCATCCTTGAAGGGATCAGACTTTGGCAATCTCTCGAAAGTTTTGGGTCGTTAGGAGAAATGGTTATTTTCGCCTTTACATCACCCTTTTGGAGCTTGTTCCTCTTCTTCAATGGTCCCAATCTATCAAAGACAGAAGTTCTTGCAGTTGGTTCTCCGAGCCGATCAAAGACAGACTTTCTTTTATTCGAAGGAACGGACTCATCCTCAGCACCGACATAATTGATGCTTGCCCTCCTTATAGAGATGCGAACTGGTGGAGGTTTTTCGAAACCCAAGCCTTCACGTGATTTCTTCATTGATCCTTCTGGTAGGAGCTTCCCTAACTTAGACGGTTCGTTGGGATCGTACCCAGCCTTTACAAATAGTTTATAAGCATTTGGATCAAAACCCTCGTTTGTGCGCTTTGTGGGGAGTGCACTATTCTCCGGCAGATTTCGGGCCACAAACTTTCCAAGCAAATTTGAGGATAACTTTAAAGCATCAAGCCGCTTGATAGGAAGGGTTAATCCATTCAGCACGTCACTTTGCAGGTCAGATGATTGATCTTTCTTCTCCTTCAGTTTTGGGACGTACCGGAGCGTAGGTCCCGTCTTCTTGCCTGAAGGTGCAAAGTATTGCTTATGTGGTTTCCTTTGAATAGAGTGGCTGCTATCTTCATCCTCTACAACTTTTGCTTTCCCAGCTGCAATCTCAGCCTTCTTTATTGCAATCTTAGGATCCAATGTCTTGGCGATGTTATCAACCCTGACTTCATTCACGATATTCTTCAAGTAAAATTTAGCGTCAGCACAGTACGCTTCAGATTCAGTGAATGGCTTGTCATCAGCAACGATTTTCTTCTCAATACCATCTTCGTGATACTTAAGGCATTGGTGATAAGTGGATGGGACGACTTTATTCTCATGTATCCACGGCCTTCCCAGTAAGATGTTATAGGAAGTTTTTGCATCGATCACATGCAACCATGCGCTTGAAGTCATTTCTCCAATAGTGAGGTCTATTTTTGTAGCACCTATGGCCCTTTGCCCCCCTTGGTTGAATCCATGAATCATCAAACGGCTTTCAATCAAATCCTCTCTTGAAATGCCAAGTTCGTTCATTGTGTGAATAGGCAGAATGTTGATTCCGGATCCTCCGTCAATCAAAATTCTATTCACTCTTTGTTCATTCACATATCCAACCATGAACAATGGACGATTGTGAGGAACTTCCCCAAGTAGGACATCATCACTTGTGAATGTGATCTTTGCTTCACAAGTATTTGCTTCTCCGGCTGTAGATTCAGTGAGTTTTTCTGACTTCTCAGGTGAAGATGGCTTTGGACTTTCATTGTTCTCCTATACTTTATCAGCATTACAACATGAGGCCTTCGTATCATCTTTAGGGATCTTCATGCGGAACCAACTTGGTAGAAACTCCTCTAAGGTTACTGGCTGACGCGACTTTTGGTGATGGTAAACCTCCACCTTTGCCCCTCGCGGACGTCCGATCGCCTTTTGCTTCCTCGGCTTCCTTACCATCTTCTTCCTTGTTGGTTTCTCAGCTGGTTCATCTCGTGGGCTTGCCTTACGACGCCTCCATCGAGTCACCAATATCCAACCATCATCATCTTTCTCGAGCGATGCTTTCTTCATACTTTGTTCACACAGCTTTGGGGGAGAAAATGATCCTTTTGCTGGAACGGGTTCGAAGTCGCCAAACTTGATCATGACATCTTGCCCTTCGAATCCTTCAGTGAAGTTGCAGATCGCAATGGGATCTTGTGAGCCAAAGCTGATGGAAACTTGGTTTGCATTTTCCTTTTCATCTTCGAGTATGATCTCCCCTTTGTCGGCCAACTCCATGACTTTGTCCTTAAAGACAAAATATTTTTCAAGAGAGTGACCTAAAAGCCGATGGTACTTGCAGTAGTTTGGATCATTCGTTCTTCTAGCTTCATTAGGACGCTTCATCTCTGGTAGCTCAATGAGCTTTAGTTCCAGAAGTTCATCGAAGATTGCAGGAACATCAGAATCAAGGAATGGGTATTCCCTATCTTGCATCTCTCTCAAAGTTGATTTCCGACCTGTCTTATCCTTGAAAGAAGTCGTCTTCACACTTTGTTTCTTGCTAAACTTTGTGGTGAACTTCACAGGTTTGGCATCAACATTCATGGACTCTTTGCTTTCAACCTTGGGTACGACTTTGCTCCATCTCTTGACT
Organism: Petunia x hybrida; assembly: GCA_037355625.1. NCBI lineage: Eukaryota > Viridiplantae > Streptophyta > Magnoliopsida > Solanales > Solanaceae > Petunia > Petunia x hybrida. Next base: position 1,144,741 of record JBBBVM010000739.1, on the reverse strand, counting down.
TCTTGCTTGTCTTTTCCCTTGCGAGGTTCGGTGAGTGGTGGCCCTTCTTTTCCAGTGGATGCCATGCTTAGCTCCATATCATGAGCACGTGTTGCCAACTCTTCAAAAGTCCTTGGCTTTATGCCTTGCAAGATGTAGCGAAGCCCCCAATGCATACCTTGAATGCACATCTCAATTCCTGAAGCTTCACTGAGTCTATCTTTGCAGTTGAGACTTGCATTTCTCCATCGGTTGATGAAGTCAATGACTGGTTCTTCCTTTCGCTGCTGTGTGTTTGTAAGCTCTATCATGCTTACGGTACGCCTTGTACTGTAAAAGCGATTGAGGAACTCATGTTCCAGCTGCTCCCAGCTATCAATTGAACCAGACTCAAGGTCTGTATACCAATCGAAAGCATTCCCTTTGAGGGAACGGACGAACTGCTTGACGAGATAATCGCCGTAGGTTCCAGCATTGTTGCATGTCTCAACGAAGTGCGCCACATGCTGCTTTGGGTTTCCTTTGCCATCGAACTGCTGAAATTTTGGGGGTTGATAACCAATTGGCATCTTCAAGCTATCGATTCTTGCGGTGTATGGCTTCTCATATGCAAGCGAAGACTTGGAAGAAACCTCGTACTTATCCTTGATTGTTCCCATAATGAACTCCTTCAGTTGGTCAATTTGAATCACCCCATCAGCAGAAACTTGGATTTCCTTAGCAGGTGTTACTTGCTTAGCTGGAGTATTAATCACCTCTTGAACTTCTGGACGTTTTCCTGGTGCATGGCTAGATTCTCCCTCCATCATGCTTTCCATCTTGTTGATGCGAGCGTCTTGATCCTTGACATAGTTTGATAAACTATCAATCGCCTTTGTCAAGTTTGCAAGTTGTTCCTCCACTGTTAAAGTATTAGTCGCCATGGCATGCACTGCTGTTGGAGATGATGGAGAATAACATGGATTCTCCCATAGATTGATCTTTGACTGGAATGACTCACACGGCGTGGTTGGAGAGGATCCAATGCTTGAAACTTCATCGCCTTTCTTCGTTGCTGGACTTCTGGATCTGCAGAGCCTAAGTCGAGCCAAAGTGTTTTCAACAATCTCAGCGATATTTTCCCCTTTTTCCAATGGCTCAGTAGATGATCCTGCTCCTTTGGAAGATGAAGAACCGAAAATTGGAGTTGATGCGGGCGGCACCTGATGTGCTTGTTGTCCCATCAAGTTTGCTTTGTTTCTTGTAACTGGTCCAAAGCTTCCCTTAGTAGCATTCATGCAGCTTTGAACCTCAGAAGAGAACTTGGAATTGGCATCAAGGTCATGAGGCCAGACAGATTTTGCAACGACAGATTTTGAGTTGGTGTTCTTGGAAGCCATCTCAGTGTTGCCGAACTTCTTGAGTTGAAAAGTTGAGATGAGAGGTAGAGATTGTCCCACTGGGCGTGCCAGAATTTGTAACAACTAAATTCGCGTCAAGAAAATAAATATCGAGACAGGAAAATATTGCAACAATATATTTTATTTATCAAAATATGAGTGTTACAATCTCTATGATTCCTCTGATTCGTCTTTTCAAACTATAACTTCAAGGGCTTTTGAGCTTGATCTTGAAGTTTGGATTTGGATTTGATCTTGATCTTTGACTTGATGAGTTCAAGAGCTTGGAGCTTTATCTTGAACTTGGTCTTGACCTTGAACTTGTACTTGGATTCAAGGGCTTGAAGCTTGATCTTGAATCTTCGAGAAATATTTGAGTGTTTGCAGCTTTTGTAGAAATATCTTGCTTTGATCCACGAGCTCTTTCTTGCTTCTTGTTATGGATTCTTGCTTCTGATTTCTTCTTCCTCAAATGAGAGATTTGACCCCTTTATATAGATATGGGGTGGAGTAGCCACCAAGAAACCCTGACGGGCCTTGGTCCGTGGACCGGCCAATCAGATTTAAGCAGTGACTAGGCCGTATTTGATTGGCCATAACATGTCACATGTACACATGACATATTTTAATTGGTCTTGGAGTTTGACTTGGATTGCCACATCATTTGACGTGTGGCATGATCCAATTGGCTATTGTATTGACTTGGCGCTACGTCACTTGCCATGTGGCACTTTTTTGGGCCTCTAGGAAAACTTATATCCATTGGGCTAAGGCTAATTTGGGCTAGCCTTTCAAGATTGGGCTTTTATTATATTTAAATAATTAGCCACATTATATTAGTCCATAATATTTATTTGGACCAATATGTCTTCAATTTGATATGTAGCCATATTATTTCATGGATTTAAATCCAACAAAATTTACTTGTCTACGATATGCAACTCTTTATATTATTCTAAAATGATGACTTGAAAAATATAGCAACAACCTGCTATAGACTGTTACATTAAATTGATAGTGCAAATACGTTTAATTCGTCTGCATAAGTTATATCGGTAATTTTATATTTAGGCTTATCGGATATTCCTATGACTCTCGTGCATTTTGAATATTTGATTCTGAATGAAAGATTAGAGGAATAATCTCGCGTGAAAATCTAGAATATATTACACATAAAAGAAATAGGGCGTATGTTCCTAGCTAGGAATAAAAATAAAGCATTAAAAACGTGGGGAAATCCTTCTTTGGCTGTGCGATTTAAAGAATAGCTAAGACTATATCCAACTCTTTCTTAGTGGATTCTGACACTTGGTTTTGCGATTAAAAGAACTCATCGTAGTGCCATTTAGAACCTAAGGAATCTTCAAAATACGGATTATTTTGTATAAATTCCATTTTATACAAGTAAAAGAATGTATGTCTTCTTTATTTTAGAGCTAAAGAAGTTAGGTCGATTCTTTACTTTGCATTTGTTATCGTCTCATTCTTTTGTTGTAAAATCTGGCTCGTAGGCCTTTAAGGGAAAATACAAAATTTTAGACACCATCTTTAGGTTTACCTTTGTGGCCTGTGATCAAAGATACTATGTTCCCGTCTCATCGTTCTTTTTTCCTTACCTGAAAGTTAATTCAAATGGTAATTAATTACTAATTAGTATACATTATATTGCAAAGCTTGCAAGTTGCAACCTTATCTTATTGGTCTTTGTCTCTAAGGGGTGACGTAGTGGTTAATATAGTAGGAATTATTTGTCTGTCTTATCGTACGAGTTGATTATTGTATTATTCGAAATATTGACTATGCTTTGAAATTACCGGATTATCTTTATTGACTATACTTTGAAATTACTAGATTGTCTGTATTGACTATGCTTTGAAGAGCATAAATTTCATCTTAGGCTTTATGCTTAGTCAAATAATATCATAAAATAAAAGAATAATTATTAAAACAGCCACTTAACTCACTCTCTATATAGCTTTTTTGTAGCTGGTATATACCAAATTAATACACAATATGTACAAAGCATGCGAAAATATATACAAACGGTCCTCTCACGTATACATAGTGTGTACACCCAATTTTGTAATGTATACAGTTAGATTTATCCGTTATACGCAATATATATACTCACTTTTTTTAGTTATATTCAATGTAAACACACTTTTGTTTACAGTGTATACATATTTTAATATATAATAGATTGTGTATACATCCATCTATCTACAAAAAAAAAAAAAAAAAGAAAGATAAAGAAGAAGAGCAGCTCCGATGGGCTGCTGCTACAGTTTCGTTCCGCAGCAGATCTGCTGCGATGGGAGTGTCCGGAGCTCCGTCAATTAACGCCGATGGGGCGCAACAACAATAGATGAGAGTGGTATGCAGCGGCACACGGAAGGAAACTGACGATGGTCGGAGCAAAGCAGATCTGCAGCAACGGGAGTGGCCGCAACTCCGTCAATAAATGCGGACAAGGCGCAACGCCAGCAGACAAGAGTGATAGGCAGCGGCGCACACAGGGAAGCTGACGTAGCCGAGGGAAGGCGGGTCAGAAAAAGTGCGGTGACAATGATGAATTAGAAGTGAAGAAGAAGGGGATGCTACTAACCTTAGAAAGAGAGTGACTACAAAAACTTAGAGAACATAATTGGAGGATTATTTAGGAATTTTTTTAAAAAAAATTTAAAACTATATAAGGAGGTTTGATGGTTATGTAAAGTAATTATCACTAAAATAAAACGGCGGAAATACCGAAGAGATAGTGTAACCAGAAATTAACCCTCATGTCCAGTCTATAGGCTCACGCGGAAAGTGTCGAGACTTTCAGCAAGTTATCTTACCCGGTAGTCCATTACCTGGTGCCGCCAAACTTTACGCGCATAAACCCCAGCCATAGCCTATATGTATGTTGTTTATTTCTAGAGTATACTAGTAAGGACACATCAAAATTTCCTTAATCATTACAATAATACAATACATTGTTAAAGTACTTGTTTTCTTTCTCGTGTATTTAGTCTGACAACCTTATTTCATTTTGCCTTTTTACCAGTTAAATTTGTTTACATTGGGACATAACATAAATACTACTTTATCAAATAATATAAGTGTACATTTGGGTAAAAGTGTTGAAACTGAGAAGGGTAAAAATTATTTACACCCTCAACTTTGAGTTAAAAATCAAACTCACCCCTCAACTATAAACAATAAAACAACTCCCCTTTTTCTCAATAAACTTTTTAAAATTCCTACTTCACCCTTAATATTATCAAACCCTTTCATTTTTTTTATTAATATCATAATATATTTTATTCTATTCTAAACTTATATAACAAAAAAAAAATTATAATTAAAATAAAAAAAGAGTGAATAATAATTAAAGCATAAAATTTAATGATTTCATAAATAAAATATACGAGGAGAATAAATTATAGAAATAATTTTACTTGTATTAGTACTTTACGAATAAAAAAATAAAACTCAAAGTTAATCTAGTGCACAATAGAAAATAAAATTTTAATGCATGAAGTACTAGAATAAATTATTGAAGACAATAGTATATTTTATATAAAAAAAGATTATTTATTTATATGAAACAAATTTTAAATAATAATGTATATTATATTTCATCATAGAGGCAGACGCCACATCGTGGGTTATGTGCACTTGTACTCGCCAGCTTGGCTAAACCTTTTGTATTTATGTGATGATTTCCTTGAAAGTAGACATATGTATTAAGGTGACAACCATAGAACATAATTATTTTTTAGTGCATTGGACAAGTATGCCGGCATACTTTCATCTTTTTTTAGTGTACCCGCCATATTTTGAATTTCTCAGCTCTTTTCTTTATTTTATTTTTATTCATACATTATAAATAGTGGCACCCCTAACTTCTAATTCCTGAGTCCACTTCTATTTCATCAAAGATAACTAAAACTCAAAAATCTATATACATGATAAAGAATTAGAGTGAATGTACTTTGTGGCAAATTTATATTTAAACATATTAATAATGTTAATGAAATTAAATTATTATCATAAGCTATAAATTATTTAAATTATAGGTAAAATATTTTGATTAAAAAAAATATAAAAATATATCATATAGTTGGGGTTTGAAAATGTGAAGGATAAAATGGACATTGTATAGGATAAAGAGTGGAGGATGACTAATTTTTATAGTTGAGGGGGAGTTTGATTTTTAAACCAAAATTGGGGGGGTCAAAATTATTTTCACCTAACTGAGAATAATTTGATAAGATAATTAATTTAAATTTAGGACTAGTGTTTAAAAGATAATTTTATAATAATTAAATTTATTAGGTAAAATAGAATAAAAATGTGGTTAAATACAATCAACTTATAAGCTATTAGCGATAAGTTAAGTTTTCCTTATTTATGGCTCATGGCTTATTTGAGCTTATAAGCACTTTTTGAAGTTACCAAACACTTCAAAACAACTTATAAGCTAAAAAAGAGCTTTTAAGCTCACCCAAACAGGCTCATATTCTCTATATTGAAACCTAGTATAATGAAGAAAATAGATGAGAATGAGCAGCAGGGATATCCTTTTTTTTTTTTAAAAGATGAATTGTTGATGGATATAAAATACTGGAAAAAAAATGATAGATGACTGATGTGTTGCGGTTCCATATAGGTTATTCATATATAAAATTGAATTGAATCGACGATAAACTGATAAACACCCTTAGTTTTGTATCAATAACTTGTTGACAATAATTAACGATAACAATATGTCGATATTAGACTTCGTCTAGTTTGAATAAGATGGGTCATATATCTAAACCAAGGTCAGTATGCCTAGAAAATTATAACAGAACCTGAAAACCTCTACTATCATGACCTAAGTCAAAATTCAATTGAGGAACAGGGACTAATACAAGAATATGGATAGATTTGAATAACTAGCTATGCTTTTACAGGAATTGGTTATGGTTTAAAATTTGACATTGGAGTCAATGGACTGTCCTTAATAGGACCAAGTATGACAAAAGTTGAAAACATAAATAATGGAGTAACAATAATAATAGTAACATAAAATGGAAAGAATGGAATAATTAAGGAAGAAAACAATGAGGGACCAAGCAAGGGCGCGTCTGTAAAAGTTCAGAAAACACTGCAGCAAAATAACCACACGTGACAGGACAAACCCGTTGAGGCGGTCTAATTTCTAATCATATTGGAACTCTGACGTGGTTATGGGACCCACTTTAGACGCGCTCTAAATTTCAATAGACCACCACTAGCTTACCACAATATCATCATCAAACTTTGGGTGGTAAACATCCTTTTGCTCTTTATTACTACTCTACTCTCTCATCTTAATTAATTACTGTGCTATATTATTTCTTTTGTCTGTTTAAAAAAGATGATACTTTTTATTTAATACCATCTTCTTTATTTTATTTTTATTTGGCCATATTCACTTTAAAATCTCTATCAATAAGATAAGTATTCCAATTTTCTCATTTTTACTTTTTCTTTATATTAATCAAGGGTAATTTTAAAACTTTCTAGATCAACTTTTTTTTTTAAACTCTGTAGAAATTTAAGTTCTGCCACAAAAATTGGGACTAAGAGAGTAATATATTTTATTTTCGAGTTTGGAAAATAGAGTCATCTTTTATAATAAGTCTTGGCCTTGTATATTATAGAACTTTTCGACACGAATTCGTATAAGTAGACGTATAAGTAGACGTATACAGTGAAGGAGAAACAAAAAGTGCACGGTAGCCTTTAATAGGTCTTGCATGATAAAAATTGGTATGTATTAACTATATCGATGAGTCTCAAGTTAATCTAAATAGCCGCACAACAAAACACTTAAAACAAAATAATCATCGAATATATAGTATATGTATAATTCATAGTACATATTAGTATATCTATAATTATGCATAATGAATAGTTGATAAACAGTTTAAAAAATATAGTGAATCCAGTCAATTAGTTGGGTAAAGAGAAGTACAAGTCTAGTCATTTTGCATTGAATTGCATTTGCATTTAAATTTCAATTTCATTTAAATTTGACATTTGAATTTACATTTAGGTAAGGAGTGAGAACCAGTAAGACATACAAGTGGTATGTAGTGGACCATAATTTCAATATTTGACTTTGACCATAAAACCAAATATATACTCAATACAAGGAAAATAAAAAAAAAGCACTAACCAAGAAGAAAAGTCACACTTTCCACCTTGTTTCCTTTTATTTTCTGAGACTCATATATATTTCTTGAACCCCTTAGTCTTCTCTTCACAAATTCACAACACAACAACACAACTTATTCTTACTACTAATTCAACACACCCCCCTTTTGTTTCTTTGACATTATACAAACCTTATCCAACCTCTAAGGTATTATTATTTCCTCTATCTCGTTTTATTTGTCATATTTGCCTTTTACACGTCCTTAAAGAAATTATTCAAAAAATCTTTTTTTTTTAAAAAAAAACAATTTATGGGTTTTTGTTATTTTTTTAGTAAATATTGGTTATGAGTTTTAAGTCTTTTGTGTAAAGATGCAAACTTTGGAACATTCTTGAGATTGGTTTTTAATTTTATTGACTAATTCTATGTGTTTTACTTGATCTTGTTGAGTAACTATTGGTTATGAGTCTTGTCGAGTGTGGGTAAGCTGGTCCGGACACCCCGTCCAAAAAATATATATACTTGCGTTAATATATATACTTTCTTTAGATGGAATTCAATTTTACTTGATCTTGTTGAGTTAATATTGGTTATGCGTATTAAGTCTTTTGTGTAAAGATTGAAACTTTATAACTTTCTTGAGATTGGTTTCAATTGTTATTGACTAATTCTATGTGTTTACTTGATCTTGTTGAAACTTTATAGAGTTCACATGAGATTTCCTGTGGGGCTGTTTGGGGGGGGGGGGGGGGGGTTGTAGAGGGGTCAATACTCAATGAAATAAACTGATGGAGTTGACTGAATTAACAAAAAAGTTGTTTTTGTAAGTTACTCTTGGAATTTGTGATTCTATTTGGGCTTGATGTAGTAGAAAATCTAACTCTTGGAAGAACTAATTATTATTGAGAAGTTAGATTTGTGGTTTTAGTATATATAGTTTGTTATTATGTTTGTAACTTTATGAATTTGTGATTTTATATGGTGTTTATTTGTTAGTACCAAATCTAAATATTGTGAGTTTCTTTTGATGATTTTCAGGGATTGATGTGTTTTGGTTCAGAAAGTAAAGTTTGCTCTTTTGATATAAACATGGATAAGAAAGATGGGGCTAGTAATAGTTGCTCTAAGTTACTTGAATTATCAGCTTCAGATGATCTTGCTGGTTTCATATGTGAAGTAGAGAAAGGTTGTGGTATTGATGAGTTAAGCTTTTGGTATGGTAGAAGAATTGGCTCGAAAAAGATGGTTTATGAAGAGAGAACTCCTCTAATGATTGCTTCTATGTATGGGAGCACTGAGGTTTTGAAGTACATTGTTGAATCAGGAAAGGTTGATGTCAATAGGGCTTGTGGCTTTGATGGTGCAACTGCTCTTCACTGTGCTGCTGCTGGTGGCTCGGAATCATCGATCGAGGTCGTTAAGATCTTGATTGGTGCTTCTGCAGATGTTTATGTTTGTGATGCAAGCGGAAACAAACCTTGTGATGTGATTGCTTCTTATCCTAAGTCGTTAAGGAACTCGAAAAGGAAATCACTGGAATTGTTGTTGAAAGGCAGCTTGGCTGAGCTTGCTGAAGAGGAAGAGGAAGAAGGAATAGCAGCAATCCAGACGATGAAAGAAGGAAGTGAGAAGAAAGAATATCCGATTGATACTTCCTTGCCAGATATAAATGATGGGATATATGGGAGTGATGATTTCAGGATGTTTTGCTTCAAGGTTAAGCCGTGTTCAAGGGCTTATTCTCATGATTGGACCGAATGCCCTTTCGTTCATCCAGGGGAGAACGCAAGGAGACGTGATCCAAGGAAGTACAACTATACATGTGTCCCATGTCCTGAGTTCAAGAAAGGTGCTTGTGCAAAGGGTGATTCTTGTGAGTATGCTCATGGTGTATTTGAGTCGTGGCTTCATCCTGCCCAATATAGAACCCGTCTCTGCAAGGATGAGACTGGCTGCCCAAGGAAAGTTTGTTTCTTTGCTCACAAGCCTGAAGAGCTGCGTCCTTTGTATGCATCCACTGGTTCAGCTATTCCTTCCCCAAAGGCTACTCCAGTCAGTTCTATGGATATGGGAACATTGAGCCCTCTGGCTCTTGGTTCTTCATCCATGATGCTGCCTGCTACTTCAACGCCTCCTATGTCACCTGCTGCTACATGTTCCTCTCCAATGGGAGGAAACATGTGGCAGGGCAAGGTGAACCCTACCCCACCTGCATTGCAGCTCTCTGGTAGTAGGCTAAAGACGTCTCTGAACGCCCGAGACTTGGACTTAAATATGGAAATGCTCGGCTTGCAGAGCATCCGCACGCAGCAGCAACTAAGGCAGCAACTGATAGATGAAATGGCTGGTCTCTCTTCCCCATCCTATTGGAATAAGGACAACAGGATTGGAGATATGAAGCCTACTAACCTTGATGATGTTTTTGGATCCATGGATTCTCCCTTGTTGTCCCAATTGCAGGGCCTTTCTCCAAGAGTCACATCCACCACCAGTTCGCAGTTGTATTCTCCAACTGTTTCTCATTTGCAAGGTCTCTCACCCAGGGTTACCAATAACACCTCCCAGTTGCAATCTCCAACAGGGCTTCAGATGCGACAAAACATGAACCAACTTCAGGCAAGTTATTCTAACATGAATCAGTCATCTCCGCTGAGGAATCCCTCGGCGTGTGGATTCGACTCTTCTGCAGCAGTGGCTGCAGCTGTCATGAACTCACGGTCTGCTGCTTTTGCAAAGCGCAGCCAGAGTTTTATTGACCGTAGTGGAATGGGCCATCGCGCTGGTCCAAATGGGGTTGCTAATTCCCCACCTTTGATGTCATCTAATATGTCAGATTGGGGCTCCCCTAATGGGAAATTGGAGTGGGGCTTTAATAGCGAGGACACCAACAAGCTCAAGAGATCTCAATCTTTTGGTTTTCGCGGTGGAAATGGTGCTCCAACAAGATCACCAATTGCACCATCTCAAGTCCATGAGCCAGACGTGTCGTGGGTTAATTCTTTGGTGAAAGATGTGTCCTCCACTGGTACTGGGCTATATAGTTCAGAGCAGAAGCGCGGTGGTGTTCATGACGCCATTCCACCATGGATGGAACAAATGTACATAGACCAGGAGCGGATCGTGGCTTAATCAGTTTCTCTGCCATGCAATCGCGTCATAGTTATTCTTTTCGAATTCTTATTGATATATTGAATATATTTTAGCCAGTAGTAACAGCAACAAAACCCCAGTTTTATGGGGAGAGAAATGGGTAGGAAGGATAACTGATCACATTGTTTCAACAATTAAGTGATTGAAGAAAGAAGCATTTGTTATATTTCTTGTAATTCATTTCATATTCTTATATTTTTTGTAATAACCCCTTTGGGATATTGTTCTATGCATTCTTTAAGGAAGTTATTCAATACTATCTTTTCAGTTGCTACTGATATTGAGCCTCTAATAGTTTTCTTTGATTCATTCCTTATCTTTTGTTTTTCTTAGTTTTCTTGAATTCAGTGTGATTGCAAGTGAGGTTGATGATGAATACTATAGTACTTTTGCTATTGGCCCACATAGGCTGTCGCTTTCAGCTAGTATAATTAAAGTCAAGAATTGTGGGCATATGAATTATCAATTTCTGATAGTATGAATAGTCTCTCTGTTAAAGTCAAGGAATGCGACTCCATGTTTTCAGAAAATTTATTGGCATTTAGCTCTTCTCCATTTGCCTTGATGCACACTCAGGGGTCTTCATTGTCTTCTGTTTTTCTCCTTATAATATACTACAGTACTTATTTTTTTAAGTTATCATTATCATGGTGATTTGTTTGTAATTGTATATGTGATTATAGTATTATGACCTTTTCAACTTAAGTGCAGCATTTTCTTTTATTTACTAGTGCTAGTATGTCACTTCTAAGGGATGAATAGTGCATGTATTAGGAAGGAATCCACTTGAAAAATCTTGACGGAATACATAGATAGTCTCTTATATTTGTCACGAACTGACAAGTATACTGATACGATAATTTTTGTGTCCGAAAAGAAAATTACTGGATCGAGGGTTTATGTGACACACTCCAATAAAAGGAGATATCTTTTTTGTCACTATATTATTAAGATTTCTACCGATAAATTTGGTAACAAGTTTAAGAGTGCTATCTAGGTACTTCCAAGAATCTATTAATCTTGGATAAGCAAAGCTCATTTGAAATAGAGAATGACTATTTTCAAATACAATTTCATGCAATGCTTCCCTGGATCTTTTAGTTGAACAAATAGAAGTTCTCAACTTAATTATTTGTCACAGTTTAAATTGCAATTATTTGATACATAGTTACTTATAGAATGCTTTATTTCTTTTACCATATTCTTTCTCACTATTTATGTCCACCATCCAAAGGAAAAGAAGCAAAATGGATATAAGAGGAGCTGCAAGAAGAGAAACCAAAAGCAAGTTAAGAATATATGATTATACTATTTGAAAAGAGGTTGTAAGGTTTAAGAACCATTAATATTGCTGGTTGGCTAAAATTCCATCATCTTTTTTCCTTATGGTTTGTGGGTTCCATATGTCTATTGCTTTGAGAATATCTAATAAAAGTCTCTATAGCCAAAATGCACTTGTCCTCCTTTCAGCCGCCCTTGCTTTGTCGTATTCTTTGCTATATCACATTCTTTCATCTTCTCTATATCATATTCTTTCATTTTCTTTCTTGCTTGTACAAGACTTATGTTTTTCTTTTTGGCCCATAATATTTTTGAACACTTGTATATGTCCATTGATAATGAGAGTCATAAGGTTGAGAGTAGAGAAATTTTAGTAAAAATATCTTATTTTCTTAGTGGATTTACTATAAAAAAGTTCTTATTGGTCGATTCAATAAATTTAAAATAGTACCGCCTGAAAAAGGAAAAACATACAAATTCACGGAGCTAGGATGAGTGCATCTATGGTATTAAATAGGGGATCATACATAATAATTCTAGGCAACTTTGTTTTTTATATATATTTTCTTTTCTGTTAATATTATAGTTATATTACGCAGAATAACTTTGAGAATGTCAACAAACATAAATGATGGTTAAGTCAATTTTATCAAATAAAATTTGATAAGATGCACCAAATCCAAGAGAATCTGAGAAGGAATTTTGATATTATCGACTAACTAAGAAAATATATTGGGAAAATACTTTACTTTGTTGCTTTAAATATTAAAACAAATGAGGAACAAAACAGATACTCTATATATTTAAGAAAATTTGTAATACTAAAATGTCGTAATCGAATCTTCTTTCAAAAAATAATAAAATATTTACATTCTGCTTGTCTGTTTGCAAATGCAGGCACACTTGTAACTAAAAGAAAGGAAAATTCTTTATTTGGGCGGTGGACTTGTTAGCTGAGAAAGTTGGGTTATTGGTCAATGACAGGAGTATCCAGTTGGAGAATAGTCTGTCATTCTTTGGGAACAAGAATAACATAGTATTGGGCCATATTTGGCAAAGATTTGGGGGAAATTTTGATGCGTAGCTATTTTTGAATATGAGTTTTATCCACCATTTTAAAATTAATTGAGAAATAGCCAAAAATTCGAACATTTACGCTCCATTAGCGTTGAAAAACATCCCAGACTAGTCTCGGTATTTTATACTGGGATTTTGAATAAATTTTGTTCAAAGCCCCATTATTTTGTTATGAGACTTTATATATAAAGCTTCAGTCCCATAACAAAATGCAGAGACTTTGAATCTTGTTCAAAGCCCCATTATTATAAAATAATGGAATTTATCCCATAACAAAGGTCTCATTATTTTGTTAGGGGATTTTTACACATATATACAAATATACACCCTATATTATAAAAAAATTAGTACAATATTTTCCAAATTACATGATATATTATTTTTTCTAACACATCTCACAATACTAAGACATTTCACTCACTTTATTTCCCCAAATTACTAACATCTGTCATTATCTCTCTTTCTCTCTTCCTCCCATTGCTATGAATCACAGCTCCCCTGACACCACCATCACCCCCACCGCCACCAGGTTCAACGCCGCTGCGTCAAAGTCGCAGAACCAACAATCACTACAACTCCACGTCCATAGCATCGCAGCAAACCAAACAACCATCAATATTCGTTCAAACAAATCACCACTGCACACAAATGCTGCTTCAGCTCTGTCCTCAACATCGCCTCAAAATCGCGACCAAAATCTGAGACCTTCTTGAAGCTTCTGATATGGGAAGCGATGGAGTCTGAAGAAATAGCGGCGGAGGAGAAGCGAGTTGAATTGAAATCGGAAGAGAGGAATGAGGAGAAAGATTGGATCCGAATTGAAGAAATCGAGTGGGGATCAGGTAGGGGATAAGGTGTTTGGGCTATGGGGTGTAAGTGTGGTGGTGGTGGGGTAACGGCTGTTGGATGGTGGTTTCGATTTCACCTATTTCTATTATCTTTATTATTTTGCCCGTTATCTTGTAAAGTTTGGGGTCCAAATCTGTTTTTCCATTAAAATGAGGAACTAGTAAATTTGACAATTAACGCTTAATTAAGGCTCCCTCATTATTGCTCAAGGCCCCACTGATTGGAAGCTAACTTTAAATTTAGTTATTGTTTCGTTATATGCAGTAATAAGATCAATCATCCACCTAACTCACTATTCAACCTAATAACTATTTTAGACTTTTTCTTCTTTTTTGGACCTTATACATAAAAGCATCCCCTGAACCGCAATGAAACGGTCTCAAATGGTGCTGAAACAGTGCTGAAACGACATTGAAACGGTGCAGAAACAATTAGATTCAGTCTATAAATAGTTAGATACGGTAAAAAATAGTCTGAAACGGCGCTGAAACAGTCTAAAATGACGCTGAAACAGCCTGAAACAATGTTGAAACAATCTGAAACGGCGCAGAACAGTTTGATACAGTACTGAACACAACTTGAAACGATGCAGAAATAATTTGATACAGTGCTGAACACAACCTGAAACGGTGCAAAAACAGTTTGATACGGTGCAGAAATAGTTTGATACGGTGTAGATAAGTGCAGATACAGTGAGATACGGAAAGATACAACGAGATACGATGTGGTTGGTAGTTGAAAAACATCGAGATACAGTGAGATACAACGAGATAAAGTGAGCATGTGATAAGGAAAAGTGAAATTGGAGGAAATGGGAGGAGTAAAAGTGAAATTGAGGAAAATAGTAGGAGCAAAAGTGAAATATGGGGAAATGGGAGGAGCAAAAGTGATAGTAGGGAGAATAGGAGGAAGAATGTAAAGGTTTGGTATGTTATGGTAAAATATTGCTATGTTTTTGCTATGTTTGTAATTAACTTGTGTTTTCCTCTCTATAGGGTTATTTTGCTAAAATGTTGCTATGTTTGGTAATTAAGTACTAAAAATTGTACTTTTGTGCAACAATTCCTTTTGTTATGGGACTGAAACTATATATAAAGTCCCATAACAAAATAATGGGATCTTGAACTAACATGTTCAAAGGTCCCATTATTTTATTATGGGATACTGGGGCTTTGAACAAACTTGTTCAAGGCCCCAGTATTTTATACTGGAACTTGTCCGGAGGTGGTTATTTCTCAGCGAATTTGTTTTTAACGGTTACAAATCAATTAGCACGTGCCAAACAGACCCTAGGCGAAATTTTTACAAGATTTGAAGGAGGCAGGAGGATTTAATGGGCGCCCTATTAAGCCAGACTCCTTTAGGTGGAGTAGTAACTTAGGTGACTACCTTTATAACATTTTTTAAAGGGATTACTACCCTCATATAACCATTTCCATCAAGGGTTGAAGTTAGCCAACTTTGGTCTGAATTATAAAAATTTAAAATTTTTAATCTAAATTTAGATAAACAATGTGAAGTTGGGCTAAAATTCAAATCAACGATTTAAATTGAGCCAAAAAGAAACAAAAAATCATTAGATTTGAAGTTCAGATCAAGAGTGGCTAACTTCATCCCCAATAGTTTGAAATAGCGGGAGAATTGCAATACTATGATACCATAGGCAGTGGTTTGCCTTTTTGACCTCGTTAACAATGGTTCAGCAAAAAAAAAAAGGTTCGCTAACTTAATGAATAAATTTCGAGTGGAAATACACCTACAAATCTTATAACGACGCTCGCATCCCGCCATTCCTTTCTCGTAAGGACTGCATAAGAGGCAACACACTTGTCTTTTGATCCCCTCTTGCATAGGCAACACTTGCTCTTTAATCTTTTCCAACACTCTCCCAGATAATTTGAATTGTTGCCTAGGCAACACTTGCCCCTTCACTCTCTCCCCACATCCTCGCAAATAACACTTGCCCTTTGATCTTTTCCGAAGAGACAATACTTATCGATTTATAAATTGAGGTATTGACATCGGATGAAACGAAGGTCATTTTACGAAAACCATCTTAAGTGTGGATAAAAAGACAATATTAGCCGTTTGTGAGGACACGCGGTGAAATTATTTGGAAGACAACTTACTCATGATTTGAATATAGCTTTAGTGATAGTTTGAAGATAGGAAAATTTAGATAAAGTGGCTAGTCTTGCAAAAGTGTGCTCAAAAGTAGTTGTGTCTCCAATAATGCTGCCTAAATAGGCTACGACTGCAAAATACCTGGATATAACTCAGTTGGATCAACCCCATTTTGGATGGATTTCTCCAAATATATGGATTTTGGACTCCTGACATGACAATAACTTCTTGCGTTACTGCTACATATTTAACCCATATAAGAGAAGTCTTACAAAAATAGCCCATAATAGTTGTTGGCTATTGCCAAAGGGAAGCTCTTGGCGATCGTAAGGTCTTTGATATAACAAAAATGTGGTGATTGCTAGGAAATTTCTTATGGAGGTAATTTTGTAAGACTTTCTTACGAGGGTCAAATCTATGGACGGGGCGCTAGAAGTGTCCTATTTCTATAAATCAACCTTGGGAGAATTGTACAACTATTACCCCTTAGGCAATGGGTTTGCCTAACTAACTTCGCTTAAAATGATTTGCAAGAATGTCCTTCACTAATTTTAATTAAGTGGTACTAAGGGGACAATACTTCAAGTTATAAACAGCACTTCAAGTATAAATTAACAAGTTAATCTTCGCTTTAGTGACTAGTATCTTCGCAAATCATGCCTATGCCGTCATAGTTATGCAATTCTCCCCTCTACTTGAGGAGTATGGACTTTTTGAATTAAAAGCCTTAACACCAATTTCGTTAGAAACACCAAGTGGGGAAGAGAATCATCTAAAATAAGTTGTGTCGTAAAATTTCTCAAATTGGCCTAATGAAGATGTCCTTTTCTTTTATGTGGAAAGTATAGCTCATGGTCATGGACCCTAACAGCATTGCTTCCCCTTTCATTCATAAATTTCGTAGTTAGTGCATTCTGTACTAGTGCTTAATTTACATTGTTTATGCTTTCTTGGTTCCTTAGACTAACGCTGCATGTGTGTGTTTTCCCCATAAGGTCGTCAAATATTGTTCACCAGTTGAGTTGGAGGGTAATTAAACTGGATACTCTGTGCCCTGGAGCTTTGAAACAGCAAGCAAGTGTTGTTGTATTTGAAGGTTTGACCGAATTAGAAAGCTTTTCGTTAAATGATGGTACCCGTCTAAAGAAATTAAGGACGAACGCTTAGACATTGGACTAATTTCACAACTTTCTAACCAGTTAATTGGATCAACTAATTGTGTAAGCCTCGAGCAAAACTCGATCCAGAATTTGAATTTTATAGGTTCCGTTTACACTCTTGATCTGCTGAGTTCGAAATCTATCATTTGCACTCATCTAAGAAATATTTTCAAACACATATAGATTTGAACTCGAATTACTGGATTTAAATGAACTCACATCTTCTTTACTGCACCAACCTCGAGTGCCTTAAACTAACAAAAACAACTTAAGTTGGACGAACGTAGGAAAGGAATCATCCTTCGGGTCAAGGTTAAAACGACACATTCTACTTTATTATTTATTTATTTTTTTCCTTCTAGTTATTTTTTCTTCCTTCTCTTCCTCTTTTTCTTTTTCCAATGTTATTTTCCAGCTTGTTTTAAAATAGAGAAAAAGCAATATTAGAAAGTTGCCATAGGAAAAAAAAACAAAGAAACAAAGATGTCTTAGTTTGGAAAGTAAGTAATGCAAGGGGGGTCATCCATCATATACAAATCAACTCTCGTAGCATTGTGAAATGAGAAGCAGAATATAAGGTTATGAGTTTAGCATAATCCATCAATTTCGACCTAAATCCTATACATATGTTAATAAATTCACGAAATATACTAAATTTAGAATCCAGTAACTAGTACTTAAAGTTATTGTTTTATACGAAACTCATCATAATCAAATTTCAGATCCGTCTCTGGTGGCCCTACATAAAAGGGGTGATTTGTTTCTTGAATAAAAGATACATTATATGCTCTAAAAACTTAATGTGTACTTGATAATATAGTTTTTTTAATCTATATGTGCATATTAGTTAAACTCCGTAGTAATGTTTAAGAACCTTAATCGTGGCATCAACTCCCTACCCGGATCCCAAGTCCCACCCACCCACGTATGTTGGTGATAAAGAAAGCTTATTAAGTTATCCATTTATTAAATATATTACTCCCTCCGTTTAAGTTTACTTGTCCAAATTTAGCAAAGTCAAATTCTTAATTTACTTGTCCTTTTAGCAATTCAAAATAAAATTAGCTATGTTCTTCCTAATTTACCCTGACATTAAATGGTAAAATTCTTCAAAATCCCTTTCCAATTAATTAGAAACTACAACAAAGTATAATAAATAAGGGTAGATTTGTCAAGTTTATTTTTTATTTTTATTTTGTCTTGATTGTAGTGCAAAGTTGAATTTGGACAAGTAAACTTAAACAGAGGGAGTACAACACAAGAGAGAAATATTAAAAATGCGCATGCAACTGCTCTAGTATCTGCATTTGTTGGCGAATACATTTAATCAATTCGTAGACAAAAGAAACAAATATTTCTAAGTTTTGCTTGTCCCATCACATTCTGTTATTTAATTTCTTCATATTTCATTATTTGAAAAAGTTTGACGTACAGTACGTAATATGCTAGTATCGGAAGCTTATAAATTTCAACTTAATGGGCGATGAGTTAGCTGACATAAGCACATATATTTTAGGTAACATAATATACTTTAATGTGTATTTGTAATATGGATTATTATTCTAGTACAAATTTCGTTATAGATCAACTGATCCATAAATTTTAAAAGTAGAAGTATGAGTACGACAATTTTAATGTCAACCCCACAAATCTACTGTTAGGTGTTCGTTTATTTTCCTAGAGCTCATTGGACACAATAAGAAATTGAATGACAATCTCAAATGAATTGTGCTTGTCACGACACACGACTATTAGTTTATCGATTGACCCAAAGTTATATGAACTGAACATCCAAAATCTTAAAAAGAGTGAGACATAAATTATAGATACCTGAGATTTAGACTTCTCGAAGTTAAATAAAATTAGTAGTTGGAAGAAGACAGAAAAACAAAAGCCTTTCTGAATGCTTTTCCAATTTCTAGTTAAGACCATTGCATAACCGGATTGAGGACGGCCATATGAACGAGCAAACAAGCAACAATAAGAAAGCTTTGAGATCACTCTTGAAATTCTTTTGCCTCCCTGTCTATCTAACAGTAGTAGTTAGTTATTTTGCAGTTAAAAGGTGTAACGTCAATGAAGTGGATAAAAGTTATAGAAGATCAGGATTCAAATCATATAAGTAACAAAAAAGGTTAGGTATATATGCTTAAACCTTGATGAAATGGACTAGTACATATACTAATAATAAGACGAACTCTCTTTGTTCCAATTTATACGACAAAAAAAAAAGAGATAAGACTTTTAAAATTTGTGTCATAAATAAGTAATGATATAACATTTGTGTGACTATAAATACTTTTTATTAAGGTAAATTTAGAAGTTTAAGTTAAATTTTTTCTAAAATAAGATATCATTCTTTTGAACGGACTTGCAAGATATTTTGTCTCATAAGCTGGGTCTTAACACCACTGTTATTTAATGAAACTTAGAAGTAGTTTTTTTTTTAATGATCGTGAGGTTTCCAAAAGCTAGTGGTGTATGATTTGAAACTTGATGGATAATAATTAATTCGTTTCATTGCCCTTCTTAAATTAAGTAATTTCGAGACGGAAATCAAACTCATAGTATATGTCTAACCCACAAATCATGAAATACAGTTCTCCCACTAGGTCAAAGCCTTGGCCAAGACCAAAGCAGTTGCAAACAGATTAGAAGATGAGAAAGACATGCCTCCGATCACCAATACTCTAATAGTTGCAAACAAATTAGAGGAGGAGTGCAGATACTTCGGTGAGGATGTGCGAGGACTTGGTTGTACTGAGTCTGCACAGAGGTAGAGGTAGACCAAAGAAGAATTGGGGTGAGGTGATTAGGCATGACATGACCTACCTTTCAGATTACCGAGGACATGACATTAGATGGGAAGGTGTGGAGGTCGAGGATTAAGATAGACGGTTGGTTAGTAGTTGAGCAATTTTTTTTATATTAGCACTATTATTACTTCTGTATCTACCATTTTTTGTATTGCTTTTTTGCTTTTGGTATTTCCTGTTTATTCTTGGGTATTCTTTAGTTTATGTCGGTATTTGCTTAGCTCCATCTTGTTTTCAAAATATGTTTCAAAAATATTTTTCTTTAGCAAAGGGTATTCCGAAAACAACCTCTCCACCTTAGGGTAAGGTCTGCGTACATCTCACCCTCCTCAGAACCCACTTGTAGGCTATCACTCGGTATGTTGTTGTTGTTATTTTGTCGTCGTCGTCGTTAATAAGGGTAAACTTGAAATTAAGTTAAATTATTTTTAAATTTTGAAAATTATCATTATTTTTGGAACAAACTAACAAGTAAATATTGTCACATAAACTGAAACAGACTACCGATGGAATAGTATAGTAAGTATCTCATAAGATAATTAAAATTTGTGCAAATTGGTGTTAACACCACTGCTATTTAAAAATGTTTAGAAGAAGTTTCTCTTAATGATTGAGAAAATTCTGAAGAACTAGTAGTATATACTTTGAAACTCGATGACAAACTTCTTAAATTAAATAATACTGAAACGAGTTCAAATTCATGATTTGTGCTTAACCCACAAATCTTGAATTACGCTTCTCCCACTAAGCGAGAGGCTTGGCCAAGACCAAAAGTAGTTGTAAACAGATTAAAAGGTGAGAAAGACATGCCTCCAATCACCAATACTCAAATTAGTTTCTTGTAGAAAACCCCATTTCACCAAATCTCATTATTAAACAAAAAGTTATACTAACAGAAAATTGTAACATACCTTAGTGTTTCTTTCACTCTTTATTTTCTCTATATTTCCTCTACTCATTCTCATGCATTCACTCCAACTAAAACAAAAAACTCCACTCTTTTTTCCTCCAACTTATTCAACATGAAACAAAACAACAGCAGTAGCAGAAAAACCAACAATTTGACCATAATAATAGTAGTTTTCTCCTTATTCTTACTTGGTTTATTCATATACAATGAAGATATCAAGTCCATTACACAATATCAATACTTCTCAAGACCCAAAGTTCAAGAAAACACTTCAAATAAAGGAAATGGAGTTCAAGAAACAGTGAATATCGTGTCAAGTTATGATAAAATGACCATTCAAGAAAATGAACAAGAAGAGGACAATATTGAATTCCCACCTGAAAGTTGTGATCTTTTTACAGGGCAATGGGTTTATGATAATGTTACTCATCCAATTTATAAGGAATTTGAATGTAAGTTTTTATCAGCACAAGTTACTTGCATGAAAAATGGAAGAAAGGATTCTATGTATCAAAATTGGAGGTGGCAACCTAGAGATTGTTCTTTACCAAAGTAAGAATATACCATTCTTGAATTCTTTTTTATTTTTTATAACCAAGAAATCCCGAGGGTGTATCGTAAACAGCCTCTCTACCTTACACGAGGTATGAATAAAGTTTGCGTACACTCCCACTCCACTCATACATCACTTGTGGGATCATACTGGTTAGGTTGTTGTTGTGAACCAAGAAAGTGAACCAAGAAATCCCGAGGTCAAATGATGCATGATTTGGAACTCACTAAATAATGGACCCGTCCTTTTATTAACTTTTACATAAGTATCAGGCTTTTATCTGTCGTAAAGTTTGAACTCTTTATGTGCGTCTAACTTATACATCCAGTGTGCAATCTTACCGTCAGACCAAAACCTTGGGGCATCATTCTTGAAATCTTAATAAAGCTATGTTCTTTCTTCTCTGTTTTCTCTGCTTTCAGGTTTAGACCAAGATTGCTGCTTGAGAAGCTGAGGAATAAAAGACTAATGTTTGTGGGAGATTCACTGAATAGGAACCAATGGGAATCTATGATTTGTTTGGTTCTTCAATCAGGGGTTCCTTTCAGCTGGACAAACTTTAAAAAGATTGGTTCTTTGTCAGTTTTCAGTATTGAGGTATTTATAGTTATCAGCATTAACTTTTTCAAAGGATATAGGTGTCACATATTTTCTGCAAACATAATGATTATGTATTGGTACATAAGTTCTCCTTTTGGGATGTTAAGACATTAATGATATTTTGTCTATTGCTCTTAAAGAGCTTGTGATACTAGTTTAGTTACATGTCAAATTAATGATGAACTATGACTTAATTGGATAATCTATAAATAACAACAGGACCTTTTGTTTTTCTTTTACTCATAAGCAATAACAAAAGTGATTGAATGGATGGTTTAAGCCTATTCTCAGTTTCTCACCTAATAATTGTGAGTTACCTGACTATGTTACCTTAGTAGTTGAACTACTGTCACCCACCCTGAAAAACTGATTCAACTTATATACAGTGTAAATGTTACGCTGCACTGCAGAAGAGTATTTTAAACTTGTCGTAACAAGTAATGTGCCTTAATTTCGGATTCAGCTCCTCTTCATTATACTCTCTTCCTTTTCACACTAGTACATTTGTTATTATTCTTAGCTCCTCTTCATTACACTTTCTCTTTCTTTTCACACTAGTATATTTGTTATTATTCTTTCTATTTAAAATGTGGAGGTGTTATATTACAGGACTACAATGCTACAGTGGAATTTTATTGGGCTCCATTTCTTGTGGAGTCAAACTCAGATGATCCAGCAATGCATAGCATTCCGAACCGATTCATTATGCCTGAATCAATTGAAAAACATGGCAATATCTGGAAAAATGTGGACTATCTCATCTTCAATACATATGTTTGGTGGATGAATGGTGGAACCATGAAAGTCCTGTAAGTACACATCATAAAATTTTTATTTTTTGTTTAAGAAAAACCAACTGCAGTTTCTTTTCTGCAATGTTTAACATTTAAAGTTCTAACTCATTCAACATTTTGGGGGTGATGATAATGTATTTATAGACGAGGATCATTCGATGAAGGATCAACAGAATACGATGAGGTTGAGAGAACAAAAGCTTATAGAAGGGTGCTGACAACATGGTCTAAATGGGTCGAAAATAATGTAGATCCCAGTCGTACACAAGTCTTCTTCATGAGCATGTCACCTATGCATATCAAGTACGCCTCATCTCCTTATATATGCCGACTGTGTAAATAATTTTGAACTCTTATAATACAAGTTATATTACTAATCTTATTTGGGACGGCTACCTGTAGTTATCATTCAACTGACTTGATAGTGTAAACATTTTTGTAAGTAAACTAATAATGGTTGCATGGAAATGTATGAAACAGGAGTATGGACTGGAACAATCCTGATGGGATAAAATGTGCAAGGGAGACAACACCAGTACTGAACATGTCAATGCCACTGTACGTTGGGACAGATAGGAGGCTTTTTGCTATAGCATCTAATGTAACTCAATCGATGAAATTCCCAGTACACTTCCTCAATATCACAACTCTTTCAGAGTATAGGAAAGATGCACACACCTCCCTGTACACCATCAGACAAGGCAAAATTCTTTCTCCAGAGCAGCAGGCTGATCCAGCTACCTATGCTGATTGTATTCATTGGTGCCTCCCAGGATTGCCTGATACATGGAACGAGTTCCTTTACACTCGTATTATTTCCCGATCTTGACATCTTGTAGATGCAAAGTTGTCAACTTACCCTTGTTATGTGATAGACTCGTCCACTGATAGCACTAGACTATACGTCTTGGTGGTCATTCCTCGGTGTTATATATATGCTCCAGCCTATCAAGAATCACCCAAATGGCGTCATGTTGCCTCGGAATCTTCAGCAAGTCAGAGACAAAGTCAATGGCTATCTCGTCCCATTTCTAGTGTGGTAGTAGTACTTGGTCTAGGATGTGGCATAATGATGTTTTTGTGCTCTTTTGGGGCCTTTCATTCAGCCTACTAGTCTGTTGGAGAGTCTGCAAATTAGGAAAAAAAATACTTAGGACGACCATGTACAATGAAATTCTCTTTTCTCACTAACGGGAAATAATTAGTGATAGATGCAAATTGTAAGTATTGTGTTCTGTTTCATGTTATGCGAAACATTTTAGTTTATATTCTTTTGTGGTTCCTATCTTCAAGTATAAATTTGAATAGACATGGCCACGATATTGGGTGTAAATATTTCGCGTAGGCCTGTTTGACGCGTGCTAATTGATCTGTAGCCGTCAAAGATAAATTCGCTGAGAAATAGCCACCTCCGGATAAGTCGCAGTTTTTCTACTGAAACTTTAGATATATTAGTTCAAAGTCCCAGTATAAAATACTGAGATCACTTAAGCACAAATCCCAGTATAAAATACGAGGACTTTGAACTAGCACCAGGGGATCATAAACAAGAATCCCATTATAAAATAATTGGACTTTGAACATGTGTTGTTCAAAGTCCCAGTATAAGAACCGGGGACTAGTCCGGGCTGTTTGCCAACGCTAATGGAGTGTATGTGCGCGTGGTGGCTATTCCTCAATCAATTCTGAAACGGTGGATAATTCTCATTTAGTGCGTCCAAAAATGACTAAGCATGAAATTTTGATGCGCAGCCATTTTTGGACGCGCTCAATGAGTTTTATCCATTGTTTCCAAATTATTTGAAGAATAGCAAAAGATTCGCGCGCACACTTATACTCCATTACAATTGGCAAACATCTCAGACTAGTCTCAGTATTTTATGCTGGGACTTTGAACTAATATGTTCAAAGTTCCATTATTTTATACTTGGATTCATTTACCTGGACCTTTATAAGTCACAATATTTTATACTGGGACTTTGAATTAACATGCTCAGAACATAAACACTAGTCCTAGTATTTTATACTGGGACTTTGAACTAACATGCTCAAAGTCTCAGTATTTTATATTAGGACTAATGTTTAAGTGATTCCAGCATTTTATACTGGGACTTTGAACCAACATGTTAAAAGTCCCAGTATAAAAACTGGGACTTGTCTGGAGGTGGCTATTTCTCAGCGAATTGATTTTTTTTATGGCTACGAATCAATTAGCGTGCGCCACACAGGCCCCTACGCAAAAAAATTTGTGATTTTGATCAATAGCCATTTTTTACATTGTTCAATGAGGATTAGCCACCATTCCAAAATTAAGAGAATTATAGCCACCCTCTAATAAGCTATGGCAAAAACACGCTAACAAAGCAGAAACTACTTCTAAAGCTTTTTCCCACGCCAATGCAATGTTGGACGTGGAAGATACTGACAATTAAATTTTTTCAAAATAAAAGGTATAAAGATTTCAACTTTTCAAGTTCAAAACCCAGGACAAAAATATTGAGATTTTAATTTTTTTTCCAAGTTCAAATCCCAGAAAAAAATACTGAGAACTTAATTTTTTCAGAAAAAAAGCATAAAGATTTCGACTTTCCAAGTTCAAAACCAGGATAAAAATACTGAGATTTTAATTTTCAAATTCAAATCCCAGAAAAAAAATACTGAGAATTCAGTTTTTTCAAATTCAAATCCTAGGAGAAAATACTGAGGATTAAACTTTTCCAAATTTAAAACCCAGAAGAAAATACAGAGAATTTCCTTAAAAAAACAGGAGAAAATCCAAGGTTAAATCCCAGGAGAAAATACTAAGACTTTAGCATTTTCAAGTCCAAATCCAGAACATTATAATGAGATTCAAGACCCAAACCCAGAACAAAATACTGAGTCCAAACCCCTTACCTATTTTGAATATTATACTGAACTTTTCAGTTTTCAAGATCAAAACTCATGACAAAATCTGTAAAGTTTCAGTTTCCATTACAAATCCCTTGAAGATTACATGAATTTTCAATTTTGCAGGTTCAAAAACCATGACAAAATCCTTGAATTTGTTGTTGTCCTATCCTCTGTACATATTCATAAAATACACACCTAAAACTGAGAGGAAACGCAATTTGTAAATTTTTGAAGAAGCTTTTAGAAAGTTGCGTGGATAAGCTTTGGATGGAAGACCGGGAAAGATGGTGGTACTGAGTAATGAGTACTGAGAGATGATGGTAAAGCCCTAGACTTCTATAGTAAAAGAGTGAAGGGCAGAAATGTCTATTCACACTTAATGAAGAAAGATTGGCTATTAATAAAATAATTTATAAGCACTGGTTGTAACTCAATTAGCATATGTCAAAGTGGCCAACTGGTATAAATTTTACTTACTACAATCCTACTGGGTAAAAGTCCAAAAAAATTCACCGGGTGCCCTTGGTAAGACATGGTTTTAGATAAATGGCCTCAGTTTCAAATGTTTTAACTAAATATCCTCCATATCATCCCTCACTATACGAAATGACTATTTTACCCCTGTCTAAACCTAATTCACATGGAACAGTTTCCTCGTCTCTTTCCTCCTTCCTTCCTTTCCTTCTCTCATTCCTCGTTCATTTTTTTCTTTCTTCTCTGCGTCCTGGAGATTTAGGAATCTGTAAAAAAAAAAAAAATTATTTTATTATTTTTTCTATAATTTGTGTTATAATGTAATTTTTTTCGCCTAATCCTTTATTTGTATTTATTTTTTTCTGTATTTCTTTTTTATAATTATTATTATACACTTATTTGTAAGTTTTTTCCATTTTTATTGATGATCGAATTAAATTTGACATTCCTGTGAATTTTTTTGTTATTTATTTTTTATGCTTGATTAAGATGATTTTAAGGTTCTTATTGGCAATAGCAATTAGATATTGTTGTTGCTCATTGCACAGAGCTTAAAGTCTTGGCTATTGTCATTAATGCAGAGACTTTCTCTACAAGTAGCCTCTATTGCAAAGAGATTAAAGTCTTGGCTATTGCCAAGACTTGAAGAGACTTTCTCTGCAAGTTGCTTATTGCATAGAGCTTAAAGTCTTGGCTATTGCCAATACTTGCAGAGACTTTGTCTGTAGGTTTCCTATTGCACCAGATCGTAAAGTATTGGCAAGTGCCAATACTTTTAGAGACTTCCCGTGCAAGTTGCCTCCTTCCACCCGACCTTAAAGTGTTGGCTATTGCCAAAAGTTGCAGAGAATTCGGTAACTTCACTTGGGTGGTGTTGCCATTGATAAAAGAAGTTAGTTTCTTGATTTGTTCAGTGATAAGTTGACCCTTAATGACGATATTCGTAAATTTCATTCAATCTTATATTTATTTTTCTTGTGTTAGATTCCACTTTAATTTACTACTTAAGGTGCTCATTGCACCAGAGCTTGAACTATTGGCAATAGCCAAGACTTGCAGAGACTTTCTCGCAAATTACCCAATGCAACAAGGCTTGAAGTCTTGGCAATTGCCAATAAGTCTGTGCAAGGTGCCCATTGCACCAGAGCTTGAACTCTTGACAATAGCCAAGACTTGTAGATACTTTCTCTGCAAATTACCCACTGCAACAGGACTTGAAGTCTTGGAAATTGCCAAGAAGTCTGTGATAAGTGCCCATCGCACCAGTGCTTGAATTCTTGGCAATAGCCAAGACTTGCAGAGACTTTCTCTGCAACTTGGCCACTACAATAAGACTTGAAGTCTTGGCAATTGCTAGAAAGTCTGTGTAAGGTGCCATTGCACCAGATTTTAATCTCTTGGCAAAGCCAAGACTTGCAGAGATAAGTTGCCCATTGCAACAGGACTTAAAGTTTTCGCAATCGCCAAAAAGTCTGTGCAAGATGCCCATTACCAAGAAGTCTGTGCATGATTCCCATTTTCATAGATTTTTTACAAGGTTATCCAAATGAATGTAAGACAACATATTACAAATGTTCTTTTTTTTGTGGTTGTTTATGTAGCATGTGGATGTTTGTCTGTATTATCTGGAAAAAAAAAATGTATGTATCATCCTTTTAGGGTTTGTAGATAGCGTGAATATAGAAAATAAAGGGGAGGGATTGGGCAGATCTTTTTATGAGTTGTTAGGGGTATTTTTGTCCGGAAAATATTTTATTAAACTAATGGAGGACATTTATGCTGAATCACTGTTAGCAAGGGCATTTATGCAAACCAATGACTCCCGTGTCATATTTCTGCAATTCAGCCGTAAAAATATCTAGAAAGTGTACATAAATAAGACACTCTAGGGTCACTCTTATATTTCTTAACCCCTAAAAGAAAACTCTTTGATTTTTAGCCCCAATCAGGCTTCAGCATACAAATCCTTGAGGGTATAGCTAGAAATTTTAGAACGAAAGTCCAGAGCGTGTCTGCAAATTCTCTACCATGTGTCTGCAAATTCTTTGGCAATTAGAGCTAAAAATTTAAGAAAAAAACTCCTTATAGGGAATATAAGTGTGACAACATCACCAGAAGTGTCTATTGGGGAAAATCCTGAAATTTTTAGGGAGATTTTCTAGGGTTTTTTACACTATATACCCATGAAATTCAAAGTATTTACAAGTTATACCCATTAAAAATTACAATACTTAGGAAATTAAAAGTATTTACCAACCTACCCATTTATTATTGTATACCTTTATTATACCTTATGAATGTTTACCTTTAAGGTATACTGCATAAATAATAGTATACAAATCTAGATATGAGTGTATACCTTTAAAGTATACAAGTCTAGATGGATAGGGCATATAAATGGTTTATGTGTATGATTTGTAAATATGAAATTTATGGATAGAGGTGCATAAATATTTTGATTTTGATTGGTATTTTCGTAAACTTCTCGGACACTTACTAAAATACCTACAAAACCTAAAATAATTACAGCCACTATCCACTACTTTCAAATATTACCCGACCTACCCACTAAAATATTTACCCACTCTACCCATCCAGACTTGTATACAATATTTTATGCAATATACCATAAAGGTATATACATATAAGGTATATCAAAGGTATACAGTAATAAATGGTTCTCCAGACTTTTACACAATAATTTATGCAGTATACCTTAAACGTATACTCCTATAAGGCATAACAAATATATACAATAATAAATGGGTAGGTTGGGTAAATACTTTTAGTTTTATGGGTTGTATAATTTTGAATGGGTATGACTTCTAAATACTTTAAATTTCATGGGTATAGAGTGTAAAAATCCTTTACAGAAACATGATATTTCAGCACCATTGTTACACTTCTGTCTGTCATTAAAAAATTATTTAGCTTTTATTCCCAATCTCCAGAACTCCAAACACACTTTGTGGTAAATTCCTTTTTTTACACTTATATACAATAAAATATCAGTATTATTGATATTACAAAATATAACAATATTTTCATATACAAGTTAATACAAACAACTAAAAAATAAAAATTCTAGCCTCCACCTTACATCCCTCCCTCTGCTACCCCCCACTGCCACCACCGGTCTATAGAAATAGTGAGAAATAGCCAAAATTCTGCAGAAAAAATGTAGAAATGGTGTAGAAGCGGCCAGAAATAATGCAGAAAATAGTGCAAAACTGTGCAGAAATTATGCAGAAACGCAGAAACAGTTCGATACAGTGCAAAAACAATGAAGATATAATAAAATAAAAATATAAAAAAATATTAGATATGGCCGAAAAAATACTAGACTGACTGGAGAACTTAAAAATGACCAGAAAACACCAACTGTCCGGTCGAAAAATATCAAATTTTAGTAAACAAATCACTGTATTTGAATAAAACCATCAAATATGGAAAATCGGGGTATGGGAGGTGATGGAGGAGGGTCAGAGGATACGAAATATGTAAAACTTACCAAAAAAGTGACATAGTCGTTGAAGTTAGGTGTTTGCCGAAACTTTGAAGCTAGATCCACGCATATTCCACAAGAAATTGCAAAAGGTAGTAGCTAACATGGAAAGAGGGTGTAAAGAGGAATTCAGAAATATTTTTTTTTTCTTGAGATGGTTTTGCTGGCGGAGCGACAACGGGTGGAAGGTGGTCCGACAACGGTAGATTTGGAGTGGAAGAGGGAGAGAAAATGGGAGAATGGGAGTAGGAGGCTCGGGTCTTGTTATGTCTAGGGTTTATATACCTTTTCTAAGTTTTGTAATTAAATCTCAATTTCTATATATTGTGTAATTGTACCAAAATATCTCTATTTTGTGAAAAAAGTCCATAATTATACTTTTGGGTAAATTTTCCTTTTTCTGTTGGGGTTAATAACTTAAACTTGGGGCTCGCTAGGGTTACCGTGCAGAAACTTTTTGAAATCTCTTATTCCTATCTAGTTGAGCTGCTTGAAATTGTATGGCCATATTGTTTACGAAAAATGGTCAAATTTGCCCTTAAACTAATCGAAATTCAACACATTTACCCTCCGTTACGAGTTCAGTTTGGCCATGCCCTTAACGTTATTAAAACTGGGGTAAAAATACCCTTCGTTAGACGGAACATAGTGATGAGGCATTAAACATGCTGATTTGGCAAAAGCGTGGCCACGTGTGCGCCAACGTGGCCACTCAGAACCCCACACCAAATTTTCACCACCTATTTTTTACCCAAAATCCGACCCACATTGCTAACCCCACTTTATATTTTACTTCCCTCGTTAAACCTACTAAATTTACCCGACCTCACATTTTCCCTCTTGTAATGTCACTGGCGGCTAGGCTAATGAAGTGAAATCGAGCTTAAGGCATTGTGAAATCTGAAGTATTTTCGTGTTATATAGTGAAGGTGTGTAATTATTTTACTAGTTTTAATCTTGAAATGTGTATGTTAGGTTTTAGGGTTTGTGTTTGTAAATTGTGCCGTTTTGGTTGATCTTTATTGACTAAAAAACAAACTTAAATATAGTAAATAGATAAAATTTGCGACTTTGTAGGGTTTGTGAGGTTTGTTTGTGGGGTTTGGTTGTGGTCCTGCCTATTTTTTATTGTCGCCTAGGGTTTTCCGAATCTTTAATTTGTTACTTTGTTGTAGTGGTCCCTTATCTGCAATTTTATAACTTTCCTTCCATGTGACAACTGATGAAGATGATTGACAAAGTCGACTTGGTTTTCCACTACTGGGGTGAATGGGTCATTTCACCTGAATTAGTTTATACTAGGAAGTATGTGCATAAGCTGGAGGGGTTTGATAGCTGCTTAATTTATTATGATGATATTTGTTAGGAGCTCACAGAACATCTAGGGTTTAGCCAAGTTAAAACAGCTACTGGTGACGGGACCTTCGGGTAGGTATTACATAATAGAAGGAGATGATGGTATGAGGAGTCTTGGATGTTTATTCACTAAAAATTTTAATGTAATAAATTTCTTTGCTGTAGACTCAACTGACTTGAGGATTTTTGCCCAAAACATTACACATCATACAGAGTCATTCTCTGTAGATGTTGATGTAGCTTCTGAATGTGAACTTGGTCTTGGTGAATGGGAAGGTGATGATGAGAACTCTGATGACAATAATATGATCCTGAAGAACTTGAAACTTATAAAAAACAGAAGAAAAGGGTTATAAATGACAAATTAGATGGGTTTAAAGAATTGGAAAATGGTATGACCTTTAAGGATATTCAAGAAGCTATAAAGATTGTGAATCTGTATGCTGTGGCTAATGGCTATAGTCTCAAGGTCCTGAAAAGTGATAGGACTAGGGTTAGGTACAAACGTGAAGATGGTTGTCCATTTGTGTGTTTAATCTCTAAGGATGGGAGAGATTCTGGTTTTGCAATTAAAACACTGGAACCAGAGCACAAATGTTTTCCTTGCTATAAGAACCCCAGGGCAGATGCCACTACTTTAGCCTACTACTTTAAGGGTAAGGTGCAAAAAGAGCCCAAGTACAGGATAAAGGAGATGAAAAACCATCTGGAGTCTACTCTTAATCTAAATGTGGATGGTTCAAAGCTGAAAAGAGCTAAGAACTTAGCTTTACAGAAGCTGGAAGGCAGTTATCTTGATGACTACAGGAAATTGCATGCTTATGGCCAAGAACTAAAGCAGACCAATCCTGGAAGTGATGTGTACATTAATATTTCAAAGGATGCTCTTGAGGAAGGTAAAAGGAAGTTCCTGAGAATGTACATTTGCTTCCAGGCACTGAAGCAGGGTTGGAAGGCAGGATTGAGACCACTGATTGGTTTAGATGGTACTTTTCTGAGGGGTAGATATAGAGGTTGTTTGTTGGTAGCAGTGGGACAAGATTCTATGTAACAGTTTTACCCTCTTGCATGAGCAATAGTAGACAGAGAAACAACAAGGACCTGGACCTGGTTTATTGAACATTTGAGGCTGTCATTGGAGCTGTGTAGTGGAAAGGGAGTGACATTCATATCAGACATGCAAAAGGTGCTGTTTTTGCTTTTATTTTTACATTCCTTATAATCCTTTTAATTGTTCAACTTTTTATTAACTTATTTTGATGTTGTTCTATCTCATAGGGACTGTTGGAGGCTGTGAGAGTGGTGCTTCCTGAAGCTCATCACAGATTCTGTATGAGGCACATTGAAGCCAATTGGAGTAAAAGATGGAGGAGTGGTGAAATGAAGAAGTACATGTGGTGGTGTTCTTGGAGTACATATGAAGAGGATTTCAAAGACCAACTAGAAAAGCTGGGTGAACTGAATGCTAAAGCTGCAGCTGACTTACAAAAGTGGCCTGTCCAAGCTTGGTGCCGGGCATATTTTGATACAACATGCAAAAATATGATGGTTGACAACAATTTCACTGAGTCATTTAATGCCTGGATTCTGGATGCAAGGTATATGCCTATCATCAACATGCTGGAAGAGATAAGGGTAAAGGTTATGAAGCTACTGGAAACTAATGAAGATAAGATGAGGACATGGGATGGTGAGTTCAGTCCCTACTGTATGAGGTTGTACAATGACTATAGGGCAATTGCTCACCACTGCAAAGTTGAATTCAATGGTGATAATGGTTATGAAGTGACAGAAGGTGATGACAGGCATACTGTATGCCTTGAAATGAAAAAATGCACATGTAGGGTGTGGGACCTGTCCGGTATACCCTGTCCCCATACTATAAAAGCTTTTCTACACAAAAAGCAAGACCCCGTGGCACAAATGAATTGGTGGCTTAGTAGGGAGACATATGCACTGACATACAAACACAAAATGCAGCCTGTTAGAGGGAAAAAGTTCTGCAGAGTTGATCCTTCTCAGGCTATGGAACCTCCAGAAGTGTCAAGGACTGTGGGCAGGCCAAAGACTAAGAGGGCAAGGGAACCAGATGAGGCAAGATTGAGAAAAGGACCATGGGTTGCATCAAGGAAGGGTACTATCATGTTCTGCAGTAACTGTGGTGAACCAAACCACAATAGGAAGGGTTGTCACAAGGTAATGTTTTAATCTTTCAATTATTACTAGTTGTTATGATATTGGACTGACTTGAATAAAACATGTGTAGCCTGTTGTAGAGGCTTCAAGTTCAAGGCAAAATGTGAATCATGAAGCTTCAAGTTCAAGGCAAACTGTGACACAAAGCTCAGCTGCTGGATCAGATATGGATGTGGAAATGCAGAGTGTGGATGAAGGTTATGAAGCTGCTACACAGTATTCTAGTTATGGTCCTGATGTGGGTTCTTCTTCAGACCCAGACCTGAGACCAATGGTTCTTTCTGAGACCCAAACTAGAATTGCAGAAAGGAAGATGATGTTCAGGGAACCAACTGGAAGGAGGAGGATACAATTTTCTGGAGATCCAAACACAGGAGTGGCAGTACCAAGCAATTTACCATTTCAGCCAGATACTGTAACTTGGAGGGGGTAAGGCAGCTGTTACATCTAATCAAATGGTGCTTGAAGCTTTGAGGAAGAGACAGAAATTGAGGTCAAGGAGGGGACCTGCACTTCAAGATGAAGACTTTTCTATGCCTTGAAATATTGGCATGTGTCTTATTAGTTTTTGCTGAACTTGGCATGTAATTTGGGATGCTTATTTCAGTTTGTGTTTGGATATTTGTGTCATACTTGGCATGTATTTTGGATATATTAACTCAGTAATTAGGTCTTTAAGTTGGTAGCTAACTGAAACACTATTTAAACTTGGCATGTGTAGCCAGCTCTTTTTTGGTTTGTTTACTTAGCTGTTGAACAGCTTTGACAGTTAGCATATGATGGTTATTGGCTTTAGCTTATGGGATTAATGTTACTGCCGTTAATGTTTATTACTACATCTGTTTTATGCCATTAAATTGTTGTTTCTGTCATTAAATTGGTGTGTGCGAAAGTGCAGCATTTATGGTATGAATGTGCCGAGAATTGAAGGGGTGTGAATTGTGAATGCACCTCTTCAATTGCAACCTTTGAACTGAATAGGCACATAGTGTGAATAGGCACTTAGTGCAAGTGAAGAGGCACAATCCCTAGCCTATATATAAGTGAATGTTTGTCTTCTATATACACCAAACATCAATAACCAAAACAGCAAGCAACAACAACCCACAATATGCCTCGAAGAGGAAGACTTCCTAGGGCGCCTGCAACTGATCGTAGAGAGCCAAGAACAACAGAGATAGAGTATGTTCGTCAAGATATTGCAGCACTAGGTGCAGATATGGATCAACTGCCTATGTATATCAACAATGTGCAAAATCAAGTTATTGGACTAGAGAACAGGTTTGTCCAATTTGTTGAGGACTATAGGAGGGACATACGACGGATGAAGCGTATGCTCCGTGGATTACTTGCTGAGGCGAATATTGACCCCACTATTTTCTCTACTCCACCGGGTTCTACGCCGGATATGTGAAGTACTATTTTACTTATGAATCTATGTTTAGCTATTTTATTATGTTTCAAACAATTTCTAAGTATTTTTAGGCTGCTAATTTTTAAAGTTTCGGTTTATATTAGTTTGTAAAATCAGATGTTGTCTATGACTATGTAGCATCTGACTAAGTCTAATTAAGGATTATTTTGCTATGTCTATGAACTAATGCAGTTGTTATGAAGATGTAGTTTGTTTTTGGCTTGTTTCTGCATAAATCAACATAGATTGCAAACACCATTTCATTGCATCAAATTAAGAACAACAAATTAAGATCATTTTAACATAGATATTCATCTTCATTACATCAAATTAAGACTACATCTAAACACTAAAATTAAACGCCATTAGACAGAAATTAAACAGTTCATCACCTAAATACTAAAATCATTTGGCTAACACAGATAAGCATCGATAAACACTGGTCATCTTCACTTCATCACCATTGAAATAATCAAACCAACAATGCAACCTAACATCATAAACATGATGATCTTCTGGAAAACAAGCTTTTCTTTCAACTTCCGAACAGCTCCATCATCTTCAATTGGTCCATTGCTGCTAATACCTTCCAAATAAGCCACCTTCTTCTTCTTCAAATTATCCCTTTCCTCCTTAACACCATCCAATTTTTTTTTTTCAATCCGAGTATCAAATCAGCAACTCTAGAAGATAACTGGTCATCTTCCCATTCCCAAAAACCACATCTTCATTCTGTTAAGATGGAAAATTGCGTTTATAATCAAAGCGACAACATAAACAAAAAGCCGTACAATCTAAAAATTTAAACTTTACAATCTTTAGGATACCAACCTTAAATTTTGGGCACTTGACGAAGCGCCTACCAGCATTTCCAGTGGTAAAAGCAGTGTAATGCCGAGCAACTAAGCCACAGCGACACCTCCTCGATGAATCACAATATGAACTTGAACAACTTGACATATTGAACTAAATCTATGGAAAAGAGAAAGATTATGGTCTGAACTAAACTCCACTAAAGGAATCAAGCATAAATTAATACCCTAATTTTTATTCTCAAATCTCCACTAAAGAGGAAAGGTTTTCTCTTCTTTGTATAAGAGAAGAGCAATGTGGGTCGGGTAATAAGAGGAGCAATTTGGGTTTTGGGTAAAAAATAGGTGGTGAAAATTTGGTGTGGGGTTTTGAGTGGCCACGTTGGCGCACACGTGGCCACGCTTTTGCCAAATCAGCACGTTTAATGCCTCATCACTATGTTCCGTCTAACGAAGGGTATTTTTACCCCAGTTTTAATAACGTTAAGGGCATGGCCAAACTGAACTCGTAACGGAGGGTAAATGTGTTGAATTTCGATTAGTTTAAGGGTATATTTGACCCTTTTCCGTATTGTTTATGGTGCTCGACAGTTTCTAATGGTTGGCTAGTTTCACCCGACATTCAAGTTAATAGCTTTAGTAATAATGGGGAAATTTTCAAAAATAGGCAGCCCACTACCCAAAATTACAAACAAGCGGCCATATTTTTTTTTTCATGCATAGCACCCACCCTTAAAATTACAAATTTTAGTACTCATTCATAAAAAATACCCTAGCAACCAAATCTCCTCCTCCCCAGCCACTAAGTCGCCGACAGACACCCTCTCTTGCCAGTAGTGTGGGTTTTTTTTTTTTTTTTTTTTTTTTTTTTTTTTTTTTTTTGTATTTTACTGAATTTATGTTATTTATTGCGTCTAAATCATTGCTTTGGACAAGTTTATACACACAAATCTCTCCCCAAAAAATAAATTATACATGAATATACATAGATAAATGCATAACAATGAGAGAAATACAAAAATATACACAAAAAAGTAAAAATTAATATAAACATCCTTAATATACAGATTTATTCACTCACATATACACAATTATACAAATTTATACAATCGATCGCGGGGTGGACCTCTGGGTCTTCCCTACCGGAAGGTTTATAGGGGTCTACTTTAGCGAGGAGTTAAAGTATGCTAGAACCCTGGGGTACATTTTATACATGTGTATAAATTTGTATAAAATTGTATAAACTTGCGGCGACCCCTATCTCGGGAAAAGGGTGACAGCTCGGGTAAGATTCGAAAATATGGGCCATTTTTGGTAATTTTCGTCTTTTGCTTGTCTTTTACTGTAATTATCCCGTAATAATATTGGATACCACCAAGCGGTATGGTGGAACGGATTGAACCTCTCACCCTTAAGTAGAGGTATTAGTCGAGTTGTAAGAATGAAAAAATAATTTAGTAAGAAGTGATTTTCCTTCAATGAACTTATGAGGTATGAATCTGAATTAATCGAACTCAATACGAGTATTAGACACAAGATAGCGTGAACTAATTATTAAATATCACTTATAGTAGTAGAGCTGTAGAGGCAGCAATATAGGCTCGCCCGAATCTGATAACATATCATGAATCAAACATCTCAAATGGTTAAAACAGTTGATCCATATGTATGGTCTCTTGTTCACATGTATTGCATTACACTAGCTGTTGTCGAGAAAAGTTTACGGAAAGCTTTTTAACAATCTAAAAGTTTCTTTCTATTAACACTGAGTACTACCCGTAAATTAATACAGTAGTACTTATTTGACATCATTCAT
Organism: Petunia x hybrida; assembly: GCA_037355625.1. Lineage (NCBI taxonomy): Eukaryota > Viridiplantae > Streptophyta > Magnoliopsida > Solanales > Solanaceae > Petunia > Petunia x hybrida. Next base: position 1,107,435 of record JBBBVM010000739.1, on the reverse strand, counting down.
GCTGGATCTAAAACTTAATCAAATCTCCAAATATTTTCTCAAAAGGTGACCCATATACACTATCCTCGAAACCTATAAGTTCTAACTGAGATCTTTGCAATACTCTTTATTTCTTTTCTTTTCTCTAATTTTCTCCTAAAGTTAGATTGTACGGAAAACTTGTCAACGATGATGTTTACACCAGAACTAAATACAAGATGACATATTTCGTTAACTTAATTGTTTTCTTAAATCTTAACACTTATTGACAATTAAGTTTTATGTGATGTGTTGTCATATGATGTTAATTATAATTCGTAATACAAAATCTTCTTTTTCTTATCCATGCATGTAAATGTGAACACTAAAGTATTCTATCGTTTATAAATATGAATAATTGACCTCAAATATTAGAAGATACTAATTCATCATCAAGAAAGGAAAAATAAGAAAATAAACATTACTCCAGTCGGTTCGAAACCAATGTATTGTTATACTACATGGAAGAAGATAATTCTCTATCCATTTTCACACTGCATTATTAACTAAGGGATATGTGTAGGATCTGTCAAATCTTTTAATTTCTACATCAATTACTTTCTAGACTTAAAAAAGGACAAACAATAATTAGAGCTTGCCTTAACTGTCATCAATCAGAATGAGAACATCACTCTCCATTTATGTATATAATACTCCTATATACTGTAGCTTAATAGTCATGCAAGAGCCTCCAACCATAAAAGAGAAAACTTAGAACCAATTTCAACGGAATTAACCAAAACTTTCTCTTGTATTTAATCATGTCTACTACAAGTCATTTTGTGCTTTTAAGCTTCTGCCTTGCTATATTATTTGCAAATGCTGCTTCAATTGACTATGGAACAGCTCTTACAAAATCTATATTATACTATGAAGCTCAAAGATCAGGCAAATTGCCTCCTAACCAACGTGTTCAATGGCGTGGAGACTCAGCCCTTAAAGATGGCAGCGATGCAGGGGTACACATCAACTCGCTAACCTTTTTTTTTAATTCTTTTTTGTAAAGATGGTGCATGCACACGAGGCGATCTAAGGATGTTTTCTGTTGGAAGCGTATTCATAATTTAAACTTGATGAGATTTTTCAAATATATCTAATATTCTGTGTCAAAACCGTTAGGTTCAGTTGAGCCTATTCCTTCATCAATGCATCCACCACTACTATCTGTGGGTCCAAAGTGATCGAACTTATTTTTGTTGGCTCGAACGACATTTATGGATTTTTACATATAATAAGATCATTCTCATCTGAACAAGCCGACTCTAAATCTTTATTTTGCCTCTACGATTGACCTCGTACAAAATAAGTAGGTCGAGAAACATGACCCTTCTTTTATATATGGGTGTATGCATTTTTTTTTTTTAGAAGTTTGATATAGGAGTCTGTCTAACACTCTGCTACTATAGACAAATTTATATCTAAAAGAAATTCTTCGTTTTTTATCTATGATTAATGTTTTTTTCCCTTTTTGTCTATAATTGTTTTGGTAATGGTCTTACACTTAACTTTTTTGTTTCCAATTAGATTGATTTAGCAGGAGGATACTATGATGCTGGAGACAACGTGAAATTTGGATTTCCAATGGCATTTACAGTGACAATGCTAGCATGGAGTGTAGTTGAATTTGGAGAAAAACTAGAAGCCAAGAATGAACTATCAAATGCCCTAAATGCAATCAAATGGGGAACTGATTATTTCATGAAAGCTCATACAGAGCCACATGTTTTATATGGTGAAAATGGTGATGGTAGTTCTGATCATCAATGTTGGGAAAGGCCAGAAGATATGACAACACCAAGGACTAGTTACAAAATTGATGAACAACATCCTGGTGCTGATCTTGCTGGAGAAACTGCTGCTGCTTTTGCTGCTGCTGCCATTGCTTTTAGCAAATCCAATCCTCGTTATTCTTCTCAACTACTTACCCATGCAAAACAGGTGACAACTAAGCACTTATTAATATTTGGATTTACATTATATTATATACACTTATAGTGTAAATAACTTTTACACAACTGGTGTAAATAACTTATTTAACTTATTACAGGAAGTATTAGTTTAACTCATATACACAGACAATATAAATAACTTTTTACACAAGCAGGTCAGCCAAGTATGTAAGATTTATAATCTTGAAAAATAAGGCAGGTTACATTATTTTTCCACAAATGGTGTAAATTATTTACCGCACTTATTACTGTAATACATATTAGTTTAAGTAATATACACCAGCAATGTAAATAATTTTTTACGTAATCAAGTCGGCTAACGTCCATAAAAAGTAGGATTTATAATCTTAAAAAACAAGGCCGACTACAACGGGTGAATATGAACTGATGGTGTAGAATGCTTACCTTTTAGCCTAAATATTCTAAAGAAATGGTGTTCTCTCTTCTAGATTTCAACTCAGAATTAAGGAATGTTTTTGGTAGTAGTTCATTTATGACTGGAATTTGATTAGGTAACAAATAATAACAACAGCTGTTTAATAATAAAACAGATCAGCAATAGCTTTTGAGCTTTCCCGATATTAACAACCAAAAAGGCCATTGTTCAAAAAGAATTGCTCCAATATATTTAAAACATTTTTAAGTTGTTATATTAAAACGAAAATATCATAATTTATACGAATATTAATCCAAATAATTGTGTCTTGTACAAAATATACTTAGCTTTGGTAATGTAAATTAACTGGCAATGATCACTGATATGGGCCTAAAATCAAGACATGGTCTTCCTTTGATATCTAGAATTATAGAATAATTGTTTGAGTACATATGTCAATGTCTTGAGCTCGTTGCTTTCCATACAAGAATGAAGAAAGGAAAACTTGATTAACATTAAACAGCATGATTCAGAACTTAATTAAGTAAATGTATTAGTCTGACCTATTTTGAGTCAAATATTGATTCATTATGCATTTTTGTGCAGTTATTTGATTTTGCTAAGCAGTTCCCAGGGCAGTATCAAAATAGCATTCCAGTTGCAGGTCAATTCTACAGTAGCACTGGCTATGAGGTAAATTTAAGGCGACATTCATAGATATCTTCCTATAATTAGGTAACAATTAGCACTTGGATACGTAAACTGTAACTTGTACCTATTATATATATATATACGTCATTTAATCTATACCTAATAGATAGCTAGAACTGACATGGCAAAATAAATGTATTCCAAAACTTTTAGGTACGTGACTGTTTCGAAAAGTCATTTTTTTTTACATTCTTTCTACAAAATGGCATTTTCTATGAAAGAAGGCAATGAGGTGGTCGGAAAAAGAAAACCATTATTATCTCCTCACTTGGTCCTCTTATCGGATGTCTATGTTTACCCTTTCTCATTTGGCTTGTCGCAGGATGAACTCTTATGGGCTGCTGCTTGGTTGCTTAAAGCCACCCAAGACAAAGTTTACCTAGATTACATCAATGAAGCCTCTAGCATAGGAGGCACTAGATCTATGTTATCTTGGGATGACAAGTATGTTGGTGCTCAAGTCCTCGTCGCCATGGTAATAAATCTTGTTATTAATGTTTTACGATAATGTATAAAAATTAAGCTCTTTTCAAAACGATTGATAAATTTTCACTAATCATAAAATGAACAGGATTTGCTAGAGAAGAAATTTCCAGGGCATGAAAGTTCATTTGGTCAATATAAGAACAACGCAGAGCAATTTATTTGTAACTGTATTCAAAAGGGAAACAGCAACATAAAGAAGACTGGTGGAGGACTTCTATGGTGGCAAGCTTGGAATAATCTTCAATATGTCACAACTGCATCATTTGTCATAACCAGTTATGCTGATGTACTATCTGCTACCAAAAATTCTCTCCAATGCCCTAGTGGAACTGTGGAACCTTCGGAACTAATCACATTTGCCAAATCCCAGGTAAACATTTACATACATCAATTTTACCAATATAGTAATGTTGACTCGACAAGGTACACACATTCAACACATCGTACGCTTTACAGCATAAAATAGAAAATATTTTTGGAGAAATTATTTCCATGGAAATGTTTTCTAGGAGACATTTCCTGGAGCTTTGGTTGGTCAGAAAAATATACTCCTTATATCAAACATTCATGTAGTATAATATAAGCAAATTATTTTGACAATATTTTTAAAGAATTTCTGATTGGAACATGTACTATATTATGAAATTAGAAGTTACTATAATTGTAATGGAAAATGACTAGATTATATGTACATAAATATACGAGAAAAGTCTTTTTCGCCCATACAAAAACGTTTCTTGAAAACATGATATCGGTTGCACAACATCAAAAAATGACTAAATATGGAAGATATCTTCCATGATAAGTAATAACTTCATATGCAGAAACCATTTTTCAAAAATATATTTTTCATGACACTGTTGAATGAAGCGTTGAATGAAAAGTTCTACATCGATTGTGGGATGGGGTAATTTGTCCCTTATAAAGCTTGGACTATCTTCTTTCCTTTGAGCTAGCTTTTTGGGTGGAGTTAGACCAAAATCTAAGGGTGCTAAGTGTGACTTTTATACAACTCCTTTTCCATAACTATATAGTGTATTCATGATCGGGTACCCTTTACTAAGGTTTTTCTGTAAACTTTATCATAACAGGTGGATTATATACTTGGTGCAAACCCGAAAAGAATGAGTTACATGGTTGGGTTCGGGACAAATTACCCACAGAAGATTCACCATAGAGCATCATCAATTGTGTCAATTAAGAAAGACCCCAAGCCAGTGGGCTGCCAAGAAGGTTTCAGTTTATGGTACGATAAAAATGCACCAAATCCAAATGCTTTACATGGGGCTATAGTTGGAGGACCTGATCTTAGTGATTCTTATAATGACTCCAGAAGTAACTATCAGCAAGCTGAAGCAGCTACAGCTAATACAGCACCATTAGTTGGAGTTTTAGCCCGACTAGCAGCATAGCTATATTCTTTTCAAATTTTAAGAGTACTATCATATTGTTTTATTTATATTTACAAACTTAAGGCTCAATTTGTGGCTTTCTATATTGTCCACATGAGCTACAATCAAATTATTAGTGATTCTGAAAAGGAATTTACTCCTATTTTTTGAGGTAATGAACCGAGACCTTGATATTACATTGTGTTTCAACTCTTGCCAATTGGTCGAAGCTTTTATTGGCTGATGTATTCCCTTTTTAAGCTTAATCTCCACTAGTGTTCAATACCTGAGTTAGACTTATTTGTAGTCACCTAATTTTAGTACCAAATTGATAACTCTCGATTTGGCTGTGCTAAGTTTCTTAAGATTTCCCTACGCTTCGCGGGAGCCGCACAGCACATAGCTGGAAGTCAAAGGGCCCAAAAAAAGGAAGGAGATGAATCTGCCTCCACAAATGTCGATTCATTCAAGCAAGAGAGTGCAACAATCCTTTCCTTTGACACTGGTCCCACTGAGTTACTTACGTTACGGTCTTCAGCAGGCAGGCTGCACTCTAGGCGGCTAAGCGGATGTACACCTTGCTTAAATAAAGTGGATGCCGTGGTCATCTGGTTTTGACGCGTGTCTGTTAGTGGATCACTGCTCGATCACCACTCTGGTATGAGTACCATTTTCTCTTCACTTAACCGATTGATGGACCTAAGCTCGTTAAACGTAATTCTAGAAGGGCCTTCCCGCAAAAAAACCGAGTCTTGGTAGTTCAAGTAAATACAGATTAAGATCGTAGAAACATGAGAAAAAACCAAGAAAAATATCATATAAAAAGTAATTTCCCAGTGAAGAAGCGGGAGTTGATATGTCTTAAGTGTACTTTAGTAAGAGTATGAAGGAGTTTGTCGCTAGGTATTTGACCAAATAGGATCGTCCAGTAGCTGCCGGCATATCTTTTACGTCACCGGCAAAGCGGATTAGGAAAGATTCAAAGGATTGCTATACGAGGTGCCAAACGACTCCGTCGATAAGAGCTCTTGGGAGTCATCAACCTTAGGGAAGATAAGGGAAGACCGCCTGAGCGAAGCGACCGAAGGAACTTGACTTATCTGGAATTCCTAGCAAGGACTTTGCCTGCTATTCATTCCTACGTATTATAAAGAATCCGATTCCAGTGAGAGGGCGAAGCTATTGCCCGGTTCAACCAACCGTCCGTCCTGGTGCCTTTGCTAAGGCAAAAAGAAGTAGGAATGAGAAACGGAAATGAACAGGCACTTGAGCCTGGAACTGATGAAATTCGGCCTTTAATAAGATCGGGATGAGGAGTGACCTTTGATAAGTCGGCATTTTACCGACTTTGAGCCTTCCTTTATAGGAACTTTATATGTTTTTAAGCTAATTTTACGACCAATTCTTATGTAATGTTGCGTGATTCCAGGTGCTACTTAGTTTAAATGCTCGAGGCCAGAAACTGAGCGGAAAGAACACAAAAGAAGGCCGAGTCGAGTCGAAGTTGGAGTCGTGCGAAATGGAATAAGTTTTCAAGAATTTGTGCAGCTCAGCACAATATTGTACGATAGCAAAATGCTCAAAAAGACCCAATTGTGTGGTCAGCACAATCGGTCAGCACAATATTGTGCAGTCAGCATAATGCTTAGTACAAGAATGCAAAAACAAGCAACAACTACTTCAAGTTTTCAAAGAATTGTGCGGCCAGCACAATATTGTGCGGTCAGCACAATTGGGACAGAAGAATATTTTTTGTGTAATTTTCTTAGGAGTATAAATAGGAAAGTGAGGTTTTATTACACCAACACTTACACTATATTTTACTCTATATTTTGGATGATTTTGGGAGCCAAGTTGGAGACTTAACATCATTTTGTAAGCTTCTAATCTTGTAACTTTGAATCTTGATTCCACATATCAATTCAATCTTATGTCCAACATGATTTCATCTTTTCATTACATCTTTATTACTATGATTCAAACCCTAGTTATGAGTAGCTAAACTCATAACTAGGGGTGTAATTATGCTATTGTGATAGAAAATTAATGGGTGTTGTTCTATTTCACTAACCATAACACAAATAACAATTATCCAACTCCCCATTACAATAATATCAAAATCCCAAAATCCATGATATTTGGGATTCCTTATCTACATTGCTAGTTAAAGACTCGGAAAAAATTAACTAGCGTAGAATAGTGGAGTTGGCGAGGATTTGAGTTGATAGGCTATTCATAAAGACTAACTCATCTAAAAGGAGTTACGCTCGGAAGAGGTCTCCTTTCCTCGGGTCATTGAGTAGTGCTTCAAGCATTCAACTAAGGCTTTGACGAGCGGGTTGTGAAAGATCTCTCCTAGGCCGGAAGGATTCTAGAGATCACGATCGGAATGCTCGACCATAATTATATTTGTGTTGGGAAAGTGAAGTAAAGACACCCGTTGGTTGGAAATCACTATTAGTTGGTTGCACCCCTAATCTAGTAATATCGAACAACTTACTCATTTAATTGCTTACACTTTAGAATTAATCATAGTTTTCATCAAACAAATCATACTTCTAGGACTCAATACTAAACCTCATTTGAATATCTATTTTCAACTCTCTCATTTGACGTGCTAGTTCCCTTGGGAAATCGACCCCGACTCACATCGGGTATTATACTTTGACGACCGCCCTTCACCATTAATGGTGTAAGATTGAGCGTGGATCAAATTTTGGCGCCGTTGCCGGGGAACTACGGTTTCAATATTGAGTTGCATTAGTTAATCAAAGTTGTTTAGTTCGCTAGTCCTAGCATTTTATTTTTGGTTTTGGTTTTACCTTGTGTAGGTGAAACATGGCTTATAGGAGAAATCCTAATCGGAACTTGCGGAACCAAAAATTGGTCCCATATTGAAAATCCATACATGAGTGACTCTTGTCCTTATTGTGGCGGATCTCACCATTGGCAGGATTGTCAAATTATTTCCGGGGGCGAGTTGTGTGCACCTTCTCAACCCTTTGAGTGGGACATATGTCATGAGTGTGGGGGTCAAAATGGCCATTGGGACGGTTGTCCTAATATTCCTTATTCTTCTTCTAATGATTTTTATAATGATGCTAATGATTCTTATGAGTTTGATTGGGCAAATGCAAACATGAACATGGAGCTTGAACCCGAGTGGAAAGACATCCAAGAGAGGTTTCAAGAAGAGATGGACCTATCGACTTCACAAGATGAATGCAATGAAAATGAAAGATTGGAACATTTGATGGAGCAAATACTTAAAAACAATTGTGAAAATGCCGAAGCCTTCAATGAGATAAAAGAAACGATCCATCAAAATGGCTTAGCAATTCACAACTTGGAAACTCAATTGAGCCAATTGTTTGACACCTTCAATGATCAACAAGCTAAGGGTGTTGCCAAATTTCAACAAAGACGTTATATGGAAGATAAGGTTGAGTTCCAAGAAGAATCCTCCATTGAAGATGTGCTTGAAAATCAAGAAAGAATTATTGAAAAAAAGAACAACTGGGATGAAGAAGAAATTGTGAGCCGAGCTTGGCTCCGAGATCAAGCTCGAAAAATGAAAGTCCATGAAGCATGCCTCACGACTTAAATATCGAAGGTTGGGATCTCAAACATGAAAAGGAAGAACTAGAACAGAGAGTGAACCTATTTGATCTTGAAGCTCGTGTCTTGAACATTCTAGTGCATGAAGTGGTTGAAGCCTCCAAGGCTCAACAAGAAGAAATAGTGAACGATATGCTAGAAATGAGCGAATTTGTGGAAGAGAGCACAAGGCAAATCATGGGAACTCATGAAAGTGATCACATCTTCAAGATATTTGGTAATGATGCCGTGAACAAGAAATTTGTGTTGGAGTCTAGAGCGGAAATAAAGAACTTTTATGATGAAGACTCTATCATAGTTGAAGAGGAGTATGTCATACTTGGTGTTCCATTGGTGTTGAAAAAAGTTGGCCCTCATTCACTTCATTTTTCAACCCTATGTGTGCATGAGGCAATGGAAATGGAAGAACAAGCACCTTGTGATGACTTTGGCATTGATGAGCAAAATGGGTACATTGTTGAGTTCGCCATGCCAAGAAAACAAAATGACATTCCTCACTTGAAGGCCAAGAAGTGCAAAATGAATTATTCGGCCTTTCGGACCTTGAAATTTGTACCACCACCCCGGAAGCACAATGAAAAACTTGATTCAAAATTAGGGAGACAATTCACATTTACAAAATGGAGAGAAGAGTGTGATTTTGGTACTCGTCTTGCCATGACGTTAAATTAGGCGCTTCTTGAGAGGCAACCCATGTTTAAATTCATGCACGTTTTGTAGATATATTGTGATGCTCCTCACTTGTTCTTGAGTGGATAGTGTTTGTAGGTGTGAAGTTGATCAAAAGTGAAGAAAGGAGTCCAATTGTGGCTTAAGGAATGGGATTGTGCGGAGTCGTGCTCAAAAGTGCGGGCCGAGAATGATAAAAAGTGAGAAGGCACAACATTGTGCTACCTAGCACAATTGTTATGAGGCTACTACCACTCCACTCTAGACAGAGCCTGCCGATACTCAGCCGACCGTTGAGGGTCCCACTGCTGCTGAGGCATCTATCTCTCCACCGACCCTTGAGGGTCCCTTGTCCACCGCTACTGCTACATCCAGTTCTCCACCAGCCACTGAGGGCTAGCTATGACAGGGACCATTCTTTTACTCATTCTCTGAGATGCTTTCATAATTTTTAGTTGCATTGGGGACAATGCATACTTTTAGTTTGGGGGATGGGTACTTAAAGAATGTCATGTCAGCATATCTTGTATATAGGATGCTTTTAGTACCTTTGTTTGACATGAACTAAGTATTGTACATAGTTGTTTTATCTATGACATGGTGTTATGTTTGATGTATGTACAAATGTGTTTATGTTAAGTTGTTAGTACATATATGTTTAGCATCCAAACAAAAAAAAAATATGGTACTCCCATGAACTACGCTTGGGATGCTACCTTTTCTTTATCTGATTCACTCTCGGGTGATACGTAGGCATCCCATGTGGGTGCGAAAGCCTCATTTGGGTCCGAACAACCATTTTCATTGTAAATACCATGTTGCATAAATTTTTTGAAATAACCTCCTTGGTTTTTCTTTGTCATGGTTCTTGTCCAAGAAAGTAATTTTGTTGAACCGGGCATCTCTAGTACTAGTTAATATTTAGTTGTAAATAATGATGATTAGTTGTGGATTTTTGCTCCTTAGCAACTTTTGGCATGTTTGGTTCCACCATTATTTAATCCTTATCATGTGAGCTTGTTTTGAGAAATGAATAGAAAAACTTAGTTGGTAAATTGTGCTATGATCTTTAAGTTCAACTTTTGGCTCTTATGTCACTAATTAGCTCTCATTAGGCTATGAGTAAACTTCGGATACTTAATTGCCTTTGATTGGGACTTGAATATACTCGTCTTCCTTACTTTACATGTGCCATGTGTGGTGAGGTTTTGGTGTGTTCATGTCTGTGCTTCTTGATCTAGAACTTGTCCTAAGTGTGCTTCGAGGCGAAATCCTAGGTGATGCTTGACTTGAAAAATGATTTTCGGCTTTCTTTGGCCCGCTCAGTAATCTAAAAAGCCTATCCTTGCGTTATATCCTTAGTCAACCCCTTTGAGCTTAATATCCTTTCCTTTAGCAACCACATTATTAACCCGGACCAATTCTAAGTGCTTAAAGCACTAACCCTCTCTTTTGGCCCTACTCCTTGAGTGCATTGAAAGACGTGCAACTTAGACAAAAGCCTAAGTTTGGGGGTGGCACAAGTTATGGTGAAAATATGGAAGTTAATGAAAATCAAAAGAAAATAAATGAAAAGGAAGAGCAACAAAAGCGAGTTGAATATAAAGAAACAAAATAAAAAAAAGTGAAAAGAAACAAAAAGAAGCAAGTGAAAGAAAAGAAAGAAAAAGAAGAAAAAGAGAATTGATGAATAAAGAGGAGAAAGAGTAGTGCATAATCCTCGATTTAGCAAGGTGTAAGTGCAAGAAAAAGAAGCGTGCCTTAATTTTTGTACGGTGTAGTGCTCAAGGAGGTGTGTAGTCACTATTTGCCCATATTTTACCCCACCTTTGACCAAAAGCCTACATTACAACCCTATCAAGTCCTAATTGATTTCGGGTCAAGCATTCCTACATGAGTGGAGAGGTACACGAAGGGCAAGCCTATGGATCTTTAGTGTGCATGATGAACTTCTTTTGGGAGAGTGAGCGAATTATTCTTATCATTAATCCCACTTGTGTTATCATGGCATTTTGTGGTTGGAATATTCTCTTGAGTGGTGAGGGCACTTGTGAAGTTGAGTTGAGGACTTGTGTTTCACTTTTCAATTGAGGTGAGCAAGTAAAGAGGTGAAGTCTTGTGATGAAGAGGCAAACTTTGAAAATCTTGTGTCATGGCATGTTTGCTTTCTTTAATGTTTTGTATATGGGAGTTATGCTCACATGGCTTGGCTTAATTATTGGCACCAACCAATGTCATTAGTTGTTGAACTTGAATAGAGTTTTGGCTTGTTGTTGCTTTAATGAAAAAAATGCATGAATTGATGAATTGCAACTTGGGGACCATTGAAGTGTGTTTTGCTTGAGGACAAGCAAAAGTTATAGTTTGAGGGTGTTGATAAGTCGGCATTTTACCGACTTTGAGCCTTCCTTTATAGGAACTTTATGTGTTTTTAAGCTAATTTTACGACCAATTCTTATGTAATGTTGCGTGATTCTAGGTACTACTTAGTTTAAACGCTCGAGGCCAGAAACTGAGCTGAAAGAACACAAAAGAAGGCCGAGTCGAGTCGAAGTTGGAGTCGTGCGAAATGGAACAAATTTTCAAGGATTTGTGCGGCTCAGCACAATATTGTGCGATAGCACAATGCTGAAAAAGACCCAATTGTGTGGTCAGCACAATCGGTCAGCACAATTGGTCAGCACAATATTGTGAAGTCAGCACAATCGGTCAGCACAATGCTTAGCACAAGAATGCAAAAACAAGCAGCAACTACTTCAAGTTTTCAAGGAATTGTGCGGCCAGCACAATCAGTCAGCACAATATTGTGCGGTCAGCACAATTGGGACGGAAGAATATTTTTTGTGTAATTTTCTTAGGAGTATAAATAGGAAAGTGAGGTTTTATTACACCAACACTTACACTACATTTTACTCTATATTTTGGACCATTTTGGGAGCCAAGTTGGAGACTTAACATCATTTTGTAAGCTTCTAATCTTGTAACTTTGAATCTTAATTCCATATATCAATTCAATCTTATGTCCAACATGATTTCATCTTTTCATTAGATCTTTATTACTATGATTCAAACCCTAGTTATGAGTAGCTAAACTCGTAACTATGGGTGTAATTATGCTATTGTGATAGAAAATTAATGGGTGTTGTTCTATTTCACTAACCATAACACAAATAACAATTATCCAACTCCCCATTACAATAATATCAAAATCCCAAAATTCATGATATTTGGGATTCCTTATCTACATTGCTAGTTAAAGACTCGGAAAAGATTAACTAGCGTAGAATAGTGGAGTTGGCGAGGATTTGAGTTGATAGGCTATTCATATAGACTAACTCATCTAAAAGGAGTTACGCTCGGAAGAGGTCTTCTTTCCTCGGGTCATTGAGTAGTGCTTCAAGCATTCAACTAAGGCTTTGACGAGCGGGTTGTGAAAGATCTCTCCTAGGCCGGAAGGATTCTAGAGATCACGATCGGAATGCTCGGCCATAATTATACTTGTGTTGGGAAAGTGAAGTAAAGACACCCGTTGGTTGGAAATCACTATTAGTTGGTTGCACCCCTAGTCTAGTAATATCGAACAACTTACTCGTTCAATTGCTTACACTTTAGAATTAATCATAGTTTTCATCAAATAAATCATACTTCTAGGACTCAATACTAAACCTCATTTGAATATCTATTTGCAACTCTCTCATTTGACGTGCTAGTTCCTTTGGGAAATCGATCCCGACTCACATCGGGTATTATACTTTGACGACCGCCCTTCACCATTAATGGTGTAAGATTGAGCGTGGATCAACCTTTTACTGGACCTCGAGGATCGGCTTAAACCACAGGGCGTTAAGCTCGGTGAGGTGGGTTCGAAAGATAGAGAGTTGATGAGGAGGCTTTTATAAGAAAAAAGGCATGAATCATTCGGCCGATTGCTCTGACTCTTATCCTTCCTTCGCTGACAGAGAAGAGAGAGAGCACTCCCCAAGCCAAGGATGAGTGCCAAAGAGAAGATGGGCAAGCTAGTATATCAGAAGATTTCACGTCATAGCATATATATACCCGGACTGAGCATATCCAAGAAAGACACAAGTGGGTGCTTATTTTTTTATAATTGAACAAAAGCGAGTCTGAATGGGTTTGTTCGACTACTCGCGGGGCCTGCTGCGTTCTATTCCACGAGCAGAACACCAGAGATGGTAATTAATTAGGAGAAAAATCATAAAAAATTGCCAAAAAATATTCTTTGTTTATGTGAGTGATTGTTTTATTTGAACTATTGTCTTAGTATAATTTACTTGGAATTTATTTGTGAAAGGTGTTTGTTAAATCACATAGTTTAAATTAGTCTAATTAGATTAGATGTTAATTAGATAGGGTTATTTGTTATTAACTGGCTAATTGGGCTACTAGAAAACTCTTAAAAATGAAAAAATGTCCATCCCACTTTCCATTTGACAGCCCATCAAACTCTTCAAGGCAAAACGGGTCAGGAGAGGGTTCGCGTGCGGACCGATCTACTCCGCATGACCTAGTTAACCGTCCGATTGTTTTGATCCAATGGTCCAAATACTTACATCACCTTCACCCTTAAAAGGCCAAATCTCTTTACATTTTCTCATTTTATACCCAAAGGTCAGTTGACCCTAAAACAACAGCTAAATAGATACCAACCGCGAGTATAACACACGCTCCACCCATGGAGCCATCGGACGGCGTCGATCTGGTGCGTCCGGTAACACATCTTGACCGTACAGCTGCGACGATTTTATCTACAGAAGTTATTCCAGCAAAACCAACTTATGTTATCACTATCTTGGGACCTCAAATCCCAGCTGCATCACTTTATGGCAATGAGCAGGAAGCTGTCAAAGCTAGAAGATCGACACACAATGGAATTCCAACAATGATCTTTAAGGCTAAAGACTATTACGATGTTATAGTCAACGAATGTAGGAGGAAAATTGTGGGTTCTGTAACCCAGATCACAAATACACAAAATTCGGTCTTGCTTCAATGAACGAATTCTGGTGAAAGAAAGTGTGACAATCGGAGCCTATGACAACTTTAATGTATTCATTGATTTTACAAATGATGAAGACTTCAGTTCTGTCTGGTTCAAGAAAGTCATACAGATCGATGGCCTTCAAATGTGGTTACAAAAATGGAGCCCTGATTTTAAACCAGAGGAAGATCTGCCGGTAGCGCCGGCACGGGTATTACTTCCTAAACTTCCATTTCATATGCATAATTGGTTATTCATTAAGCAGATACTTAGCATAGTTGGCACCCCTTTAGAGCGAGATGCGGCTACAAGAAATAGAACTAGGCCGAGTATGGCCAAAGCACGAGTAGAATTGATCTTCTTAAACTACTATCTGAATCCGTGTGGATTGTATTGGAAGAAGAGGAATCCCTTTTGAAAGGCTTTGCGCAAAAAATAGAATATGAAGGCATTCCAAAATATTGCAAACATTGCAAAAAATTAGGACATTTGATTATGAATTGTAGAAACTTGAAAAAAAAAGGAACTTAGTAAAAGAAAATGATAAAAAAGAAGATGATATCAATGGAAATTGGGAGAATGAAGCTAACAAAAAGGTTATGGAAGAGGAAGTTTCTAAGAACAATGAAAATAAACGGATCATTCAGGAAGCTAACAATGATAAAATGCTCAATGAAGTTGTTGTTATTTCTTTGGTGAATGCTGAAGAGAGACAAACAGATGGCGGTACAATGAGCGCTAAAAAGAAAAAGAAAAAAAGAACAATAAGATCCTAAAAAAAAGAGCAAATTTTTGTTCAAACCAACCAAGTCTCAGAATTCAACTCCGGAGCAGGCAAACCAAAGTCACTCTATAGTTTGAGACAACCAATTCAACATTGCTTACACTGTTGAACATAAGACTGAAAGGACTAAGGAAGAATCAGGAAAAAAAGGTGAAAACTTTAACAATGAAGAATCAGAAGACAAAGGTGAAAACATTGCTAGTTCAAGTACTGAGCAGGTTCCTGCAAAAGAAGTTAGCGAAAGTAGCAGTGACAAAACTAACAAAGAGAAGGAAAATAACTCCCAACCTGTAATGGAAACTGATATGGAGTCATACAGCTTACCAACTCAAGTGAAGAATATGGAAGCGATAAATCTCGTAGTAGAGCTTGGCAACTACCCATTACAAATTAAAACAGATGGCAAAGCAGTTAAAGATGACAATGAGGAACAACTCATAAAATCTTCCTTTTCTGCTAAACAAGATATTCCTCCAGATGACCCTGCAATTGAGCATCTAGAAGAAGTCATTTTTAAAGAAGGTATCTCTCCGGTTAAGAGGGGAAGGTCCAGGCACAGAAAAGAAGGAATATAAGATCTAAAAAGGTATCTCTCCTTTTAATGATCAGTGCTCTTTTTTGGAATATAAGAGGAGTAAGGTCTAAAAAGGCAATTCATAGATTGAATCATCTCATCAAAATAAACTAAGTACATTTTGTAGCTTTATTAGAACCACTTGTTAAAATGAACAAGATTGAGGAGTACAAGAAGTTCCTGGGATTTCAAAACTGTCAAGCAAATATTAATGGCAAAATTTGTTGCTTTTGGAGTGACAACTACCAGAGCAATATTAATGCCAATGAGGAGCAACATTTAACTATCAACCTACGTAATGGGAGTGGTGAATCTGGGGTATCTATTTAAGCTATTTATGCTAAATGCACTTCTATGGAACGAAAAGAGCTATGGGAAAGTCTTTAACATCTCAATTTATCTATAGAAGGACCTCAGTGCATAGGAGGGCATTTCAATATGATCCTAGATCTAGAAGAAAAATTGCGGGGCAAGCCACACAGGATGTATAAAAGTTTTGATTTTGCTTCGTGCATGGACATGTGTGGTGCGGTTGATATTGGTTTCATTGGGCCGAAGTTCACTTGGTGTAATAATAGAGCTCCACGGAAAAGAATTTGGAAGAGATTGGATAGAATTTTCATTAATAATAAGTGGTCACAAAAGTTTGAGCACAACTCTGTTACGCATCTTGTGAGAACAGGCTCAGATCATAGGCCTCTTCTTATGAAGTGTCATAATGATCAACAAATCAGCCCAAGATACTTCAGGTTTCTTGACTTTTGGGTTAATCAACCTAGCTTCCAAGAATTGGTGCAAAATGAGTGGGACAAGCAGATTAATGGAAACTCTATGTGGGTGTTGCAACAGAAATTGAAGAGCCTTAGCGCCAGATTGAGTTCTTGGTCCAGAGAAGTGATAAGAGATGTTCATGACCAACTGAATCATTGGGAAAATAAAATTCAGACCATTGAGGATTTGGACTTTAATAGTAGTAGTGATCAATGTATAGAAGAGCTCATAGATCTCAGGCTAAGTATATCAAATGGCTATCTATGCAAGAATCATTAATGAAACAAAAAGCATAAATTAGATGGGTTGAGGAAGGTGACTGTAACATCAAGTACTTCCACAATACAATCAAGGATAAGAGAATAAGGCTTCAGCTGCATAGAATGAAAAACCACACAGGAAGATGGGTTCAAGGTGATGAGAAAATTGGTAAAGCTGCTGTAAAACACTTCAACAAGCTGTTTAAGTTGAAAATGAATTCAGTTGATTGCAGAATCTTGGATTGCATTCCTAATGTAGTCTTTGCAAATGATAATTCAATGCTTACTGCTATTCCTGATGAAGATGAAATCAAAGATGTTGTGTTTAGTATGAGTGCTAATAGTTCTGCAGGGCCGGATGGGTATAATGGCACATTTTATTAGAGTTTTTGGCAAATCATCAAGGAGGATATTAAATTATTTGTTCAGGATTTCTTCAATGGCAAGAACTTGACCAAGTTTTACTGTCACACATGCTTGGTTTTAATTCCTAAAATTTAGTCTCCATCTTTCTTCTCTGACATGAGACCTACTCCATCCATTTCAAAAAGGATGAACCTATTACTATTTTAAGGGTCAAATAAGAATATGTTTGACCAGATATTTTACAAATATTTTCAAACCATTTTGAACTGTTAACTATTGTGACTTATAGTATTTTTCATGTAGTTTCCATATATGTAATTTTATTTAAAAAAGTTTAAAATTTTGATATGCAAATTCCCGTTGAAAATTAGTCAATTTGACCCTTATACTCCGCAAAGGTTCATCCTTTTTTAAACGGAGGGAGTATTAGCAATTTTTCATACAAAATCATATCTAAGATCTTGGCAA
Organism: Petunia x hybrida; assembly: GCA_037355625.1. Taxonomy (NCBI): domain Eukaryota; kingdom Viridiplantae; phylum Streptophyta; class Magnoliopsida; order Solanales; family Solanaceae; genus Petunia; species Petunia x hybrida. The sequence goes on along the minus strand of JBBBVM010000739.1, from coordinate 1,089,995 downwards.
GAAGACTCAATCCAATGCTTCCTGGATTAACTTCTGAGAACCAATCTGGTTTTGTTAAGGGAATAATGCTTTTTGAAAATGTTCTTCTTGCTCAAGAGATTGTCCAATCCATTTCTTATCCTAACAGGGGAGGTAATGTTATGATCAAATTAGATATGGCCAAGGCATACGACAGGATGTCTTAGCCATTCATCACAGTCGTTCTTAGGAAATTTGGCTTTTCAGAGGTGTGGATTGACCTTATTTGGAGGTTGATATCTGATGTATGGTATTCCATGCTGATTAATGGTTCAAGAGTCTGTTGTTTTACCTCATCTTAAGGTCTCAAGCAGGAAGACCCCTTTTCACCATCTTTATTCATCTTGGGAGCTGAAGTTCTAAGTAAATTGTTGAATAACTTGTTCCTCTCTGAACAGTTTATTCCATTCACTATGAACAAAAAGGGCCCGATGGTGAATCATCTTTGTTACGCAGATGATATTGTTATTTTCAGCAGTAGAAATAGCAAGACTATTAAAATGATAATGAAGCAAATCCACAAATATGAGAAGAGTTCCAGACAAAAAGTAAACGAAGATAAAAGCTTCTTCATTTACTCTCCAAAAAGTGGTGCTTGTAGAATCAATAGAATAAGAGATGTTACTGGCTTCATGAACAAAGACTTCCCTTTTAACTATCTTGGATGTCCTATTTATATTGGCAGGAGAAAATTTGAATATTTTGAAAGCATGTTGGCCAAGGTAGTTAAAAGACTGAATGAATGGCAAGGTAAAATATTATCTAGCGGTGGCAGAATTACTCTCATAAAATAAGTTCTCCAATCTTTGCCAACTTATACTCTGACTGATATGAATCCTCCTAAAGGCATTCTAAAGTTGATGGAGAAACACTTTGCTAGATTTTTTTGGGTCTCAACCGGTGACAAAAATAAGTATCTTTGCTCTTCTTGTAAGAACTTGTGTTTTCCTAAAGAAGAAGGTGGTATTGGCATCAGAAGCATGGAAGAAATCAGTGATACATTCTCAATGAAGAGATGGTGGAGGTTCTGGACACATGTCTCTCTATGGTCCTCCTTCCTCCAATCTAAATATTGTTCCAGGAAGCATCCAGATACAAGGAAAAGCACGGCTAATACTTCTTAAGAATGGAGAAACCTTATGAAAATAGAAAATAAAGTAGAACCATACATGATCTGAAAAATACAAGATGCTAAATGCAGCCTCTGGTGGGATAATTGGACAGGAAATGGAGCCTTGGCTACTCTCTGGACTAACTCTAATGCTCCAGCTAAAATCAAAGTTAGAAATTTTATAGAGAATAATCAATGAAATTCTAATAAATTGGAGGAAGTGGTCCTTTTTCACATTGTTCAACAGATCAAGAAGATTGATATTGGAAACTTTGCACGACCAGACTTCATTATCTTGAAGAATTCCAAGGATGGTAACTACTCTAATAGTTACGCCTGGCAGATCATTAGAAAGCACAAACTTTATAACCCTGTCTTGGCTAAGATATGGCATGGTAATATTTCTTTTAAGATGTTTTTTCATTCTTGGGGACTTTTAAAAGAGAAACTACCCTTTGATGATATCATTAATAAGTTTGGGGTTCAGAACGTGTCAAAATGTTCATGTTGTGCCATGCATAAGGTTGAATCTATTGATCATGTTTTTATGGATAGTGATGCAGCTCAATATTTGTGGAAGTGTTTTGGTCTTCTATGGGAATTAAATATCAATGCTGGTTAGTCTTAAAAACCTTGAACCAGTGGTGGGAATTCAAGCAAAAAAATTTCATTCACAAGATGATGTTGCAGGTCATGCCAATAGTAATTCTGTGGGAAATTTGGAAAAATAGATGTGCCTGCAAGTATGGAAAGCAAAAGAAGTTTTACCCCTCTAACATGGAATTTCAAATTTACTGGATGTTAATGGCTGCACTAAAGAAGAAGTTTCCAATTTGTGATAGTAACATTCCTTGGCTAAAATTGTGTGAAGTGGTGGTACATATGAAACCACTACCTAGATGAAAACAAATTATGTGGAAAAGACCACCAAGTGGGATAGTGAAAGTCAACACTAATGGTAGGTTCTTCAGCTATTCTGGAAAGGCTGGGATAGGAGGTGTGGTTAAAGATGAACATTTTGACTTGATTTTTGCTTTTTCAGTCTCCTTCCAATGTAATAGTAATAATGAAGCTGAGGCAATGGCTGCCTTATATGGATTGAATTGGTGTATCTTGAATGGATATACTAACTTATGATTGGAGTTAGACTCCATGATTGTCACTGATATGTTAAAGAAGAAATTCACCAACAACTTGAAGCTCAAATCTATCATTGATAGCATCATTATAAAGTCAAATCAGGTGAATGTTCAAGCGACTCATTGTTTTCGTGAAGCAAATCAGGTTGCAGATTTCATGGCTAAGCAGACATCATATCAAGTTGAAGATTCCTTTTATCATTCCTTGCAAGGGCTGCTTAAGGATGTTAAAGGACCATTTCAGTTGGACAAATTTCAGCTACCATGTATAAGATTGAGATATGACAAAGCAAAATTTTTTGTTAGTTAATTGTACATTTGTATAGATTTGAGGCTGAGAGAAATGGCTAGGAGAGTTCTCTCATTATTAGCTTCTGCTACTATTGTTTGAAATTCAAGGAAATCTGCCTCATTAGCTAGAAGTGGTAAAAAAAAAAAAAGCTTGGCTTAGGCAGCTCCCTTCCTCTGCTATGGTTCATTTTTAAGTAAACTCCAAAGCTTGCATTTATTGGTCATATCATGCCTTTTGAAAAGCAAGCCTTGGGCTTTGACTCCTTAGCTGTCTTCCAACAACTATTTTTTCACCATTAACTAGACATTAAAAGCACTTCAACTACCACAAAAAAATTCTGAAAGTTTGAGAGAGAGAAAAAAAAAAAACAGAGAAAGAAAGGTAGTAAAAGGAAAGTGAATAGCAAGCAATAGATAAAATGGTTTGGATTTACGTTAATGCTTTAAAAGGTGTTGATATTAGTGGTTGTGTTTTGTTGTTGAGATCTTGCTGCTTGTGTACAAGGGTTGGCTTTTCGGGCTTGTTATTATTTGCTTGGGAGTTTATTTGTACTAGATAATGTTTTTACTTTCATGTTTATTTTGTGTAAAGTTCAGCCATGTTTAAAGCCTAAATGCATCAAATTGCTTTTGTTTTAAGTCAATATTAGTTTGTTATGTATGCTAAGTGTTTACGATGAATGTTAGCATGATAAAGTTACTGTCATACATCACTGGTTAAGCTGAAATTTTGACAAAAATAGCACCACTATGTAACCCCTAGTTCAGATCTAAAACACAAGTACAGTGACTATTTTGTGCAAATGAATTGAAACGAAAGTGGAAAAACAGTAACGTTGTTGTATTGCTTTAGTGTAAAAGTGTGGCCAAAACAAATACATGAATTTATATAATCTTGACTAAAATCTGGCCAAATCTTGAATTAGTAGACAACAGGATATTTAGTACAAATCTACTTAAAAGATGAAATTGGCCGATTTACAAAAATATGTCACGGAAAGCAATGGTTTGCAAAGATGATCCCGCTAAAGTTTAATGAAAAAATTTTGGGGCCAAAACTTGCCTTTATATTTTTCCGCTTTTCAACACTTATCCCTTCAAGCATTGACAAAAGGCACTACTTCCCGTCTTTGGCCGTAAGTCTTGGTAAAAAGGCAAGACTTGCCTTTGACTCCTGCTCGATTTTCCAACACTTGAACGGAAGTGTTGGCAAAAGGCAACACTTGACACACTTCCAAGACTTGCCCCTTCTGGTCTTCCCTGCATTCTCGCCATATAATAAAAGTATTGGCAAAACAGCACTTGCCCTTCAAGTATAACGAGTTGCCAAGACTTACAAATTTTTTGCCTTGAAGTCTTGGCTCCAGACTAAATAAGGATATTTTGCTAAAACATTGCTTAGCGCGCGCAATTTTACAAAACCACCCCTTATAGAGGGCATGCGGCAAAATTTTTAAGATGAAATTGGTGTGATTTTGATGCGTAGCCATTTTTTAATGCACTATGCGAGAATTATCCACCATTTTTTAATTAATTAAAAAACAGTCAAAGATCCGTGCACATACTTACACTCCCAATTGGCGTTGACAAACACTCCAGACTGGGCTCAATATTGTATAATGGGACTTTTAGCTATTTTATAATATTTATAATATATATAAAGTCTAGTCCCTGTATAATACTGAGACTTGTCTGCAGATGACTAGTTTTAAACAGTTTTTCACCGCTGGCTAGTATTCATTTAGCGCGGCACAAACAGAATATGGGACAATTTTTACGATGAAATTGATGTGCAAATCTGTCAACAAAGTAGGCCCAAACAAAAGTTTGCACAAGTGTCTAACAAAGTGAGCTACTTATTCTAAAAGTTATAAATAATGTACAAGAGGTCACTTGACTCATTCTACACATATTAAGACACCACAACGTTCAAAGAAAGACATTTTTAATGATTTAATCAAATAATTGATAGGTTCAGGTATGATTTATCTTAAATTGGATGATCTCCAACGGGTGAAGTGCATGCACGACCATATTTAGTTTAAGTAATTTATACTTTGTAAATATTGAATAAGCAAACAGATTAAAAAAGCAACATACAATTTACTCAACCCAAAAATCAAATCGGAATCATAAATACGAGCTTGACCAAAAAATCAAAATCACAACTCCTTTTAAGTCGGGTGATTTCAAATGGGTGAAGTACATATGTGATGGTATTTCACTTAATCTCTGATTTTACCGAACCAAAAAAAATAATAATAAATCAAAATCAAAACATAGCAAAGAAAAAATATAAAGATAAATATACAAAAAAAAAAAATATATATATATATATATATATATATATATATATATATATATATATATAAAATCAGAACGCATCAATAATAAACTTATAAACCCAACTGTACTGGGCACAAAACTCGAAGATGCCTAATTCCTCCCAAAAATCAACTGAGATTCTTATCCGAAACTATAACACGAATCACTAATAAGTCATAGGTGTTCCAAAATACTCCTTAAGATAAATTGGCGCACCTTAAACTTATCAAAGTAGCGACTCCAAATTGAACATAACTCAAAATACCGTCACTTCCTTAAATAAAAACCCTAACTCAAAATTGCATCAAATAACCATAAAATTTTATAAGGCTTGTTAAACCCAAAACCCCGTTTCATAAAAGAGATGTGTGTAAGAAAAAAAGGGTGCAACTAGGCGAATTCAAGAAGTGAGCTTAACTACGGAAGACGGTCATTCCCAAGTTTCATACCTCCCAGATAGATGTACATGTACAGCCATTTCAATCGTCCTCATCCTTTTTAAAAATATTTTCTTTAATTATGCTTTTGTAGGAACATGATCAAAAGAATCTCATCCGTAAAAATCTACTCCTTTCTCCAAAGTATTTTTTTCCCCTACGAACATGATCAATCATAAATTATTATGTTCGCAAAACTCTATACAAGATAAAAGAAACGGATTAATTTAGTTCCCATTCAATTCTCATAAGTGAACGTTTATAGATCATCACATTCCACAAATTTGATGAAATGGTCCGACGATGGACGGAAACCCCGTCTAGGATGGAAGGAAACCCTCCTACTGTCATGAGAACACTGAATACTTTCCCGAATATATACAGATGCTCTTTCATTACTCTCGTCAAGAAAAGACGACGTTCCTCCACTCAAAAGACACATATACATAGTAGCTGCAATCGGAGAAAATAGAAGGCCCTTATGTCAACCTAAACTAGTTGAAACTGGATACCACACGCTGTGTACACTACAAACGAGATAGCACTATATATCAGCCCCTTATATAACATAAGAAAAAAAACTCGAGCATTACGTATACTAGTTATTAGTTACATATCATAAACTTAAGTTCTCAGGTCTGTGTTTTGTACTTGGACTCGTCAATTGGGACACCCTCCTCCTGCGCACGCTCACCACCTGAGGCGCCGCTAGAGCTGAACCCGCCTTTGCGTCCCATCTCTTGATACCCTTCCTGTCCAATCTGCTCCCTCCTAGTCTGCCCACCTCGGCTCCTTCCTGATATATCACGAATCCAAGAGAAGAGAAATCATATTAATTGGTACATTACTCTAAATAAGATCCAAAAAATTGAGGAATAATCGATAAGGCGAACACATAACCACAGCTCAAGAAATAAAGAAGAAAATACTTTTCAAACTTGTAGTTTAAAAGAATTCATAGAAATTTTTATGGTTATAAAATGAGAAGCTTAGAATTATAGAAATATGTTTTCTTTTTTATAACATATTAAAATAGAAGATTGTCGCAAAAATAGGAACGGTGGAACTGATAATTCTTTAATGTACTACTCCATGTTTCTTTGGTTAGCATCAAAATGTTGAGTTAATTTAAACTAAAAGTGAAATGGATTTTACCCTCAGCAAGGTGTTCCTGGGCTTCAAGACTTTTACCACCAGTACCACCTGGAACTACCGTCTCTCCTTCCTTTGCCCTGCGGTCCAGTTCAGCTCTTTCTTGCTCTGACGACATTTCTCTCTTTCCTTTAAACCTTAAAACCCGAAGAAGAGTAGTAATACTGTAAACTGAAATCAAAAAACAACGGGGACTCTATTCAGGAATTTTGGTTATCTTTGGCTGTTCATTTATAGGGAAAGGATAGTGTCAAGCAGGTTGACACGTGAAAATACATGGCTATGTGGGGAGAATTTGCAGAAACCACGTCAGCTATGAGAATGACACGCGGCTACAAGGTGATAATTTGTTAACACGATGATAACTGCGCGATGCTTAGCTAAATCATGATGAGTACTAGTAGTAGAAAATTATTGAAGTTAAGGATTTCATTCTTTAGGAGGGGTACTTCGGTGCATGAAAATATCTCATATTTATGCAGATTTGAAAAAGGACTGTACTTTAAAAGGTGTGGTTTATGCAGTTTAAGTAATTCAAGCATCAAATATTATTTTTACGGATTGAACAAGTGATATATAGATCATACGGACGGTAAGCTATACATGCATTTCCTACGTACATATATATCTCAAGCATGCCATGTAATTCAATTATTTTAACGTGGTTAACTTAATTTTGTGAGTATTTGAATAGATACTAAAATTCAGCGAATGTACATGAAATTAGCTCATTAATCGAGATAGTTTGGTGTAATTAAATACTATCATATTCGATCTTCATGTAATTGGCAATTGTTGATGCAGAAGTTTGATGATACCAAAAAGTAACCTCTTATGGTCTTCATGTACTTTTTGGTATTATCAACTACTTATTCTAGGTTTGATTGTGTAGATCGTATGAAGAAGTTTTCACAATTATTGTATATATTTAACTACAGTGTCTCAATAGTCTATCGCACCTTTATTCCCTTATATTTGAGGTACTAATTTAATACTACTATCTTTAATATTAGGATATTTCAAAAATAAATATACAATTCAAAAGTTTAAAATAATACTATAACTTTAAACTTAGTATTTTATTTTTAATAAAATATTTTATAGTCATATATTTATATAAATTATTAAAATCATAAGCTTTAAAATTTTTATTTTATTTTCTTCAACTCCGATCCAAGTCGATATACAGATGGTGTAGTATTTTCTTTCACGGTCGTGAATCGTGATCTTTTATATAGCGAATAAATCTGGCGTGGCAAGAGTTGATTAGCGAAAAGGAAATATCGTGGAAAGAAGAACTGCTACACCGAATTTATGTATGCACAGTAGGTTGAAGCCACAATCACATGGTAGGTTTTTAATTCATTTGTATGGACATAAAAAATGCTCCCACGATGTGGACATCAGCACATACGTGTTCCTCACAATTAATCAAATAGTCATTAACTTCAAACTAAGTATATAAAATTTTGTCAAACATGCAAACGTAGACTTACACTATAACAGTTGTAATCCTTTTGAGCTTCACAACCATGTGGATTTGAGAATCTCCACCAAATTATCTCTTATTTGCCCTCTTAGATCATCTTCATGTCTCTCTCCTTTCTTTTTCCCCCACCTTTTCTTAGTTCTCTCTCTTTTTTCCCCACCTTCTCTTAGTTTTTATGATCATGTTTATGATTGTGAACTCCTTGAGCATAGTGACTTTGTGATAATACTTCTAATTCCCTCCAATTAGAAATTTAGAGGTGGTTTGGTAGCAAAAGAAATTATCCCGGAATTATAAACTTGGGATTGTAATCCCATTTCTCATATGTGATAGCTAATTTCATTATTTTAGCATAAAATTAATGTTAAGATAAATCAATACCTTTAATCAAATATGGAATAAGGACAATTCCAAATTTTAACTCCTTAATCTCTTTAGATCGGAGTACTGATTTGGGGGAGGGGGAGGTCCTTTTAAGTTAACTTATTGTACTGTGGAGTTATATATACAAGTGTGCACAGAAATTATTGAAATATTGTATTGGGTAAAAATCGTCACCTTCGGTCAGCACCTCGAGATGGTAGACCGAAGGCAAAACGAGCTGATGCTCCGAAGAGAGGATTATTGGTCTCGTGGTCAAGCCACCGAAGCCAACGCCCTGTGGCACGCCCGAAGGCAAGTTAGACCTTGGGCTTCGGCGACGAGCCATCCTACTCGAACAGCAAGGTCAAACGACCGAAGTCTTGTGACAAGGCTTCGGTTACCACCTCGGTTCCAACGGCTTTGCAGCCCACTACTTCATCCCACTAACCCCTCCATGTTGCTGATCAGATCGTGGGAGAGACATTTGCTGATGGTGGAGAACGTGGGTTTGGCCCTTAGGCCTATAAATAGAAGCTCATTTTGTATTGTAGGCATTCAGAAATAGATACCAAAACTCTGCCCAAATTTGTACTCAACGTTCATATATTGAAATCAAGTTATTTTTACGCATTTATATCCATTTCATACGTTTATTCTAGCTTAGATACAAAGATCTGCTTGTATTCGAATCCAAATTCGATTTGTGTCCTAAAACTGATTTAGGCCCATACAAATTGGCGCCGTCTGTGGGGATATAAGCAGTAACGCTTTGTTCCAAAGTTCAAAATCCATTTTTTGTCAAAAACTTGCGATTCAACGTTATGGCTGATAACAACAACGGTGGTAACGGCGATCGGGCTGACTTTCCGACGAACCAACAACCCCTCACCCCAATGACAACTGAAGAATTTCAAATGTATGTTGTCACCACATTAAGGGCTCTCCAAAGTAAACAGGATGAGCAGGCCAGCATCAACGCCGAGTTTCGCGCTTCGTTGGAAGTGAGAAATAGCGCTGCCCCGAACAGCGCCCAGCCTTCGGCTCCTGGTGGAGGCACCCCGCCTTTCGTTCCTCCGGGCGCGACAACAGGGGGATCTCACAATGGAGCCACGTCTGGTGGCTCGGGGAATAACCCAACTGCATCGCCACACTTTGGGACGTTTCCCACCGTGGCTGAAACAACGTCCTCGGTCGACGTTGAAAGAATGAGTAGAGAGATCGAGGCGCGCATCGAGGCACGCGTGGAAAAGCGTCTTGAAGGCGTACCGGGGATAAGCAAGGAGGAAGATGATCTAGACATCGAGCAATATAGGGAGCAGCCCTATAAGCCCGAAGCAGCTCCAGCTCCAACTCCTGTGGGTTTCAAACTCACATTCCTTAAAAAGTATGATGGGACAACTGATCCCAAGGAGCACATTAGGGAATACATGTCCATGGTAAAGAGCAACGACTTGACATCCACACAGCTCGAGTCGATGTTCTTAAAGAAGTTTGGTAGTTCGTTAGAGAAAGGTGCCCTTTGATGTTAGGCTAAAAATGCATATATTTCAGTATTAGTTACATCATATTTTGGTGCTTTTGTGGATTATTTTAGTGTGAACAATAGTATTTTGTACTTATATTGGGTGTTTGAATGTGTAGGAATCAAATGGTATGAAAAAGTGTTAAAGTTTGATGATTTGGAGCAAAATGGAGTTAATTTACAGCGTTGTAAGGTGCCAAGGCCGTGGATTAGCCGTGAAAGAAATTTGAAGACGAAATGTCACGGCCCAGCCATCGTAAAGCCATGATTCAGCCATGAAGTTGAAAGCAGAATTTCGCAAGTGCATGGCCCAGGCATCGTAAGGCCATGATCCAGCCATGAGGCAAATTTTCTGGCGAAAAGTGGCGAGGGGCAAACTTGTCCACGAGTTTCACACGAGGTATAAAAGGTTTTCTAACCTATTTTCAGCCCCAATCTTGACTTGGGAGAGCAAGACTACCATTGTGGAGGCACTTTGGACTCTTGGAGGCAAGGAACACACAAGGAGGCGTGGGATTAAAGACTTGAAGATTAAATGTTCTTTCTTCCATTATTTCTTCTCCTTTGTAGTTTATTCATTCATGATTATTCCTGATTTGTCTTTGATGACCATGAGTGGCTAAATTACCCATTCTAGGGTTGATTGAACCACTCCAATACTATGTGAATTGATTAATTGATTTTGATGAATGAAACTTGATTATTCTTCCTATCTAAGTATTTACGTTTTGTTTGCTAATTGATTGGAAGGGCCCCCAATTGATTGTTCCCTTTATCCTTGTGCGTTTAGGAATAAATTCACGAGTTAGGGTTAAATGCTTAGCAATATTTCAACCTAAAACCAAGGAATTACTTAGGTTGTCAATAGGGTGAGTTGTGACCACCGAGCCCGATTGTGAACCATACTTGTAGTTCCAATCATCTTCATTAATTAATTGGAAGATTAGTTAGTGAAAGTCATAGCTAGTGCACGGAAGTGGTTAGTTGTGAATTTGGAGCAAGTGTTCAATAAGAAGAACCAAGTTGAATTCCTTGATTCATTAGTCAATCACATAGGTAGGAGTCGGTGTAAATCAATTCTAGGCTTTTAATATCCTTGCTTGATTACTTTTTACTATTTTGCTATTTACCTTATTGTTATTTAGTTTCTATTTTAAAACCATCATTAAAATATAAACTCTTGAAGTTGGCTGATTAGATAAATTAGTTAGATTAACGACTGAATTACGTGTGTTCTCTGTGGGATTCGACCTCGGGGCTTTAAATACCGAGCTATATTTGCCGCGACCGCTTAGTCCCTTTTATAGGGCGTAGTTGGGCGTGATCAAATTTTGGCGCCGTTGCCGGGGAACACGGTGCTATTTAGTTGTTAATATCTAGTTTATTTTTCCATTAACTTCACTCTTGTCATCTTGATCTCGTTTCTTTGGTGTTTACAATTGAAAGTTCAGATCCCGAAGAATTCAGGATGGCTCAAGATTTGGCTCTTAATGCGTTCGCGCAACCTGTGGCTGGGAATCTGGCGTCTGCTATTCAGCTTCCTACGTTCGAGGCAGAAAATTTTTACATTACCCAGACGATGGTGGCTTTGCTTGCTAATGCTGGTTTATTTGCAGGTAGAACTACTGATGATCCTCAAAAGCACTTGAAGAAGTTCGTAAGGATTTGTGAAACTCAAAAACAGGCTCGGGTGCCAGCTGAGGTTGTGAAATTGATGTTGTTCCCGTTCTCGCTAACAGAAGATGCCAGTGATTGGTTGGACTCGTTGCCAGTTAATTATATTACGTCATGGGATGACTTGGTGATAATGTTCATGAAGAAGTTCTTTCCTTCTAATAAGACTGCCAGATTAGTTGATGAGATACTTATGTTCAGGCAAACCCCGCTAGAGTCTTTGCCAGAAGCTTGGGAGCGATTTAAAAGTTATTTGAGAAAGTGTCCTCATCATGGTATTCCTGACCAAATGCTGGGGCAAAGGATCTACATGGGTATGGGAGATCAAATTAAGGGCACTTTGGATGCAGCAGCTGGTGGAGCTTTTTTGAGTAAAACATTTGCTGAAGCGAAGGCCCTGCTTGATGTGATGGCTCAAAACTCAGGTTGGCTTAGAAGAGATGCACCTGCTAGCCTAGGTACGGGGGCTTTAGCTATTGGTACTACTTCTGCAATGGAAGAACAGATGTCAATGTTGCAGACTACACTTGATGTTGTGTCAAAACAACTAAACGAGAAGATGCTGAAACCTGTTAACCAAGTGGACTCACGTGCTCAGACTCAAGTCCTCGATCCTGGTAATTTTTTTGATCCTGAATTGCACTCTGATACTGAAGATGTGAACTTCGTAAATTATGGGCAACGCCAGCAATACAATCAACAGGGTCAATTTAGGCCAGTGCAACAACAAGCAACTTTACCCTTGCAGCAGGCGGATGATATAGCTGAGATTAAGACTATGGTGCAGGCTATGATGGGATTTAACAAGAATCTTCAAGATCAAGTTGCAGCACATGACACTGCTATAAAGGGTATAGAGACGAAGTTGGGACAATTGTCCCATGCTTTACATAATAGACCTCACGGTGCTTTGCCGGGCGACACTCGAGTGAATCCTAAGGATCCAAATCCTTATCAAGTGATGGCAGTCACCTTGAGGAATGGCAGAGACTTGGACAAGAAGCAAGAATTAGCTAAAGGAGCACTACCTACTATGCCAAACATTGAGCCTGCTGATGACTCTGCCAAACTGGCTGGCAATGATCATGCTGAGAAAGAGATCACTCCAAAACCTTTCCCTGGTACTGAGAAGGTAATTGCTAAAGAACCTAATATAGAATCTGATAGGGTGGTTGAACAAGGTAAAGTGTCAAGGGAGCAGAACTCTAAGGCAAAAATACCACCACCTCATTTTCCTCAAAGGTTGGCAAAGCAACAAAAAGGTTTGAAATTTAATAAGCTTTTTTATTTGTTGAAACAATTGAAGCTTACTATGCCTTTTATGGAAGTTATGCGAGAGGTCCCTGGATACGCTAAATTGTTAAAAGACCTTTTGTCTAAGAAGGTTGAATTTAATGAGGTAGAGATGGTCGAGTTGAATAAGGTGTGTAGTGTTGTCATCACAAAGCCTGTTGCTAAAATGAAGCAAGATCCTGGTAGTTTTACAGTGGAGTGCTCTATTGGTGATCTCACAATTGGTAAGGCTTTGTGTGATTCTGGTGCAAGCATTAATCTGATGCCGCTGGAAGTATACAATAAGTTGGGTTTGACTGGTATGAGAGAGACTTCAATGCGAATCCAGTTGGCAGATAGAAGACAAAAGCACCCAGTTGGAATAGTTGAGGATGTACTTGTGCATGTGGGTAGTTTCATGTTTCCAGTAGATTTTGTGGTTCTTGACTGCCCCGTTGATAAAGATGTTCCAATTATCTTAGGCCGTCCATTCTTGGCTACTGGTAGAGCAGTGATTGATGTTGAAAGGGAAAGATGACATTGAAGCTGTATGATGAAGAAATAGATGTTGACATTGGCAAAATGCTGAAGGGACATTGTGATGATGTGAATTGTTCATGTGTGCATACATGCGAGCCTGGATGAGCCATGGGTTGAGTTGATTGAAGTCGTGCCACGACTTTAAATAAGGCGCTTCTCGGGAGGCAACCCGTGATTGTAATTGTATACAAGTAAAAAAAAAAAAATTAAATTATGTTATCTTTTGAAGGATGTTACTTGGTGAGTTTCTTTGTATTGCAGGTTTCAACTGGGTTGAAGTCTAAGTGTGGGGTGTCTGCAAACCCACCATGCTTGAAGATGAATTCCTGCTATGGGGGAAGTCTGAGTACCTCGTGCCCTAAGGAAACTTACAAGGATACTCTTCGGGCTTAGAGCCCCATGGAGTTTCTCTATCACCCTTAGTTTTTATTTTTAATGCATTGAGGGCAATGCATGATATTAAGTGTGGGGTGGGGTATCTTGATTTGTAGCTGTATTTTTACTGCTTTAGTTTTTTATATTTTGTTTAGATTAGTGGCTTAATCTTTGGGTTTTCTTTTGACCACGGTTCTTTCCCGAGGATGCCTTTTGTTTTGAACCGGGTACTTTTGATAATTTTTGAATAGTAGTTAGTTGTAATAACAAAGAGAAGAAAGAACAAATTGCCTAGTTTGATTCATTGTGTCTGAAGCCTGATGACACATTGTACGATGGAAAAAAACGAACCATTTGGGGAGTAGAGAAGGGCCTGATTCCTAGCATTAACTCAAGCGCACTTGACTAAGTTTAGGGTGTCCACTATGGAATTATTGAGCACTTTGTTTTCCCCTATATATGTTGGTAGTGTAAACATGACCTTTGATTAGCAAAGATGAAGAGAGTGAGCTTAAAAAAAAAATCTGAGAGTAAAGTGAGCTAAAATGATTTAAAACAACCATTTGAGAGCCTATGAAAGGGTATGAAGCAAGGGGGTAGATGAAAAAGAAAGAAAAAAAAAATTTAGAAAGAAATTGTGCAAAGAAAGAAAAAGTAGAGATGAACAAAGGATGGGGGCAATGTTCCTATGCTCGGTTAAGGGTGAATACAAAAAGCCTCGAGTATGAACACGCCAAAGGCACCCTAGTGAGGTTGAATTTCTAGGGCCCCAATCATCCAAATATTGTGAAATGTATGAATAATACCCCATTGTTGACCCTTGAGGCTTGAGATGGAAGTTGTAATTTGAGCGTGTGATTATGAGTAAAAATATGTTGAATTGAGCGAACTCTCTAAACACTTGCCGCTTAGGTCCGCTGTTTCATTATTGAAATTGTAGGGGGAACGAGCACACACACACTGTGGACCCTTGATTGTATGGTACTTGCGCAAGAGTTAAGCTAGTGCATCAATCTTGTTCTCAAATGTGCTTGATGGTTTGTGATCTTGATATTGCTGAGGGCTTTAGCATTTTGAGTTAGACTAAGGTATGTGAAAGAAGAACTCTTGTGTATTGAGCATGAATGAAGCCTAGTGTGTGGTAATATCGTTTGGAGTCTTGTATTAGTGGTTGATTTGTCCAAGTGGGTTGTGAGTTAGATTGCTCGAGGACGAGCAAAAATCTTAAGTGTGGGGTTGTGATGTTAGGCTAAAAATGCATATATTTCAGTATTAGTTACATCATATTTTGGTGCTTTTGTGGATTATTTTAGTGTGAACAATAGTATTTTGTACTTATATTGGGTGTTTGAATGTGTAGGAATCAAATGGTATGAAAAAGTGTTAAAGTTTGATGATTTGGAGCAAAATGGAGTTAATTTATAGCGTTGTAAGGTGCCAAGGCCGTGGATTAGCCATGAAAGAAATTTGAAGACGAAATGTCACGGCCCAGCCATCGTAAAGCCATGATTCAGCCATGAAGTTGAAAGCAGAATTTCGCAAGTGCATGGCCCAGGCATCGTAAGGCCATGATCCAGCCATGAGGCAAATTTTCTGGCGAAAAGTGGCGAGGGGCAAACTTGTCCACGAGTTTCACACGAGGTATAAAAGGTTTTCTAACCTATTTTCAGCCCCAATCTTGACTTGGGAGAGCAAGACTACCATTGTGGAGGCACTTTGGACTCTTGGAGGCAAGGAACACACAAGGAGGCGTGGGATTAAAGACTTGAAGATTAAATGTTCTTTCTTCCATTATTTCTTCTCCTTTGTAGTTTATTCATTCATGATTATTCCTGATTTGTCTTTGATGACCATGAGTGGCTAAATTACCCATTCTAGGGTTGATTGAACCACTCCAATACTATGTGAATTGATTAATTGATTTTGATGAATGAAACTTGATTATTCTTCCTATCTAAGTATTTACGTTTTGTTTGCTAATTGATTGGAAGGACCCCCAATTGATTGTTCCCTTTATCCTTGTGCGTTTAGGAATAAATTCACGAGTTAGGGTTAAATGCTTAGCAATATTTCAACCTAAAACCAAGGAATTACTTAGGTTGTCAATAGGGTGAGTTGTGACCACCGAGCCCGATTGTGAACCATACTTGTAGTTCTAATCATCTTCATTAATTAATTGGAAGATTAGTTAGTGAAAGTCATAGCTAGTGCACGGAAGTGGTTAGTTGTGAATTTGGAGCAAGTGTTCAATAGGAAGAACCAAGTTGAATTCCTTGATTCATTAGTCAATCACATAGGTAGGAGTCGGTGTAAATCAATTCTAGGCTTTTAATATCCTTGCTTGATTACTTTTTACTATTTTGCTATTTACCTTATTGTTATTTAGTTTCTATTTTAAAACCATCATTAAAATATAAACTGTTGAAGTTGGCTGATTAGATAAATTAGTTAGATTAACGACTGAATTACGTGTGTTCTCTGTGGGATTCGACCTCGGGGCTTTAAATACCGAGCTATATTTGCCGCGACCGCTTAGTCCCTTTTATAGGGCGTAGTTGGGCGTGATCACCCTTCGGTGGTATTTGTGCTTGCCAGCGGGGTCAATCTCCTCGTTCAAAGAACTATCCAGCGCCTTTGTCAAGGCTCACACCGGCGCGCAAAAGATCCTCCAGAGGAAGGAGGATATATGTGAAGTGAAGCAACGCTTCGGTGAGCCACTTAAAGAGTTCCTCGAGCGATTCCACGCTGAACGCATGGAGTTGCCTCGAATGGATGATACCTTAGCCATCATGGCATTCGAAAAGGGTATCAATAGTCGCAATTCAGGTGCTGCAGCTGAATTGCGCAAAGAGTTGCAACAGTACCAGGTCCTGACGTGGGAGGACCTACATAGAAGAGCTTACTCCAAAATCAGATTGGAGGAGGCAGAGTTCAAGAACCGAGGTTACCAAAACCGAGGTGATACTTCCAATCGCGCCGAAGCGCCACGGAATAATTCGAAGGGGAGGTATGAACCTTATACTTCGCCGAGGCAACATGTTAGCCAGAGGTTGGGGAACAACCCCGGTAACTCATACCCAACCTCTCATATAAGCCAAAGGCTCGGAGGGAAGGTTCAAACCAATGTGAACCAAAGAAATCCCTCGAGCTCCGCTTCGGTCCCAAGAAAGGATCTTCCTCGGATCCAAGATTACAATTTTAACATATCGACCTCGGAGCTGGTCGACGTTGTCAAGGGGACAGCCGGGGTAAGGGTTCCCAAAGATATGAGGACCCCGGCGAACAAAAGGGATCAGAATCTGCATTGTGAATTTCATGCAGATTATGGCCACAGAACCGAGGACTGCAAAGCTTTACGCCTCGAGGTGGCCCACCTACTGAAGAAATGAGTCTTGGCAGATTTCCTCACTGACAAGGGAAAAGACAACTTTTCCAAGAATCGAGGTGACGGACAACCACCTCGGGCTCCACCCCCTGAAAGAGTAGTGAATGTCATCACTGGGGGATCTGAAGTGAATGGCGTGAACTTTGCCGCTGCCAAAAAGTTCGCGAAGCTCTCCATCACTATGGAGAAAAGGACCCGAGTTGGAGGCTCGGGCAAAGATATTGTTTTCGATGACAATGATTGTGATGGGATGATGTTCCCCCATCACGACGCGCTAGTCATCATGTTGAGGATCAATGATTTCGATATCAAAAGAGTCTTGATCGACCCCGGTAGCTCAGTTAACATAATTAGCTACGGGGCCGTTAAGAAGATTTGGTTGAAGGGTGAAGTTGTTCCCAAGTCAACAGTGTTAGCTGGCTTCAACAACTCCACGGAGAAGACTTTGGGTGAGATCACACTCAAAACATTTGCCGAAGGGGTTACCAAGGAGACACTGTTCCAAGTTATGCCCGAGGATCTAGCTTACAATGTGATCCTCGGAAGGCCATGGATCCACTCCATGGAGGCTGTTCCTTCCACTCTGCATCAAGTGATCAAATTCCCTACACCTTGGGGGGTTAGATCGATCAAAGGGGAGCAGCGAGTAGCACGAGAATGCTATTCGGTTGCACTAAAAAGTGGAGTCGCCCCGGTTGGGCCAAAACAATAGCAACTACAGGATTCGGGGTCAAGCGGGGAGGACGCCCGAGGAGGAGACGAAAAACTTCTAGCTTGTGTTCAAGAACCTCGGAAGCAAAAGGCCGAGGACTCAACTATTGAAGAGTTGGAATCTTTTACTCTATCGAAAGATTTCCCCGATAGGAAGGTATTTGTCGGCTCGGAGTTGGACCCGGAGTCGAAAAAAGCAATCATAGAAGTTCTAAAGTCCAACCTCGATTGTTTTGCTTGGTCGCATTCAGACATGACGGGTATCGATCCGGAGATCATGACCCACAAATTGACTGTAGACCCAAAGTTTACCCCGGTGAAGCAGAAGAAAAGACCTCACGCCGGGGTCAAAAAGAAGGCAATCGAAGACGAAACCGCCAAATTGCAAGAGAATGGCTTCATCAGAGAAGTGAAGTATCCTGAGTGGTTGGCCAATGTTGTGGTGGTGCCAAAGAAGAATGGCAAGTGGAGGATGTGCGTAGATTACACTGACTTGAACAAAGCTTGCCCCAAAGATTCATACCCACTGCCACAAATTGACAGGTTAATAGACTCCACGGCTGGACATAAACTATTAACTTTTCTAGATGCATACTCGGGGTACAACCAAATTCTCATGGACCCGAAGGACGAAGAAAAAACCTCGTTCATCACAGACCGAGGTACCTTTTGCTACAAAGTAATGCCCTTTGGTCTAAAGAACGCCGGGGCGACATACCAGAGGTTGGTGTGCCGCATGTTTAAAGAGTACATCGGGAAGTCTATGGAGGTCTACATAGACGACATGCTCATCAAATCGATCCAAATCGAGGATCATTTGAATCATCTGAGGGAAGCTTTCGCTGTATTGAGACAATATGGTATGAAATTGAACCCCGAGAAGTGCGCCTTCGGCGTAGGATCAGGCAAATTCTTGGGTTTCATTGTCTCCGAACGAGGAATCGAAGCCAACCCAGATAAAATCAGAGCCATTGAAGAAATCCCCGAGGAGTTAACCGGGGTAAAGGAGGTTCAACGCTTAACTGGCCGAGTCGCTGCCTTGAGTCGCTTTATCTCAAGGTCCTCAGAGCGATGCCACAACTTCTTCTCCATTTTGAGAAAGAACAATCACTTCGAATGGACACCGGAGTGTAAATAGGCGTTGAAAGATCTGAAGCAATACTTGGCTAACGCACCGTTGCTTGCCAAGCCGAAGGAAGGTGAGACATTGCTGGTATATTTAGCAGTGTCCGAGGTATCAGTCAGTGCGGTGCTGGTTCGAGAGGAAGATGGTAAACAACAGCCCATCTATTATGTAAGCAAGACACTCCTCGATGCTGAAACCAGGTATCCACACTTGGAAATATTAGCTCTTGCTTTACTAATTACTGCTCGAAAACTGCGCCCCTACTTTCAATGCCACCCAATAGCAGTAGTTTCAACTTTCCCCTTGAGAAATATATTGCATAAGCCAGAGTTGTCGGGGAGATTGTCCAAATGGGCGGTTGAGCTAAGTGAATATGACATCACTTATCAACCTCGAACAACCATTAAGTCCCAAGTCTTGGCGGACTTCGTGGCTGATTTTAGCATTGGAATTTTGCCCGATGCGGAAAAGGAGAACTCCATGGCAAAAGGATCCCCCTCGGGACTGTGGGTACTGCACACCGATGGGGCAACAAATTCAAAAGGTTCGGGGTTAGGCATTGTATTGAGGGCACCCACCGGGGAGAAGATCAGGCATTCGGTTCGGTTCAAAAAAGTAACCAACAACGAAGCAGAGTATGAAGCGGCTCTAGCAGGCTTAGAGCTAGCCAAAGAAATGGGGGTTGAAAGAATCGAACTAAGGTGCGATTCACAATTGGTGGTC
The DNA here is from genome assembly GCA_037355625.1 of Petunia x hybrida. NCBI lineage: Eukaryota > Viridiplantae > Streptophyta > Magnoliopsida > Solanales > Solanaceae > Petunia > Petunia x hybrida. The sequence goes on along the minus strand of JBBBVM010000739.1, from coordinate 1,070,342 downwards.
AACCAAATCCTCGGTGACTATACGGCTCGAGAGCCCAGAATGCAGCTATACTTGGACCGAGCACAAAGGATTTTAACACAATTCCAAGAATGGCAGATTAAGCAAATACCTCGGGAGGAGAACACCGAGGCTGACGCCTTGGCGAACCTTGGTTCGGCAATCGATGAAGCTCACTCGGGGACTGACTCGGTGGTCCGATTGATAACAGCACAAATGAGAGAGATGAAATTACAAGTTAATTCCGTGGATAATCGTTGGGATTGGCGAAGTAAATTCATCTCCTATTTCGACTCGGGGACTGTCCCCCAAAATAGAAAAGAAGCAAGGAAGCTGAGAACTCAAGCGGCTTCGTATCACTTGATCGAAGGCAATTTGTACAAAAGACTGTATTGCGGCCCGATGGCCAAATGTTTGGGCCCCGATGAGGCAAGGTATGTGATGGCCGAAGTGCACGAAGGCGAATGTGGCAACCATTCGGGGGGGAAGTCCTTAGTGCGTAAATTGCTAAGAGCTGGGTATTATTGGCCCACAATAAGCGCCGATGTGAAGGCCTTTGTGCAAAAATGTGATAAATGCCGGCGCCACGGACCGATGATTCACCAACAGGCCGAGCCTCTTCATTCGGTGGTGTCACCGTGGCCCTTCATGAAATGGGGAATGGATATCGTGGGACCGTTGCCCAAAGGAAAAGGTGGTGTTCGCTTCATCTTAGTGTTGACCGATTACTTTACAAAATGGGTGGAAGCGGCTGCTCTCACCGAAGTAAAGCAAAGGCAAGTGATCGACTTCATTAGAAAGAATATCATCTATAGGTTCGGCGTCCCAAAAGAAATCGCTAGTGACAATGGCAAACAATTCATGGGGGCTGCCATCACCGATTTCTTCAAACAATGGGGGATCAAAAGAATCGCCTCGACTCCGTATCACCCAAGTGCTAATGGCCAAGCTGAGTCTTCAAACAGGATCATAATTGAAAATTTGAAGAAGCGACTCGATGAGAAGAAAGGTCCTTGGCCCGAGGAGTTGCCCGGGGTGTTGTGGGCAATGAGAACAACTGAGAAGAACAGCACCGGTGAGACCCCCTTTTCACTAGCCTATGGCATGGATTCTCTCATCCCAGTAGAAGTGGGCGAACCAAGCCTTCGGTATGCTCATACAACCGAAGACGCCAATCAAGAGGCGATGCGCACTGAGCTAGACTTGCTCGAAGAGAAGAGAGAATTAGCTTTGGTTCGGCTTGCCGCCCAAAAAAGGCAGATCGAGGCTTACCTCAACAGAAAAGCTAAATTTAGAGATTTCAAGGTGGGAGATTATGTGCTGAAAACTGTTAACCAATCAACAAAGGAGGACACCGGGGGAAAGCTCATCGCAAATTTGGAAGGACCCTACAGGGTCAAAGCAATCATTGGAAAAGGCTCTTACCAAATCGAGTCTCTTCAAGGCGAACCCGAACCTCTGAATTGGAATGTCTTCCATCTGAAGCGATATTACTTTTAGCCGAGGTAAATATCTTTCAACTCTTTTTAAATTAAGCAGCCCCGAGCCGAACGACGCTCCCATGGCATTGACAGACAATGTACTAACTTACTCCTCGTTCCATCTTTTTGCTTGACCTTTTCAGGAAGCGAACCGAACCGACTCTAGTGCTCGGATCTTCATCAAGATTCACAACCGACCACTGGGGGGGAGTGAGAAGGGTTGATAGCGAGGTCGACGTCGACCCTCCCAACCGAAGCTTATCTATCCGATAACCGGGGACTGATGCCCGAGGATTAGATTTAGTGCATTGTAATTAGCCCGATAGCGGCATATTTTCATTGAAAGTTTTTTACTTTTTCTACCCGAGGTCCGCTCAGACTTGGTTCTTTGTATATAGCCTTTGGCCCGCCGATGTCAATAAAACGACTTCGTTTGCACTCATTTTATCTGTGTGAATCTTACATTTTTTAAACCGCGCAATGCATCGACTCGAGGGCGAGACGTCGTCCCAAGTTCGCATCGGTTAAATTCTGCTTAAAGCCTTGCAAGCAAACATTAAAATTCGCATCAAAGTGTTCGGTATGTGTAAAAGGCCATCACACGAAATAAAGATGCAAAAATTTCCATTAAAGGCCCGAAGGCTAAGGTCATTTACACCCAAAATATGACCCGAAGGTCCAACATATATACATGAAAGCCCGAAGGCCAATATCCTAAAAAGGCACGAAGGCCCCAAAACTAAAGCAAAAATCTGCAAAGTATGAAGGCTACGCCCCGCCGGCATCCCCACTGCCCTCTTCGGCGCTATCGCCTTCATCATCTGACCCTTCACTCGAAGGGAGCTCATCTACAATCCTCTGAGCCTCGGCAGCCGCCTCCCTCGCTTTGTCAATTTCATCTTCGAGCACGATCTCCCCAGCTTGAACCTGCTCGAGCGCGCTAAGCCTAGTCTTGACAACGGCCCATGTTTCTTCAAACTTCGCCCTCGTTGCCCTAATCTCGGCCCGCTCATTGAGATAAGCAATCTTGTCCTCGAGCCTGGATACTTTGCCCCGAAGGGCAGGCACCTCATCCACCTGGCTTTGCAGCTCAACGAGTTTAGCATTATACTCCCCAAGCTTGCTGCGATACTTCTCCCCCGCCTCCAGCGCCTCGGTTTTTGCCCTGAACAGCTCTGCTTCGAGGCGAGCGTTCTCAAGACTTAACCTCGAGCGCTCGGCGGTGAACTCTCTCGTTGCAGCCTGGACACGAGCTTCGGCAGAATCCTCAGCTACCCGAAGGTCAGCTTCGGCTTTCGCCGAAGCCTCGTTAGTGCGCTCTAGCTCATCATTCAAAATTGCAAACCGAGCCTCCAATTCAGCAACCTGCACTTTGAGGACCTTTTTCTGACCATCCCAAGCAGCAGTCGCGGCTTGCAGCTCAGTAGCTCGATCGCGCTCGAGGTGAACAGCTCGCAATGAAAGAACCAAACTCTGCATTCGAAGCACGATGTCAGAACCCACAAGATAACGAAGTCATGCAGAATATAAACTAAAACTTACCCGAAGAGCTGAAGCGGCTGAAACACCCATCAAGCTCATGGGATTGAGATTACGAAGGGCATGATCTTCGGCGGGGCCGAGTAGGCCATCAAGGGACATGATATCCTCTTTTGTGGCATCTAACAAGTTAGCGTCGGGGTATATCTCTAAAGCCCGAGATGCAATGTTAGTTGGCTTCGACGACCCCCTAGAGGCTTTAACCATGCCCTTGATCAAACCCTCGCCCATTTTAGCTTTGCCTTTTCGCTTCCCTGCCTCTCGGTCAGACTCTTCCACCTGTATGACCTCGGTCGGTCCACCCACTTCAACCCTTACCTCGGGACCAGGCTCGGAGGTAAGATCTGGTCTCTCCTCGGGAACTGGAGGGGGAAGCTCTTCATCGCTAGGCTCGTCAATCAGCCCCCGACGCTTAGTGACCAGAACTTCAGCAGCGGGGACTGTAACTTCTTCAACTCGAGGACCTTTTGCTTTGGTCGCCCGCTTCGAAGTCGCCCTCTTTCTCTTAGCACCTGGGGAAGGGAGAGGAGCAACTCGCTTAGTATAAGCGTAAGCGGCGTTGGAAACGCAAGAAAACCTACCCAAGAAAATTTCACCTTGTGAGGTCCCTTGGCTCGAGGAGGCTTTGGCTTTCTTCTCCTCGATCAGCCTCTTCGCCAAATCAGCCATCTTGGCAACCCCTTTGGTGACGTCCGTCACCAACCTCGTGTCCCTCTTCGTTTTCTTGCTTCCCCTCTCCTCCTCTCTGCCTTCCGCCTCCACCTCGGCTTCATCTTCGTCATCAATCTCCCACATGGCCTTGCTGGGGAGACCTATATAAGCGAAGTAAAAAAAAAAAAAAAAAAAGAGTCAAATAGATGCAAAGTGAACTCAACAACCCGAAGTCACCAACAACTCACCGTGCCTCTTACACGCCCACCGGTTTTCTTCCAAACCAGCTAGCACCATCCACTGCCGCTCGGGGCGCAGTTCACCTTCATAGTTTTGGTAACCCACTCGAGTAAATCCCTCGGCGGGTTAACTGGGACTTTTTCAGCTGTAAATCAAAGATGAAAAGATAAGCAATGGTTACAACAACATAAAACCGAAGGGAAAGCGAAAGCAAACACTTACGTTGAGCGTTCCACGCCTCGGGGAAGCCTGGCTCAGCCGACAATAGCCTCGTGGGAATGAGCACGAACCGATCGTTCTATCCTCGATCCCCATGGTCCTCGCTCTTGCTCAAAATCGCGTATGAGCCCCGAGGCAAGAGAGCGACCACCCTAGCTTTGTGGAAGTAGGGGTAATAAAGGGAAATCAAGTGTTGGAAGGTAAAAGGCAAGCCAGCCCTACTACTCAAATACTCGAGGGCTTGGACTACCCTCCAAACCCCGGGCCCAAGTTGGGCTAAGCAAAGATTATAGGACCTGCAAAATACATCTATGATGGGATGTACTGGCAGGTCGAACCCAATGGTGAAGGGGTAAGTGAAAACCGAAGAGTACCCCTCCACGTGCGTTGACAACGCCGAGCCCGGTGCCGGAAGCCTAATCTCCACCTCGGGGCCCCAGCGGCAATCAGCTCGAACCGTTTCAATTCTCTCCTCGGTTATGATGCTCGAGGTAACATGAACGGGGATGTTCCTTTTCTTCCCCTTCTGAGCATCTGATTGGGCGTGGACTTTCAGATCCTTGTCATTATTAAAGCTCGAAGGGATGACCAACCGAGGGTCGATCTCCACCTCGAGTGGAATTTTCCTCTTTGACTTCTTCGAAGGGCCAACCTCTGCCTCCCCCTTCGAGCCACTAACCTCACTCACCTCAACCCCTCCGACCGAGCCACCCATCTCCTTCACGCTGGTGGCGTCATCTCCCTCGACGTCATCACCCTCGACGTCATCAACCACGTCGAGGTCCACGTACTCGCTGACCTTAGCCGAGCCGCGACCAGCTTTGCATCGTAGAGGGGTGGGAGCAGCAGACGTGGCCTCGCCACCGTCACCCGCTGCCACCACCTGCAATGGTGGCAAAGAAACAACGGCTTCTTCATTCATCGCCATGGAAGCAAAGCGTTCCGCTCTTTCGCCGGAATCGCTTGAGCCACGGCCAGAATTGGTAGCAGAAATAATGGCAGACATGATGAGAATCAGAAAAGGAAAAGATTGGAAACAAAGTTTAATGTGAAGGTTGGCTGATGCAATGGCGATGTTACAAGTTCTCTGTCTCTTTTTCTCTGCTTACAGGAAATGTCAAGTAAAGAAGAAGAAGAACAGAAGTGGGGTATTTATAGAGTGTAGCACACGTGCAAGTGGGAGTCCAATGATGACTAAAACATTGGAGAAAACAAAAAGACGGCGTGACCGTTCAGAGACCTATCACGAGCCGCCACGTAATGCGGAACGGTGACCCTATAGATACGCGACTTTTGAAATTCGTGGATAGGGTTTTGCCACGTCAACCTCCCGCCTAAACTCATTCCACCCCTCGGTGACTTCGGCGTCTACCGAGGAGTGGGGGGACTATCTGTATTGGGTAAAAATCATCACCTTCGGTCAGCACCTCGAGATGGTAGACCGAAGGCAAAACGAGCTGATGCTCCGAAGAGAGGATTATCGGTCTCGTGGTCAAGCCACCGAAGCCAACGCCCTGTGGCACGCCCGAAGGCAAGTTAGACCTTGGGCTTCGGCGACGAGCCATCCTACTCGAACAGCAAGGTCAAATGACCGAAGTCTTGTGACAAGGCTTCGGTTACCACCTCGGTTCCAACGGCTTTGCAGCCCACTACTTCATCCCACTAACCCCTCCATGTTGCTGATCAGATCGTGGGAGAGACATTTGCTGATGGTGGAGAACGTGGGTTTGGCCCTTAGGCCTATAAATAGAAGCTCATTTTGTATTGTAGGCATTCAGAAATAGATACCAAAACTCTGCCCAAATTTGTACTCAACGTTCATATATTGAAATCAAGTTATTTTTACGCATTTATATCCATTTCATACGTTTATTCTAGATTAGATACAAAGATCTGCTTGTATTCGAATCCAAATTCGATTTGTGTCCTAAAACTGATTTAGGCCCATACAAATATATAAATCAGAGAGAAATAGAACAAAATAGCACACTTTATAAGAGCAAAAACTAATTTAGTTTGTACTTGAAGGAAACTTAAGTTAATGAGAAGAGTCTAGACTTATAAAACTGGTCAATATAATTAATAACTATTGTCTATTGAAATATACCCAAAAAAAATAGAAAAAAAAAATCTGTACATAAAAGAAGAGCACGCCCAGGTCACTATACAAGCAAGCAACTTTGTTTTTACTTGATAGAAAATTCATGAAGATATATCATATACATCTTCATTTAGCAAAAAACCTCGAGACTAAAAGAAGCTAAGTAAATACTTTGGTCATAAGTTGTACTATATTTTTTGAAACTTCTAGAACTTTACTTTGGTAAATAAACCAAATTACATGGTACGTGTGAATAGTTCAAAAGAATATATATATATATATATATATATATACTGTACATGGCTGTGCCCATCCTCTTCCAAACACCCCCCCCCCCCCCTCCCCCAACCCAAGAAAAAGAAAATAAAACCAAAAGAAAAGAATGACATAATATAGCGGCATTTGAGACTATTTCCTCACTCAATGGCAAAAATATATTTGTTGTTAAAATTTGAATGAATACTAATTTTGAACCCATATATACAGAAGAGTCTGATTAGAAAAAGTATTTGCATGTAGAAGCCTCACATATTTGAAACTTTAATACAAAGGTGGTGTACTATATAAGACTCAGCTCGGTCCGAAAAGGTTTAACCTTTTTCAATGACTCAATCAGCAAGTCCTTGTCAACCATACCATCTCATCATCATATATAGAAATGAAAACGAATTTTTCCACCTTAGATAATTACTTAGTGCAACTCCTGAATTTGACCACCATCATTTTCATCCAATTAAGAGGAAAAAGAACGATTGACCAGATCTAGTCACATAAAATGTACTCTAATAAGCAAAACCCTTTAGTGTTCGTTATTTATCTCTCTACTTTAATCTATTAGTGCCTTTAATTGCAAAAGAATTTGCACATCCAAATCAAAATTTTAAAATGATGAGTCTAAAACTATTATTTACTTATTAAAGATGAAATCTCTTATAGCTAACGTGAGACAATTACATTCTTCTAATTACACTCGCTCATACGTATAATTTCTAGAAGGCTTACACCTGAATTGTAACAACTCAACTCATCACTCATGATATTATTTGCTTTGGATATCGTCTAGATGCATATGTTTAAAACACGCCATTCGACTCTAGTGATAATCTAACCAGCCATATTCATTAAGGACAATACACAATTAAGTAAATGATTCTCGGTTACATAAAAATGTTAATCCTTTTGTACAAAGTAAACAAAAAGGGGTCTTTTGGTAGGAAAGCAAATTATACAGGGATTAATTATATATGGATTAGTAATGCGGGGGTTAATAATACATGAATTAGTTATGTAGGAATTGTTTTTATCTTGTATTTGGTACATTGTATTTAAAAGTGGTTGTAGATGATATTATTTAATATATGAGTTTATTTTTAAGTTTTAAATCAATGAGTTTACAATTGTACCCTTGAATATTAAACTCCTTTGATTTTTAGGAAAAAAACAAATGTAGTTTTGTCTTTTCATACTTTATCCATGTATAAGCAATACATGGATAAGTTATTCCATGTTGGTGATGGAATAAGTATTAAGTTATACCATGTATTATTTATACCAACTTTGAAATGGCAACCAAATATTGTATACGCCAATACCAATTTTTATACATGGATTATTTATGCTTATACACCATACCAAACATGCTCAAAGAGTATTATATTAAAATTAGCTGTGGGGTGTCCCTTTTTATTAAGGGAGGTAGGAAGTAATGGGATTGCGAGATATCAACGTAAGGTCGGCTAAAAGGCAACGTAGAAGAAGCGAAGACCGAGTCTTACAACTAAGCGCCAGTTCAGTGCTAACTATACTAGTAACAGCAGTACTACTTGAGAGTGTATACTTTTTGGTTTAATTACTTCATTAAACAATTGAAAGTAGAAAGCAGCCAGCCAGTCATCCACAGCCAAAGAAAAACTAAACGTGTTTGACCATTTAATACAATTTGGTCTTATGAACGCTTTCTATTGATGACCAGCTGTGGTTGCCAATTGGATTCCCCCACTTTCACCCCAACTGCGTATATGCCAATCTTAAATGAAATTTACTTCAAATCATTTCAACTTTTATCTTTTATCACGAGAGAGAGTTTCCATGATATATTGAAGGTGTATTACAGTAACAATGTTACTGTGAAGAATCACAAATTTCGCCAATTTTTATAGTCAGTTTTGACTTATCTAATCAATTACAAAATTAATGTGCCTTCTTCCTATTTTGTCATGAAATTTTAATACAATTTCATCTAATCACTAGATTTGAAATTTCTATTCTAGTGAAGGTGTTTTTGTTGTCAACAACATCTCGTTCTAATCTCTTATCTATGACCATAATCCTTTGAAACATTTTTAATCCTTACAAATTACTCCATCTGGTTAAGGTGGAGCTAGCATATTAAAAGTGAGTTTGGCTGATTCGTAACTTTGATCAAATCAATATATATTTGCATTAAAAATAGGTACAATTTTGAATATCCAAATTTCAAAACCTAGATCCACCTCGATGATCTAGTCACAAATAGTAAAACATGCAAACTGAATCTAATGTACTGTTTAAGGTTTTATAAAGAAAGTCTTTTTGTATTAAATGAGAATTTAATCTTAAAGAATTTTTGTCTTTGTTCTCCACAGCACTTGCATGGCGCGTTGGTGACTCATTCTTTCAAACAAGAACCTCAATAGTATCTTAACGTCAATATAAATACCTTGCTACTTCCAAATTTTACGTACCAAACTATAACCTACAAATCAAGAATCAAAGCAAAAACGAAAAAAGCAAAAATGCCTTGTGCAATAGCAATAACAAATTCACCAATCTTCTCACCATCATCACAATTACAAACACCTAAAATTCTTTCTCCATTTTTCTGTAAACCATCATCAGTTTCATCACCAATAAATAATTGTAGTAGTAATTCAGTTCTTCCACAATCACCTCTATCACCGTTGACTCTTCAGACAAACAGTTACGAGGAGACAGCTTTGTGTTCCACGTCATCGTCGTCGTCGTCGTCGTCGACCATCTTGAAGAGGAAAAGACCAGCGAGGCTTAATATTCCGATTGTGCAGCCGTTGAGTTTAGAACATGTTGGTCAAGAAGAGAGTAGGTTGGATGAAGTGGAAGTTGAAGGAGAAGGATATTCTGTGTGTTGTAAAAGAGGGAGAAGGGGTGGTGTTATGCAGGATCGGTATTCAGCTGTAGTTGATGATTCCAAGAACGGATCTAAACAGGTATTTATTCTATTCCAATTTATATGACATAGTTTGACACGTCACATACTTCTGAAAGTTGCAGTTGTAGAACATTTGTGTGATGTTATAAATATTTGTATGACTATAAATGCTTCTCGTCAAGGTAAATTTTTCAATAAATCAATTGATGTGTAGGAAAATTATACAAGTTTAGCTAGTTTAACTTATGGATTCAAACATTTGGTGATCAATTAAAATCGTGGAGCTTGTTACAGAGTTAGTCATATTGATATGATTGAACTGTTAAACTACTTGAGTTAAATGAATCAACCTAATACACGGTCAATTTCAAAGAACAAATCAATCTAATTATGTCTAATATAATATAGTGTATGATAAGAAAGTTCAATGAACTAGTATTGTTGATCAAGATAGATAGATATATTTCATGTGATATTGTTTATTCTACGAATATTTTTAATTTTCTTGTGCTGAGTGTTATTTAACCTTAATTCAGGCCTTTTTCGGTGTATTTGATGGACATGGAGGAGTAAAAGCTGCCGAGTTTGCAGCAAATAATTTGGGCAGGAATATAATAAATGAAGTGGCGTTAAGGAGCGAAGAGGGACTGGAAGAGGCAGTCAGAGAAGGGTACCTCACTACAGATTCAGAGTTTCTAAAGCTAAATGAAAAGGGAGGGAGTTGTTGTGTGACAGCACTGATACGGAATGGAGAACTTATCGTCTCGAATGCTGGTGACTGTCGTGCTGTAATGAGTAGAGGAGGAGTGGCAGAGTCCCTCACGTGTGATCATCGGCCTTCTAGGCAAGATGAAATGGAAAGAATCCAAGGACTGGTAAGCACTGATCTATATTTTAGGAATATGATCATGGAAATAATGTAAGAGCAAATGTTTCTTGTGGTTTTACTTATGTGTTTTTGAAACTTTGAATTTGCAGGGTGGTTATGTAGATTGTTGCCGGGGTGTGTGGAGAATTCAAGGATCTCTAGCTGTGTCTAGAGGAATAGGAGATTCCCATCTTAAGAGATGGGTGATAGCTGAACCAGAGACAAAAATATTGACAATTGGATCAGATTGTGAATTCTTGATCCTGGCTTCTGATGGACTTTGGGACAAGGTAACTAGCATAAGCTTTTTTATCTCAATTACTGCAACGTGAGATTTGAAGTTGTGAAAAAACTCCAAATTCTTTAAGTTTGATTGAATGAAGAGATTGGGAAATTGGGATGCTAAGTATTGTTTGTATATCCTTTCAGGTTCGTAATCAGGAGGCGGTCGATGTAGTCCGATCTTTGTGTGTAGGCGTTGATAGAACACAACCATTATCTGCTTGCCAAAAGCTTGTTGAATTGGCAGTAATGAGGGGATCCTCTGATGACACGAGTGCCATGATCGTTCAACTAGGTCAATTTGTTCAATATTAAATGCTAGGAAGAATCTGCTGGGATGACTAAAAGACTTGATGGTGTTCAGATGTTTGTCACTTGAAGAACTTCATTCTTAATCAAGCTTAGAAGGGCAGTTAGTAGTGTCATAATTAACTGTGTAACTACAGTTGGAGTGCCTGAAGGGAAATTGTAAATTGGATAGGCTTAACATGTTAAGACATTCTTGTTCCATGAAGTAAATTTAGGTTATAGAATGAATGATTTTTCTGTATATTATCCCTATTTTAACCTTAAATCATCTAATACAGGTGCAGTTTTAGAATTTAATGATTTGTGACTTGTATTTCCAAGCAAGCTTACGGGGTAAAATTTATCATCACAAAGTTCCATTTATGGGAGAGCTAAAAAGTTCACTATAAATCGGTGCCAAAAAAAAAAAAAAAAAACAGATCAATTTAACTCAAAACAAAGGACGTGTGAAATGCAAAAATTGTGTGAACAATAAGATAATACTGCCAGGATATAGAAGAGAAAAAATGAAAATTAACCCAAGTCAGCAAAGCAATATTAAAAACTAATGTTAAAGCAGGTGAGAAAAAACAGGGAAATTTGTTTTGTCAGAAGTGGGATTTGAACCCACGCCCTCGTTAGAGGACCAGAACTTGAGTCTGGCGCCTTAGACCACTCGGCCATCCTGACTAATTGTGCAACAAAGTTTCTATAGACTCTTATCTACTAATCTTACATTAAAATCATGAAAATCATTAAAAGTGGCCAACTAGCGGTGCCTAAATAGGCTCCTGCACATTCCACCTTTGTAAGAGCATATCTGTCGTGTCGATCTCTCCTTTTATTCGATCAAGGCAACTCAATCGAGCGCCTAAAGCAAAATCTTAATAATATGTTATGAACTCTGTAATAAATTTTATTATAAAAGTTAAGTCTTTCTAATTTTTTATATGCAAATAAATGAATTAATATTTTTAACAATCAAATTTTTCAAGTATTTTTTATGAACACACAAAAACGTGCAATTGAGAAAACCTACATTAGGACTGAAAAAAGAAATGTAATGAAATGAAATGGTCATAAAATAAAATAAAATTAATGAAAAATAGAATCAAAGAGGTAGATAAAAGTACTAATTAATGAAAGTCGAAAGGTATACCCATGTGTATACGGTATTATCTATATAAATAAATCAAAAACTTAATCATCTCCATGAATTGATAAGATATCATTGGCTTGTAGACCAGCTAAAGCAAAAAGGAAAAAAATATTATTTACTATAAAGGATTGCATGACTTGGAAGAAAGAAAACTATTTAGGAGAGAAGAAGAAAAATGTTTTGAAGTTATCAGGAGGTGAAGTGCGTGGAGACCACAAAAGAAAAAGTAATCCATCTTACTTTGGAAGTTTGTACTTTATGAGAAAGGGTTATTCTGAAAAGAAAGTAAAACAGAGAAGTCCAATGAAGAAACTCACGAAAAAAATGAGTGAAAAGGCAAGAAGAGCTTAGAATTAAGTTTATTTTTAAAATTTTGAAAAGGAAATAGCAACGAAGAATTGTGCACGAATTAAGAGGACATGCATGCAAATATTGGGATGGTTGAACCATGGTTGGAAATTGAAAGATCCTTTGGGATGGTTGAAGCATGATTGGAACTGACTCCAGGCTATTTAACGCTCTTTTTTTTTTTTGCAATAACGATACAAATATATTAATTAAACAGAACCCATGCAGGAAGAGGTGGTCTAACTGGGGTCCTTCGATTAAAAGACCCTTCTCAAGTCTTTTTTAGTTAAATGACCCTCAAGTTATTTTTCTTAACTAGATAACCCTTTTTTCTATTTAACAGAATTAGAGTTAATTCTTAGCCTAATCAAGACCCCCCAACTTTTCTTATTTACACAAACTCCCCACTATTTCCCCTCCCCTTTCTCCCCCATTCTCTTCCATCCCCCCTCTATCTTCCCTATCATTCTCCATCGTGCCTCATCCTCTTCCACCGCTGCAGCGCCTTCTACTCCTCTTCATCCCCCTTCTCGCCGCCTCTTCCAAACAACCTGATAATACTGAAAATAGCCGAGAGTTGATGAATCGACTCCTGGTTGTTTAAACAACGAAGAGTCGATGAAAACAACCAGGAGTCGATTCATCAACTCTCAGTTGTTTGAATAAACAGAGATTGATTAATCAACTTGTGGTTGCTTAGTTCAAAACAACCATAAGTTGATTAACCAAGTCTCGGTTGATTCAAACAACTTTCGGTCGATTCAAGCAACTGAGAGTTGATGAATCGACTCTTGGTTGATTCAACCAACTTCAAAATTTGTTTGGCGGACTGTAGAAGCATCTCTAATATTTAAAAAAAAATTAAAATATTATACTACTAAATCTTCTCAACAAATACAAAACATAATGGAAAGAAAAATAAATGAAGAAGAAGAAGAAGAAGAAGAAAAAATGAAGAAAACACACAAAGATAAGAATGGAGATGGTGAAAATGTAAAAAAAAAAAAAAAAAATGAACGGATGAGATAAAAATGAAATGAGGGAGAAGATGAAGAAGAAAGAAGGAGAAAATGAAGAAAGAGAGTAGATTGGGAAGAAGGGGAATAAGGAAAGAAAGAAGTAGTAGAAGAGAGAGAAGAATGGGGGAAATGAAAAGTTTGAAATTTGAAATTTGAATATGGGTTTAAGTGAGATATTTTCAGATTTTTGACATACCCCACAAGTTTTAAAAATTTTAATCTTGCCCCCATTTCACTTAAACACATACTTAATATTTTTCTAGTTTAAAGAAAAGAAAAAAGAAAATAAAGGGTTACTTTTTTAATTGAAAACTTGGAGAGTCCTTTTGCTTAAATCTTCACGTCTAACTGACGACCTTGGAAAAGTGTCTGCAGGTGGTAGAACATCAAGTGCTAACGAGCTAACAAAAGGGATACTATTATAGGCAGTAAAAGATAAAACGCATGATAGATTAACTAATTTAGTACTAAGTTTTCCTTCATAATCATGCTAGGAACAGCTGCTAAACAAAAGGTGGTGGAGTATCTAAAAAGGTGGTAAAGCTGTCTAGAGGCAATGTAACGCTCTAACTTCTATGTAACAATTTTTTTTTATATTATTAATATACTTTTGAAAAATTAAAATTTCTTTTTTAAAGATTCCAAAAACACGAGAGGTAAGTATCATGACTTTTCAATTTAATTATCTAACGAAAAGGAGAAGGGTTTCGAACTAAAATCCATATAAAACTTAAAATTAACAACATGACATATTATACATTGGATGTATCAAAATATAAGAATTATAGAGTCCTAATTGATTCTTGTTCATTTACTAACTCCTTGAAACGACCTCGGCCAGTCGTTTCGGAAGTTAGGACTCCGATTGGTGTGCCGATAATTTTAAAATATTCGTAAGGTCCATTGAGACTTATCTGTAAAATTTAAGCTAAATCAGACCTCGTTTGGTAGGCATCGGAAGAAGGTTTCAGTTTTTATTGTCGATAAATATTAAAAAGGGATTTTCGAGCTCGGTTTTGGCGAATGAGCTCCGATTCGAAATGTAGTAGCATATAGGAAAATAAGACAAAATGTTAGCAGTCGGTCCTTAGCTTAAGCTAAGGACATAGTAGTAGCATATAGGAACAGAATCAAAGACGCTCAAAATGAGCAGAAACAGAGAAAACGAAACAGAGATGACATCGTTTTAATAAGTTCAATTAATAGTTTAAAGGGTCAATTGGACCCCGATAATGAAATTGATTATATATTCGTACTCAGTAAGTTATGGGCAACATATAAATATAATTTATTTAAGGTTTGGTTATGTGACCTTAAACCCTGTATATAGGCCTGACCTGCGTATTGCGTATGCGAATAGGGTATCAGGTTCCTAACCGGATTGCCCTAAGATGTGAAGAATGAAGCCTTTAGCCTAATTTGATATATTTTTCTACTTATTGAATATAGTGGGATCGTTTGGCAATGAAACCAAAGGACAAAGTGGTTGTTGAGTAATTGTGCTAGCTTTGTAACAAGGTAAGTGTTTATATCCATTTCTTTGGAGGCACTTGGCCTCGTGGATTTTCTATCACGTATTCCTTACGTGTGTAGCTGCCGATAGGCGTACTCATTACGCCTTAGCTTTGAATTTACATTGTATATTATATGCTATGCCCTGTTATTGATATTGCATTGAGCATATGAGCATTGCACTCTGGTCTTGAGCATTGCATATACCTCCCGGTAATCGATGGGGGTCCCGAGCCGGTGAAGGGTCATTATTGCATATACGTCCCGGTAATCGATGAGAGTCCCGAGCCGGTGAAGGATCATCATTGCATATACTTTTCGGCAATCTATGAGAGTCCCGAGCCGGTGAAGGGTCATCATTGCATATACTTCCCGGTAATCGATGAGAGTCCCGAGCCGATGAAGGGTCATCTTTGCATATACTTCCCGGTTGGCAATGAGAGTCCCGCACCGGTGAAGGGTCACTATTGCATATACTTTCCGGTTGGCGATGAGAGTCCCGCACCGGTGAAGGGTCACTATTGCATATACTTCCCGGTTTGCGATGAGAGTCCCGCACTGGTGAAGGGTCATTATTGCATATACTTCCCGGTAATCGATGAGAGTCCCGAGCCGGTGAAGGGTCATCTTTGCATATATCTCCTGGTAGACGATGAGAGTCCCGCGCCGGAGATAGGTATCAGGCATATATGACTGCATTGCATTGTACTGCATTCATCCCATCCCATTGCACCGCATACTGACTATTGTGTGTATTGTGTTGTGTTTATGTATGTGGTATGTATACCATGTTGTGGACATATTTCAGTTTGCCTATATATTTCTGGCTCGTATTCTAGGTCGCACGCCGCGACATATAAACATATGGATTGGGTCGCACGCCGCGACAGTATAAATATATAGATCGGGTCGCACGCCGCGACAGTATAAATATGTGGATCAGGTTACACGCCGCGACGGTATAAATATATGGATCGGGTTGCACGCCGCGACGGTATAAATATGTGGATCGGGTTGCACGCCGCAGCAGGATTATTATATGCATTGGGTTGCATGCCGCAACAGGATGTATTTCTGATTGTTGATATGTTCGGGATACCTATATGCTCTGGCTATCTTATGTTCCTGGTTGTTAATGAATTTATGATTCCATACGTGTTTCCAGTTATTATCTGGCTCTGCCTTTTCATAATTTAAATAAGAGGAATTTGGTTTATTTGTTTCTTTCTCCCTGGCTAGCTATCCTATTCTTTGAGGTGGCTAGTCTGCCCCACTTATTGAGTCTTTTTGACTCACCCTTGTTTTTTGTTTGTTTCTTTTCTATCTGTTTCATTTCGGCAGGTTTGCTCCAGGATTGAGTTCGTCACGTTGTGAAGGAGCGAAGACGACTTCAGCTGTCTGGGTGAGCCAGCTTTTATTCCGGATGGCCACCAGATTTATATTTATTATTTCTGTTGTATTTTGCTCCCTTCATAAGGTATCTTTCTTCTTTGTACTCTTAGATGTCTAGTCTGGATAGCCCTAAACCTAGTATGTGGGTAGTCAGCTGTAATTTCTTTTTTTTTTTACATCTTAGAGGTATCATTATGTTTGTACTTTTTCTAAGTCTTGCTTGTATTTATAAATTGAATTATATTTATTTTCCTAATTTAATTGATAAGGGTTCGCTCGACGGGTTTAGAGAAGGATGTCGGGTGCCCGCACGGCCTAACCGAATTTCGAGTCGTGTTAGTTGGTATCAGAGCCCAGTTTAGAGTCTATCCAGACTAAGACAGTGTCTAGTAGTGTCTCGCTGACGGGTACGTAGACGTCCGTACTTATCTACGAGAGGCTATGATGGCATTTAGGAAGTTTCACTTCCTTCTTTTCTTATCGTGCGTCGGTCTAGGATTCAAAAGTATTTTCGTTAATTTGTTAATTCCTTTGTGGTAATTGTGAACCCTCGTGCGACAAATCAGCAAATGGTATGAGTTCAAGACGAAGCAGTCTGGTCTGGGGTTAGTATTGACGAAGCCCCGAGTGTTTTGATCGTACTAACGATCTAGTTACGGAGGTCCCAGTTGTACGAGCTCGTGATGGGCTTACCTTGTGGTTCCCTTGGCTCTCTACGATGCTTTTACGAGAATCTTGGCGACACAGATACCGCAAGAACCTATTATTCGCTAGGCAGCTTATCAGGTTGTCGCAGATACAGATGTTTGGACTTAGAGAGCTTTTATTCCAGTTCCTGATGTCGCCCCAGTAAATTATGTCCCCGAGGCAGCATGTGTTGTGCCACCAATTGTTCTGACTGGTTAGCCAGTCGAGGTAACAGTTCAGTCCGAGTGCCTAAAGAGGTTGCATTATTTTACGCGGTTGAACTTTCTGATATTCTTAAGTAATGCATCAGATAAACCTCGTGATTCTTTTTAAAATAAAATGATGTCAGCATATCCTTCAGGCTTTTGAATACATCGAGCGGTATGGTGTTGATTATTCTGCTTTCCAGTTTCAAGGTCCAGCCTTGAATTGGTGGGTCGCTCTCTTATTAGCTAACTTGGTTCGATTTTTCTTCTAGATTTGTGGAAAAGTTCCTTTTGAGTAGCAAGCGAGATGAAACGTGTTGCCAGCTTGAGTGGATTGGATAGGGTAGCCTGTCGCTTAGCCTATTGGTGTTTCAGAATATGAGATTGAATTTTATAGAATGGCTGAATATGCATTAGAACTAGTCCATGAGCCTTTCGAGAGATTCAAAGATTTATTGACGACCTTTATTTTTTCTTGAGATCCCAGATGGCTCGAGAGATTGAGGTCGGGATTTCATTTGATGTCGTTGTTGATATTTCTCAGAGGTATTGCGCATACCATAAGTTAGAGAGGGAAGAGAGAGTAGGAGATCAAAACATCCCATGGCCCTGGTAGGCACCATGGTACCTCATTTGGAGGTAAAAGTTCTAATTATTTTGGGAAGGTCACCTTCCAGGTTATCTCAGCTTGTAGAGCGTGATTCTGAGTGTGTGTGAGTAGTTCATCAAGATTAGACTCAGCTTTCTCTTTGTAGCTTTCAACAATCTGTCTAGTTTCCATTTTTAGTAAAAAAGATGTTATCATTGTCGTGAGTTTGGTTATCCTTTGGGGAGTTTTCCCTTACTCCAGCAAGTAGACAGTCGTCATTCTTCTTGCCCTCAGGCACCTTCCTAGTCGCAGGGATTTCTTTTAGATCTCAATCAGCCAGAGAAATGCAACGATCCAATAAAGGTTGAGAGTGTGGTGGAAGTTATTCTTCATAAGGTAATTATCATTGTAGCGGCTTAGTTCAGCCACAAAGGCTGTTTTATGAACTGTCAGTCTGGCAGGATGATGAGGCATCCGATATAGTAGACCTTGAGATTTCTTCTTTTGTTAAATGTGAGTAAGATTTGATTCTTTCGATCAATCTGGAAATGGTGTGTCTTATTATATTTCAATGGTTTCCTTGGATGCCGTTTCTATTAAGAATCGTGTGGTAGAGGGGTGAGCTTCTGATATGATTTATTCCTGGCATTTATGATTACCCTACTAGTTTATCTAGTTTAGATGTGAGAGATTTGTGAGTGAGTATCGGTATGGTCTGCTTGGAATCTTGTTGTACCACCTTCTCTTATTACGTCGAGTCCGTTTACCGCTCTCTTTGGAATTCAGTGTTGGTAGGATGATGAGGTCCTTATTCGTCATCATCAGAAAGTGTCATTGTTTCTTTCGGTGTAAAGTGGTTCGTAAGTAATACTCGATCTACGTATTTCCTCATGGTTCGAGGCGCTAGTAGAGTCATGTTATTCTATAATTTGTCTCGGTATAAAAAGGGTTTCTAGTAAATTGTCAGAGTTTTCTTCTTATTGGGAGGTCAAATTGGCATGGATGATGTTCCATAAAGCTCATTTAATGTCTGTTTCTTCAATTGCGATTCTTTGGTTAGCCTGAGACGGAAATACTCCAGCTCTGGTAGCCAAGGGATGAGCTTCCTAAAGATCTAATTATTTCTACCCTCAGTTTAT
Organism: Petunia x hybrida; assembly: GCA_037355625.1. Taxonomy (NCBI): domain Eukaryota; kingdom Viridiplantae; phylum Streptophyta; class Magnoliopsida; order Solanales; family Solanaceae; genus Petunia; species Petunia x hybrida. The sequence goes on along the minus strand of JBBBVM010000739.1, from coordinate 1,051,459 downwards.
TGCTATCTCTTCTTCTTCCGACACTAATGAGCTCGGGCAGTTAGTAGCTGCTCGTGATGTTCCTTGTGATGTTCTTCGTGTTGAGCCAGAGTGCGTGTCAAGGCAGCTGTATCAACACATTGTTTTGTTTTAAAGCTACTAAGGGTAATGAGAGACGTCATTTGACGTTTGATTTGATCCATCAGGCGATGGTGCTTATAGAAAATGTATGGAGCTGTGAACTCGAGAGTTGCAGCTGTTTGGCAACTCGAGAGAGTAATTTGGTAGCTCAGGTCTGAGTCGCGTTCTCTATTTATCTAAGTCTTCGTTAATCCAGCAGGTTGTGCGAGGATGACTATTTCTATTCAAATTAGTTGTATGAGTTTATGCTCTAAGTGGAAGAGTCTTCCTCCAACTGATACCAAATAATAATATTAAATCTCTAAGGCGTTGCTGAAGCGTAAGCTAATTCTTTGTTTCATCGACTTGTTCTATATCGAAAAGTATATCGACGAGGTGATTCACCGGCAGAATCATGTTAATCCATCCAAAGTTCTGTGTATCTTTGTTTCGAAAATGTAGAGCTCTCCTCTCGTGATCGAGGAAGGATCAACTTAGTTAGAATAAGCTGGGCAATGACGTTATGATATTATCCAGATATGTTTACTTCCAAGAGTTCAGTGTGCGTGTTATAATTTCGATCCTGTAATAAGGAAATATTGCCCGTGGAGTAGCTCATGAAGGTCGTGCAAGTTCTCTTGTTATCCGCGCGAATTTTCCTTTAGACTTAGGCTCGTTCGAGGACGAACGAGAGTATAAGTGGAGAAGAATGAAACGACCTCGGCCAGTCGTTTCGGAAGTTAGGACTCCGATTGGCGTGCCGATAATTTTAAAATATTGGTAAGGTCCATTGAGACTTATCTGTAAAATTTGAGCTAAATCAGACCTCGTTTGGTAGGCATCGGAAGAAGGTTTCAGTTTTTATTATCGATAAATATTAAAAAGGGATTTTCGAGCTCGGTTTTCGCGAATGAGCTCCGATTTGAAATCCGAAAATTCCGTTAGGTTCGTATGATTATTTTTGACTTTTGTAAAAACTTTCAAAAGTGAATTTCGAGGTTGTTCGGCTAGTTTCTACTAAAATACCGAAAGTTAAATAATTTGACTTTTTTCCAATTAATTTACATATTGAGTTTCGGGTGCCCGATTTGAGATCCGCCTTCGCGAGTATGCTTATATATTTTGTATAATTGGTATGCAAAAGTTGAAATTATTTCGAATATCGTAGGGTGTCGTTTTAATTTTTACCGTAGTAGCAAATTTTAAAGAAAAAAGGAAAAAAAAAAAAGGAAAATAAGACAAAATGTTAGCGGTGGGTCCTTAGCTTAAGCTAAGGACATAGTAGTAGCATATAGGAACAGAATCAAAGACGCTCAAAATGAGCAGAAACAGAGAAAACGAAATAGAGATGACATCATTTTAATAAGTTCAATTAATAGTTTAAAGGGTCAATTGGACCCCGATAATGAAATCGATTATATATTCGTACTCAGTGAGTTATGGGCAACATATAAATATAATTTATTTAAGGTTTGGTTATGTGACCTTAAACCCTGTATATAGGCCTGACATGCGTATTGCGTATGCGAATAGGGTATCAGGTTCCTAACCGGATTGCCCTAAGATGTGAGGAATGAAGTCTTTAGCCTAATTTGATATATTTTTCTACTTATTGAATAGAGTGAGATCGTTTGGCAATGAAACCAAAGGACAAAGTGGTTGTTGAGTAATTGTGCTAGCTTTGTAATAAGGTAAGTGTTTGTATCCATTTCTTTGGAGGCACTTGGCCTCGTGGATTTTCTACCACGTATTCCTTACGTGTGTAGCTGCCGATAGGCGTACTCATTACGCCTTAGCTTTGAATTTACATTGTATATTATATGTTATGCCCTGTTATTGGTATTGCATTGAGTATATGAGCATTGCACTCTGGTTTTGAGCATTGCATATACCTCCCGGTAATCGATGAGGGTCCCGAGCCGGTGAAGGGTCATTATTGCATATACGTCCCGGTAATCGATGAGAGTCCCGAGTCGGTGAAGGTTCATCATGGCATATACTTCCCGGTAATCGATGAGAGTCCCGAGCCGGAGAAGGGTCATCTTTGCATATACTTCCCGGTTGGCGATGAGAGTCCCACACCGGTGAAGGGTCACTATTGCATATATTTCTCGGTTGGCGATGAGAGTCCCGCACCGGTGAAGGGTCACTATTGCATATACTTCCCGGTTTGCGATGATAGTCCCGCACTGGTGAAGGGTCTTTATTGCATATACTTCCCGGTAATCGATGAGAGTCCCGCGCCGGAGATAGGCATAGGCATATATGACTGCATTGCATTGTACCGCATTCATCCCATCTCATTGCACCGCATACTGACTATTGTGTGTATTATGTTGTGTTTTATGTATGTGGTATGTATAACATGTTGTGGACATATTTCAGTTTTCCTATATATTTCTGGCTAGTATTCTAGGTCGGACGCCGCGACATATAAACATATGGATCGGATCGCACGCCGCGACAGTATAAATATATGGATCGGGTCGCACGCCGCGACAGTATAAATATGTGGATCGGGTTGTACGCTGCAATGGTATATGTGGATCGGGTTGCACGCCGCAACAGTATAAATATATGGATCGGGTTTCACGCCGCAGCAGGATGAATATATGGATTGGGTTGCATGCCGCAACAGGATGTATTTCTGATTGTTGATATGTTCGGGATACCTATATGTTCTGGCTATCTTATGTTCCTGGTTGTTAATGAATTTATGATTCCATACGTGTTTCCAGTTATTATCTGGGTCTGCCTTTTCATAATTTAAATAAGAGGAATTTGGTTTATCTGTTTCTTTCTCCCTGGCTAGCTATCCTATTCTTTGAGGTGGCTAATCTGCCCCACTTATTGAGTCTTTTTAACTCACCCTTGTTTGTTGTTTGTTTCTTGTCTAACTGTTTCGTTTCGGCAGGTTCGCTCCAGGATTGAGTTCGCCACGTTGTGAAGGTGCGAAGACGAATTCAGCTGTCAGGGTGAGCCAGCTTTTATTCCGGATGGCCACCGGATTTATATTTATTTTTTCACTTGTATTATGCTCCCTTCAGAAGGTATCTTTCTTCTTTGTACTCTTAGATGTCTAGTCTGGATAGCCCTAAACCTAGTATGTGGGTAGTCAGTAATTTTTTTTTACAGCTTAGAGGTATCATTATGTTTGTACTTTTTCTAAGTCTCGCTTGTATTTATAAATTGAATTATATTTATTTTCCTAATTTAATTGATAAGGGTTCGCCCGACAGGTCTAGGGAAGGATGTCGAGTGCCCGCATGACCTAACCGAATTTCGGGTCGTGTCACTCCTCAAATTCTAAATTTTTTATTTGATGATCGGAGAGAAGCTTGGTTGGATACCAAATTACCAATTAAAGACACCCTACATGAATTAATAAAGAATTATTCATTGTAATACAATTTAAATAGCATATTAGTGACGAGTAATTGAAGATGACACAATTAATCCGTATAGGAAAATAAAAGCAATACTAACCATGTAGCAAACTCATTTAATTTAATATACAAAATTATAGGTAGTATTTAGTCTTTGGAGAAAAAACTGGGAGTCCAATATTTTAGGGGTATTTTCGTCTTTTACTCTTTACTTTAGCGATTCCAACTTTTATATTAGTGTGTGTGTGTGTGTGTGTGTGTGTGTGTGTGTGTGTGTGTGTATATATATATATATATATATATTAAACGAGTCTGATGACAATGGAAGACGAGGATCCATGAGCATCTACTAGTCCAGCGGACAATGGTCGTTGTAATCATATGGGCATGAAACCAACAGGCGCGCTAGCATCAACAAATTCTTGTGGAGTCCAAAACATAAAATTAAATTGAAAAAAAATCAACTGCTCCAATTTCATCTCTATCGAATTTGAATATTAGAATAGCGGCCTTCTCCGACCCTTTACTGCCCAACCTGAGAACGGAGAGCTAATCTGTTCCACTTACACTCAGGATAGAGGAAACGAACGTCAAATATGTCTTGGTCGACGCCGGAAGTACCGTCAACCTAATCAAGTGGGACACACTGAAGGAATTAGGAGTCGAAGGCAAGATGGCCCCAAGTGTCTATACACTGGCTGACTTCAACAATTGTTGTGAAAAGGCTGTTGGAGAAATTAACCTTGTTGTTCACATCCCAGGAGCAAATTATGTTTCATCTTTTCAGGTAATCAAGGGAGGTGTCCCTTACAATGTGATCGTAGAACGGCCATGGATCCATCAAGTCAAAGCAGTACCATCTTCTTGGCATCAAAAGCTTAAATACCCTACTAAATGGGGGATAAAAGAACTCAACGGGGACCAGGAGACAGCAAGAGAGTACTACACAGCAGCCATCTTAGGAGGAGATGTCCCCCGAAGAGGTATCCGAAATAAATATTTCTGAACGAAGACCCCAAAACCTCAATCAACCAAGACCACGATTCCGATAGTATGGTACCCCTTGCTTTCTTTTTGCTCCGCTCATGCGTGGCACTCCTTACTCGCGGCAAACGAGGGGGCCATTTTTAATTTGGGTCCATTCTCTGCCTACTTAGGACAAGAATTAGTTAAGCCGACTTATGTAGTGGGTCATTGTAATCACCTAATTTTGGTCTAGTTTAAGTTAATTATGGTTAAGCTTTATGTGATTTTAATTATTTAATTAGCATAATTGTTTAGTTCAAGTGGCTTGTTAATTAAAAATTTTATAGTAGTGTAAGAATTGGATATGGGATGTACTTTAAATTAGTAAAAGAATGGAAAGCCGAGGCCCAATCCCATGACTCGTAAGCCCATTCCCTGACCCGTCCCACAACCCATTTGCCTACCCCCCCCCCCCCCAAAACTCCTCCAATCCATCCATTCCAACCCTGGCCGCCAAGGCTGGGGTCACCCTGGTGATATTTGTGTCTCTCTACCGGAAAAACAAGCTCCACCGCAACCCCGCCAGCAAGCCACCAACTGACCGCCTGCCTCTGCTACTGAAAAATGTTACAAATGCAACAGCTGGATGAGGTGGTATCCTAAGCTTGGATAATGATACTAGCCGTTAACTCGTTAAGTAATAGAGTCAAATTAAGTTATTGTTAATTAAGCCCTATTAGTTTTGTTTTATTTAATTCAACACTATTAGTTAATTAGCGGATCAGACAAGAGATAGAATGTCAATAGGGAATATTGTCTGTTAGTGGTGATAGTTGTTAGTATTTAAGGTGTGTGGTGGTCTTGTAATATTTATCCACAAATTATAAAATCAATTTCTCTCTCTTTCTAATTTCTCTTCTCTCTGCTTGTCTCTTTTCTTGTTCACTACTCTAAGTTCACCAGAGCTTAGCACTATCGTTACAGTGGTATCAGAGCCGACTGGGCTCATGGGTGCCATGGCAAAGACGCAAGAGCTGAAGGCGGTTGAGGAAACTATGAAAGGAATACAAATGCAACTTCAAAGGTTCATCTCCGATACCGCTCAGAGGTTGGAGAAGCTGGAAATCTCTCATGACAATCTCTCTTCCCAGCTACAAGATACTAAGGAAGCTAACCAAAAGCTTGAAGTTATGGTGGTTCAATAAGACCCTTCTAAATGACCTCAGTCACCAAACCCAGGAGCTCCGGCAACTCCAAGTGCAGAGTTACCACAATCTTCAGGTACTAAAAACACTCTTCCACCTTTTACTCCTGTTTCCTCTGGTAGAGGGTTTACAATTCCACCAACTGTACCATCCCATTTCTCTAACCCTTATTTCCTTCCGTATGGAAATTAGTCAGTTCACTCTCAAACTAGCCCTAATGTTACGACCCCAGCTGCACAAAACCAACCCCTGTTACCCACACCAACTACTCCCAACCACCCCAACACAAATCACGACCAAAACCCTAACCCCAGAACTTTTAAAGCTAAGATAAACTTTTCGGAATTTGATGGAATAAATCCCAGAGGGTTGTTAAGAAAGTGTGAGAAATTTTTTCAGATCTATAATATTGATGACCAAGAAAAGCTAGCTTATGCTTCAGTTCATGTGAATGATCGAGTGGAAATTTGGTTAGATAGCTATTTGACTCATAATAGGGGTTATGTTACTTGGTCTATGTTCTGTGATGAAATTTGTAGACGATTTGGTAACATAAGACCTCTTAATATTGTGGATGAATTTAACAAAATCAGACAAATAGGTACTGTTGAGAATTATCAGGGAAGAATTGAGGAATTGATGAGCTACATGTTGATTATCAACCCACTGTTAACTGAAAAACATTTTGTCTCAAGTTTCATAAGTGGATTGAGACCTAAGTTGAAGCCCTTAGTAGGATTGGCTAACCCCTCAACATTGATGGATGCTTTTGAAACTGCAAGGATGTATGAACAATCTTTTTCAGCTCTTAATAGACTTAACCCAAACAGACTTGCTCCTAATTTTAATAGGAATTCTCCAACAGCCCAACTTCCTCAAATTACTTACCCTCACAACTCCCCATAACTCACTTATCCTCAGAACAATTACCCACAGCTCACATACCAGGCCACCAGAGCCCCAACCAATCCTAGACCAACTACCAATGCACTTTATAGATTAACTTATCCTGCTCAAAGACCAACTGCTCCCTTCAAACCAAATGCAACAACGGAAAACTTAAGGGAAAAGAATCTTTGTTATAAGTGTCATGACAGATACTTCCCTGGGCATGTATGTAAACAAAAACAGCTTAACCTGATGTTTGTTGAAGGGGAAGGGGAACCTAGTCAGGTCAATGAAATGCAAGAAGAAGAAGAAGAAGTTTATGAGGAAGCCAAAGAGGAATTACCATCTGAAGATGAGCAAGATAATATTTCTCTAAGTGTAGCAATGGGAGTGGTTACTTCTACTTCTACAGTGAGGATTTTGGGGCATGTCAAAAGGATGCCTATTTCCATACTAGTTGACAGTAGCTCAACACACAGTTTCATCAACCCACAAGTAATCAAGTTGTTGAAACTTCAAGTTCATCCTTGTGAACAACCTTTAAAGTGGTGGTGGAAAATGGTGAATTTTTGTTCAATGATAGCTATTGTCCTTAGTTCCAATGGAAAATGCAAGAGGAATTCTTCTCTTTTGATATTAGGGTGTTACAAGTTGGAGGGTGTGACATGGTATTAAGGATGGATTGGATTGATTGTTTTTCACCTATAGTGTTAAGTACTAGGTCTTTGAGTATGTCATTCCTCAAGGATGGTAAATTTATCACTATATGTGGACAGTAAGATGTAGCAACATTAACTACCATAGAAGGGAAGAGTATTGATAGAATGCTAAGGAAGAAAATTGTGAGTTGTATTGCTGAGTTATGTGTCTTACAGAACATTGACAATACTCAGAAAAAAGAGCCTGTATCAGCCTTGATTGCACTGTTGTTAGCTCAGTATGCTGATGTGTTTGATGAACCTGCTGAGCTACCTCCTATCAAGGAGTGTGATCATGACATCCCTTTAATATCTGGAGCTCAACCTTTTAATCTGAGACCTTATAGGTACTCATATGATCAGAAGAATCCAATAGAGCAGATTATATCTAAGATGCTCCAAGCTAAGACAGTAATACCTAGCCAATCTGCTTTTGCATCCCCTACTTTGCTGGTCAAGAAGAAAGATTCAAGCTGGAGATTGTGTGTTGACTATAGGAGGCTAAATTCTTTAACCATCAAGAATAAGTTTCCTATTCCAATGGTAGAAGATCTTTTGGATGAGCTACATGGAGCTCAAGTTTTCTCTAAGGTAGATCTTAGGTCTGGATATCATCAAGTAAGAATTAAGCCTTAAGCCTTAAGATGAGTATAAAACTGTTTTTAGGACTCATCATGGCCTTTGGCAATTCAAGGTGATGCCATTTGGGTTAACAAATGCCCATGCAACCTTTCAATCTCTGATGCATCAAGTTTTCGATCCTTATCTGAGAAAGTTTATTCTTATTTTCTTTGATGATATACTCATTTATAGTATGTCATTAAAGGAACACCAAAAGCATGTACAGTTAGTGCTGGAATTATTAAGGGCACATAGGCTGTTTGCTAAGATGTCCAAATGAGGTGGAGTATCTTGGTCATTTAATATCTGGTTAAGGTGTAAGTACTGATCACAACAAGATTGATGTTATGATGTCTTGGCCCATACCTAAGAATTTGAAGGAGTTAAGGGGTTTCCTTGGGTTTACTGGGTATTACCGGAGGTTCATCAGACACTATGCTATAATAAGTAAGCCCTTAACTAAATTGTTGAAGAAATGAGCCTTTGTGTGGAATGACGAAGCCACTGCTGCTTTTCAGCAGCTGAAACAAACTATGTCCAAAGCTCCCGTGCTGGCCTTACCTGACTTCACCAGGCCATTTATAGTGGAAGTATGCTTGTGGTAGTGGTATAGAGGTTGTCTTAATACAAGACAGACAATCTATTGCATTCCTAAGTCAAGCTCTCAGTCTTAAACACCAAGGATTATCAACCTATGAGAAGGAGTTGATAGCTCTTCTCTTGGCAGTTAAAAATGGAGACATTATTTGCTTCCTAGTCATTTCATTATTATGACTGACCACTTCAGCCTTAAATTCCTTCAAGAGCAGAAAATTACTACAACTTTGCAACATAAAGGTCTCACCAAACTGCTGGGATTGAGTTTTGAAATACACTACAAGAAAGGTGTAGATAACTCTGTAGCTGATGCACTCTCTAGAAGACCACATCCTGAAACTGAAGCTACTTGTCAGTTAATGATTCAACTACAACCTAAGTGGATAGATGAGATCAGGAATAGCTATAATGAAGATGTGGACCCTTCTGTGTCCAATGAGGTAGAATTGAACCATGGGTTGCTGAGGTACAAAGGCAAAATCTGGGTGGGCAAGAGTGGTCCATTGAGGCAACAACTGATTCATCAGATACATAATTCCAACTTGGGAGGACATTCTGGTGTGATTGCTACTACTAACAGGCTTAGGTCTATATTCTATTGGCCTTTATTAGTTGAGGATGTGAAGAAAAGGGTAAGAAGCTGTGAAGTTTGTCAAAGATGCAAAGATGAACAAGTAGCCTATCCTGGGTTACTTCAACCTCTACCAGTGCCTAACAAACCATAGGAACACATCACCATGGACTTCATTGAAGGTCTCCCAAGGTCCAAGGGCAAAAATACTATCATGGTCATAGTGGATAGGTACATCAAATACTCTCATTCTTGACTTTAACACATCCATTTTCAGCTTCTCAGGTAGCTCAGTTATTTCTAGATCAAGTGTATAAATTGCATGGATTTCCCTCCAGTATTGTTTCTGACAGAGATAAGATCTTCTTGAGCTCATTTTGGAAAGATCTTTTCAAACTGCTTGACACTCAGTTATTGTATAGTTCAACCTATTACCCTCAAACTGATGGGTAAACTGAGAAAGTGAATAGGTGCCTAGAAAATTATTTGAGGTGTATGACTAGCCACAGACCTGCTGATTGGGCAAAGTGGATCCCTCTAGCTGAATTTTGGTGAAATATCAATTTTCATTCTTCTACAAAAATGACTCCTTTAAAAGTAATGTATGGTTATGATCCTCCTCAACTTTCTTTTGAGTTGATAGCACAGACTAGGGTGGTTGCAATGGAGCACTTATTGAAGGAAAGGCAGTTAATGGCCAAAGTGTTGAAAGAGAATTTGGAAAAGGCTCAAAACAGAATGAAGCAAAATGCTGAAAAAAGAAGAACTAAAAGAGAATTTCAAGTTGGAGATTGGGTGATTATCAAGCTTCAGCCTTACAGGCAGACCTCAGTAGCTATAAGGAAGAATCTCAAACTATCTTCTAAGTTCTATGGTCCTTATGAAATAGTTAGAAAAATTAGTCCTGTTGCTTATGAACTTCAACTGCCTGCTCATGCCATGATACACCATGTGTTTCATATCTCAAAACTTTAAAAGAGTGTTGGTGGTGGTCTGATTCCCTCTATTGATCGACAACCATTAGTAGAACCAATAGCTGTCCTTGACAGGAGGATGATCAAGAGAAAAAATGCTGCTGTTACTCAAGTGCTAGTCCAGTGGGCTAATTTACTACCAGAGGAGTCTACTTGGGAAGATTTCAACTTCACAGATCACAATTTCCTTTGTTTGAACCTTGAGGACAAGGTTCCCAAGGGGGATGTTTTGTTACAAATGCAACAGCTGGATGAGGTGGTATCCTAAGCTTAGATAATGATACTAGTCGTTAACTCGTTAAGTAATAAAGTCAAATTAAGTAATTGTTAATTAAGCCCTATTAGTTTTATTTTATTTTATTCAGCACTGTTAGTTAATTAGTGGATCAGACAAGAGAGAGAATGTCAGTAGGGAATATTGTCTGTTAGTCGTGATAGTTGTTAATATTTAAGGTGTGTGGTGGTTTTGTAATATTTATCCACAAATTATGAAATCAATTCTCTCTCTTTCTAATTTCTCTTCTCTCTGCTTGTCTCTTTTCTTGTTCACTACTCTAAGTTCACCGGAGCTTAGCACTATCGTTACAGAAAACATAAATTATGCCCTCCCCGATTCCTTCTAACCACATCTTTCCATATCTATCAATGATTTCACCAAATACACTATGAATTGGCGTATATCTGCGGTTAAAAGAGAGTTTAGTACCATTGTTATTTCATTTTTTCTTTCACGCCATGGGTGCACGTCCTTTGGCCTCCCCACTTCGGCGACTGTATGAGAACTAGCCTGAAACGGAGGGGACTAAAGGTGCTGCCTTTTGGTGATTGTGTTTTGGTGTAGGACGAAGCAGCGAGCTAAAAATGGTGTGGGAATGGAGATGTTGATGATTCGAGGCAGCGGGTCCCTAGTGGAGCTGATTCAAGGCAGTAATGATGAAAATTATGTGAAGGCAGTCTCGTGGCCATGGCTGCATTAGTCTTTACTTGGAGTTGCAATTAGTTTTTGACGGGTTAGGCAGACACTTCCCTTTTCCTTTATTCCTTGTGTTTACTAGTTAATATCTAGATAATAATGTTTGGTAGTCGACTTGTTAGCTTGTGAATCAGTGAATGAATTTTTTGTGTCAGTCCATAGTTAGAAGTTTCATCTTCATTATTTAAGTTTGTAGTATTTTACATGTGAAATAAAATGTATTAAGTTAGTATCATAAAAGCTGGTTGTTGTCGAGTAATGTATAGATTTATATATTACCAAGTGAATATGTATGTTGTATGTATGTGTATACTTTTTCAAGATGAATGAGGAAGGAGCGAAGCAGTGGTTCTTTGTGGTTTGGATGGTTTGATCAGGTATACACTTAGCTTCCATTCCCTCTATCTCGTGGCTTGTCTTTTGATATTAGTGATAGAGGGAGATAGTCCATATGAAGTTCAAGTGACTGAAAATCAAGTTGTATATTCTGTTTCACATTTGTCTTTGTTATTCTTGTCTGAGCACACAAGTGGTTTGCCAAGCTGTTTAATTGTAGAGCTTTAGCCTGAATATCATTGTTTCACTAGTTTGAACTCAAATGTGCCCGCTCGTGTTTGAGGCTATGTGATCAACATCTTAAGTTTTATTTTTATTGACTCTAAATCAGTGGTAATTGTTTGTCCTTCTCTTTGTGTTAGCTTTTTTTTAAAAAAAGAAAGAGCATGAATCTGTAGTGCAGCTTAGATGTTAACTTGTCGATGTTTATTGTAGTCGCACGCTTGATTTTGTGTTAGATTTTTTAAGTTATTTGAAGCTGTATGATCTGATTCGCTTAGTCCGTTTAAGTATATAAGTCGTTAAGATTGGTTGCTTGATTATGAATTAATTGCAACTGTCTGATTTCCATTGTCCTAAAGTATGAGAATTATGTGGTTTTCCTTTTGTTTAAGTATAAAATTGTTTGGTATTAGTATTGAAAGGCATGAGATGCATGATTTAGTTTAAATCTAGTGGGACTTTGTAGCTTAGTGGCTTGTTGGTTTGAGTTGGACTTCTAGTCAGACTTTAGGAGTCCAAATGGCAATTCCAGATTTTTGTTGAAATTAGTGTAGGTTGTTTTAGTTTGTTCAGTTTGTATTGGGCTGTCCTTTCCTATATTTTCAACTTTTTGGACAGCATAAGGGGCTAAAAAGCATACCTATACGGTTCTTGTACTATGCTGGAAATAGGGCTAAAAGAAGGGTAAAACACTAAGTGAGTAGGGGTGTGGACTTGTACCTTTTGTACAAGTCCATACTCCATGTTTTGCCTACACTTTTTGGCTTTACATAGGAGCTAAAACTCCCTCATTTTGGCACCAACACCTTGCTGAAATAAGAGGGAACAATATGAAAAACAGTAGAGCAAGAGGGAAAATTAGTGAGAAAAGAGAGTGAAAAATTTAGTGAGTCAAGTATAGAGATTTATAACCAAAAGACCTCCCTGCCAAAAGTCTTTTGGGTCGTAAATCCTTAAGTTTAAGTCAAATTAAGGGTCGTTTAAGGGTTGTTAGTTGCTGATTCTTGGTATTCATTTTTGAATTCGTTGGTTTAGCTTAATTGAGTCGTCATTGCGGTGCTCTAAGGTCTCATATCATAGGTAAACTCATTAACCTTGTATTTATTCTACGTGTTTGGCTATGAAGTGGATATGAAATCAGCATATTTAAAGTCCATTGATATTGTTGTCTGCTTTTATATATGGTGTCAACTATGTTTTTATTAGACTGTTGCTATGAAAAATTGTAAAATTTGTTAAAAATTGTGTTTTCATGTCTTTATTTTGAGTAAAGCATTGTATAAAACCATGACCGCTAATTTCCATAAACATAACACGTTACATTAAGATTAATTTTGCAAATTTGGACTTTTTTTTTTTTGCAAAAAAATGGCCATATGATGCAATTGTATAAATCTGGATAAATCTGAAAATAGTGCAGGAAAATGGGGTTTACGGTGCAAGCATTAAATGGACAGAATTTGAAATGAAATAAAAGTCAGTTTGGGGCTTGTAAAGTTGTCTTTTTCTTTTCTTATTGGTGGACATGGACAAAATTGAAATCGATTTAGACAAGAAAGACAACAATGCAAACATGAAATGCACATGTCTTAGCTCATATGCTCACTTGTTAAATCGATTTGAAATTGAAATGACCAAGTCGTGTATTGCAAAAAAACAGTTAAGTTTAACAAACAACCATCATTTGGATATAAATATAATGTAACAATATTTGCAAGACATTCTTAAAGCAACTCATTTTTGCAAAAATAGACTAGCCCACAAACTAGCAAAGGCAGTCCATGGAACAGTCCACTTTATCAATTGTCACTACTTTTAAAATATTTTGACGAATAGCCCTTGACAATTTCAAATTGATTTTGTTATTCATGTTTAAGCAATGAAGGCAAATTTGGGAGTCGCAAGTTGTCACTTATTAAAATTAGCAATTGAACTCAATTAAGAATTGCTTAGGCAAATTTGGGAATCTCAATTTGTCATAAATGGGTGAATTTGTAAAGGCCAACTAAATATTTAAACAATCTCTGATTGAACTGATAATATTGCGGCATCAAGTTTTAACAAATCAAAACGTGAGTTTAAGTAACGGTAGAATATACAACCATATATTTCTTAAACCAAAACGCGACAATAAAGCAACTGTGCTCGGCACAAGACTCGAGGGTGCCTAACACCTTCTCGAGAGTCAACTTAGGACCTTACCCGAATCTCTGACGCAAACAAATTTAATGAGTCAAAGGTGTTCTAGGTACACATCTTTGGAGACTTGGCATACCTTTAACTTGTCAAGTGGCGACTCCGAATTTTCTCTGAATATTTTGTTTTCCTTGAAACACCAGTCACTGCCTTTAAAATCAGAAAACCTCTTTTATATAAGAGAATTTCTTTTTTGTTGTTGAAAAAGGAGGGTCTGACAGTCATGAGCCTCACAAACAAAGTTGTATTAGGATTGAGATAGGGTAAAGTTAGCCTATAAATACCTCAATCACCTCATTGTAACATTCATCCGAAAATACAACTTGAATCTTATTTTTGTTCTTCGATAATTTTTTATTGTTTGTGGCCTTAAACACAAATTCAACTATTCACTTATTACGCAAGTTTTAGGTTAAACAAGAATGAGGAGGTACAAAGAGTTATTAAAGCCAAAAGCATAACGCAACGAAGCTTTTTAGGAATAAAGAAGAGATAAGAGAGAAACAAAGAAAGCTATTACTAAAGCACAAAGGGAAGCTCTAGATGGCTTGTGTCAAAAGCTAAGGACACGAGGAAGGGAGAAAGAAATATTTAAACTAGCATGATTGAAAGATAACAAGGGTAAGGATTTAAAACAGGTGAAATATCTTAAATACGATTCTCAAAAGTGTTGAGGGGAGATAACAAGGTCAAGGAGAGGTGGAGAGGATATTTTGAGTAGTCGTTCAATGCAAACCAAGAGAATGACACTATAAACCTACACAACTTTATACGACGATAGAATTTTAGCTACACCTAAAGATTAGGCCAACAGAGGTGAATGATGCCATGAAAAGTATGAAAATTAAAAAAGCTTTGATGTCTAGATTGTATCCAATAGAGACTTGGATGTATCTTGGAGAATTGGGGCGGAATGGATCACTCAGATATTCAATGAGATATTAAGAAGCGATAGAATGCCCGAATTGGAGAAAGAGTAGTATCTTTCACTTCATACTAACAAATGAGATATTCAAAGCAGTGTAAACTATAATGGCATTAAATTCATGTGTCATGTGATGAAACTCTGAAAAAATGTAATAGAGCGTGTTGTTAGGAGTACTATGAGAGTGATAGAAAACTAGTTTGGATGTCCGTCCAGTAGATCTACAATAGGGGATACATTTATTCAAAAAATATTAATGAAAATTTATCGTGAAAGAAAGGAAGTCCTACACATGGGGAAAGCATATGATAGAGTGCCACTAAAAGTCCTTTGGTGAATAATGGAGAAGAAATTAATTTGTATTAAATACATAAATGTCATAAAGGACGTGCATAAATGAGCTGCTACTAGCGTGAGAATAGTAGTAGGAGATATAAAGGAATTTCCCATAAAAATGAGTTTACAATAGGATCAACATTAAGCTGCGACTTGTTTACCCTAGTTATGGATGAACTAACTAGTATAATACAAGATACGGTTCCATAGAGTATGTTATTTGCCAACGATGTAGTACTAATTGATAAAACCAGTGAGGGTGTTAATCAAAAGCTCAAATTATGGATGAGCACTAATGGTTTTAAGATAAATAGAAGTAAGTTTGAGTACATGCACCACAAGTTTAGCAAGTAAGAGAAGAACTAAGTTGAGGTGAAGCTAGACGAGACTGCAGTGCCAAAATGTAAACAGTTAAGATATCTGGACTCATTGTCCCATGAAAATGGAACGATAGATGAATAAATTATTCATAGAATTAAAATCAGGTGGCTGAAATGGCAAAGTGATATCGAGATGCTATGTGATAAAATGATGCCTATCAAAGTGAAAGATAAGTAATAGTGTTAGGCTAGTAAAGTTCAGCATATCCAAGAGATGAGTGTTTTCGAGATGTAGATGCTAAGGTGGATCTGAAATAACATAAGATCATATAATCATATTTGACAAAAGGTGCAAGTAGCTCGAAATGAGGATAAAATGAGAGAACATCGTTTGAGATGGTTTGGTCATGTTCTACATCGATTTGCTGATGCACCCGTTCGAAGTGTGAAATAATAGCGGATGAAGGTGTTAGAAAGGGATGAGGTATGCCTAAAATTACATGGAAGGGAGTCTTCTTGAAGGACCTACATTTCCTTCGACTAGAGGCAGGCTTAACTAAAAGTAGGGCGCAATGAAAGAAATAGAAATGTATATATAATATATAGTTGGGACTTTTAGTTACTTATATCTTTCTATACTATTATAAAAGCACGAAGACCCTTGCAAAATGTCATTCGCCTTTTTTACCCTTTGTTAGTAGTTGTAAGTTGGACAATTTTATAAATTTTGTTTCTCTAATTATTTTTCGTATATGATTTAACTCAATAAATATTGACTCAATTATAGTCCTGTATTTTATTTCCTTGCATACTCTTTCCCTAACTTTTAGGAGTTTGTAGCCAAGAGATATTATCATTAAAGAAGGCTCTCAATTAAATAAAATCATAATATTCCGAACTAGGATGAAGTTGTGTGACTTCTAACAATAATTGAAATCTGTTGTGATATTAATAGCCAATGTGGGTTTTTGATTGATCTCTATTATCAACTGAATTCTATCTTTTAGCAATTTGAGCTATTTTATATGTCCTCCCATCAATGAAGTTACAAATCCATAGCAATCCTCGAGGTTGTTTTTCTTTTTTATTTTTGTTCCATGTCTTTTTGCTTTAGATATTCTTAGGTCTCCTTTATACGAATGAGATGTGAAGATAACAGTGTAATTTAAGGTTGTTTCTTTTAATCTTTTCTTTTAAACTTTTCTTATATTGATGTCATGTGCTTCTATAATGATTTTGATTGATATTATTTTTTGAAATACTTGATGGTTATCCCAACTTCTTAATGATGATAGGTTTAGTGCGAGCCAGTTTTGGAATATCCCGAGATGGAACTATATATGGTAAATTTTTTATTCTAGAATGTTATGTACTAATTTTTTACATGTATCCTTGAGTTAGTACTGGGATATATTGATAAAAGTTGCTAATGGTGCCGGAGGGTTGTTAGTAAGATCTTACTTGTAATATAAGAGAACAATTGAGTTTCTAACTACGATTAGTTCTAAGTAACTCGAATTGAATTTTTTAAATCTATTTCAGTTTGATGCCTTAAATAAAGGAACCATCTTTAATTGAAGCACTGAGAAGAAAAATGCATGTTTCATGTTGGTATGTGTTATAATCTATGCACCTCCTAAAGACACTAGAAGAGGGGTTGAATAGTGTCTACCGATTTTCGTTACAAGAACCTGGTTCTTCTGAATGTAGAACCTGGTTCTCGCCTTCGCAATTCTGCTGTTACAACCACTGCAACACACTACAAGCGCACACACAGAGAACACAAGGATTTTACGTGGAAAACTCCTTGCTCAAGGGAGAAAAACCACGACCCACACTCTGGGATTTGAGAACTGAATCCACTAACACAATGAGCAAGTTTCTGATTACAAACTCTGTAACCAAGGGGCTACACTCTAGACCCTAATCACTACTCAAAGCTAAACTCTACCTTTTCTAGTAATTTTGCACAAGTTTACCTAATACATATGCTTCTATAATAAGCCAATAGGTAAAAACAATAAAAGCTCAAATTAAGACAACTTACAACTCAATGAACCTAGACAGAATATCTAGACTCAATCAACTCAAGCACACTAGTTGTCTTCTTCAGTTTACTCACGTAGAAAGATGCTAGATCGCCTTTGTATGCTCTCAACTCTCTGTTTGTGAATAAAGAATTACGGCTGTATCAACTACTTGTATTTATACGGGCCTTGTAACCCTAGTTTAGTCCTACAAGGAATCCTTGTAATTATGGTAAGACATGATTCCTAGTAACTCTTTTCCTTGTTGAAGTCCAACTCCTTTTCACACTTCAAAGACACAGCCTGGGCACCGCCTCTTTTAGTCTGACTAGGATGCATATTCATTCACGCGCCACTATTCCTAGTTCCATAGGGATTTGCAACCCGCAACTCTTTTCGATCGGTCGTGCCCTTCATTACAAGGACTAGGTTCGTGAAGACCTCTGAGTCCTTTACGTTTGTCATTCTTCAAAACCAGCACTCAACAAATTCTCTTTTTTTGATGATGACAAACAAATGTTGTCCAAGAATCTGAATAGACAAAATCCCAAAAGCACATAAACAAAAATAACAAGTTCAAGAAAAATCAAACAGATGAATTAGGTCACAAACATCCCAACATTTCCTTCTTCCCTCTTTTGGCATCATCGAAAAGATTCAAATACCTGCATGAACCTGTCAGTACTATCCAGTCTAAAGCACAAGGCAACAAGTCAGTAACAAGAACACACAGAATCAGAAATAAGGGCCCAATCAAGAACCAATTACTTTAAAGGAAACAGTCATAAACATAAGGAAAATTAAAAACATTATCCAGGGTGTGATATCAGCACACCCCTATCAATTAGTACACAACTGAGAAATATATTATTTGAAACAACCAACACATGTGCAGGGGAGAATTGGAAGGAATTGACAACATGCAGGAAAAGGGATAGGAGGATAGGACAAGAGGACTCAAGGCTGAAGGTTGAAGTGTTTGACAAGTGCCTCAAGTTGCTTCGTATTCTTGGCCCTTTCCATCACTAGCTCGGCCTCATACTTGTGGCAGTCTATCTTTAAATGATCAATTTCTTGATCCTTCAACTTCAGCTGTCTGTGGAGCTCTGCGTTTTCTGTATTCACTTCAAGGACATGAGTCTCCAGCTCCTTCACAACATCAATGGCCTCCTCAGGTCCATAGTCCTCACTCTCCTCAGCTAGCTCTTGCTTGATCTGCGTGGGTTTCTTAGAAGCTCTTCTCTCCTTGAAGAAGTCACAATTTTTAAGCACATTGTGCCCAAACATCTGATGAATGGTTGACTTCTTCCCAGCTTCCAGGGGAACCCCAAAATGTTCAAGTACTTGCTGGAGGATATAGGAATGCACAGGAGAATGTGGCTTCTGATCTGTATCTGCAATCCTCTTGATATGTCTAATGATTATCCCATGTAAATTGATTTTTACCCTCCTATCCAGCAAGTCCATATATTTCAGGTCTAAAGCACTAGCTTCACTGTTCCTCTCTCCTCTAGGCAGAAGAACCTGTGCACAAACTCAAACAGCAACTGGTGTGCAGGTTTCATCTCCTTCTTATCTACCTTCCTCTCCTTCCTTAGCTTGGGTTTTCCTGAGAATTTCTTGACCACATCCAGTAGAGTCACACCATCAGTCCTCTTGGGCCACTTCAATTTTATATACATGCAATAACGTTCAGCAGGTATGTCAAGAATCACTCCAAGCTCAGGTCTCCGAAACTCTATCTCAACTCCCTTCACATTGGTGAACACTCTCCTGGCATTAACTCTACAGTTTGTATAGAACTCCCTGATCTCATCAACAAACAACCTCCTCTCTTTGTTGGCAAACAAACCAAGCCATCCTTGGTCACCAATCATCCTTAGCAATGGTTTCATGTGAAATTCTTTCTCATCATGCAAGATGCTGCCAGGCAACACCTGATGCTTTGAAAAGAAAGCCACCCTATCTACCTCTTCTTCACTGCCTCTCCTTCTCTTCCTGTTCTCAGCTTCACTATCTGTTTTAGAATCATTTGGCTCAGCATAACTACCAGCCTCACCACTCTCTTCTTGTATCTCCCCAGTTCCCTTTTCTTCCACCTTTTTCTTTTCCTCTCAATCTCTCACATGTGAAATTGTTCTCTCCAACTTTCCTACCTTCTCCAGCTGCTGCTTCAAAGCAGACCTAGTGCCAACTCTCCTACAGTAGGTTCAGCAACAGGCTTATCTATACTATCTTCACTCAATTCATCAACAAACTTATTTTTTGTCACTAACTTTCCCCCTTTCACCAGTCTTCTCCTCTTTTCTGGCTCTACTCTGTTTTTCTTAACAAATACTACCTCTTCTTCTTCTTCTTCTTCCTCAACCTCCAGTTTCTCATCCTCCTGACCAAATTTCCTTTTCCTCTTTGATTCTTCTGATTTCTTGGACATCCCTACACTTTCAGTTTTTTCTGTCACAACCTCTTCGTTTTTCTCTGCTTCTGAGTCTGTCCAATCTAGTTCTGCATCATCAGCCTCGGTAGGATCTGGGCAATAGATAGGCTTTTGTCCCAAATCTATGAGGCCTCAGCAAGAGCAGATGCTCCTTCATTTTTCTCCATACCCACAACATTTATGCTTGGTTCATTTATCCTTTCATTTAGGGACTCAACAAGATCATGTTCCCTTAATTGTTCTATCACTCTCTCCGCTACATCCAACCCCACATCTGTCTTTTCTACTAAAGGCACATGCAAGTTTTTCCTAAGTTCTTCCTGTCCACACTTTTGCTCTGTTTCAACTGGATTCCCACTATCTGTTTTGTCATCAGACCTTACTACTCCTATAATTTTATCTAGTCCTGTTACTAGGATTTCAGTATCCGTCGTACCAGGGCTTTTTATTTCTTCTAAACCAACATGAGTAGATGTAATAAGATCAAGAATTACCTCAGAAGGTGATTCCAATGAACTTGGTGCAATGGGCGTAGTAGGCAAGGCTCTTGACATCATCCTCTTTACCAATTTCTTGTCGCTCTTTTGGAGAAATTTTGTTTTGGCCTTAGCAATTCTTGTGCGAGAGTGGATGGGGGTGGTTTTGCAGATGATTTCTTGGCAGCCTTTGTGGGTGAAACGTATGAAGATTGTACTTGAGACATGATGAAGGTTTTAATGGATTTTAGACTGAGATTTCAAGAATTTTTCAGTTTTTGGTTTTGGGAGAGAATTTTTATTTAGAAGAAGAGAAGTAGTTGGATGAGTGAGTTCTGTGTGTATTGACGAAGGGGAAGGGTTTTGGTGATTAGACAGCTTCTAGGGAAGACAAAGAAATAATGAGATAAAGTAGAGAAATAGCTTTTTGAAATTTTTGAAAACCGGGAAGAGTTATGGATTTGACGGTTATGGACGGATTTGACGGTTATGGGGTCCAAACAAGTCAAATAGAATGCTATCCCAAAAAGGAATGTGTTCCTATAATTTAGGACAGTTACAGGAACATGGAGGATCTCCCTTGACACACGTATAATTGACAATTTAATTTCAGTTATGACTTCTATCATGCAGGGTAGTGTGACTGTACCTGGACATGATTCCTCATACTTCCGTCGGTTCCTTCTCAGTACATAGTAGGTTCTTCATGGGATCACATTATCCTCACCTCAAGGACTGAACAAGTATACTTAATAAAGTACAAGGTTAGACTGAACAGTAATAACAGTATTTTAAACAGGGATAATTGAATACTTAACTAACCAATCATAGAGGGATCGCCTGCTGGGTCATCCGTGTATTTTGGTCATCCCTAATTCCAACCTGTTCCTCTCAAACTATACCTTGTTCAATGCTTTGGTAAATATATCAGCAATTTGATCTTCAGTCCTGCATGAATTCATAGTAATCAGACCCTTTTCCACATTATCTCTAAGGAAATGGTGTCTAATATCAATGTGCTTGGTTTTTTTGTGTTGGACTGGGTTCTTGGCAATATTCACTGCACTAGTGTTATCACAGAAAATTGGCACTGCTCCACATTTGATACCAAAGTCCTCCAATTGTTGTTTGATCCATAGCAGTTGTGAGCAACATGATGCAGCTGCTACATACTAAGCTTCAGCAGTAGATACTGCAACTGAGTTTGCTTCTTTGTAGCCCAAGAGACCAAACAAGGACCAAGAAAGTGTGCCATTCCTAAGTGTTTTTCCTATCCACCAAATGACCTGCATAATCTGCATCAACAAAACCAATTAGTTCAAAAGTACCTCCCTTTGGGTACCAAAGACAAAGGTCCTGAGTCCCTTTCAAGTATCTCAGGATCCTCTTCACAGCTGTCAAATGTGACTCCACACTGTATACTATATCAGGTCGGCTGGCTGTGAGATAGAGGAGTGAACCTATGATTCCTCTATATTTTGTCTCGTTTGTTGAGGGACCTAGTTCATCCATATCCAGCTTGGTTCCAGGTGCAATGAGAGTAGTCATTTCTTTTGCTCCTTCCATGTCAAATTTCTTCAGTAGTTCCTTGACATATTTTTGCTGATGAATCATAGTCCCTTCAGGTATTTGCTTTATCTGCAACCCAAGGAAGAAATTTAGTTCACCCATCATGCTCATTTCGAATTCACTTCCCATCAGATCAGCAAATCCTTTGCATAGCTCTTCATCAGTGGCTCCAAAAATGATATCATCGACATACACTTGAACCACCAATAGATCTTTTCCTTTCTTCTTGAGGAATAGCGTGTTGTCAATCTTTTCTCTCGAAAAACCATTCTTCAGCAGGAATCCTAAGAGTCTTTCATGCCAGGCTCTAGGGGCTTGCTTCAATCCATAGAGAGCCTTGTCCAGTTTGTAAACATGATCAGGAAATTCATTGTTCACAAAGCCTGGTGGTTGTATCACAATACACTTCTTCATTCAGGTAGCCATTTAGGAAGGCGCTCTTTACATCCATCTGGTATAGCGTGAACTCCATATATGTAGCAAAGGCAATCAGCATTCTGATGGCCTCCATCCTTGCAACTGGTGCAAAGATTTCATCATAGTCTATTCCTTCTTCCTGACTGTAACCTTGAACTACTAACCTTGCCTTGTTTCTTGTCACTATACCATGCTCATCCAGTTTGTTCCTGAATACCCATTTTGTTCCAATTATTGATCTGTCATTTGGTTTAGGAACTAGGTGCCACACTTTTCTTCTTTCAAATTGATGAAGTTCCTCCTGCATGGCTAGAATCCAATCTGGGTCTTCTAGAGCTTCTTTTACATTCTTTGGTTCCAAAGATGAGAGGAAAGCAAAGAAAGCACAGAAGTTCTTCAAGGCTAACATGGTCATGATTCCTGTATCCAGTTCAGATAGGACATTCTCCAAAGGGTGAGAGCTTTGATGTTTCCATAGCCTGAGTTGAATATGACTGGAAGAACCTGCAACATTGTCTTGGAGGGGTTCTTCCTGACTTTCTGGATCATCAGCTTCATCAGAAGTTCCCCCTGTCAAGTTGACTCCTTGTTCTAGTGTGCTTGGATTTTCACCTGATGTCTCCTTGTCTTCTGAGTCTTCCAGTTCATCTACACCTTCTTCCTTACTTAGGCCAATCACTTGATCATCTGCCTCGGTTTCCCCCAATGCCTTATCTGATTCATCAAATACAACATGCATACTTTCTTCCACTGTTTGTGTACTTTTGTTAAACACCTTTTATGCTTTGATTTGAGTGGAGTAACCAAGAAATATTGCTTCATCATTCCTAGCATCAAACTTCCCCAAGGGTTTCTTGCCATTGTTGTGAACAAAACATTTACAACCAAAGGGTCTCATGTGAGCAATATTTGGTTTTCTTCCTCTGAGTAGCTCATATGGGGTCTTGTCAAGAATTGCTCTGATGGAACATCTGTTAAGCAAGTAGCATGCACTGTTTATTGCTTCAGCCCAAAAGTTTCTTGCAAGCCCACTTGACAGCAGCATAGTCCTTGCCATATCCTCCAGGGACCTGTTCTTCCTTTCAACCACACCATTTTGTTGGAGAGTTCTTGGTACAGAGAAGTTATGATCTATGCTGTTCTTTGCACAGTACTCAGAGAATTTTGAGTTTTCAAACTCAGTTCCATGATCAGATCTGATGCTAATGAGCTCTAGACTTAACCTTTTTTGCATACACCAACCCAATCTTTAAAGCTGTCAAAAGCTTCATCTTTAGATGCCAAGAACAAGGTCCATGTGTACCTAGAGTAGTCATCAACGATCACGAACACGAATCTCTTTCCTCCTCTACTCCTGACTCTCATAGGTCCACACAGATCCATATGCAATAGTTCCAGTGGCTTTGATGTACTTACCACCTTTTTGGATTTAAAGGATGATTTCACATGCTTCCCCCTTACACACGCATCACACATTTTTATGTTTTCAAATCTCTTGCTTGGCAATCCACGAACCAGCTCCTTCGATACAAGCTTGTTCAGTTGTGAGAGACTTGCATGACCCATTCTTTTGTGCCACAGCTGAGAGTCACTTTCTTGCACATTCAGGCATGTTAGGTTATTTTTAGGTAGTGACTTCAGCGATGCTTTGTATACATTGTTCACCCTCTTTCCTTCCATAACAATTTCTCCACTCTGTAGGTTCTTCACAATACATCCTACAGACGAGAAACTCACTTCGTTACCTCTATCACATAGTTGGGAGATGCTCAACAGATTGTGTCTGAGACCGTCAACACAGTAAACATTTTCAATTGCATGGTCCGGAGTTCTCCCAATCTTTCCAATTCCTATGATTTGACCACTTTTTCCTCCTCCGAAGGCCACACTGCCTCCTTGAAATGCTGCGAGTGAGATAAAATTTCTTCTATCTCCTGTCATGCGACTTGAACAACCACTATCAAGAATCCAGCTTGAGTTGTTCTCCCTCACTCCAGCCTGCAAAACTAATTAGAGGTTAGCCTTAAGAACCCAAGCAAGCTTAGGTCCCTTCTTACGAGAGAATGGATAAATCAGATCCTGTCTAGCTCATTTAGGTAGAACACTTCTTTTGTTTTTGGCCTTTGCCTTGCTCACATTCATGCACTTTTGTTTAACATGTCCAGTTTCACCACAAAAGGTACACAACATGTTGCAAGGCAACCCCACATACTTGCTATTAGGGTTATATAGAGGCAATGGTTTCTTGAATCCTAACTCTTGTTTTCCTTTGTTTTGATTTTTAAGAACCCAGTTCATTGCTTCCGATGATTTATTCCATTTAGTCAATCTAGTAAGCTCAAATTTTGATTTTTCGACCTTTTGATTTAAAATCCTGTTCTTTTCAGTTTTTTGATACAGAATCTCATTAGCTCTTTTCAGTTCATTTTCCAGAAAGGTTTGAACTTCACTTATTACTTGCTTACCATTTACACTCTCTCTTAACTGATTGCATTCCAAGTCTAGTTCAGTGATCTTTGAGTTTGACACAAGAGTTTGCCCTTTCCATCAGTTGCCATGAGGGCGGAGTCCTTCTTTTGGTTGTCATCTGTGTATGACTCCTTCAGTCTTTCCTAGATTTCCTTGGCAGACTTACATTCAAGTATCCTTGCAAGCACATCATAGGTAAGTCCTCTCATCAGGTACCATTCAGCCTTGGAATTTGCATGTAACCAGTCTATGTCTTGAGGATCTATGATGAGAATCAATCGCGGAAAAGTAAAAGATAAAGAACGAGACGTAACTCGATCTCTAATCCCAAGTAGCAACGGAGAACTTGTTCCGATACACCCCGGGAGAAGGACAAGAACACCTACGCTATGCAACTACCCTCGAGCTAACGCGAGCACGCAAGTAGAATGGTCGGAGAGGAAGAGTATTCATCTAGATCCGCTAGAAGACATACAAGTCCAAGAACAAAAGGTTTCATTCATTCAATAGTCAAGAGCCTTGCTCATGTTCATCATTCATAATCATCAATAATAAGCTGTGTAAAATAAGCTAGGCTTGGGTATTTATAGTGTTTTCCCAAGCTTACACAAAGACGTAATTACCCTTACTAATAAGGTTCATCAAATAAGCCACGTAGGGCAAAATAGTAAAAGAAACATAAGTTCAGCAGCTAGGTGGGGCGCCTGGGGCTGGGAGGGGCGCCTGGTTCATGCTGAAGCTAGGCTGGGCGCCTGGATCTAGGCGGGGCGCCTGGCTTGGCCTTCAGCTAGGCTGGGCGCCTGAAGCTAGGCGGGGCGCCTGGCTTGGCCTTCAGCTAGGCTGGGCGCCTAGCCAGGTGGGGCGCCTGGTGCTTTGCTGGGCCTTAGGCAGTGAGCTCCCCAGGCGGGGCGCCTGGGGTAGGCGGGGCGCCTAGCTCTGCTGGGTTCTCTTCTTCCTTAGGCGTGAGGCCTAGCTTGAGCACTCGGAACGGCTTCCAATCGCTTCCTTCTTCAAGGCCCTTCCTCACCAAGTGTATGTGTACTCCTTGGATCTCCTTAGCTTGACTACGTGTGAATGGTCTCGTGGGGGTTTGGGTCTCATCATCCTCCCCTTCTTGAGAAGATTTCGTCCTCGAAATTGAGGCATCATCACCCACGACCGCATCATCACCTACATCCAAAGGAACCAAGTCACAAACATTAAAAGTATTAGAAACTTGATACTCACTTGGCAAGTCGACCACATAGGCGTTGTTGTTTATCTTTGAAAGCACTTGGAATGGGCCATCGCCACGGGGTGCTAACTTCCCTTTTCTAAGGTTTGGAAACCTTTCTTTCCGGAAGTGCACCCACACATAGTCACCCTTCTTGAGTTCCACCTTCTTGCGTCCTTTGTTTTTCTTGGAAGCAACCTTAGCATAGGCCTCCTCCAAATTCTTCTTCGCCTTTGCATGGAGTTCCATCATTGCTCTTGCTCTAGCTTTACCTTCAAAATTAACAACCATTTCCCTTGGCAAAGGGGTTAGATCAAGGGGAATCAAGGGGTTAAAACCATAAACACACTCGAATGGAGTCATGCCAATCATTCTATGCACGGTTCGATTGTAGGCAAACTCCATAAGAGGTAAACGATCAATCCAAGTCCCGGCCTTACCCCGGGTCATGGCTCTAAGAAGAGCACCCAAGGTTCGGTTTACCACTTCCGTTTGCCCATCGGTTTGTGGGTGGTGGGACGTGGAGAACAAGAGCTTGGTGCCTAAAGCACCCCATAAACTTCGCCAAAAATGGCTTAGGAACTTAGTGTCCCTATCACTCACTATAGTTTGAGGCACACCATGTAACTTCAAAACATTTTCAACAAACAAGGAAGCTACATGTTGGGCATCATCGCATTTCTTGCATGGAATGAAATGAGCCATCTTTGAGAACCTATCCACAACAACATAAATGCTATCATGGCCTCCCCTAGTCCTAGGTAATCCCATCACAAAATCCATTGAGATATCCAACCAAGGACTAGTAGGTACGGGGAGAGGGGTATACAACCCATGGGGGAGGGCTTTGGATTTAGCACGCTTGCACTCAAGGCAATTGTTGCAAAACTTTTCCACGTGCACCCCCATCTTTGGCCAATGAAATTGTTCTTTAAGAATAGCCAAAGTCTTTCTTGTGCCAAAATGTCCCATGAGTCCCCCGCAATGTGCCTCTTGCACAAGCAACTCCCTCCAAGAGGACTCCGGAATGCACACTCTACCATTTTTGAAGATATAACCTTTAACCCATTGGTATTTTTCAACTCTCTCCCCCTTCTCTAGAGCGTCATGGACACTCTTTAGCTTTGGGTCATGAGCATACATCAATTTAATGCTCTCAAAACCCATGAGCTTAGAGGTGAGAGTGGTGGCTAGAGCAAACTTTCTCGAAAGCGCATCCGCCACAACATTGTCCTTCCCTTTTTTATATTGAATCACATAGGGAAAGGACTCAATGAATTCAACCCACTTGGCATGTCTCTTATTGAGCTTCTCTTGGCCTCTCAAATGCTTGAGTGACTCATGGTCACTCTTGATTACAAACTCACGAGGCCAAAGATAGTGTTGCCAATGGGCAAGGGCTCTCACAAGGGCATACAACTCCTTGTCATATGTAGAATAGTTCAAGGAGGCCCCTTTCAACTTTTCACTAAAGTAGGCGATGGGTTTGCTATCTTGCATTAATACACCACCAATTCCCACCCCCGAGGCATCACACTCAACCTCAAATGCCTTTCCGAAGTCGGGCAATTGCAATAGAGGGGCGGTACTCAACCTACTTTTCAATTCATGGAAGGCCTTCTCTTGAGGCTCTCCCCAAACAAACGGTTGGTCCTTCTTCACCAATTCGGTGAGTGGAGCGGCAATGGAGCTAAAGTCTCTCACGAATCGCCTATAAAAGCTTGCGAGACCATGAAAGCTCCTCACTTGAGTCACGGTAGTAGGAGTAGGCCAATCACGTATGGCCTCTACCTTAGACTCATCCACCTCCACTCCTTGAGCAGTCACAACAAACCCAAGGAAGACAACCTTATCCACACCAAAGGCACACTTTTTGAAATTAGCATAGAGCTTTTCGGCTCTCAAAGCATCAAGCACTTGCCTAAGGTGGTCAACATGTTCATCCATTGTCTTACTATAGATCAAGATATCATCAAAATAGACAACAACAAACTTGTTGATAAAAGACTTCAACACATGATTCATGAGTCGCATGAAAGTGCTAGGTGCGTTGGAAAGCCCGAAGGGCATTACCAACCATTCATAGAGACCGAATTTGGTCTTGAATGCGGTTTTCCATTCATCCCCGGGTTTCATCCGGATTTGATGGTAACCGGACCTAAGGTCGATTTTGGAAAAGACACACGACCCACTCAATTCATCCAACATATCATCAAGCCGTGGAATAGGGTGACGGTACTTGACCGTTATCTTATTCACGGCTCGGCAATCTACGCACATTCTCCAAGTGCCGTCTTTCTTTGGGACAAGAATGACCGGTACGGCACAAGGACTCAAACTCTCCCTTACCAAGCCTTTGGAAAGCAAGTCATCAACTTGTTTTTGCAACTCCCTTGTGTCCTCGGGATTGCTTCTATAGGCCGGCTTGTTCGGGATTTGAGAGCCCGGAATAAAGTCAATTTGATGCTCAATTCCTCTCAAGGGAGGTAAGCCATCGGGCATCTCATCCGGGAACATGTCCCCAAAGTTTTCCAAGACATTTTTCAAAGCACTAGGCATAGGGCTAGAAGAAAATTCACAATTAGAGTTAAGGATCATACCTTTGTGCACTAGGCATAGGAGAAACTTGGTGCCATCATTGCCTTTCAAGAGCTCGCCCGGTTGCATCATGGCACACATGCCACCGGTAGATGAAGTAGGTGGGATTGCCACCATGCTTTTGGACAAAGGGCTAGTCTCAATGAGTGACTTAGCCTTTGCCACCTCCCTCAACTCCTTCATTTTCTTGTAGTCATCACTCACTTGCTTAGGAGTGAGAGGTTTAAGCACAAATCTCTTCCCTTCATGTTTGACCGTGTAAGTGTTGACACGACCATCATGCACCACTTGCCTATCGAATTGCCATGGCCTCCCTAAGAGTAGGTGGCATGCTTGCATAGGCACAACGTCAAACAAATGCTCATCAACATAACTACCCATTCTAAACTTGATCATGGCTTGTTTCATCACCTTAAGCTCGCCACATTCACTAAGCCATTGTAACCGGTAAGGTTTAGGATGCTTCATGGTAGTCAACTTCAATTGAGCCACTAGTGATTGACTCACTACATTTGCACAACTTCCGGAATCAATTATCATAGAGCAAACAACGTCTTTGACCCGGCACCTAGCATGGAAAAGATTTTCCCTTTGCAAGGTTTCACTATCTTCCACAATCATAGCTCCTAGGCTCCGTCTCACAACCAAGAAAGTATGAGGATCCTCCTCCTCCATCGTATCATCAAGCAAATCATTCTCCTCTACTCCCTCATCTCCCTCTACTCCCTCTACTCCCTCATCCTCCGATTCACTCTCTTTCTCATATGCATCATTGCCAACAACAATCATGGTCCTCTTTGTAGGACATTCCCTAGCAAAGTGACCATACCCCTTGCACTTGTGGCATTGTATTGAAGAAGAAGTAGGAGCATGTAGTTGAGTTTTAGAGTTACCTCCCGCATTAGGTGTGTTCTTCTCATACGGCTTTTTCACATCCTTGGTAGCATTTGCACCACTTGTTCCACTTGCACTTGGGAACCTTGCATTTGTAGTAGGAGGCTTCCAATCCTTTGGTTTGCTTGTTGGAGTAGGAGTGCTACTCTTGTAGCGGAGGGATTTCTCCTCCTTGAGCCATTTCTCGGCCTCAACCGCATCTTCACATAGCTTGTAATGATCATCATATTTGTGGAACTTCAATTGTGAAGCTATGTCTCGGTTCAAGCCCCCTTTGAAACGGATCATGGCCGTCTCATTGTCTTCATCATCTAAGTCAAGGATCATTCGGATTTGCTCAAATTCATTGAAATATTCACCAACCGATTTGTATCCTTGCTTCAAATCATATAGACGCCTTTGTTGTTCAACCCGGTATTGACTAGTCAAGTACTTCTCATCCATCACACGGATCAACTCTTCCCAAGTAAGATTGATAGCCATACCCGTCCTTCTTCTATTTCTCTTCACCGACTCCCACCAAGTAGAAGCAAAAGATTCAAAGGAGGATATTGCATACTTGGTTTTCTTCACATCGGGCATATCATTGGTGTCAAAGATACGCTCCATAGCCAATTTCCAACCAATGTACTCCACCGGGTCACTACTTCCTTTGAAAGAAGGAATAGTGAGCTTCACACTATTAAGATTGTTGTTGTTGTCACGACCCCCTTGGAATGGCTCCGGTTGGCCTCCTTGGTGATCATCATAAGCAACATAGTCCCTTCTAACATTCCTCCCTCCATATCCTAAGGGTGGCCCTCGACCTCGGCCTCTACCCCGATCCACATTTCGACCCCAATTCATAGCTCGCCTTGGTTGAAAGTGATCATCAAACCCATACACATCGTCACCATAATCAACTTCCTCCCCTTCTTGAGCCTCAACAACTTGCTCAAGAGGTTGCACATTTCGGACGGGTCTTGGTAGTGGAAAGTTTCTTGGAGGATTGTCCAAGATACGGGGAATGCCCGTTCGTTCAATTCTCTCTCGGTCCTCCTTTACCCGTTGTTGATTGAGCAATTCAACAACTTGCTCCGGGGTAAAGGTAGGGCTACTTGAGCCTTCACCGGTCTCAATTTGGACACTCGGGGTCCCCTTTTCAATTGGGACACTCGGGGTCCCATGTTCACCTTGAGTACTCGAGGCTCCCTTTTCAAGAGAGTCAATCCTTTGGTTCATGAGGTCCATCTTGGCAAGAAGATTAGCCAAGGCCTCCTTAATGAAATCTTGACCTTCGTTGGCCATTGTACCTACAAAGAAAAGAAACAAGAGTTAGTTAAAACACCTCACTCGCTCCCTCACTTGTGTTCACTCGGATCACTCTTTTGGGTGGCGGTGGATATTTCACTCAACTTGTAGTTCCAAAGCTTCACGTAGATGATTAGCAACTCCTCAACTCAACTAAACTATTCACGAGTCACGCACACTCCGGGGTGAGTGGAGTTAATGGGACTCAATGAACGCTAGGCACTTTGAAGTGAAGGACTTGAGTTAAAAGATTCTACGCTTTTCCTTAGAATTCTACTCTCCTTGCTAGGCACGAATCACTTAAGAGCAATCAAAGGGTTAGCACTATTCAAGTAGATCGGTTACTCAAATTAGTACTAACTAGATGTTATGTTATCAAACAAAGGGAAATACCTACGAAAATCTACCCGAAACAATGCGTTCAGCACTCAGGAGGGGCGCCTGAAACTCAGGTGGGGCGCCTAGATTGTGCTGTGTTCCAGGCGGGGCGCCTGGGACTTAGGCAGTAGCCAAGTCAGGCGGGGCGCCTGGCTTAGGCGGGGCGCCTAGCCTGAAGCTTTTTCCAACTCGTTCCAAACTCGTTTCAAGTCGATTTTCAAGCCTCAAATCCGATGTTTTCAACTTGTTTTCACAATCCAAAGATACCCAAAGTTGTGTTTGATCTTCCTTAACAAAACCCAATCAAAATTTCAATCAAACAATCAATCAAATCAGGATTCAATCTCAAGAACTCAAGAACACAAGGGTTTAACAAAAGGGTTTCAATAAGGATTGTGATTCATCAAAGTAGGTGTTAAACATGTTCAAATCCCACAAAATTGGTACCGAATTGTTTGTATTTCAATGAAGATCAATCCCCAATAACAAGTTTTCAATCAAACATCAATCCAACCCAAGAATCAAGCCAAAATTCATCAAGAACAAGTTCTTCAAGGGTTTAAGGGGTTTTGGGGTTTCAATTTTTCAAACTTCACCAATTCCAACAATTTTGGTATCCAAGTAACGGGAAATCAATCACGATCAAGAATCCACAACACCCATATCACAAATCATCCAAATCAACAAGTTACACCAAATTTTTGTATTTTTCAATTTTTCAATTTTTTTGCAATTTTCTCCTTTCTAATAACTTCAACAACAAGAAAAACTAAAAGAAGATACTAGGCACGAAGAATCAAGGGTCGGGGGTTTGTAGAAACAAAACCCGAGCCTTGCTCTGATACCAAACTGATGAGAATCAATCGCGGAAAAGTAAAAGATAAAGAACGAGACGTAACTCGATCTCTAATCCCAAGTAGCAACGGAGAACTTGTTCCGATACACCCCGGGAGAAGGACAAGAACACCTACGCTATGCAACTACCCTCGAGCTAACGCGAGCACGCAAGTAGAATGGTCGGAGAGGAAGAGTATTCATCTAGATCCGCTAGAAGACATACAAGTCCAAGAACAAAAGGTTTCATTCATTCAATAGTCAAGAGCCTTGCTCATGTTCATCATTCATAATCATCAATAATAAGCTGTGTAAAATAAGCTAGGCTTGGGTATTTATAGTGTTTTCCCAAGCTTACACAAAGACGTAATTACCCTTACTAATAAGGTTCATCAAATAAGCCACGTAGGGCAAAATAGTAAAAGAAACATAAGTTCAGCAGCTAGGTGGGGCGCCTGGGGCTGGGAGGGGCGCCTGGTTCATGCTGAAGCTAGGCTGGGCGCCTGGATCTAGGCGGGGCGCCTGGCTTGGCCTTCAGCTAGGCTGGGCGCCTGAAGCTAGGCGGGGCGCCTGGCTTGGCCTTCAGCTAGGCTGGGCGCCTAGCCAGGTGGGGCGCCTGGTGCTTTGCTGGGCCTTAGGCAGTGAGCTCCCCAGGCGGGGCGCCTGGGGTAGGCGGGGCGCCTAGCTCTGCTGGGTTCTCTTCTTCCTTAGGCGTGAGGCCTAGCTTGAGCACTCGGAACGGCTTCCAATCGCTTCCTTCTTCAAGGCCCTTCCTCACCAAGTGTATGTGTACTCCTTGGATCTCCTTAGCTTGACTACGTGTGAATGGTCTCGTGGGGGTTTGGGTCTCATCAATCTAGTTCTTCCACCTTCTTTGGCACCAAGACTCCATTTGCTGCTCTCTTTACGGGGACATGAGGTCCTCTCTTCACGATCAGCCACAGGCTATAGTCAGTTGCTTGCAAGAAAGTCTTCATCAGTTTCTTCCAGTTCTTGTAGTGGGTCCCGTTGAACACAGGTGGCCTTGACGGATCTCTCCCTCCTCTGAACTCTCGAGGGTCTTCTTCATCAGAACTGATGTCTATCATACCCATTAGTGCTAATAGTCAATCATTTTCAGATTCCTTTTCATGATCGGATTCACTATCAGTTGGTCCCCATGTAGCATAGAAGGCTTCCTTCTTCTTTCTCCTTTCTGCTCTGAAGTTTGGAGGCCGTCTTGACTTCTTCTTATCTTTGTCATTTTCCTTTGGCGTCTCCTTCTCCTTATCCTTAGATGCTCTATTTTTCATCCACTCTATTTCCCACATAGAACAGTCCATGACAGCGTGATCCTTTTTAAAGCACTTAAAGCATCCTGAATAATCCGGACTGTCAACTATGTTCTTCCTGCCAGAATTCTCCTTGCCACTTCTTTTGAATCCTTTGAATCTTCCCAAGTTAAGCTTCTGTCTTAGAGCACTAACCATTGCTGCTTCAACTGATTGAAGATCAATATATTCATCGGTTTCATCAGTTGCTTCAAGCGCAAGGGTTTTGTCCTTCTTTACAGCTGGTTTAGCTTTTGAGTCCTTCATCATCTCATGAGTTTTCAAGCTACCAACCAGTTCTTCAAGTTTGATGGATCTGAGAGGTTTGGACTCAATGATGGCGGTCATCTTAGGTTCCCATGCTTCAGGAAGCACATTCAAAATTTTATCAACCATCTCTATTTCAGGCAATTCCATATCAAGGGATCTCATCTCATTAGTAATGATGGTCAACCTGGTCATCATTTCCTAAATTGATTCATTCTCACCCATAGAGAACAGTTCAAATTATCTCTTCAACATTCTTCTCTTTGAGTCCTTTACTTCTGTGGTTCCTTCATGCGCAACCTGCAGAGCATCCCAGATTTTCTTAGCCGTCTTATAAGATGATACTCTATTGAACTCCTCAGGACCAAGACCACAAATGACCGGACGTTTGGCTTTGTGATTCTTTTCAATCATCTTATAATCCATCTCATTGAACTCCTCTTTCAGTTTAGGTTCTTGCTTGGCAGTGGCTCCTTCACCAACTATTTTAGTGGGGATCAGGTTTCCTTCAGATACTATCAGCCAGAGTTGATAGTCTTTAGCACATATGTAATTTTCCATCCTGTTCTTCCACCACGCATAGTCTGCCCATGAAACTGTGGGGGCCTCTGAACTGACTATCCTTCAGTGATAGTAGGTGGTGCACTCATGATTCTGATCCTTCTCAAGGTGTTACCCTCACACGAGAAGACCTGCTCTGATACCACTTGTTATAATCTATGCACCTCCTAAAGACACTAGAAGGGGAGGGGGGGTTGAATAGTGTCTACCGATTTTCGTTTCAAGAACCTGGTTCTTCTGAATGTAGAACCTGGTTCTCGCCTTCACAATTCTGCTGTTACAACCACTGCAACACACCACAAGCGCACACACAGAGAACACAAGGATTTTACGTGGAAAACTCCTTGCTCAAGGGAGAAAAACTACGACCCACACTCTGGGATTTGAGAACTGAATCCACTAACACAATGAGTAAGTTTCCGATTACAAACTTTGCCAACCAAGGGGCTACACTCTAGACTCTAATCACTACTCAAAGCTAAACTCTACCTTTTCAAATAATTTTGCACAATTTCACTTAATACATATGCTTCTATAATAAGCCAATAGGTAAAAACAATAAAAGCTCAAACTAAGACAACTTATAACTCAATAAACTAGACAGAATATCTAGACTCAATCAACTCAAGCACACTAGTTGTCTTCTTCAGTTTACTCACGTAGAAAGATGCTAGATCGCCTTTGTATGCTCTCAACTCTCTGTTTGTGAATAACTGAATTACGGCTGTATCAACTACTTGTATTTATATGGGCCTTGTAACCCTAGTTGAGTCCTACAAGGAATCCTTGTAATTATGGTAAGACATGATTTCTAGTAACTCTTTTCCTTGTTGAAGTCCAACTCCTTTTCACACTTCGAAGACACAGCCTGGGCACCGCTTCTTTTAGTCTAACTAAGATGCATATTCACTCACGCGCCACTATTCCTAGTTCCGCGGGGATTTGCAACCCGCAACTCTTTTCGATCGGTCGTGCCCTTCATTACAAGGACTAAATTCGTGAAGACCTCTGAGTCCTTTACGTTTGTCATTCTTCAAAACCAGCACTCAACATTATATCGTCAATAATTTCTGGTATGAATTGTTGCCTATCAAGACACCATCTCTAATGAAAGCTATTTCTTAACCAAAAAATTGAAAACTTCGAATGTGAATATCATGTTATATATGGTTCATGAAAAAGAGATGCATCATGTCTCTTCAATATATTATTGTTAATTAATTTATCAGGAGAAAACTTCAAGTTACTTTTGACATTTTAAGTTTCTTAAAATTTACTCTATACTTTCTACTAACAAGTTGTGATTTTGTAAAATCTATTGAGGCCTACTTGAAATACAAGATGCATGGTTCTCATGATTGAAACTTGAAAGTATTCGCGCTCTTGCTTAATCAGTAGTGTGCATAATTTACTTGAGTTCTACATGGTAAGTTGTCCTTCTTTGCGTTATTAAATTATATACTATCAAATCCTCTTTTATTTGAGATTTTCTATTTATTCTTGATATCTTCTCTCTTGATAGGGTCAAATATTATATTGAAATCACGAAATTCGGGACTTTGAAGTTAATCTTGGATTTGCGAGCTTGAATTTAATAATAATCTTTTTCATTAATAAGTAAGTAACATATGTTTGCGACAAGAAAATTATATAACCTGACTATATGCTTTTAACTTCATGTAGGAATTTAGCAAATTTTCAAACTGAAAAAACCAAATAGTTCTACAGAATAAGGTTTCTTTCTTTATTGAGCTAGCAAAATATAATAAACATGCATTTGTTTAAAGAACTTATATTTTTATTTTGTAACCTATACACATGACTCAATAATATTGATGTTAGTAATTTTCTATAGGGTGGAATGTAACGATTTATATTTGTTGTATGATTTCGATTGTAATGTTGATTCGCATGAGCATGTAGTTCTGAAATCTTCATTGGTCTCTGACAAAGTTGAAGACATTGATACCAATTATTCATGCATGCACAATGTGCTCCTATTCTTATAACGATATATAAACTTAAATGATGTATAACTATTTAAGTTTTAAAATAATTTTTTGTAACTATATAAATGCTTATAGTATCTCTATTGTTGATATTATATTCATTGGTTGGATATAGAAATTTGTAGTTTTTTTAGTAAAATAACACGTGCAAATATATATATATATATATATATATATATATAGAGAGAGAGAGAGAGAGAGAGAGAGAGAGAGAGAGAGAGAGAGAGAGATACACACACACTTCCCCACAACAACAACATACCCAGTTTATCCCACATGTGAGATTTGGAGAGTATGAGATGTACGCAGACCTTATCCCCACCAAAATGGAGAGGTTGTTTCTAGTAGACCCTCAACTAGAAAAAATATTTAGAAATTACGTTTTAAAAATCAAGACAGAATTGTCATGCTAAGGAGAAAGATAAAACTAAAGCATATCCAAAATAAACAGATAACAACAGTAGGTATAAAGGTGATGACTATGATGGAAATCGCCTATATAGGTATAATACAACATCTAATAAGAGAAAAGATACCCGACTACTATCTAACTGTATACCCTAATTCGACCTCCATGCTTTTCTATCTAGGATCATGTCCTCGGTGATCTGGACCATATCATGCCTAATCACCTCAGTCCAGTTCCTCTTTGATCTACCTCTACCTCTCCGTACACCCAGCACTGTCAACCTCTCACACCTCCTTACCGGAGCATCTGCACTCCTCCATCTCATGTGTGTGTGTGTGTGTGTATTTATTGCATGTATCTATCTTCTTTTTTTTTTTACTATTAATTGCGTATGTTTGTCTTTTTATTTATTTTTATTATTAATTGCTTATATCTATTTTATCACTTTTTTTCTCTTCTATGTGGAATCTTCATGACATGAATTGAGCTTAATTAAACAAACATGGCCAATGAAGATTCATATAACCAACTGTAAAGTGTTGAGACTGAGGCTTAGTTGTTGCTGCTGTTGTACAATTTTCAAATATCCAAGTTTTTATTTTCCTATCTTTTAACTTAGGTAAGTGACAAATGAATGCATTAAATATTCATTCAAATTATTCAATAACCCAATTTCCAATAAAAATTTTATTATACAATAGAGACTTTTATAACTGACATAAAACTATCCGTTGTCGAAAATTTAGGCTTATAATTAGTTAATTTCATCATTTCTTGTATTCTTTATTTGACCTTTTCAGTGTCATGTATCATTGTGACATTAGTAATGTAGCAATCCTTTTTTTCAAGTTTTTATATATAATTTGAAAATTTTGATGGTTGAACTTTGTACAATGTTGTAATATTTTAAATTAAACTATTCGAATGTTTATATTTGCCAATAATTTTTTAATAATAAGAGCTAATGTAGTATATTGAAACAAA
The DNA here is from genome assembly GCA_037355625.1 of Petunia x hybrida. Lineage (NCBI taxonomy): Eukaryota > Viridiplantae > Streptophyta > Magnoliopsida > Solanales > Solanaceae > Petunia > Petunia x hybrida. The sequence continues at coordinate 1,014,004 of JBBBVM010000739.1, read as the reverse complement.
TGGCTAATGCTTTGTTATATTAAAAGAGTTTTTACCAATATAAATAAATATTTGTTTATAATAAAGTCATGAGCTTTTAACTCTCTTGAGCCTAAAGCAAAAGCTTAAGAAAATCTGATTGAAAGGTAGTTCCATATAAAACTTTCAGTGCAGGAATAAACAATCAAAACACTATATGCTTTTTCTAGTCCCTTTCAAACTGGATCAAAGGGAGTATATAATTTCTCTTTCATATCTCTGTCAATCATTAAATTGTAAGTGATGAAAATAAAAAACTTAGGTAAATCGGAAAAATCTAATCCCTTATGTAGAATTACCTCAAAAAATAAGTTGTGTAGTCTTCATATAGTTGAGGGAAGCATACCTTAGTCAATGTCGTCATTAAATTCAAAACCTGTGTAATGTAAGTTTGTTAGCATAAGTATGTACCACAAGGGGCCATGTCCGAACATTGGCCCAAAGAGAAAGCATTTGAACAAGAAAAAGTTGTTTCCTTATTCCTTTATTCCCGGAAAGCTCTTCCTTCGTTTTTCTTTTATCATACTCTATCAAATGGCAATCCTGACTGATTTCGATGAATCCCATCTCTTGAATTCAATTTATTCATGTTCAATTGTCCATAATGTTACAACGACCGCAACAACTATTGATGTGTTATTGGAAGATTATGAAGAATCCTATAATCATGTAAATGAGTTTGTGGAAATTTATGGAATGCGGACGAAGGCCTTATTAGAAAGATGGACAAATCTTAGGAATAAAATTGCAATTCTACAAGGTGTCAAGAGACCATTGATGGTATATCTGTGTATTATCGAAAGAATATAGTGTTAACCCTAATTTGAAATCTAATCTTTGAACATTTCTTCTTTTTGAAGTTGGGGGACCAGAACCCTAGCTTTCAATTTCAGCTTAAAAAACCATCGCTTTTTTACAAACCCTAGTAATTTTTGAGAAGTGATTTGATGTAGTAGATTCCACGAGTTTATGTGTTCTCTTGAGTTTATTCAGGTGATCTAATTTTTGGCAATTAAAAAAAAAAAAGGGGTCATCAATGTTCTGCTGTTACTATGATCTGATGGAATTGCATTGATATACCTTCACGATACTTCACTTCCTAACACATTTTCTTCTCAATAATATTTGTCTAATTGTACAGTGATGCTAAGCAAGTGCTTTATAGTACGCCCGAACTAGTTAAGGTTAATATTTTTATGGTAATTTTAAAAGAGAATTTTTCCTTATCGAAATAAGGCAACATATCACAAGAATAACAGTATATTTTTCAAGATTACTAGCTAGACATAACTGACCAGGATCAAAGCAAAACAATTGCACAAATACTTACTTTAGCCTTTCTTTCAATTGCTACATTCTTAGTAAAAACTACAATCAATAAAAATCTTAGGAAATTTTCAAGTGTTACTAAGCTCTTTGTTCATTTCCTTTCTAGCCTAAAATCTGCAATAATAACAGAATTGAAAATGAACCCTAATACAAATCTACTTGGAAGCTGCCATGGATTAAACTTGTAAAGAATGTGGGTGGAAGGAAGTGATGATACAAGGAGGAGCAAGAAAAAAAAGAGAAATGATACAATAATGATGGGGGAGGGTGTGGGAAAGAGGAACGAGGTTGGTGTGCCTAGGGAAGGAGAGATGGAAAAAGAGCGTTATTATGGGATCCACAAGACATATGGCAAATAGAAAACTCCCTCCCCGAAGTATGACTCAACATGTCTCACAAATAATAAAATATTTCGAGGAGTGGGGATTGAAGTGATGCGGGTAGGGAAAGAAGAAGAAAGAGAGAGAAACTTAAGTAGTCTTGTCCGAAAGCCTCAGACGAAAAGACAGCTTCAAAGTAACAAGGTTCTGAAAGAAAGACAAGCCTTAAGGCAACTAAAGCTAGGAAGGTAGGTTAAAGTGACCAGTCTTTCTCATCCGAAAGCAAGTATGACCCGACTCACTCAAAGAATGGATGAGAAGCATGAAATCCCTGTAGATCCTTTCATTTTTCCTTTCTTTTGACTAGGTTAAAAGAGAGAGCTACAGAGTGTAACTAATTAAAGTGATACCCACATTCACATATATGTTAAAGAAAAAAGACCTCATTCAAATTTTGTTGGTTGTGTGAGACCTAACATTTGAAGGTAAAATTTGTAGCAAATCGTTCTTCTGTCTATTTGAGAGATGCTCCTAAATTAGTCCAATCCCAATAAACCTATTTAGGTTAGAGTTGGATCGACTTACAAGGTGTAATTCCCCAATATGGGTCGAAATAAATTAGTTTATTTATTTTATGCCTAATTAATACGCGGATTCATGTAGTCTCTATGTCAATCCCACCTTCAAGCATATAAGAGAATTTCAAGATATATATTCAAGGTATGCAGTCAAATGATATATATTATTCAAAGAATTATTATAGTAGTTTGGTTGATTTACAGATAGTGAATGAGTTGGTGGCATGATATAAAGGAAGAATATTATGGCTACGCATTTTATTTGGGTTATGGTATATACTATTAGTCTAGGAAAAAATAAGTTGTTTTATCAACAGCTGAAGCATAGTACATAGCTGTAACAAGTAGTGAATACAAATATTATGGCTGAGAATGATGCTTGATTTTCTAACAAGATGGTCTTACCAAAATATCTCGTGACAACAAGTCCGCAATTGAGTTTGCAAAAATTCCACCTTTTACGAGCTTGCAAACACATTGATACCAACTTCCATTTGTCGTGACTTGGTTCAAGATAAGGAGATTGTCATTAATTATTGTAAGACTAAAGAACAAATTGTTAATGCCGTTAAAATTGGAGTTAATAATGAAGTTCAAGAAGATGTTGGCGACGGTCAAGTTTCAATATCTATATGAAGGAACTCAGACATCCCAAAAAAAAAAGATAATACATACTGCACAAAAGATACAAAAACCTACATAAACATATAGGAAAATACAAAACATACCAAAAGATACAAAGTTAAAGGAACACAAATATATACACTATCATACAAAAAGATACAACATGATGAGGAGAAGGAGAAAAAGTATATATTTGCACATGTATATACAAACGTGTAAAAATGTACCAACATGAGATATAATATAGTTTATTTACAGTGGAGAGATACTATATTATTTTTTCAAAAACTAGATATAAGACATAAAATGTACTATTTATTACCCTAGATAAATATTGTGGATACAACAAAGACGTAAAGAGGAGTTAAATGAGTAGCGCAAGATCTGGAACAACCAGTAATCTGTAAGAAGGGAGCAACGACGATGGACGTTGTGGATCTGGAAGAAAAAGAACGTCGGTTGAATGGAGCAACAACAACGATGGCAACAAAGGGAACTTTTGAGTGGTTGCGGGGGGGGGGGGGGGGGGGGGGAGAGGAGGAAGACTGGAGTGAGGGTGGTAAAGAGAGATGAAAATTAGGATTAAGTGCGAGAGAGAGTCCAAAATTAAGGATCTCAATTTTTGCCTATTCTGATGTGTTTGTAAATTTGTAAAAAGCATTTATATTTTGTACTCCACCCGTTTCAAAATATGTGAACTTGTTTGACTTTGCACAAAATTTAGTAAAAAAAGAAGACTTTTGAAACTTGTGTCATTGGTATTTATGTGGCTATAAAACATCTCATTAAAGATATGCTAATAAACTTGGAGTAAAAATATTTCTAGATTTAAAAAGTAGTCATTTTTTTTAACGGACAAACAAGGTAATAAGTTCGCATAAACTGAAACAATATTTTTATGCATTGCAAGTAAGGACATTAAATCGTCATATATTTTAATATGATATGTGACTCGAACCCACAACTTGTGAACCTTAATTACACTCAAATTCTCCCTAAAGCATTCCCCCAATTAACTCCAACCAAGTGAGTTGGCAAAACAAAACAGATCCCATTAGACAATTCAAAACCTCTTTTCTCCAATTCATCATTTTCACCATCATCGTATAATACCACTCTCCCCTTCACTTCTCATTCCACTTTCTCTCTCTACAAAACAACACTTTCTCTCTCTAGATCTCCTTCTCGGAGAGAGATCTCTCTCCGTTTACAGATCTCGTTAATCATGGCGGCCGCTAATGCTCCCATCACTATGAAAGAATCCCTTACGGTAAACGTTTTACCGTTACTAATCAACTCTCTTATTGCGAATTCGTGTATTAACAGTAAAATTTGCTTGATTTGATACTGTTATTAGTGTGAAATGTTGCTCGGATCTATGGCCTAGGTTATGATATTAGTTTCGATTGTGAATTTAGAGATCTAGATTGAATTTAGTGTTTAAATTAGTATTTTTGGCAACTTGAACATGCGAAATGTGCCTTACAACTTTGATTATGTCGGTACTGGATCTGCGACTTAGGTTATGATTATTATGCTTATACTGTGATTTAAAATCCGGATCGAGTTTACTGTTCTTATTAGTATTTTAGGCAACTTGCACGAGTGAAATGTGACTTACAACTCCGATTATGTTGTTACTAGATCGACGACCTGTTATGATTAGATTTTGATTGGAGAACTTTAGTTTCTATAATGAATTTAGAGATCTAGATTGAATTCAGTATTCTTATTAGGGTCTCTGGCAACTTGCACTAGCGAAATGTGGTGTAGAACTCCGATTGTGTTGATACCAGATCTGTGACCTTGGTTACAATTAGATTTTTTAGAAGTTATGTTTCTGTTGTGATTTAAAATCCAGATTGAATTTGGTAGTATTATTAGTATTTTCGGTGATTTGCATGAGCGAAATGCGGTATAAAACTCCGATTATGTCGTTACGAGATCTGCGACCTAGGTTACGATAGTGAAGTTAAAATCAGGATCGAATTTAGTAATCCTATTAGTATTTCTGGCACCTTGCACAATAGAACTCAGATTATTTCTTTACCAGATCTGAGACACTGGTTATGATATTATTTTGGATTGAGAATTTTAGTGCCTATAGTGAATTTGAAATCCGGATTGAATGTAGTATTATGATTAGTATATTTGGCAACTTGCATGAGCGAAATGTGGCGTAGAACTTTGATTATGCCAATACCAGATCTGTGACCTTGGTTACAATTAGATTTTGGTTGGAGAACTTCTGTTTTTTATAATGTTTTAAATCAGGTTTGTGTTTAGTATTCTGATTAGTATTTTCGGCAACTTGTACGAGTGAAATGTTGCTTTAGATCTCTGATTATGTCGATACCAGATCTGTGACTTAGGTTACAATAGATTTTGGTTGGAGAAGTTATGTCTCTATAAAAAGGACAGCCCGGTGCACAAAGTATCCTGCGTTCACGCCGGGTCCGGGGAAGGGCCCCACCCCAAGGAGTGTGATGTACGCAGCCTAACCTTATGCAAGCATAAGTGGTTGTTTCCCATGCTCGAACCGATGACCTATAGGCCACACCAAGACAACTTTACTAGTTGCTTCAAGGCTCCCCTTCAAGTTATGTATCTATAGTGGATTAAAAATCAGGATTTAATTTAGCATTCTGATTAGTGTTTCGGTAACTTGCATGAGCCAAATGTGATGTAGAACTTTGATTATGTTGATACCAGATCTGCGACCTAGGTTGATTAGATTTTGGATTGAGAACTTTTGTTTCTATAGTGAATTTAAATTCAGGATTAAAATTAGAATTTTTATTAGTATTTTCGGTAACTTGAACGAGACAAATGTGGCTTAGAACTCCGAATATGTCGATACCAGATCTGCGACTTAGGTTACAATTCAATTTTGGTTGTAGAACTTGTGTTTTTAAAAGTGAATTTAAAAGCTGGATTGAATTTTGTATTCTTATTGATATTTCCCAGCAACTTGTACAATATAACTCTGATTATTTTCGTTACCAGATCTAAGGATACTATTTTGGATCGAGAACTTTTGTTTCTTCTATCTATATCTAAAATCTGGATTGAATTTTGTATTTATTAGTGTTCTTACCAACTCAGCACCAGAGGCTAGCCTTTTAGCTACAGATTCATCTGAACACAGTATTTTGAACACAGTATAAATATATATGTGAATATTTACCATCATTCAATGAATATTAGATTTGAACCCATAATGTTGACTGTATTATGAGTTCAGTGATGAGAGTGGAAACCATCAAGTTAAAATCTCGGATCTGCCTCTGCTCAACACATGTGAATGTGGCGTAGGACTGTGATATTAGTTAATTGCCAGACCTGCAACTTAGGATATGGTATTATCTTGGATTGACTTACTTTCTATGTAAATTTAAATCTGGATTGAATTTGTCTTCTTAGTAGTGTTTCGTGCAACTTATAACGTGAAAATATGTCTTGGGATTGTGATTGTGATCTTAGTTCATATCAGATCTGCAACCTTGGTCATGATATAATTTTGGATTGAGAACTTAAGTTTCGAAATGTAAATTCTTAAATGAATTGTTTGTCATATTAGTGTTTCTGGCAATTTAGTCAGGTTACAATAAGTTTATTGCAAGACCTATGATCTAGGCAATATTTCTATTTTGGATTAAGAGCTCACATATATATGTAAAATTTAAAATCTGGATGGTTTTTCGTATTCTTTCTAGTGTTTATGGCAACTTAGCACGTGTGGAATGTGGCTTAGAACTGAGGTATATTAGTTCATTGCCAGATCTGACCTCTCTGGCATTATTTTGGATTGAAGACTCAGTTCCTATGCAAATTTAAAATCAAGATTGTATTACGTATTCTTCTTAGTGTTTCGGTGCAACTTGATATTAGTTCATTATCTGATGCGTGACCTAGATTATGATCTTATTTGGATTGAGAGTAAAGTCTCTATGGTAATTTAAAATCTGAATTCAATTGCTAGTCCATTAGCATTTCTGGCAACTTAGTGTGCTAAATAAGTGCATTAGCAGATTTTTGACCTAGGTAATGATATTGTTTTGGATTGAACTTGCATCTATATGTATTAAACTCTGGATGGAATTTCATTTCCTTACTAGCATTCTGACAACTTAGCAAGCCCAAAATGTGGATTAGATCTGTGATATTAGTTCATTACCTAATCTGTCACCTAGGTTATGATATTATCTGGAAGAGAGAACTACAGTTTCTATGTGAATTAAAAGCTGGATCAAGTTTCTATCTGATTTGTTATTCTGGCTGCTTAGAATGTGTGAGATGCGGCTTTGAAGTGTGGTGTTAGTTCATGACCGGATCAATGAGTTCACTGATCTTGGTTATGACATTATTTTTTAAGAGAAGGTAGATATAGGTTATGAATTATGACGTTTTTTTTTTCATTTTGAACCTAAGTTTCTAGATGAATTTAAAATTTGGATTGGACTTGGTATTTTACTTTGTGTTTTCGGCAACGTCGCACATATGAAATGTGGCTTCGAACTATGTGATTAGTTTGCTACCAGATCTGTGACGTATGTTAGGTTATCATTTGGGATTGAGAACTGAAGTTTCTGTGATAATATGAAAGCTAGATTGAATCATATTTTCATTAGTGAATGTGGCTTAGAACTCTGGTAGTACATTACCAGATCTGCTGTTATGTTGTGATGTAACTACATCATTCTCTTGATGCTGTTTTTACTCAATAATATTACCTTATCAGATGATCTGATCCTAGCAACTTTAACTCGTGTGCAGTGTGGTGTAGAACTATGATTTTTGACCTAGGATTTAGTATTATTTAGAGTTGAGAACTTGAGTTTCTATGTAAATTTGAAACTTGAATTGATTTTTTTGTTGTGTTCATCGGTGTTACAGTTGCAAAGTATAGGGGTTAATCCGCAGTTCATCACGTTCACCAATGTTACAATGGAATCAGATAAGTATATATGTGTTCGGGAGACTGCACCACAAAATAGTGTGGTGATTATCGATATGAGCATGCCAATGCAGCCGTTGAGGCGTCCGATTACTGCAGACTCTGCTCTTATGAATCCTAATTCCAGAATCTTGGCTCTAAAAGGTATTGCATCTTTGTTAAGAAATTTTAATGGTTGTTGCATTAGCTCTGTTAGCAATTTGTGTAAAGTTGTGGTAACAATGCCTGACATGCTAGTGCTCTTTATTATTTACTGACTTGTTAGTTTATTGGCTTATTCAGACTTCAAGTGAAAAAGTTTTTTTTTTTGTTTTTTTTTGTTTTTTGTTTTTGTTTTTTTGGTTTTTTTTTCCGTATTCATCATCTTGATAGACGAAAGAACTGGAAACTAGGCAAAAGTTGACTGGAATTACTGCAAGTATACTTTGGGTCATCAGAGTTATAATAAAGTGAGGGACACACTGAGCTACTATTAAAAGAATAAAAAGGGATACATTGAGGTTGATTAGGATTTAACTTTGTTGTGTCAGTGCTTTCCTCCTTGAGAATTGAGGTGGATATCACCTTATTATTAATTGAGGGTGATGGAAGTAGTATGAGCAAAATGTCGTAGTTCTTTATTTTTAGGCAAAATGGTGAATGGACTGATCTGCCACTTCTTATTTTTTGTTTTTGCTGACAAAGCATGCTCTCTCCTTTTTCCTCTTGAAGCTCAAGTCCCAGGAACTACTCAAGACCACTTACAAATCTTCAATATTGAGGCAAAGCAGAAAATTAAATCATATCAGATGCCTGAGCAGGTAATAGCTCTTTAGTGTACTAAATTTCTTCCTGCTATAGCTGTTGTCGACTATCTAATCCCCTGTTCTGCTTTATGATGGTGTTCATATAACTTTCACGTGGTATGTTCAGGTTGTTTTCTGGAAGTGGATTACCCCAAAGATGTTAGGTCTTGTCACGCAAACCTCAGTATACCATTGGCCAATTGAAGGTAAGATTTTCTTTTGTTTTTTCTTTTTTACTCTAAATATTGCCTGGTTTTCTTCCTTCAGTTCGCCTGGATAAGCTCTGTTTTCCCGTGCTAGTACTGTTTTCACATTTTTTTTAATGGTTGATTGTCTGTCCTTAAGATTTTCAAATTCTCTTTGCATAGGTGATTCTGAGCCTGTAAAGATGTTTGATAGAACAGCCAATCTAGCTAACAACCAGATTATCAACTATCGATGTGATCCTTCAGAGAAATGGTTGGTTTTGATTGGTATCGCCCCAGGTTCACCAGAGGTGTGTAATGTTGTTATGCTATGTCACTAATGTAAATCTTAGTTTTGATATTTTTTTTCTTCACCGATGCTGTTCTTAGTGTCATTAGGAATGGGGGAAATGGGAAACATCTTGTACAGTTTAACTTTCTTGTTAAATTTTCTAAATTGTGACTCTGCACATGTTTTTATTGCATCATCGGCAGTCAATTTGCTGTAGCATTAATGCCAATTTGGCCTTATTCAACTATTGTGCTGCAAGTTTTCTTTTTGGTCGATAAAAATTGCACTACAAGAGCTGTGTTGGATATGCTGTTGGATCTTTTCAGCTGCAGCAAGTTAAATTGACCATGTTTAGTTTTGAAAATTCTTTCGACACTAGAGTAGGAATTTGGGTGTTAACAAGATTATTTCCGCTACCAGAAAACAGATAGAAAGAACTTTAAGCTCAACTATATGCAGCCTTTTGAACTTTGTTTGAGACATGTTCATTGATCATGATATTTATTATGTTCCTGATGATTTTGCATAATTTTAGTGTTCAATCAAGAATTGAAGATTTACTATTGTTCTTTTGGCTGTCCATTTTGATTGTTATTGTTAGAGGCCCCAACTGGTCAAGGGGAATATGCAACTTTTTTCAGTGGATCAGCAGCGCAGTCAAGCTCTTGAAGCTCATGCTGCCTCATTTGCCTCGATAAGAGTAAGAAAAGCTCCTCCAAACAGTTTCCTGATTTGTCAGATTGCCTTGCTTCCATGTTTTCCTGCACTAACTGTTGTATGCTGTGATCAGGTACCTGGAAATGATAAGGATTCTATACTCATTTCTTTTGCCTCGAAAACCTCAAATGCTGGACAGGTTACATCAAAGTTGCATGTCATTGAGCTAGGTGCTCAGCCAGGTTTGTACCTCCACTTTTTCCTTTCCGGGCTAGTTTAAGTTGAACTTCACTTTACTGGCTTTCTGCAGAGAATTGCCTGATAGGACTGTGGTCAGTTTTTGAATGAGTTAAAATTTTTGCAGGGAAACCCTCATTTTCAAAGAAACAGGCAGATCTTTTCTTTCCTCCAGATTTTGCTGATGATTTCCCAGTTGCCATGCAGGTTTTTTTCCAATCTGCTATCTGTGCTGCGTCTTCTTTCTGTAATTAAAGTATTCAGTTTCATGTTAACACATTTGCTCTGTTACTTCTGCAGATTTCTCATAAGTATGGTTTAATTTATGTCATTACAAAGCTTGGGCTTCTGTTTGTCTATGACTTGGAAACAGCTACTGCAGTGTACAGAAATAGGATCAGCCCAGATCCTATTTTTCTGACTGCAGAAGCTTCATCTATTGGTGGCTTCTATGCCATCAACAGGCGAGGCCAAGTTTTGCTAGCCACAGTAAATGAAGCAACACTTGTTCCTTTTGTCAGTGGCCAAGTACGTATATTTTCTTTTCTTTCTGGTGTCATGTATATTGTTGTAGATACATTTCCAGAAATGTAAATTTGATGAATTCATGACCATGAAAGACAAATTTTTGTACAAATTTTGTTGCAGTTGAATAACCTAGAGCTTGCTGTCAATCTTGCCAAAAGAGGAAACCTTCCTGGTGCTGAGAACTTGGTAAGTTGGAACCTCGTTTTTCAATGCACTATCTTTGTCTTGATTTCTTGATTGGATGGAGTGTCATCATTTCTCCAGAGGTTTGGATCTCGTCGTATTTTTAAGTTTTAACTAGGATATGCTACAAAGTACAAATCATTTTATTGCTCTTCAAAATACATCTCATTTTTGTAGTTCAAATATTAAACTAGTGGTTGTTATTGGTATCATCTGCCAGAACATTATTGATTATTTTACAATGCTACTGGTTTTATATCACCTTAACTTTCTTTCTCTGATTGTTTATGGTTAGCAGTTGGCATATTTATCAAAAGCAGTGGTTCTGATGGATTTAGCATGTTGGTGTTTGTTGCTATCTTCTCTTAACAATGATTTCACATCTATTAATTGTGTATGTCAGGTTGTCCAGCGCTTCCAAGAGCTGTTTGCTCAAACTAAATATAAAGAGGCCGCTGAGCTTGCTGCAGAATCCCCACAAGGCATACTTCGTACGCCAGATACGGTTGCTAAATTTCAGGTATTTAGGTTACCAAATCTGCATTGTTCCCTATTAGATTATTTTGGCCCTTCGAGGTCACAGAGAGTCCCAAAATCAATTGAATATGTGCCTTAATTTCTTATCCTCTGAATGGTAACTTATTATGCTGTCTTAATTGCAGAGTGTTCCTGTTCAAGCAGGGCAAACACCTCCTCTGTTGCAGTACTTTGGTACACTTTTGACAAGAGGGAAGCTCAATGCTTTCGAGTCTTTGGAACTTTCACGACTTGTTGTCAACCAGAATAAGAAGAACCTCTTGGAGAACTGGTTGGCCGAGGATAAGCTCGAGTGTAGTGAGGAACTTGGCGACCTTGTGAAGGTTAGTTACAGGATTTAACATCGAGTTATTCGAGTGATTCACTTTTTCTGTTGTGTACTGCTTCTAATTGATTTCTTTATTGCAAGTAATCTGCTTCTTAAGGTACTGACAGCAGTAAGTTTTTTTTGTTGTAGACTGTTGATAATGACCTTGCCTTGAAGATATACATCAAAGCAAGAGCAACGCCAAAAGTTGTTGCCGCTTTCGCTGAGCGCAGGGAGTTTGACAAGATTCTGATATACTCGAAGCAGGTTAGTAATGCATGATTTGCTGTGGTCATTACTGACTGCTTTTTATTTCTCTGAGCTGCAATCCAGTTTACACTCTTTATCCTTTCTCGTATAAGTGAACATTCAGAGATTGGCGCCTCGTTGTTTTTTCCTTTTCTTTTTTCTTTCTTTTTTTTGTTGTGAAAGTGCTCATTCTTTTTCCTGATACAGGTTGGATATACGCCTGACTATTTGTTCCTTCTGCAAACAATTCTTCGGTCTGATCCTCAGGTATGCTGGAATGGTTTTTACTAGTCATATGTTTATCAACTTCTCTTCCTTCTCTACAGGCTTCATGCCAAATTCAGTCTTTGACATTGTTCATATTTGGCATGCATTTCTTTTCTTGAGAGTATTTCTTATGAATATTGTTTTACATTGGAAAAGTTGCATATTTTATTCCTGAAGCAAGAAGAAAACGAAGAGATTGAGCATGGTGGTTAGTTGAGGATGAAGTCAAATATTTTTGTCTTTATGTGCAGGGTGCTGTTAATTTTGCGCTCATGATGTCCCAAATGGAGGGAGGGTGTCCTGTTGATTACAATACAATCACTGACCTGTTTCTTCAGGTTAGTTTACTGCTTAACAATGTTGAATGCTCTGATGTGTGATTAGAAGCCTTTTAATATATTTTACATTGTGATACCAGCTGATGATTATTCTCTCTTTTGATATCAGAGGAACATGATCCGCGAGGCAACAGCATTTTTGTTGGATGTTCTGAAACCTAACCTTCCAGAGCATGGTTTTCTGCAGACTAAGGTTTCTTTTCATTTCTCATCAAGAGACATGTTTCTGCTTTATACATTTCGCTTAGGTTTTTTTCTTCTTCTATACAGGTCTTGGAAATAAATCTTGTGACTTTCCCAAATGTTGCTGATGCTATATTAGCCAATGGAATGTTCAGTCATTATGATCGACCACGAATTGGTCAACTTTGTGAAAAAGCTGGTCTTTACATTAGGGCTTTGCAGGTTGACTGGTTTTCCGCATTTTTTATTGTATCTTCTCCTAAGACATGACTGCCAAGTTGGTTGACGATGTATGTTTCTGCAGCACTACACTGAACTACCTGATATCAAGCGCGTCATTGTTAATACTCATGCAATTGAGCCTCAGGTTGGTATGCTCCATTTGCATCGACTTCCTGTTGAAGGTTGTTTGGCGCGTACTTAGCTATATTGTTTGTTTCAGGCTCTGGTTGAGTTCTTTGGAACACTCTCAAAAGAATGGGCGCTTGAGTGCATGAAGGACCTTCTGGTGATCAACATCAAAGGCAACCTTCAAATAATAGTTCAGGTACTCATTTGGTGTTATTATTACAAATTATTCTCGAGGAGTCTGCATGATACTTGCACTGCTGCTACATTATTGGTTCTTGGAAACTGGGACATACTTAGTAGCAATGTACCTGATTATGCTTGTGTTAATATCAGGTTGCAAAAGAGTATTGTGAGCAGTTGGGTATTGAGGCCTGTATTAAGCTTTTTGAGCAATTCAAGTCTTATGATGGGTTATATTTCTTCTTGGGATCATATTTGAGTGCCAGGTGTGTACTCGAGATTGGACATTTTGCAACTGCCTAATTTTAATCGTTAAGTCAATAAAATGATTTTTTGGGCCTTGTGCAGTGAGGATCCTGATATCCACTTTAAGTATATTGAGGCAGCAGCCAGGACTGGACAAATCAAGGAGGTTGAGCGCGTGACAAGAGAATCTAACTTCTATGACCCTGAAAAGACAAAGAACTTCTTGATGGAAGCCAAACTTCCTGATGCCCGACCACTGATTAATGTTTGCGACCGTTTTGGTTTTGTTCCTGATCTCACACACTACCTGTACAGTAACAATATGCTACGGTATATTGAGGGTTATGTTCAAAAGGTCTGTATGCCTTTGGTTTAGTACTTGCTTTGTTGAAGTGTTTCCTAACATGTGAATTTAAAGTTATTATCCTCTGTGGAACAGGTCAATCCAGGAAATGCTCCTTTAGTTGTGGGACAGCTCTTAGATGATGAGTGTCCTGAGGATTTTATTAAAGGCTTGATCCTTTCTGTTCGTTCTCTGCTTCCTGTTGAGCCCCTTGTGGCTGAATGTGAGAAAAGGTTTTCGTCTATCCCTGTGGCAACTATTTTAAAACTGTCACTGTAAATATGTGTTTCAAGCTTATCTTGTTGGTTGTCAGGAACCGGCTACGACTGCTTACACAGTTTTTGGAGCATCTTGTCAGTGAAGGAAGCCAAGATGTCCATGTACACAATGCTCTTGGTAAGATCATCATAGATAGCAACAACAACCCGGAGCATTTTCTCACGACCAACCCGTATTATGACTCACGTGTTGTGGGTAAATATTGTGAGAAGCGTGATCCTACCCTTGCCGTTGTTGCCTATAGGAGAGGGCAATGTGATGAGGAACTTGTTAATGTGACAAATAAGAATTCGCTGTTCAAACTGCAAGCCAGGTTTGTTTTTATTATTCTCCAGCTGTTGGTTTATCAGATTTCTGAAGCTGAATGAACCATATTATTGTCATGTTTTTAGGTATGTTGTTGAGAGGATGGATGGTGATCTTTGGGAGAAAGTTCTCGACCCTGAGAACGAGTTTAGAAGGCAGCTTATAGATCAAGTTGTCTCTACTGCTCTGCCCGAAAGCAAGAGTCCGGAACAAGTTTCTGCAGCTGTTAAAGCTTTCATGACTGCTGATCTTCCCCATGAACTGATTGAGCTTCTTGAAAAGATTGTGCTCCAAAACTCTGCATTTAGTGGGAATTTTAACCTGCAGAATTTGCTTATCTTGACAGCCATTAAAGCTGATCCATCTAGAGTTATGGACTATATCAATAGGCTTGATAATTTTGATGGTCCTGCGGTCGGGGAGGTTGCTGTTGAAGCCCAACTCTTTGAAGAAGCATTTGCAATCTTCAAGAAGTTCAACTTGAATGTTCAGGCAGTCAATGTTCTGCTTGACAACATCCGTGATATAAATCGAGCTGTGGAGTTTGCATTCCGAGTTGAAGAAGATGCTGTTTGGAGCCAGGTGGCTAAAGCTCAACTTAGAGAAGGGTTAGTGAGTGATGCTATTGAATCATTTATCCGTGCAGATGATGCCACCCAATTCTTGGATGTCATTCACGCCGCGGAGAACGCGGATGTTTATCACGACTTAGTGAAGTACCTGCTGATGGTAAGGCAAAAGACGAAGGAGCCCAAGGTTGACAGTGAACTGATCTATGCTTATGCTAAGATTGATAGGTTGGGTGAAATTGAAGAATTTATTCTGATGCCAAATGTTGCTAATTTACCAAATGTTGGTGATCGCTTGTATGATGGTGCCTTATATGAGGCTGCAAAGATCATATTCGCTTTTATTTCTAATTGGGCTAAGCTGGCAAGCACTCTTATAAAGTTGAATCAATTCCAAGGTGCTGTTGATGCAGCACGTAAAGCAAACAGTGCAAAGACATGGAAAGAAGTCTGCTTCGCTTGTGTTGATGCTGAGGAGTTCCGCTTAGCTCAAATTTGTGGGCTTAACATCATAGTACAGGTGCCTTTGCATTTCTCTTCTATTGTGCTTGTAAGGAGATCTTCTGTACTGCCGATGATAGTGGTATCTATTTTTTATTTTGCAGGTAGATGATTTGGAGGAAGTGAGTGAATATTACCAAAACAGAGGATGTTTCAATGAATTAATCTCTCTTATGGAGAGTGGGCTTGGTTTGGAGCGCGCCCATATGGGTATCTTCACTGAACTTGGTGTCCTATATGCCAGATACCGTCATGAGAAACTCATGGAACACATTAAATTATTCTCCACCCGTCTCAACATTCCCAAGCTTATTCGTGCCTGTGATGAGCAGCAACACTGGAAGGAACTCACATATTTGTATATCCAATATGATGAGTTTGACAATGCTGCCACTACTGTTATGAATCATTCTCCAGAAGCCTGGGATCATATGCAGTTCAAAGATATTGTTGTGAAAGTTGCTAATGTGGAGCTTTATTACAAGGCCGTCCACTTCTATTTGCAAGAACATCCTGATCTCATCAATGATCTTTTAAATGTTCTAGCACTTAGGGTGGACCACACACGTGTCGTGGATATAATGAGAAAGGTCTCACTTATTATTGGAACCCTTTACTTACAAGGATTGTTTGAATTAGACTCTTTGGTTTATGCTCTTGTTAACCCTTTCTTCTTTTCTTTTTTGTTGGATTGATACCAGGCCGGTCACCTTCGCCTAGTGAAGCCTTATATGATTGCTGTTCAAAGCAACAATGTTTCTGCTGTGAATGAGGCCCTTAACGAGATATATTGTGAGGAAGAAGACTACGACAGACTACGTGAATCAATTGAATTGCATGATAGCTTTGATCAGATTGGGCTTGCACAGAAGGTGATGTCTGATTGCTCTAGATTGTCTTTCTCGGTAATGATCATGTCTAATAATAGTCCCACTTTTCTTTTCCGCTTGAGCAGATAGAGAAACATGAACTTCTTGAGATGAGGCGTGTTGCTGCTTATATCTACAAAAAGGCAGGTCGGTGGAAGCAATCCATTGCTCTATCGAAGAAAGATAATCTTTACAAAGACGCAATGGAAACAGCCTCACAATCTGGGGATCGTGAACTTGCGGAGGAGTTGCTTGTTTACTTCATTGAGCAGGTATCAATGGTTCTTGGACTACTATGTAACCTTAATGCCACCCTCCTTTATCTGGTTTAGGACTGGCTATGCTGTCCAAGGATCACATATGTGGAGTTCTTGTCAACTTATAAAAAGCTAGGCCAATTTTCTTATTGCTTAGGAAGTAAGAAAGATAGAATATATCATTTTTTCAGAAACGATATTGCTACTCCAAGAGTAGGGTAACTCGTACTGCATTAATTGTGCATTGGTTAATGCATTTAACCTTATAAGGTCTAGTTATTTTATACAATAACGCTGTGGTGGAAATGCATTCAATCTTCTAACTTTTGTTCTGTGCTTTTGCAGGGAAAGAAAGAATGCTTTGCATCATGCCTATTTGTTTGTTATGATATGATTCGCCCAGATGTCGCCCTCGAGCTAGCATGGATGAATAATATGATTGACTTCGCATTCCCATACCTATTACAGGTACCCTCTGAGCTCCTTCCAGCGGTGTCTATTTGTGTCTTCGTGTGTTTGTGTGTTTCCTTATCTGCTTTTAGGGAGAGCTCTAGTTGCGTTAGTTCTATCCTTACCTCTTCTGGTAAACCTTTAATAACTTCGCATTCTCTTATCTGTAACAGGTAACTATCTGAGCTCCTCCCCAACCCCCTCTGTCTGTGCCTTTGTGCATTTGTGTGTTTCCCTATCTGCTTTTTGGGAGAGTTCTAACTGCATTAGTTGTGTTCTTTCCTCTGGTAAACCTATTAATAGAGCCTTTTTAAATTTTGATGGGCGTTGCGTGATGGCTTAGATGCTTGTGTATTGCATCCATAGCATTTTGTGGTACCTGTCTTTAAGTAGACTTCTGTGCAAGGATGATGTGAGAGACTAGTACTGCTGGCAATTCTATTTCCTAATCCCTTGATCTGTCTCTGCATTTCTAGAGCATGATAATTGTTCTGATCAGTAAGTAGAAAATGAATTTTATTCATTAACCTCTGTTCCTCTTCTATGTGTCATTTGTGTTTTGAGGGGAAGTATCTGAAACTTTTCGTGATTTTATAGCCATTCCTTTGTATTCGTACCTTCTACCTTCTCTTTATTCCCCTTCGGTGTTTGTTGTCTGCCTTAGTTTTTTGAATAACTAGTAGCCATATGCATCCACATTTTAACTTGGGCCTCTCTCCCTCTGGCACAGTTTATCCGTGAATACACTGGCAAGGTAGATGAGCTGATAAAAGATAAGATTGAGGCTCAGAAAGAAGCAAAAGCCAAAGAGAGTGAAGAGAAGGACGTTATTATGCAGCAGGTAAATATTAACGTGTCTATGGTGGCGACTGTTTGCATATTTGCTGCTTTTAACATCTGGCGAATTGACTATCGATGTTATTTCATTACCGTCTCAACCAGGTCCTGGTAATCTGATTAATTTTTTCTTTCCTGTTGCAGAATATGTATGCACAGCTGCTGCCTCTGGCTTTGCCTGCTCCGCCAATGCCAGGTATGGGAGGTGCTGGTATGGGTGGAGGTTTCGCTCCAGGCCCACCACCTCAAATGGGTGGAATGGGAATGCCTCCCATGCCTCCATTTGGCATGCCACCAATGGGTTCTTACTAAGCTGATGCTGTTACCACGGTGGAGGAAAACAAACTTTAGGAAGAAACGACAGGATCGGGCTCTTTTTGGTTTTCTTTTATTTAGTCTTGCCTGTAGATCTTTCTCTATTACTACCTTGCAGTTAGTTGCTGAAGGGGGCACAATTGGACGCTAAAATAAATAATTGTTTCTGTTGTGTGTCATAGTGTGTTGATATCTCCTTGTAATATTCTTTTTTAGAGGCATTTTTTGCAGTTAGGAAGCAAATTGAGGACTTTTGTATTCTTCACAACTTGTAAAAATAGATGCATTATTTTGCCTTTACTGGGTTTTCTGGGGCCAGCTAATATTTTTCAGGTCTTAAATGCTGTAATTTTTCCAGGTGTGGATAAATTTTGTTGAATGCTTTACTCTGGTATATTAAATGAGCACATATTTTGTTCTCATGCTCCCCCCTCCCCCCCTCTTTTCAACCTCATATTGCTGGCAGGACAAAACGCCATGAAATCTGTCTTAAATAAGTCTCATTACTGAAAATTTCTGGTAAGAATTTCCTTTTTTGTTAATGTCTTGTCAAAAGGACGCAGCGAGCATTACTTTGCTATTGATTAAATCTTTTTAAAATTCAGAGTTCATATTTGTAAAACAATATGCCATTACATGAATTGAAAGAGTTGCAAGTATGGTTCAGTAATTATAGCATGTAATATTTCAAATCAAGAACTGCTGTTGCGATCATATTCCTATGTGCACTGGTGCCATGCTCTATCAACGAGTTGATGCCATCCTCTTGCGCCCATGCAAAAAGAAAAGAAGGTTAAGATCCTTTTCTAACGTTTGGTATTTGGCTTAAATTCATTCTTTGTAAATTCATAGGCTCGTAAGCCTCTGTCACTAATAGTTTCCACTAGCATAATGGGAATAACGTGTATCAGGTATTTTTCAGTTATTCAATGATATATTAAAAGTATTCACGCCTCCACTATAACCTAACGAGAACCTTCGGAATTCAAAGATTCTAAAAGTATGTAAGCAACGATAAATGCAACGTTTATCATCAGTAACAAGCAGCCCGTCTAGCTCAGTTGGTAGAGCGCAAGGCTCTTAACCTTGTGGTCGTGGGTTCGAGCCCCACGGTGGGCGTTTGGCTTTTTATGGTTGTAATGGGATTTGCAGACCTTGTCAGTATCGCGTTTATATATATTTTTGGCATATTCTAACTTCTAAACAAATTAATTCAGCATTTCTTATCTCGGAAAGGTCACGTTGATCTTAGTAAAGGAAGTGTCACATCGACGTCCCTATATTCGAGGTCTCTATTCAATGGAAATTAATGAAGTGTGAAGGTAATGGGACTTCTTATTTTCCAAGCAGCTAAGGGGGCAGAATTTGTTTGGTCATATCCTATTACTAATTACTAACCTTCAAATGTAGGAAGGGTAGGTCTATGTGTGACACAAAACAATGATATTTGTTTCATATCCTATTCCTACTTTCAAATGTAGGAAGGATTGGTATGTGTGTGACGCTATCATGATGATAGAATGTGACTGATAGTTGATAGAGATCTAAAATTGAACGAAAAAAAGTTGTAGTAAAACATAACTTTTAGAAGCGAAGCAACTATTGAAGATTAAGGTTTAATTGATTTTAGAAACAAAGGTTTATGCCAAGCAGCTATTTGATATACTAATACTAGGTTTGGTCTCGTTTGGACATGATTCTTTTTGTTAGAGATTACATGTTAATGTACGGGTAACTGTATTGGCCTAAATTGGAATAGGACAATAAATCAAATTTATAATGGGTTTACAAGCAATGACAAATATCAAAGTTGCCTAAAAACAGTAAATCGAAAGAGATAATGGAATAACAAGAACGAAAAATATGAGATTTCAATAATGAATGCTTTAAGTGTGCAATTTGACAGAGTTTCAGTAAATATATCTGGATCCTTTACAAGATGAAAGAAGTTATATTTATAGCCTATCACTATGAGAGCAACAAAGGCCATTATCACACGCTCATATCATGGGTTGCCCACGTTCTTGTCCGTTGAATTCTGAGGTAGTGGGCAGAAATAGTAGGGCGACTTGTTCGCTGGAGTTGAATTGTTCCCCGAGGTTTGAACTTCTCACCTCGGGGGCTCGAATCTACAAGTCACCGAGGCAATTCATCTCCGAGGCTTATCAAGAGCTTCGACCTCGAGGTCTCACCTCGGGAGCCACCCTGTTTGCCTCGCGTCCAACTTTACGAAGCCTTGCATGACGTGTCCCGAATCATGCGCTCGAGGTACCATGTGTGCAAGCCACTTTTCACCCAATACAAATAGTCCCTCCACTCCTCGAGCAAGTGTCAGATTTCCCGATAAGTGGAATGAAATCAGGCAGGAGAATGACGTTGCGAGATGTACGCCCTAGTATTTCAAAAAGGCGTCTATCGTTTCAACTTTTCCTCTGTCATACGTGGTGACTGTTGAATGGTCACGCCTTTTCATTATCCCTTCCCAAGGAAATGCAATGATGACTCCTACTCTATAAATACATCTACTTGATTACCTTCTTCTTCACTTGATAACAAAATTCTTGAAGCAAGAGATAAAAAGTTCTCATCTGTTCAAATCTTTGTTCACAGTCAAGAGTTCATAACCAATTTCTAATCAACAATGTCTGCAACAAATTCCGTGCAAAGTTCTTCAGGGCCCCTGAGAAGAAGGTTCCAAGTATTGCCACCATCATCATCGGTGGTTAGTTAATAAACATTCCTGAACCCTTGAACGTCATCACACCGACGGATGATGACAATGAGGTGACGTCTCAAGCGGGCGGCTTAATCCCTACGCGGCGTAAAGCTACCGCTAGTCGCGATAAATCAGAGGAAGTGGATGTTGTGATGGCGATGAAGGTGATGATGGCGATGATGACGATGCTGATGACATCGAGGAAGTAGGTAGCAAGGATGTAGATACCGAGGCAGCAGGCAGGACCGAAGCTGGAGCTGATGTTGGGCCCTCGAAGTCAAAGAAAAAAAATCCCCATTGAGAAGGAGCTTGAGCCTTATCAAATAATTCCTTCTAACTTCAATACATACAAAGACTTCAAGTAGCAAGACCAGTCAGCCGCTAAAAAAGAAAAGAATAGAAACGTTACGGTGCAGACTATGCCAACTTTGATAACTCAAGCCCATATGGCTCAGGTTTGGAAGGACTGTGGATGGAGACCCGAGGTCAAGATTAGTGTTCCCACCCCAACAGCAGTTGCTCTGACCACGTGGCAGGGTTTTCCTTTGTTTATACATACCCATTTTCACTTGGGTTTTCACTCCCCGTTCATAGGGTGATCGACGAATTCTGCCAAACATACAACCTCTGTTTGGATCATCTTGGCTCGGGGGTTTGGAGGCTTGTTCAATGCTTAGATTGGCTAAGTCAAAAGGTCGAGGTATCTTTCACTTTCCAACATTTTATTGCTCTTTTCTATCCATACTTCCACAAAGGTGGAATTGTTGCTTTAAACAATCGAGACTAGTACTCGATACTCACAAAGAGCGAAGACCATGGGGACCGAGGCTGGTGTGATCGTTATATTCTCTTGGCAACAAATCAGATGTCCATCGAACCTGGTTTTCATGAGAAGTGGAATATTGAGCGTAAGTAATCCGCCCTCGTTATTCAACTTTCTTCTTTTAATTCCTTCAGTTGTAGCCCTTTTATGGTTTATTTCTTCTTTGCAGCAAAAAAAGTTCATGTCAATCCTCTCGACGATTGGGTCAAGGCAATAACCAAAGCCCGAACCCGTCCCATCAGGACTTGGATAAGTATGTTCATCGATAATAGTTAGGCGCGTAAGAGACACCGTGAGTAACTCGTCACAATTTAATTCCAAAGGGGATTGCCCGAAGTCTTCATTTTGCTATTTTTTCTTCTTTCTGGTAGGTTTTCCCAATAAAGCGGCTAACACCGAGCCAAAGAAGAAGAGTAGAAAAGAGAAGGGGAAGAAAAAAGAGGCGGAGGATGCCCACAAAGCTGATGATTGTGTGGCTATAATGGAGAGGTTAGCCAACATTTTGAAGGAAGCTAAAGCCTCCAAGTCTTCGAAGGGCTCCTCGGGTGAGAAGACCTCCAAATGTGACGATGATATCTTCATTGGTCGCTTTACTTGCGTTTCAAAATCTACTCTTTCTGCTCCTAAGCCTCCACTTTACATTTCCACAGCTTCAAAGAGAAAGAGGGTGGCCTCAGATAAGTTGACTAGGACAGTGCATGCTCGGGTTAATAGACTTCCGCATCGAGCCCCGAGGCTGTTGTCGAACCGAGACGTGGTCTAAGGGATGAAACCAGCGACGAGGTGGACACCGAGGCTCCTAAGGGCACAAAAGTGGTAGATCTCGAGGGGTCTGACTAAGTCACCGCCAAGGCCAAAGGCAAGGCAAAACTTGGTGAGGTTGAAATCCCTTCTACTGTTGAAAAAGGAATGTCACCGAGCGCTGATCGCGCCAATTCTGAGCCTCCCAAAACCTCAGCTTCTGAGAAGGCGTCAAGGAGAATCGAGCTTTCTGGCGATGCGAATCTCTTTGAGATCTCATGTGGTGACCTGTTGAGTCTTGGTCAGTTGTTAAGGCCAAATGAGGGGAGCTTCATCAAGGATTTATCCCTGGCGACGATTCAACAACCACTATGCTTTGAGTAACTCTCCACAAGTGTCATTTTTTCGTATTTCAACGCTTTTATTCTTAAATCTAGATAACCTTTGCACAGAAGCTCCTTCTCTCAAAGAAGACTATGCAAATAGAGCGTGAGGGAACCGTAGAGATTCGACATATAGCTGATGCTTGGGATCACACAAAATAAGGGATCATGAACCAGACCTCCAAGTTGCAAGCTCAGTTGGACCAGTCTCAGTCTAATATGTAAAAAGTCGTCACTGCTTCTATGGCTCAAATGCAAACTCTGAATGAGAATTATCTAGCTGAACGCTGAAGGCTAGATATCGAGGTCGGGAGACTCAATAGTGAGTTAGCTCAGGTCAAGGCTCAACTTATTGAGAATGCCAACAAGCACCATGATAAGTTAAAAGAACCTTTTCTTGTGATAAAGAGGCTAGAAAGCCAAACTGAAAAGATTCCAGCCCTCGAGGCTAAGACTGAACAGCTCCGGGGCAAAATTTCCAACTTCGAGGCGAAAGCCAAGGTCAAAACCATGAGGGCGGAGTTGAATAAAATAAGGCCATCATCAAGACTCGACTAGGCTCTTAAACAATGCCAGGCTGGCGAGCTCAATTTGGAGGCTGAAATTGCCACAACTGAAGACAATGCTACTAAAGCTCAAGAGTTATAGATGAGCTCCCTTCAAGTGAAGGCTCGGGCGATGATGAGGCCGAGAATGATGAAGATGAAGATAGCGAGGAGGAAAGTGAAGATGTTGAAGATGGGACTTCCGAGGGCGGAGGCGGTCCCGATACTTAGCAGTTTTCTTGTTTTCATTTATTTTTTGTTATGGCCGTCGAGCCATTTTGTATAGATAACTTTTGTGGCCTTCGGGCCTTTGTTGATGAATAGTTTTTAAGCCTTCGGGCTTGACTTAATGAAAATGCCAAGTATTAGTCTTTACTTCGTCAAAAAGTCGACAAGTCACTTAGAGTATTTTTGCTTGCAAGGCTTAATTAAAATTCAAAACAATCGAGGCTAGCTTGGAACGACGACGCGTTCCCGAGTTGTGGCATAAAGAAACGATCTCAATTGAATAATATAACTTCAGGAGTCAAGTATTGAAATAAAGAGATGTAGAGTCAAGCTCATTCCATAAATAATAATAAAGCCATAATAAGCATTTACATGGAACCCAATCGTAGTTAGACTGGCAAAATTTTGAACAAAGCCACTATCGAGCAATAAATACAAAGACACTAGGCTAATCTTCAGAAGACAGTCCCCGGTGTAAGATTGATGGCTAGTCTTCGGGTATGATTTCAGTCCCCAGTATGAGAGGCTTCGAGTCGATCTTGACTGCACACCATCTCTTCCAGTCACCAATGTTCGGGTGCAAATAATGAGGACCTGAGCACTGTAATTCGTTCCATCTGCTTCCTGAAAAGGTCATGCAAAGAAAAGCGGGGTGGTCAGTTAGAATTGTCCGTCCTAAGGGTTGGAGCGTTTGCGGCTCGCCGCCTTAGGTAAAAATTTATCGACAAAGGGTAAAGTACCTCGGTGTTGGAAATAATACCGCTTCAAATTGGCGACATTCTAATTCGAGGGTTCTGGTTCACCTCTTAAACTTTCAAGCTGATAAGACCCCTTGCCAACGATTGCTTTGAACTGATAGGGTCCTTCCCAATTTGTGGCAAGCTTACCAGCCTTCTTTTCATTAGTAGATTGATTTGAGGTCTTCAACAAATAATCTCTTACTTTGAAATCTCTAAGTTTAGCTTTCTTGCTGAGGTAGGCCTCGATTTGCTTTCTTTGAGCAACTAATCGAACCAAAGATATTTCTCTTTTTTCCTTGAGCAAATCTAATTCTATATGCATTGCCTGCTGATTTGACTCCTCGGCAGCATGGGCATACCGAAGGCTGGGTTCACCAACTTCCACGGGGATCAATGAATCCATCCCATAGGCGAAAGAGAAGGGAGTTTCGCCGGTGCTATTTTTTTCGGTAGTTCGCATTGCCTATAATACCCCGGGCAATTCATCTGGTCACGAGCCTTTTGCTTCGTCGAGCCTATTCTTGATATTTTCAATAATTACTCTGTTCAAAGATTCATCTTGACTATTCGCACTTGGGTGATATGGGGGTCGACACAATCCTCTTGATGCCCTACATGTTGAGAAAAGTTTTGACATTCAAGCAGATATATTAAGGGCCATTGTCACATGTAATTTCTCTGGGTACACCGAACCTACAAATGTTCTTCCAAATGAAACAAATTACTTCTGTCGGTCGAACTTTGGTGAAATACCGCGCTTCTATCCATTTGGTGAAGTAGTTTGTCAACACAAGTATAAATCGAACACTCTCTTTGCCTTTTGGAAGGAGTCCAATTATATCCATTCCATATTTTATGAAAGGTCATGGTGACACGATCGAATATAGAGGCTCGACCTACTGGTCAATTATTCGAGTGTGTCTCTGGCACTTGTCATATTTTTTCACAAAGAATTTTGCGTCTGCGTTGATATTAGGCCAATAGTAACCAGCCCAAAGCAATTTGCACACTAAGGCTTTACCTCCCTAATGATTTCCGGATTCACCTTTATGTATCTCTCTTATCACATATTCGACTTCACCCGAACCCAGATATTTGGCCATCGAGCCGCAATACATCTTTTTATACAACAACCCTCAAATCATTGAGTAAGAAGTTGTTCCTAAGCTTTTTGGCCTCCTTCTTATCTGCTAGAAGAGTCCCCGAGTCAAAATAGGTGATAAATTTGGTTCACCAGTCCCAACTATTGCTCACCGAATTAACCTCCAATTTAATCTTTTCGACAACAGATGAGAGGAGCCGGACAATTGAATCAGTCCTCGAGGGTTCTTCTTCGACGATCGAGCCTAGATTGGCTAAGGCGTCAACCTCGACATTTTCTTCTAGAGAGATCTGTTGAATTTTCCACTGTTTGAAATTAGTCAAAAACTTTTGAGCTCGGGCTAAGGACTGCTGCATCCTGGGGTCCTGAGCCGAATAGTCTCCGAATGTCTGATTCACCACCAGTTGTGAATCTTTTCTCAACTCGATCCTTTCTACTCCCATCTCTTTGACTAATTCCAGCCCTGCTATAGCGGCCTCGTATTCTGCCTTATTGTTACTTTTTTGAACCAGATCAAGTGCCTCATCCTTTTCCCCGTGTGAGCCACTAATACTATTCCTAGCCTCGAGCCCTTTGAATTAGTGGCTCCATCAATATAGAGCATCCATACCCTCGAAGTCGGACTATTAGTCATTAAATTCTGCTTTTCAGCCTCGACGATAATCTTGGCACTAAAATCAGCCATGAAGTCACCCACTACTTGGGATTTTATGGTTGTTCAGGGCTGGTAAGTAATGTTATATTCACTCAATTCAACCGCCCATTTAGATAACCTCCCCGATAAGTTTGGCTTGTGTAATGTATTTCTTAAGGGGAAGGTTGTTACTACAGCTATATGATGACATTGAAAATTAGGCTGCAGCTTCCGAGTAGTAACAACTAGGGAGAGCGCCAATTTTTCTAAATAGGGATACCCGATTTCGGCATCGAGGAGTGTCTTACTCACATAGTAGATGCGCTGCTGCTTTTCATCCTCTTCCCGAACCAGGACCGCACTTACTGACAGCTCGAATACAACTAAGTAAACCAACAATATTTCTCCATCTTTTGGCTTGGCAAGCAACGGTGCATTAGCCAAATAGTACTTCAATTCTTTCAACGCTTCTCTGAATTCCAGTGTCCATTCGAAGAATGTGTTCTTTTTCAAAACTGATAAGAACTTGTGGCATCGCTCTGAGGACCTCGAGATGAATCTACTCAAGACAGCGATTCGACCAGTTAGGCTTTGAACATCCTTAGTCCCCAGGAGCACTTCGGGGTTCAATGGCTCTGATTTTTTCAGGGTTCACCTCTATACCACATTTAGAGAGAATGAAACCTAAAAACTTTATCGAACCAACCCTGAATTCAAACTTTTCGGGGATCAACTTCATATTGTTTGTCTTAAAATAGCAAAGGCCTCCCTCACAGGATTCAAATGATCTTCCATCTGAATAGATTAGACTAGCATGTCGTCTATATAAACCTTCATCGACTTCATAATGTTATTTTTAAATATTCGGCATACTAGTCTTTGGTATGTTGCTCCAGCATTCTTGAGTTCGAAGAGCATCTCCTTGTAACAATATGTGCCTGGATCAGTGGTGAACGAGGTTTTCTCTTCGTCCTTCGGATCCATCGAAATTTTATTATACCCCTAATATACATCCAAGAAGGTTAACAACTTATGTCCAGCTGTGAAGTCTATTAACCTGTCTATTTGTGACAGTGGGTATGAATCTTTGAGGCAAGCTTTATTCAAATATGTATAATATACACACATTCTCCACTTTCCATTCTTTTTAGGCACGGCCACTACATTGGCGAGCCATTCGGAGTATTTAACTTCCCTCATGAAGCCATTATCGAGCAACTTCTTTGTTTCATCTTCGATCATCTTTCTCCTTTCGCCAACATACGACCTCTTCTTTTGCTTCACCGGACTATAGTGAGGGACCATGAAAACCAATCATCGTTGGACTTTAACAATTCACAACAACTTTTTTCGACTTTGGGTCCAACTCCGAGCCGGCGAACACTTTCCTGTCGAGAAATTCATTTGACAGCACGAAGGATTCCAACTGCTCGACGGATGAGTCCTCGGCTTTTTATTTTCGAGGCTCTTGAATACACGCTGTGATCTTTTCTATCACTTCTTCATGGGGACTCATTTCGATAGTCGAACCCCCATCTTCCTCTGACCCTAGTTGCATTGATTGCTATTTAGATAGTCTGTTCGGGACGACTCCACTCTTCAAGGCAACCAAGTAGCATTCCCTAGCTACCAGTTGTTCACCTCGGATTGAGCGAGTTCCCCAAGGAGTAGAAAATTTGATGATTTGGTGAAAAGTGGATAGCACGGCTTCCATTGCATGAATCCAAGGTCTCATGAGGATTACATTATACGCCATGTCCTCGTGCATCACTTAGAACATGGTTTCTTTCTCGACTTTTTCAGCATAAGCAGTGAGTGTGATTTCACCTAATGTTTTCTCCATCGAGTTGTTGAAGCCAGTCAAGACGGTTGACTTCGGGATTATACGGTCCTTCAACCAGTTCTTTTTTAGTACCCCGTAGCTTATAATATTCACCGAGTTACCGGGGTCAATCAAGACTCGTTTGATGTCAGAGTCATTGATTCTCACATTATGACCTAAGTATCATGATGGAGAAAACATCGTCATCATAAAAAACAATCTCTTTACCCGAACCTCCAATTCGAGTTCTTTTCTCCATTGTGATAGAGAGTTTTGCAAACTTCTTCGCGGCGGAAAAATTTACGTTGTTCACCTCCAAACCTCCTGTTATCACATCCACAACTCTTTCAGCTGGTGGCGCCTTCGGCGGTTGCCTATCCCCTCTATTCTTGGCAAAATTTTGCTTTCCTTTATCGATGAGATATTCTTTCAACATTTCTTTCTTCAAAAAGAGAGGCACCTCGAGGTGCAATGCCTTGCAGTACTATGTGAGATGCCCATAATCAGCATGAAAATCACAATATAGGGCGTGATCCCTCTTCATAGGGGCTTTTTTCATATCTTTTGGGAGTCTCACCCCCTGGCCAGTCACCCCTTTCAACGTGTTCACCAAATCTGCGTTCGAGATGTTAAAATTGTACTCCAAAATTCAAGGCAAATCCTTGTCTCTAGACACTAAAGAAGGCCCCATACTATTTTTCTGGTTAACGTTGGCGTTAACCCTTCCTCTGAGCCGTTGGCGCACGTGTTCCCCCCGAGCCTTTGACTCACGTGTTGCTTTTGTGAGTTGTAGGGCTCATACTGACCCCTCGAGTTTCCTCGTGGCGCTTCGGAGCGTCATGAGGACTCGGTGCGACTTCTATAATTAGAGCTCCGACCAGCTTCTATCATTCTGCTTCTTGCAACCCCACTTTGGCAGTGACTATATCGTGTAGCTCGTTTCATGTTTGAGCTTGGTATTGTTGGAGTTCTTTTTTCAATCCGGAAGTAGCTTCGGAGTTGATGACATTAATGTTCTTTTCGAACGCCATGATTGTCAAACTGTCATCCATCGTTGGCAGTTCCATTCTCTCTAATTGAAAGCGTTCGAGGACATCTTTGATAGGCTCTCTGAACCATTGTTTAACCTTAAAGATGTCATTCTTTCTCTTGAGGATCTTCTGCGCTCCAGTGTGAGCCTTAATGAACAAATCAGCCAGTTCATTAACGTTCGAGATGGATTTGGAAGGTAGGTACATATACCATCGTAATGCACCTTTTCCAACGTATCTCCAAATTTCTTTAAAAAGATGGATTCCTTCTTCACCGGGGTCAAATCGTGACCCTTCACCATATCCATGAATTCTGTCACGTGCTCATCGTGGTCGGTCGTACCGTCATATTTTTTCAAGATCTTCATCTTGAAATGCTCCAGGATGGGAGTTGGAGCGGCCTCGGGCTTGTAAGGCAACTGCCTACATTTATCAATATCCAAAGCCCTTTGCGTTTTCCTTACCCCGAGGACATTCTCGAGCCGTTTCTCGAATTGGGCTTCAAGGTCTATTTTCCACTTCTCAAGGTCTATCGAGATGCTTATTTCCACCACAGTGGGAACCGCTTCGAAGGGCGGATTGACATATGGAGCGGTTCCTGAGCCTCCAGATGTAGCTCCAGTAGGAAGTCCCTCTGTTGTCGCGCCCGTATGAACGAAGTTCGGGATGCCTCCACCTAGAGCCACGTTTGGAGTATTAGTAAGGGTGGTATTGTTTCTCGCTAAGACTACTTCCAACGAGCTATGGAATCCAGCATTGAAATTTGCTTGTTTGGCAAGCTGCCCCTGAAGAAATTGCAAGAAACCTATGACGTATGCTTGAAAGGGGTCATTCGACCCTGATTAAAAAGGGTCAACTGGAGGCGGAGGAGGCGGAGTTATGACTCCTGGTAGAGGTAGAGGCACAAATGCTCCACTGTTAACCTGCCTATCCGGGCTGTTGATTCCTTTAACTGTTTATTTATTGTCAACAACCGTTATAAATTTGAGGTGTTAAAATGAACAAATGTGCCGTAAACTTTGGAATAAGATGTTATTTCTTGATCCCCACATACGACGCCAATTTGTATTGGCCTAAACAGGATTAGGACAATAAATCGAATTTATAATGGATTTACAAGCAATGCCAAATATCAAAGTTGCCTAAAAACAGTAAATCGAAAGAGATAATGGATTAACAAAAACGAAAATATGAGATTTCAATAACGGATGCTTTGAGTGTACAATTTGACAGAGTTTCAATAAGTATTTCTGGATCCTTTACAAGATAAAAGAAGTGATATTTATAGCCTATCACTATGAGCGCAACGAAGGCCATTATCACATGTTCAGATCATGGGTTGCCCACTTGTCCATTGAATTCTGAGGTAGTGGGCGGAGATAGTGGGGCGATCTGTCCGCTGGAGTTGAACTGTTCCCCGAGGCTTGGACTTCTCAGTTCTCACCTTGGGGGCTCGAATCTACAAGTCATTGAGGCAATTCGTCTTCGAGGCTTATCAAGAGCTTCGACCTCAGAGTCTCACCTCGGAAGCCACGTTGTTTGCCTCGCGTCCAACTTTATGAACCCTTGCATGACGTGTCCCGAATCATGCGCTCGAGGCGCTATGTGTGCAAGCTACTTTTCACCCAATACCGTAATTTTGATACATAGAACAATCTCTTGCTTTAATATTTAGATGGAAACGTACATATAATATAATAAGAACAACAGTAGTAGTAGTAGTAGTACTAATAATAATAATAATAATAATAATAATAATAATAATAATAATAATAATAGAGTAATTAATATGGCAAAAAAGAAGGAAATCTAACATGATGGGGCAAGTAGCATGGAGCATTAACAAGGGCGATAATGTATTGTGGCAGCAATGGGCTGGCTGAACCGTGGCAGGTGAAACACCACCTTGCTGCATTGCATTTACTTATCCTGTCCACTAATCATCTATTCCTATGCAAGTGGAAACAGGAAGGCTAGAAAAATGGGTAGGAATTTTTAAGTTACTTATAATTTGACCCTGCAAGAAAATTTTACACATTATTGTGTAATTTAAGTAGTTATAAAATGTCATTCTTTATTTTCCACGATCTTATCAGACTTATTTCGAAGAATTACATGTTGTGTAATTTATACAATAACTTTAAGGCCGCCTAACTTTAAACAAAAGAGTGAAAGGAAAGATGGTTAAAGGAGCCAAAAGAAAAAGGGTGATCTGCAAAATGGTGTTGCTCTCTCTAGTGCACATCCCTTTTTTTTTCCAATACTGAAGCACACGGTTCAATATCCTTAGCTTAGTGGGTCCTAGATAGGTCTTAAGGTTGTTGCCATTACAGCTAGAGCATTATTCATGGAATATTGTATAAATGTGCCATCAATTACTATCATGAAAATAAATTGAGCTTAACCAAATTGTAAATTATATGAATTTGGTTTGGCATACTAATATAAACTTTTGATTCTTCTTGTTTGGACTTGGTTTATTCAAGCTCCAGTATAGCGGCTTTAGCGAAGGGCATGAGTTAGTGGTTAATAACATCGGTACAAATCAGCTTGGAGATCAAAATTTATCCCAATAAAGACGAAAAATACTAGTAAGTGATTTCTTTCAATTAACTTAAGCTTTAAATTTATTCGATGCATGTACTGGTATCATTTAGTAGATATTTGATGAAATAATCGAGTGTGCATAAAATAGTTCGAACAACAATGCGTATAAACAGAATTTCCAATTTAATGTAGCAGCCTCATTGTGTATTCAAGGAAATAAATATGACCCACCTAATAATTAATAAGACTGGATAAATTAGTGCATATGTAACTTGTGTAAAGGAGCTTACCCGAGCTTTCTCTTGGTCTTTAACCATCTTCTATAGTAGTGCGAATCTTCCAACTACTCTTTCCGTCTCAAATTATTTGTTCTCTTCACTTTTACACGTTTCTGAAGAAATTATTAATAAGGAAGGATTATTGATTATTTTACCCATTTTCATTGGTATTTGAACAATTATAATATTAACCAATAAGTGAGATTTTTTTGGTCTTCAAGGCATTTACTACTATAGGTAAAATGGAAAAAAAATGATAATTTTACCTTAAAATTCTAGAAACAACTATTTTTAAAAAGAAAGACAAATAATTTGGGACGGATGCAGTATTTTTTTTTTAATAAATTAAGCCTTCGTTTAAAAAACTCGAACTAATGCTCATTGTTTATTGGGTCAATACCAACAAATTATTCACTAAAGATAACGTCGGATTCATTTCTCTGACTCTGTCTCACAACTTCAATCTTTTAAAGAATTCATTTTCAATTGTGCGACTTGTAAGTTTTGACATGTACTCCCTCCTGTCTATTTTTAGCTGTAAGGGTTGATTTTGCACGCAGAAATTATAAATATGCATAATATTTTTATAAATTTACTCTTTTATCTTCTTGGTATTTAGGGTGTCAACGGTTCGGTTCGATCGGTTTTTTCATGAAATTTATACCATATCAATTTTTCGGTTACTTTATTATGCGTAACCAAAATAAGACTTTTCAAAACCGTTCCATTCATGTCGGTTTCTCTTCGGTTTCAGTTTGGTTCGGTTCGGTTAATTTTCGGTAAAATTTTTTAGAACTATGTGGTAGAATCGTACCATTATTATAATGTGTCATTTTTATGTAAAGTACCTATAAATTTAATATAACACATAGAGTATGATTTAAGATTATATTAGAATAAATAATGAGTCTTAAATGGTTGTAATTAATATTTAAGTACTCGATATATTTTCGTTATCCGGTAACGAGCTACAAGTAATTGTCACTCTATATTAAGTATATAATAGAACACGATACTATATACATGATTTTGGTAATATCTATTTATAAGACAAATAATTAAAAGAACATTATTCTATAGTGATATTATAAAATCAATGAAGCAAAGACAAAAGAATTCTAAATAACACGAGTTGACAGATATTGATTAAATATAACTCAAGAAGAAGAATAATAAAATATTAAGTATATGCTAAGAGAAATTTAAAGGAGTAGAAAAATATTTGATATCTTGGTCACTTAGTAGCTTGATATATGCACAAATTTATTAGTCATACTAATTGATTTAGTTTCAACAGGATTATATAAGTGCGGATGCGTTTGGTAGTTTGCACTTCTGGTGCTAATTAGTATATACAACGTTGTGTTTCCATCACCTCAAGGTCCAAGACCTCGACTAAAAATGTTTGCTTATATTTATTTTTAGACTTAACACATAAAATATATATACATTGTGTGTGTAAATATATTCGGTTCGGTTCGGTATTTTTTCAGTTTTTTTTATTTTATGAAAAAACCTACCCTAATTATTCGTACGGTTATAGAGTTATATTCAAACAATCGGTTTTAGTAAAAATAACCTAATAATCGGTTGGGTTTGGTACGGTTCGATCGGTTAGGTCGGTTTTTCGAAAACCATTGACACCCCTAGGTATTTTCAAGAAAGAGCTGCTAATATTGAAGTGTTTGTATTTTTCAATAACATTTAATATTAGAGGTATTATGTGGAAGAAATGATAAATTTTATCTTGATATTCTAAATTGACAAACATTTTGAAACTTCTATAATTGGAATACCTTACAGCTAAAATGGACCGAAGGGAGTATGCTTTTGCTATAATCAATAGGAATTCAAGTACGCGATTGAACATAGATTTTGCTCGAAAAAAAAGAACTTTTAGCTAGCGTTTGGATGTAAATTTAGTTGAAACTTGAGATTTTGAGTTTTTGAAGTTGATTTGAAAAATAATTTTTGTAACTTGAAATTATGCTTGGACATACATTTTACTACTTGTAAAAAAAAGTTGAAGTTTGTGAGAGGGAAAAAGAGTTTTTTCCAAAAACTCCCAAAAAGTGGTTATCTTGATTTCAGAATTTGACCAAATTTTATAAATAAACAAGTTTTTTCCCAAAAAATGCTCCCAAGTTTTATAAACAAATGAGAGCTTAAAGTTAAAACTGTTAAAAATCATGATATTTGAAAGTTGAAGTTGTATTAGCACATACATATACTTGAAAAAAATTAAAATTTCTGTGAATAAAGAAAAAAGATTCACGAAAAAACAACTTGAAAAATCCATCTTTTACGTCCTATAACAAAACAATGTGTTAACTTTTTCTCTTTTTTTTTTTTAATGTCCAAACGGCTTCCCATGACCAAACAGTTGAAAAGAGATGATTTGAGTTTGAACATAGTAGGAGATTGGAGTTACGTAACATGATCACAGCCATGTCGAGTAGTTAATAAACACATAGTTTCAAGTCACACTACCCAAAGTACCAACACCGACACCAACGCAATTTGGTTTCACATTCTCTTCACGAGTCTTTCTCAGTTGCATATTACTATTGACTTTAGTGTGGAAGTGAACTCATATTTCAACCTTAGATGATTTTTCGTATCCAATGCTCAAGAAACGAGCTTAAAGGTTTCCGCAAGAAAAAATGGTCCCGAATATTTTACTTGGTACTTTTCTTTAGCAGAGGGTATTTCCGAAACAAACTCTTCATTTTGATGACATAGTTGTGCATATTTTATCCTCTTCAGATCCGACTCATAGAATTATATTGGGCATATTATTGTTGTACATACATATTTACTCCAAATCACGTTAGTTTACTACTCCCTCCGTCCCATTTTAGTTGTCGCTTTAGCAAGTTTCATTTGTCCCAAATTAGTTGTCGCTTTAGTATTTCAAGACATTTTTTACCAATTCTTTCCAACTATGCCCATATTTAATAAATGAGTATTTCTTAGAAAAAGTCAATACAGCTTCATTTATTAGAGATAAAATAATAAAAGACATACCCTATTTATTGATTTCTTAATAGGCGTGCAGAAGCCTAAAGCGACAAATAAAATGGGACGGAGGGAGTATATTTTACGAAAAGGTGAGGTAAAAGGTATATTAATTAGCTATAATCAACTCATTACTAATATCTTAAATATTATCGAAGTGGTTGTGGTGTCAGAATCGTCTTGGACGTAGAGTTTATCGGATTGGGAGCTATCTGGCTTACACGTAAAAATGCAATCCAACAAACCATGTGCTTCATACAAACAATAGCAAGTGGCTTCGCTGTTTACGGTGAATAAACACATATACTACTCAACTACATAAATATAACCAGTAAAGGAAATCCAAGGACAATTGATGCCATTGAGTAATTATTATGAAAACCATCATTCTACTGCAATAGATTAGATTCGCCTGTCAATGTACTTACTTCCCCCCTCGTGGGGTCTTTGCTGTTTTTGTCATCTCCCTTTTACCTAACTAAAACCAAAAACTTATTTCTTTTTTATTCTATGAAAAAAAATGACATAAGTTTTATATGTATAAATAATTTACTGTTAATTTTTGAGATTATGTTCATACTACAAAAAAATTTATAACATATTTAAGACAATTTCAAATATTGAAGCATATGATATCAAGATCTTTGCCTTTATCTTTTACTCCCTATGTTTTAAAAAGGATGAAACTATTTCCTTTTTAATCTGTTTAAAAAAGAATGACCTCTTTCTAAATTTAGAAAAAATATTCACTTTTACTCATCCCTAAATGATTTGTAGCCACACAAATATCTATAACTTATTTTAGACCACAAGTTTCAAAAGTCTTCTCACTTTATTAAACTCCATGTAAAGTCAAATGAGTTCATATAAAGTGGAACGAAGGGAGTATCATGTATTGAAGTGGATGATCAGCTCATTTAAAAATTTAAATTATTATAAATAATACACTTTTATTTAATTAGTTATATTCTTAACAACAATCACCACATATTTTTAAAATTTTGTGTAGAATTAAATATGTCACATAAATTTGAAAAAACCTATATTTCAAAAATATTAGTATCAACTTTTTTACTTTGACTCCTTCCCCTTTCCTCTTTTTCCTCTGCAACTATCCTAGCTAAGATCTCACTGCAACATCCTCCAAGAAGTGTGTTTTCAATCCAAAAAATGGCCTTAACATCATCCATGCAAAAACTTTTCAAAGAACGTAAATATCCTTTTATGTTCACCTTCTTTCTTTTACTAATCTTTGTCACTTTCTTCCTTATCTCAAACTCTCAAAAATCTCCTGTTTTCATTGTCACCGACATAGCTCAGCCTCAAGAATCTACATTACCCTTATCATCATCTAATCATATTAATTCTCAGCCACAGTTGAATGATTCAATACCATCTTTTGAAAAAATCAAGAATGATGAAAATGATGATGTATTGTCCAAGACAAATGATGAGTTGGATATGGAGAGTTATGATTGGAAGTTATGTAAAGGAACAGTGGCAGTTGATTATATACCTTGTCTTGATAATTGGGAAGCTATAAAAGCATTAAAGTCAAGAAGACATATGGAACATAGAGAAAGACATTGTCCTCATCCAAGTCCTAAGTGTTTGATTCCATTGCCTGATGGTTATAAGTTGCCAGTTCCATGGCCTAAGAGTAGGGATATGGTGAGATTGATAGGTTAATGTTGGTAAGATTTTGTTTTCACTGTGGCATGGTATCCTGTTTTCTGTTACTTGGTTAAAATGACTTTAGAAGCTATTGTAAGTAGTTGAAACTGGATCTTAAAGTGGCTATAGCTGATAGATTTTGTTCTCGTACTTCCTATGTTTCAATTTATATAACGTACTTTGATTAATCGCGAGGTTTAAGAAACTTGTATATGCCATAAGATTGGTGATTAAAACTTTTGAAATTTGTGGTCTTAAATTTGTTGTGACATTTGTGTGACTATGAAAGGTTGTGTCAAGTGTATAATGAATAGTTCAAGTCAAATTGTTTTTAAATTTAGAAGGTGTCTATCTTTGTTGAAACGTACTAATAAGGAAATAATATCATTTTTTTGGAAGGGAGGCTAATACTTATGAGGCATAGGGTTGTAGCTGACTAGCTGTTAGATTCTATTGGCGTAGGACATACTGTCTGTCACGGAGATGTGAGATGCTTAGCTTAAATTTCTAAGGAGCGACTGTCCTGTTAGCCTTTACTTTGGTGGTGGTACACGAGTGTCCTTATTAGTGTTTGGGGTTTGTTTGGAAAAAGACCTTTATTTCCTTCTAACCCGCTGCAGTTGCTGTATTAGTCTTGGGACCATAAGCAAATTGATGATACAGTTTTTTAGTAGTATATGTATACATAATTTGAGTCGAAAACAATGGAGATTCAGTTCAACTCTTAGAAACTGCTCTAAATCTGCCTCTGTTTTGGACTTTCCTTACTCGGCTTTTATTGAGAAAGACATTGCACATTCATAGCTGCCATTATTGTTTTGCCTTCCTGTAATGGATAACACCATCTGTGAATAGATCTTCAGTTGCAGAAATTATCTACAGGCAATATTTTTCTCTATTGTTGTCCTATTTTCATGTGAATGAATTTATGAATGGCACGGACATGGCTGAAACCATACTGAACACAATATGATTGGGAATTCAGCTATTGTTCAAAGTGTTCGTAGGCATCATAGTTTTTAGAAACAACCATCCTACTATTCGTTCAAATATGACGATTTTGCAATGTTTGAAATATCTTCCAGGGAAATACGCCTGGCCATTTAAATTTTTGCTATTGAAGCACCTAATTGGCTTCTAATAGCAGCCTCACTGGCCAATGGTAACCTATAAATTTAGTATCATTACAGTTGGACTTTTTCTAAGCATTTTAGGTCCAAATACTGATTGATTTCCTCTTTATTCGCATGTTCCGATAATCTGAGGAAGTTCGTGTGTTTTTTATCCAAAGCATCAATTTCAATTTAGTCACATACTATGTTCAGCTTGTTAATACCATGTCTTAACTTTTTTTGCAATTTTGGATAGATATGGTATAACAATGTTCCGCATCCAAAGCTTGTGGAGTATAAGAAGGATCAGAATTGGGTGGTCAAGTCTGGTGATTATCTTGTTTTTCCTGGTGGCGGGACACAGTTCAAGGATGGAGTGACTAACTACATTGAGTCTATTCAAAAGGTAGCATTTCTTCATCATATCAAGCTACGATCGTGTTATTGTTCTTCATCCTACTACCACAGTAGCATGTCTTCATAACGTATTGTTCTTCATCATATCAAGCTACGATAATATGCATAAATGTTTACTACTGTTAAATTCTGTTGGATTTCATCCTAGCGTAAGTTCGTTGCTATTGTGTTTCATCAAATTTTATCCTTTCAATTGAATTAAATTCATAGGCTGATCATACCTTTCTTTCTATGTGAAATGCGGCTGATTAGCAGATGTGACAACCTTTGATGCATATGAACTTTTATTGTCTCTATACAATTCTGTGTGACCACTTCAGAAGGATAAATTATCAGCATAAGCCATTTTCTAGTGATTACAGTTAATACTTCTCTGTTTCAAGTAAGGCTCTTCCCTTGTGAAATGGCACAGAAAAAACCACTTCCAGATCATCAAGACGCCAAAGGGTGTTACTCCCTTGTGATAGAAACCAAATGCTAAACATGTTCATGTACTGTGATTCCACTCTAAGTCGTAGGATTGGTTTCAAGTATGTCTGGATAACAGTTTGTAGTATCAAATATTAGCGATTGCAATGCTTATTAGCGCAGTTACTAATCTTCTTCTTGTTGCTTTATAATGGATTGCCACACAGGCTAACACCTCTTATCTAATTTTCTTTATGTTGCCTGCTGATGTAGTTAGTGGCTAAGGAGTAATTTCAAGTTGATATTCTTTTGGTGATGATTTTGGCCTCTCAAGTGTGCGGCAATTTCTGATATTTCTTATACTTATTCGTTCAGACTTTACCAGAAATTGAATGGGGAAAGCATATAAGGACAGTTTTAGATGTTGGCTGTGGTGTTGCTAGCTTTGGTGGCTATTTGCTGGATAAAAATGTCATTACTATGTCACTTGCACCAAAGGATGAACATGAGGCTCAGATACAGTTTGCACTTGAGCGCGGAATCCCTGCTACTCTCTCGGTCATTGGAACTCAAAAGCTGGTATTTCCGGATAATGCATATGATATGATTCATTGTGCAAGATGCAGGGTTCATTGGGATGGAGATGGTAATCACTGTTTCCAAATTTCCGATCCTATCAGCTATGTTGTTGTACTTGCTAATCAATTTCAAATCGCAGGAGGAAAACCATTGATGGAACTAAACAGGATACTTAGGCCTGGAGGGTTTTTCATATGGTCAGCAACGCCAGTTTATAAGGACGGTGAAAGGGATCAGAAAGTCTGGAAAGGTACTTAGTCATGGATACTCAGTTCTCTGAAGTAACATTCTTATAAGTTTTTTTATATAGTGATCAACTTCAATCCGAATGTTGATTAAGCAGTAGAGCTGGCATTTCATACCTTTGTTCTTTTTGTTAAAGAATTTTATTTGGAAAATCTTTTTCAGAGCTGCTAATGCGTCATTATGCTAAGTGGTCCTTTACTTTCTTTCCCATTGCAGCTATGGTTAAACTGACTGAATCAATATGCTGGAAAGTAGTAAAGAAGACCTTTTTTGACTCAACTGGAATTGGGCTAATTATATATCAAAAGCCAGTTTCATCTTCCTGCTATGAGAACCGCAAAGAAAATAATCCACCTATGTGTGACCAGAACAGTAGAACAAATAGTTCATGGTATTGCTCGATACACTTTGATGGTCACTATCCTAGTTTTTCATATTGTCATCACATCAATCCTATCAGAGCGCCCTCCCCTCCCCCCCACCCCCCAACCCAAACAAACCAAATTATAAGTTGCTTATCGTATGAGCAGGTATGCACGTCTGGACAGCTGTCTTGTACCACTCCCCACAAGCAACATTGGAAGTAAATACAAGTGGCCTGTGCCCTGGCCCCAGAGGCTCAACTCTAAACCTCAAATTCAATCCCTAACAACAGATGCTGAAGATGTTTTCGATGAGGATACGAAACACTGGGCAGCATTGGTGTCAGATGTTTACCTAGGTGGCCTAGCTATAAATTGGTCGAGTGTTAGGAATGTGATGGACATGAATGCTGGTTATGGAGGGTAAGAGAGTTTTTATGTTGGAAGCGCATTATCTTGTGTGCTTTCTTTTCTCTGCTGATTGTCTTGGTGACTTTTTCATGGTACAACAGGTTTGCCTCAGCAATCATTGATCGGCCCCTATGGGTAATGAATGTCGTTCCCATCAGTAAGCCAGATACTCTCCCCATTATATTTGACAGAGGGCTGATTGGTATGTATCATGACTGGTGCGAGTCCTTCAATACCTATCCTCGGACATATGATCTTCTACATTCCAGTTTCCTCTTTGGAAATTTAACTCAAAGGTTCAATAACTAACGTCTCTGTTCTATTATTGATCTTTTTTAACATGAATGATGCAGCTATTTTGGTTTCATTCCTTTAGCTTGCTTGCATTTGTAAATCTTCTCGTGTTATAAACTTTTTTGTCATCCTGTTTCACAGATGTGACATGGTGGATGTAGCTGTGGAGATGGATAGAATACTGAGACCAGGCGGATTTGTTTTAGTTCAGGACACCATGCAGATGCTTAACAAGCTTAGTTCGATTCTACGTTCGCTTCATTGGTCAGTAACTCTTCATCAAGAGCAGTTTCTAGTTGGTAAGAAAGGTTTTTGGCGTCCACACGACAAAGTGAGAATATGATGAAAACAAACGGCTATTTCTTGTGTAACTATATATGTTCTTTACATCTACCGAAAGCACGAAAGAAAGAAAAAGCATATAGTTCTCAACATATAAAAGATAGCAGAGTTTCTTCTGAATGTATCACTTGTATTCATTCTTTCTCTCAAGGAAGTATCTGAGTTTAGAAACAAATATGTACTCACCAAATTAATGGAAGTGAGATTTTGTTGCTGTGTGAAATAATACTACTATTGTTTCTTCTAATTGCTGTCATTAGTAAAAGTTGAAAATTCTCTTATGCCAACATTAACAAAGGAACTTAAGCCAATCAAGTCTCTTGCAATACTTCATAGGATTTAAGTCATATATGTACAGGTAGAGTAAACATTTATTTTACACTATTAGTGAAGTCCAATTACCAGGCAGTCTATATACCATTTTTAAAAAGTAATAAGCTATTAGTGCTTACTCTGGAGATTTACCTGTTGTGAATGATTTGATTGTGTAAATACCAGTGTTGTTTGACCTGTTAAATGATAAAAGTGTATGTACAAGACACTTGTCTTGGGTGATATAAACGCTGAGTGAGGTTAGTTTTCTAAGAATCAATATTAAATGAATCGAGCAAGTTCACTTTCTGGCGGTTTACACACATAATCAATTTCTCCTTTTGCAACCTGGAAAAATAAAAATTGCACCAGGTAAACTACTTAATTAGATGATTTACACATTTTTCGAACCAAATCTAGACTAGCTACTTGAAGTGGTATGCGCGCACCAAAAGAAAAAAAAAGAAAAAAGGAGAAGGGTAAAAAAAAAAGTGGTATGCACATACATATCTACTTGGCCTTTCTAAAGGGTCTATGGAGTATGGACTATGCATCTTTCAGCACCTGCCATATAATGTAAAATAATTAAGCTGCCCATGTATAAAAAAATTAACAGTACTAATGTAGTTAAAACGATTATAACGTGTTACTATCCGAGTACTATTTACTTTAGGTAGCAACGAATACATACTTATGAGATATACTTACTTCTTACTTTAGGTAGCAATGAATATATACTTATGAGATATACTTACTTGCAAGTACTTGTTAAATAACTTGATTAAATTCCACAAAAGGTGAAACCAGGCTTGTTGACTTAGCCAATGTCCTGCAGTCCTGGTTACTATTAATTAAACAGATGAACCGACCACTTTAAGCTAACCAATTACTTATCAAACTACAAATAAACATCAGAATATGGTCATCACGTTTTCGAATATTAGAGGATGAGTAGTTTAGTAGCCTTCACGTCAGTCCCAAATTAAAAGCATACCAGACAATGCCAATAACTATATATAGGAATCCACCTATTCCCTTAACATCAACTATCAGTACAACAAGTCCAAAACTCACACAATTAAGCTTTTAGTACTTCAAAAAAGATGGCAAGAAACCAAGTTATTATACTATCCCTACTTCTTGCATTGGCCTTTCAATTGACACTAGCGTACGATCATCATCACTATCATCATGTCGCGGTGGCCAAACCTATTGAGACGACTGTAAACGTGGTGATCGAAGGCATGGTGTATTGCCAAAGTTGTGATAGTTATGGATCATGGTCATTGTCAGGAGCTAAGCCTATAGCAGCAGCTAAAATAAGTGTTATTTGCAAAGATTACAAGAAAAGAGTAAGCTTCTACAAAGCATTTGACACAAATGCATATGGCTATTTTTATGCAGAGTTGCAAGGTTTCACAATGGGACATTCTTATCTTGATCATCCTCTTCAATCATGCCGTGTGAAATTGGTCTCTTCTCCTTTAGAAAACTGCAACATGTTTAGTAATATTAATTATGGACTCAATGGTGCTTCACTTAGATTTGAAGACAAAACATTGGATAGAAGTGATTATAAAGCTATAATTTATACTGCTGGTCCTTTGGCTTTTCGACCAGCTTACTGCCCTCCTAAATAATTTTTTTAATGTTTTTGTAATTTCTTAAGGTCCAATTAACAAGAGTCTGCACTATGATTTTTGTCCTGTATACTAATTGCAAGTTAAAATGTTATGTTATCCTTTTTGTCCTGTGTACCAACAACGTAAGTTGTAAGTATTGACTTATTTC
Organism: Petunia x hybrida; assembly: GCA_037355625.1. NCBI lineage: Eukaryota > Viridiplantae > Streptophyta > Magnoliopsida > Solanales > Solanaceae > Petunia > Petunia x hybrida. Next base: position 971,371 of record JBBBVM010000739.1, on the reverse strand, counting down.
TTTTTGTTGCATTTACTAGTCCGAAAAAGACATCCTCAAGTTTACCAAACTGGTGTAGCAACTAAAACAATAATTGCCAGTATGCCATAAAAAGTTGTCTTTTGCTACTAACTTTTAAGTCTCTTTTTATTAAAAGGTGAAGTACAAAGTGGGGAAGACAGAGTGGAAAGTGGATACACTAAACCACAAGTGATTGGATCAGAAAGCTGAAAAGGCCTTTTTTCACTTCAAAATAAAATAAATCCAACCAAAGAGGATAATAATAATAGAAGGAATCCAGACTAAATGGGTTAAAACCCAAACTAAAGCGTACTTTTTTGGCCAAAAATAAAATAGTTTGCACCTAAATTCAACGACCTACGCTATTAAAATTAACGAAAACAACTGACGAACATTAGGCTATATTTTAGGTCGTGCTTTATAGTAACGATCCACAAAATTTGCAAATATGCTACTACACATATCTCTATCTAATTTTTGGAAATAACTCAAGAAATCAACATGATATAAATGAGATTCTAAACTCCTATATTTGGATAAGGAGTGAATATCGGGCCCTGCTGATTTTGAACCGACACGTTAATTGTGATATATCTGGGCAAAGCAGTGACATTGTCGATCAGTGAGGCAGTGGCCAATGAACAACTGACAAAGTCATAACTCATAGCGCACCTCTCTTATTTGGTTAAACAAACAGGTCATGGAATTCGACGCGCTCATATTTCGCACACATATTTGAATTTGGAATAGGAAAAAGATTTTAAAATTGAGTTCATCCAATACAATTTAACTTTGAAAAGTTTATCAAATTCTAATCGAGATAAACAAACTAGATAGTGAGCATCCAAGGAAATTTTTTACTTGGACAATTGTCGATATATAACTATAATTAAGCTCATTACACAATATTTGAAAGAGATTGTGAAGGATATTTATGATATTATGTCATTAAATAGGCAATTAGAAGCAAAAAATTTCACCAAATACCCTCAATAAGAGGTGGTCTTACCTAATTGCCCCCATTTAGAAATATTTTAACTAAATGCCCTCCACCTCATAACCCCTGTGAAAGTACTATTTTGCCCCTATTCTAACATAATTCACGTTTCTCCCCTGAAAAGGTTTCTCTCTCTCTCAACGTTCCTGGTCTGCCGTTTCCCCTTCTTTTTTCGTTTTGTGCTGGAGATTTAGGGTTCGTATTCTCTATTTTCCCGTGTTTGTTGTATTATTTTTTGTTTAAATTGTTATTTTTACTAAGCCTAATCATTTATCTGCAAATTATTTCACTAGTAATTTTATTTGTATACTTATTGGAGCTGTTTATATATTTATTTGTCAGTTATTTCAATTTTGATTTATGTTTGAGATTTTTGTAGATTTTTTTGGTTGTGTTTGTTTGATTCCGGTCATTTGAAGTTTCAAATTTCATATAGCGTACAATCTTGGCTATTGCCAAGAGTTGTATAGACTTTTTCTAAATTGGTTATTGCAGTAGAGTTTAAAGTATTCGCAATAGCCAATACTCTAGAAATTTTTCAATGTAAGGTCCCATTTTCAGCAGATCGTAAAGTCTTGGCTATTGCCAATAGTTGTATAGATTTTTTCTGAATTGGTTATTGCAATAGAGTTTAAAGTCTTGGCTATTGCCAATATGTTTAGATATTTTAAGTGTATGTGTTCCCTTTGCACCAGAACTGAAAGTCTTGGCTCATAGATTTTCTCCTGAAGTGTGTTACTGCAGTAGAGTTTAAAGTCTTGGCTATCGCCAATACTTTTAGAGATTTTTAGTCTAACTTTCACATTTCATCAGAAATTAAAGTCTTGGGTACAGGCAATACTTGCGGAGACTATGTGTACAATTTGCCCTTTCTGGTAGAGCTTAAAGTGTTGGTTATTGGCAGTAGTTGTAGTTAACTTGCTTGTTCTATAGGTGTTTTCTGTTTTTTTAGTTGTATTTGTTTTTTGTGGCAGGAATTTTTCTGCATACTCATTGTGAGTTCATGATGGTACATCATAATGTATGTTCCATTGTCTGTTGCTTTCTGTTTTGTTATCATATTTCTAATAGTGTTGTTGAATATGTATATTTTATTTTTTGTTTCCATAGGAAGGAGATCAAAATTTTAAGTTTGAGTACTGGTTTGATGCCAAAGGTTCATGGGTGGTGATGGGAAGTATAGTAGTTTGGTTAGTGAATTTTTGACGGATCGGCAATTGATGTTGTCGAAAGGTGGAGTTTTCGGCAAATTTATGGAGTATTTTTGTATATGGTCTTTTCAATATTGTTTCATTATTTTGTTATTATGTGTTGTCATTGTTATTTTTTTAAATTTTGCAGGTAATGGATATTGAATCTTCTGATCATGATCATGTACATTTAGATGTGGTGGATGATTTTATAAGTCAACAAAGATTTTCTGATGAAGGTGCTAGGAAGATGCAAAAATGTGATGTGGGCGATGAATTTCCAAATTTTCGTTTGTTACCTCCGTCGCAAGATGATCCGTGTAGTAGTCCAAATAAGATTTTTAGTACTCCAAAAGAGTTAGAGAAAGCTGATGAGTAGTTTTAATTACGTGTGTTTCATATTTACTCTGCTTTTTATGTTTATGTAAACAAGTACACTTGGATGTTTGATATTCTTGTTATTTTAAAGACTGGAGTTGTTTTGAATTGGATGAGATGGAAGAGTTAGCAATTGCAAGACTTCAAGGCTTTTTAGTTGTTGTGGGGTGAAGGGATTAGATGGAAAGTCTTGCCAATAGGCAAGACTTAAATTATAGTTAATTAATTTCAAGTCTGATATTATATAATTAATTTAAAATTGATAAATAATTCGTGGAGGGTTGTGCTGGTAATATTTTTGCCAAGACTTGGTGGACATTTAGTTGTCAATACTATTGTCTATGGCAAGACTTCAAGGCAACTTAATTATTTCTAATATTAAAGTCGATAAATAAGTTTCAGTAGGAAGTCTTACCCTTTGCCAAGACTTTGCGTCAAGTTAAATTGAATTGGTTATCTGTATGAGTGTAAAGTCTTGGCTATAGCCAAAAGTTCAGTTTATTAATAATATTAATTTTCCAATCACGTTTGATTTTTAAAAATATTTAAAATCAACAAATGCCCTTCCTTTTGATGAAACACCATGCTATGGTCAGCTTCACAAAGAATTCGCATGTACTTGTGGTGGTGGTGGTGGTGTTGTTACTTGACATGTCATTTATTTTAATAACTTCTACTATGAAGCGGGATTTTTTAAAATTGTCATCATTCTTCAGCAGATACATGCAAGTCATAAATTCTTGATCATTTGTTACCATCATGCCTCTGCACGTTTCAAGATTCGTATCAAACCTTATCTTTGCTTCACTTTCATCAGTGTTGATGCTTAGAGCATTACAATTTTTTTTTTCAAATGCCTGGTAGGTTATATCGTCTTTGACAAGTATCAACTTTATGTCATGATTTCTGTATCTGCTGTTTGCATCTCATTCCCATTATAAGCTATGCAAATTCAATGTGTTGCCATAGTACTAATCCTGCACATAATCAATACAAATAATATGCTTTAATAGAAGCAGGATCATCGGTAAAAGTGTTGCCTTTTTCTGGGCTTAAGGTCTTGCAAAGAAGTCTCTCTTACGTGCCTATTGCACCAGAGCTGCAACTCTTGGCAATAGCCAAGACTTGGAGAGACTTTGTCTGCAAGCCCCCCATAGTAACAGTCTTTAAGTGTTGGCAATAGGCAAGAAGTCTCTCCTAGGTGCCTATTGCGCCAGAGCTGCAACTCTTGGCAATAGCCAAGACTTGCAGAGATTTTGTGTGCATGCCCCTCATAGCAACAGTCTGAAAGTCTTGGCAATAGCCAAGAAGTTTCTTCTAGGTGCTTATTCCACCAGAGTTGCAACTCTTGGCAATAGCCAAGACTTGCAGAGACTTTCTCTGCAAGTCCCCCATAGCAACAGGTCTGAAAGTCTTGGCAATAGCCAAGAAGTCTCTGCTTTGTGCTTATTGCACCAGAGCTACAAGTCTTGGCTATACCAAGACTTGCAGAGAATTTGTCTGCAAATACCACCATTGCAACAGGTCTGTAAGTCTTGGCAATAGGGAAGAAGTGTCTACAAGGACCTTATTGCATCAGAGCTGCAAGTCTTGGCTATAGCCCCTCATTGCAATAGGGTTGAAAGTCTTGGCAATAGGCAATAACTTTGTACAAGCCTCCCATTGCACCAGAGCTTAAACTATTGTCAATAAGCCAAGACATTTCCAGGATTGATAGATTTTATTTTTTTATGAAAGTGCATATTACAGTTACTGTAATCAATCTAATGTCATATGTTTTGTGATTGTTATAAATAAAAACCATATCTCGTTTGGTTTATATAGAATTTTAACCAAAGTTAAGCATAATATGAATGAAATTATAACTGTTAGTAAAATTCAATAGCAATTTGAAAAATTCTTATAGTGAACCTTTGCTTGAACGGAGCAATCTCTGAAAGGAATAGGGCTTTAGAGTTGCTGTGATCGCGTGAATACTGAAAAGGAAGGGATGAATTGTACGCGTCTCTTTATTGGTTTGTAGGGGTATTTTGGTCCGAAAAAAATTTCATTAAACTAATGAGGGTATTTTTGCTAAACATCTGTTAGTAAGGGCAATTTGGCAAACCATGGCTTCCGGTAGCATATTTTTGCAATTCGGCCATTAGAAGAGACTTTCTTTTGCAAATATGGATTAAATAAGTGATTCATTACAATTCGGTAATGCTATGTTAAAATCTTCTACATTTTCAATATAAACGATGTTAAATTTGAGTATTTTGTAACCTCCTGTTTAAGAAAGGGGGTTCACTCATCTTTAAAGTAAATGACTATTATTTCCTTACGCCAAACAGTTAAAATATCACCAATTATGTGTTGTACTATAGTAGCTCCTTCAATAGTAATTAGAAGTTCGAATTCAAGCCATAGTTAGAGTCATTTCGGTAGAAATGTCTTATTTAACGTGTTACTTTTCGACACGAATCTATAAAAATTCATGTACCAAAGCGGTACCAAACACTAGGTGTTGCGCAAAAAAAAAAAAAAAAAAGGGTTTAAGGGGTAAGTGAAATTTAGAACAATAGATATATACCATTAGGGGTGTTCACGGTTTGGATAAAAACCAAACCAAACCGAAAACCAAACCGAACCGATAAAAAAAACCGACACTTTGTTGGATATGGTTTGGTATGGTTTTGAATTTTCAAAAACCGCAAACATTTGGTTTGGTTTGGTTATAGGAAAAAAAAAACCGAAGAATTAACCAAACCGAACCGACAATTATAAATATAATTTTTATAATGATGTACATTAATATTTAATATTTTATATAATTTTTTAAAGTATTTTATGTATTTTCAAATTTCAATGACAGTTAACGTGACTGGACTAGAGTTAGTGTGACAGTCTTGGAGAACCATGTACCTTTAATGGTCTGAAGAATCAAGTCCAACAATTAATGGTGAACTAAACCTTAGCAGTTAGTAGTAAATTGCTGTATTTTTTTTTTAAAGAAGTGCATAACCTATTTTATACTTAGTACTTGTTCAAGTACATTAATTGAGTACATTATAGTTTGGTGGATATAAAGTACTGGTAGAAACTACAAAGTACCCTTTTGCATTTGGAGATTGAGAAATAAAAGGGAGGAACATGCATAAGCCCCTCTCTAATATGCTAATGAAGATATGAATGTCATAAAAGTAAAAATTTCCAAATATTAGCAATTCAAACTTTGACAAAGGCCAGATTGTTGAAGCTATAAACTTTGATGACGCTGAGGTTGGTTTTTGGAGGGCGGCAAAAGTGTGCTTGCTTTTCTGCTTCTACCATTTAGAAGCCTCTTTGAAACAGGAGACATCATTTGATCTGTTAGACTTGTGTAACTTCCCGGGTATTTGAATGGCTTAGGAACCTTAAGGCGATCAGGGGTATTTTTACTTTTGGTTCTGTATGATTTGAAATTTGGCACACTACTTCTATTTTGTACATTGAAGCCATAGTTTTATGCACACTTATCTATCCCATGCTGTAATCAATATTCAAGAAAATTTCAGCTAGTCAATGTTCAATTCTATATACAAAATAAATCACATGTCCAACAGTCATTGTGATTTGTCAAAAACAAAAAAAAAACTGACTAACCGAACCAAACCGACATTAACCAAACCGATGGATATAACTTTTATTTGGTTTGGTTTGGTTTTAAGAATTTAAAAACCGAATATATTGGTTTGGTTATGGTTTTAACCAAAAACCAACCAAACCAAACCGTGAACACCCCTATATACCATTGTTTAAAAGGGGGGGGGGGGCATGGGGCTTGTGTCTCATGGGTCTTATATTTTTCTTTTAATTTTTAAATACATAAAATTCCAAAATAACACGATAAAAAATAGTTCTCATTCATAAATAAATATAAAATTTCTTTCAATTAGCAAATAATATGATAAATAAGACATGAAGATAATAACACGTGATGTTATAAATTTCAATTTTTTTTTTTTAAAAAAAACATTCAAATGATATTTATCCCCACAATATTCTCAATTGTATAATATGTGATACTATATCCCTTCAATTGAGTTATTCTCAATATTTATATTTCTAGATGAATAAAAACTCAAGACTCACTTTTAAAAGAATTTTGCGGGTCAAGAATGTTAATTAAGGGATTTTATACATAATTTGCATAGGTATTGTTGGGCGAGCCTCGAGCATCATTAAGATAACAATCTATATCATAGGGTAGCCCTACAAAGCTAAAATAAAAAAGCCTTCATCATAGGGTTAGCATAGAAGATAATAATGCGAAATTCAAGAAGGTGAGGGGGAATGAATACCAGATCATAAGCAAATCAAAAAGCTATTTCATGTGGAGTTAACTATTTCGTGTGGAGTGAATCTAGTGCAACCCTATAACCTATAGGCACTCAGTGAGCCTTCAACTATTTCCTTCCCTAGTTTGAGTTGACCGAAGGCCAGCGGGCGGAGCGAACCAAAGACGTTGGTGATTGATTCCTTCCAAAGGAGCCGACCCTTACATTATAAAAAAAAAAGATTAGTTTCCGATCAGACAAGTGAAGCTGCTAGAGTTTACTTTTTTGTACTCACATTTATCCAATATCCCATATTCGTATGGTGGCATGCTGTTCTATGTGAATCCAAGTCCGAAGGACATCCTACCAAAATCACATAATTAGAACATTGGTATGGTTTTATTCTATTTATTATATTAAAGGTTATGTTTTTTTTTTTTTTTCGGGGCTTCTTCTCATTCTTCTTTAGCACCTTTGTTAGAGATCGGTGCTCTTAATACCCAACACCGGATGCTCGAGACATAAGTCTTATAGAGCCAAACCGCACACATAGTTTGCAAGTGCCCCACCCTGAAGCCAATCTCGAGTGAGTCATAGAAAAGTCTTTTCAATTAGAAAAATACAACAAAAACATAAAAAGTGTGGTCTCACAGGGTCGGGACATAATAAGGTATATTAAGATTTTATCCTACTTTGTGTGAGATAGAGAATTTGTTTCCAATACACACTCGCCTCAAAATTTAAAAGGAAAAATATAAAGAGGAATTGGAAAATGGTTAAGAAGTTGCATTTGGAGTGAATCACAGAAAGACCCTTTCTAAGTAAAAGGGAAAAAAGAGGAGAGTCATTCAACACGGAAGACCAGTTGCGTCACTCCTATTTTCTTCTCGTCATTCAGGTTCAGTTGTAGATCTACTTCTTCATTTTCGCCCATCTCACTAAACCCATCACACCTTTTTTTGACCGATCCGTAAGTTTACATTTTCATGAATTAGATACTGTTTAAATTTCATTTCATGATTTATAGTAAAGTTTTTAATCAGTTATTCACTTGTTTAGAAAGATCTACAACTTATTTTAATCATACATTGTAATATCTGGATTTATTGAATTTCGCCGTCTTTTTAAGTAAATATAATTTTACTGCAATTGTTGGTAGAAAGAATGTGAATTACCGTTGATGAAATCTCACTGGAGATAAAAACGCTAGATGATTTATTCTCATCTGTCTAAGCCTCGTTTGGACAGAATTACACAGTACTTGTGCTAGTGGGAGATAGCATGTACTCAGTGGAATTAGTCAAGTGCACACATGCTAAACCTTGGTAAAAAAAGTTACCAAGTGCTTGTGCTAGTGAGAAGTAGCAGATAGTCAGTGGAATTAGTCGAGATAAGCACAAGCTAGCCTAGAAACTAGTGTTATCGTAAAAAAAAAAAAAAAGAAAAGAAGATATGCGTAATGTATCCTATGTCATGTATTCAAATACCTTTAAAAATACTAGGTGATTTATTCTCCATCTTAGCCGGTACTTGTGCTAGTGAGAAGTGAGCTAGTAGATTCTTAATGGAATTAGTTGAGGTGTGTACAAGTTAGCCCGGACACTAGCGGTAGATGTTGGATAGAAAGTGCGGGTTAGCAGAACCCAGTAGCTTTGATGCGGACTTTGTATTTGTGTTAGAAGAATCACTAAATTTTTAAAAAAATTATGTTTAGAACTGAGGTCAGTGTCCTAAAATGTAGGACTCTTAAGATTCAAATCCTGGATCCGCCTTTATTGGACACCACCGTTATTTAAAAGAAGTAAGAAGATATGCTTAATGTATGCTATGCCATTATTCTATATACTTAGGTCCTGCATAACGTAATAAGTGGTAATGTTGGTGTTTAATTAGTTTAATCCATCAGTGCTGCCGTATTTATTTTTCTTTTAATAAATTAGTATAGGTGATATGTTTATTTCAATAAGAGTAAAGTTATAGGACTGAGTAAAATTAAGAGTAGATGTCTTAATCCTAAATCAACTAAGCTTTAAATTTGTTAGGGTCGGTTCTATGAACTTTGTATCCACTCAGCTTTATTTGGGTCCATAAAATAACATTGTTACTATTGATTTATGATATTATGACTGTTTTTATAGTGGCTGTGAATTACCACAACTCTTCTCCTTTATCCACACTTGGGAGTTGGGACTGGCTTTGTGAAGCTTACGTAGGTCGAGTCAAGCTAGGAGGTGTCCATTGACAATAAATATGAATGCAGAATGACTGCTGAACTTTTGAAACATCTTTAGGATGTAGTTATATAGGCATGCGTCTGTTTGACTTATCTTCAGTTGAGTTGCACCATATATGATGTGTGCTATTTGGTATACCGTATACATGCTACCTTATTTGCTGAAGGCATGATGTAACTTCATGTTCTAGAACTAGAAGCTATTAGACATGTAACTGGTCATCAGAAAATATATGGATTTGGCTCCTGTTTGGTCTCCTTATGGCACCATGTTTAAATAATTTTGCTTGGTTTTCTGTTTTTGGTTAAGCTCTTTGGGATGCTTCCTGCAGGACACTTCTTCTTCACAGGATGTCATTAGTGCTTCATGGGCTATGCTTATGAGATTGAATTATCTCCTGCATGATGATAGTCAATGAGCTGTTCTTGTACAATGTGAGAATGGACTAGAAAACACTGATGTAAAGAGTAACTTAGCTTACAGCTTGTAATTTCTGCAAACATGGTGCTTAACAAAGTTGCAGATATTATTTCCGCTGCAGTGGCTCGTGTCTCGACCCCAAAGACATCTAACACTCCGTATACATCATTGGGGTTGCCACCTCTGCCAGGTTCACATAGTGTTTCCAACTTAGATCAGAGGAATAAGCTGAGACTTTCCTCATCCCTTCAAGATCTATCTGCGTACCGGCAGCTTGATCTGGACGATGGCGATCCTAATCCTGAATTAGAGAGGGGTTCAACTAATTTAAAAAGGATAAATCTTTTTAAGAAAGAATCCTTGGGCTCAAGTTTCTCCAAGGAGAAGGCATCACCAGCCGTCACTTCTGCAAGAAAGAAATGGGTGCGAGTTATCTTGGTTCTCTTCTGCTTGCTATTGGCCACATTGCTCCTATATATGCTATTCTTTTATTTTAACTTATTCCGGGCAGAGTCAAAATTTTATGTTGTGCTTGATTGTGGTAGCACTGGGACCCGTGTTTATGTATATCAAGCATCCCCGAACTATAAAAAAGATGGCAATCTGCCAATTGTATTGAGATCACTGCCAGAAAGTTTCCAAAGAAACTCAAAAGTACAGAGTGGACGAGCTTACAACAGAATGGAAACAGAACCTGGATTTGACAAGTTGGTGCACAATATATCCGGCTTGAGAAGAGCAATCAAGCCACTAATTAAATGGGCAGGGAAGCAAATCCCCAGGCAAGCACATAAGACTACTTCTCTCTTTTTATATGCTACAGCTGGTGTTCGTAGACTTCCAAGTTCAGACTCAGAATGGCTTCTTAATAATGCTTGGTCCATTCTGAAAAGTTCGCCTTTTTTGTGCAAGAGAGAATGGGTCAAAACTATCACTGGCACAGAGGAAGCTTATTTTGGATGGATTGCTATGAACTATCAAACTGGTATATTGGGGGCAATACCTAAAAAAGAAACATTTGGTGCACTTGACTTAGGTGGCTCTTCGCTGCAGGTTACTTTTGAAAGCAAGGAGAATCACCCTGATGAAACTAGTTTAGAGCTGAACATTGGCGCTGTTAATCATCATCTCACTGCTTATTCATTAGCTGGATATGGCCTGAATGATGCTTTTGATAAGTCTGTGGTTCATCTTCTCAAGAGGCTCCCCAAGATCACTGATGCAGATCTCACCAGTGGAAACATTGAGATCAGGCATCCATGTCTGAATTCTGGTTACAAGGAGCAATATATCTGTTCTCATTGCGTTTCCCTATACCAAGAAGGTGACAGTCCTTCCACTGGGAGAGAAGTTCCTGGTAAAGGGGGAAAACCTGGAGTTCGCGTTCAGCTTGTTGGAGCTCCAAAATGGGGAGAATGCAATTCACTTGCAAAAGTTGCTGTTAATTTGTCTGAATGGTCTGACAAAAGCCCGGGAATGGATTGTGAGTTGCAGCCCTGTGCTCTTGCAGAAAATCTTCCACGTCCTTCGGGCGAGTTCTATGCTATGTCTGGCTTCTATGTGGTACACCGCTTTTTTAACTTGACCCCTGATGCTGCGCTTGATGATGTCCTAGAAAAGGGTCGGGAATTTTGTGAGAAGACTTGGGATATTGCAAGGACTAGTGTTGCACCTCAGCCTTTCATTGAACAGTATTGCTTCAGGGCACCATATGTTATCCTTTTGCTGAGAGAAGGCTTACACATCACCGACAGTCAGGTAACCATTGCTTCCGGAAGTATTACTTGGACACTAGGGGTTGCACTGTTGGAAGCTGGAAAGAAAATTTCAACCAGGGTGGAATTGATTAGTTACAAGATATTGCTCATGAAGATGCACCCAATTATTCTTTTTGCTATTTTGTTTGCTTCATTGGCGGTTCTTCTGTGTGCATTATCATGTGTTGGGAAGTGGATGCCCAGGTTCTTCCGTAGGACATATCTTCCCCTTTTCAGGAGTAATAGTGTTTCATCCACATCTATAATCAACATTCCAGCTCCTTTCAATTTCAAGCGGTGGAGTCCTATTATTACAGGTAATTTCTTCTGAAAAGCATGTGTCTGGTGTTATTATACTAGTAGTTTAGAAGATGTTAAATGCTGTATTCATTGTGGGATTGATACAAAAACGAGCATTTCTATACCTTCTAATACTTAATTCTTTCAGACCATGTTTGATTATGCACCAATAAGATACCTTCTCAAAAAAGAAGAAGATTATGCACTAGTAAGATATATGGCCTAGAAACTTTGGCGTACTATGCTCAAATCAAAACATATAATGATTGATGAGAACACAGAATGTTTTCATGTTCGCTGCCAAAGTGCACATACTATTGGTAGTCGTTACAGGAAGGTCTTTTGAATCCAAGTTTACCTCTGTGCCCTTTTGTATCTGCTTTCTGGAGACTTTCTGTACTGACTTGAATTGTTCAACTCTTATCAGTTAATAATTTCAAAGATTAATTTGGAAGAAAATTTGATACTTCCGCTATCCTTTTGTACCAATTGTCGTTGCAAATCTGGGGTTAGTTGTGAATCCTTGTGGATCATCTAAAGTCTAAATATTGTGAATCCAGGACTTCAGCAAGTGGAGTTGAATATAATTCTTATGCTCTGGCATAGCCAGGTTCCTCAACTTATGGTCGTTTTATTGCTGCCATAGACTGTTATCTTCTAGGGGAGTAACTTTTCGTGGTACTTTTAGTTGCTGGCTGACACGGAAGATTCCGTTTTGGTGATAAAAGCTAATGCTTGGCATGGATTACAGTAGAAGGGTAATCCAGTAGTTGAGTCATTTAACCGACTTCTACATACTTGTGACACCAACTTTGGTGTTTAGTAATTAAATATTGCCCGCCAAAATATAATACTTTACAGTTTGATGTCATAGTCTAATGTTTTAGTGCCAAGCAGCTTAATTTCTCATATATCCTTCTTTTGATGTCAATTTTGTCTTTCAGGCGAAGGAAGAGTGAAGACGCCCCTCAGTCCAACAATTGCTAATACTCAACAGAGACCATTTGACACTGGCCATGGTTTAGGTGGCAATGGTATCCAGCTCACTGAGTCTTCCTTATACTCATCGTCTAGTAGTGTAGCACATAGTTTTTCATCGGGTAGCTTGGGGCAGATGCAATTTGAAAGTAGTACCACAGGTTCCTTCTGGTCCCCTCACAGAAGCCAACAGCGTCTCCAGAGTAGGAGATCCCAATCACGAGAAGATCTTATTTCTTCATTAGCTGAAGTGCCAAAGATCTAAAACTGATGGTAATATTGCTTCCTTAAGAAAAAATTATGGGCTGATGATTTCTAATGGCTCATTAGCTCGAATTGAAAATTTTCATCGGCTACAAGTCTCATGGCACGCACTTGTCATATGTACTTTAGAGGCTCGACAATGAGGCTACTACTTGGCCTACGGAAAGCTTATTATCTGACTTTGCATAGACTAGATTCATTACACGGATATTATCAAGAGAAGACTGGCCTCATTAACCAAGGTGGCTGTGCAGGACAACAGAGGACTACTTAGTATGCAGAGCTTGACAAAGATTTGCATACTGTGAATAACTGAATATTAGGGATACCGATGAACTCCAACTGCGATTCAAACTTGATAATCCAATGTTTCACATGATTTGATCAGAGAGATGCAATGGCATATTGCAGAGACCATGGGAGGAGGTTCTCTAGTGCTGTCCTTTATCGAAAGTGAATGAGGTGGCCAACTTGTAAATGGTCAAATTGGTGGACCTCAGGTTAGGTTAGCTCGAGATTTTGGTAACTCATTCTCTAGTCTTACTTCACAGATTATACTGTTCCCTTGATTCTTTTGTACTACCATTATTCTAATGTACTGTTTACAGAATCCCACATTTTCAGAAACATACAAGCATCATATCTAATTATTTGTAGAATACATAGCTAAGATCATTGAAAAGGTCAAAAGGAGCACTGTACTGAAAATTTTGCTCCCTTTGAAACGCCTGGTTATCCATCCCGAATGACTAGTCTATACGCACACAACCAGAAAACTTCTGCAGTTCTTGGACTTCGAAACATCCTTATTCCAGGTCTAAGAGCGTCATTCCAGGCCACGGCCGGTTAAAGTAGAAATTTTACTAAACTTGGCTTTAGGATCATTGGAAATATGAACTAAGACACAAAATGTTAAGGCTTGAAACAAGTTAAAAATGTTTTCCTAAAATTGATATTTGCTCCATCTCCTTGAGATTATTACGAGATTGTATGCAAATGGTTTTAGTGGACATACCAGCCTTTGAGCAACTTTCGTTAAAAGTGTAAACTTTCGGAGAAGAAAGAGATCTTGGAGAGTGGTGGTAAGTGAATGAAAAGCTATGCAGAAATGACGTTGGAATCCTCCAAAATAGAAGATTTAGAATATATAGACTTCATGACCACAATATGGTGAAAAGATACATAATCTCATTTAAGACAACTTCTCAATTAAAATTTTGTTAACAATTTCTGATAGTATCTTTAAATAAACTTATACTATCTTTGTGCTCTGATTTGATTGGTTGGCTTATCATGTCTTTAAGTTAAAATACACTTAATTATTGCTCTAATTTACTAAAAGATCATGAGTAGGTCTCGTTAGTGGTTTAACACCACCAAAGAGAGTGCGACATATGATTATAGAATCTTAATAAAATTTTGGTTGGGAATTTTGACCAAACGACCTCTCGAAAGGTGATTCTTGCATCTGTGAGAATCACGAACTCTTTTAACCTTGCTTTTTGTTTCCCACATGGTGGTCAATATCCGCTTTGAGACCTGATTAATCTGGATTCGTGCTCAGGTTAAACTCACTGAAACTTCATTCCAACTTGCATAAAAGAAATAGAAAGACGGGCCGCTGTGATGAGCAACACAAAGCTATCAATAGAAAAGTTCTTTCAAATTAAAAGCAGGAGGCTTCATCAACATCATCATACATTGGTCTAGTTTCAGCAGAGTTTGCCTCCAAACCATCAAGGTACTGCTGATAGAGATATGATGCAAAACCCCATAAGCCTAAAAACAATGATACTAACTTCAAACCACTCATACTATCATGCAAAACTACCACAGCAGATAGTTGAGTGAGAGGAACTCCTAGAATTAAAATCACATTGCTAAACAAGGAAGAGACCTTGAAAATCAATCCAATGGAACCTAGTGTTGCTGCTTGAGAATAGATTATTCCTAAAGTCAAGTACAAGACATATGAAACCTTTCCTAATCTATACTCTTCCATTTCTTTCTCCAAAGTCTTCCAATCCCCACTAGCAAAGAGCCCCATTAAGCCAGCAAGTGTTGCAAATAGGCATTGATAAATGGTCATGTGCATAACAACTTTAAAAGATCCATTCTTGAAAATCTTTTGAAATGCAAGTTCTGTCAAAGAATTAAGCAAGCCAAAGCCAGCGGCTCCAAGAATTGTAGCAAAAACCCCTATCAAAAGTCCTCGTAGAGATACCTCTTTGCCAACAATACCACTGGACTCTCCTTCATTGAAGACAACGAGCACGGAGGAAGTAGTGAGAAGCACTAGAGAATTTAGTATAGCTGGTGTAATCTTTTGCCCGTTGAGGAGGAAAGAGAAGACGCCATTGAAAGCCAGTTGTGTGGATGAAATTAAGGTATAAGTAGAGGCTGGAAGGTATTGTAAGCCAACAGAATTTAACCAGCTGTTTCCTGCTAGAAGTAAACCAAGGGAAACACAAACTAATGCAGGAATGAAACTAGAAGGCTGCTTTATACTAACTTGTTCTTCAGTATTCTTATGATCTTTGTTGGAAGAAAAGAAGCAAAGGAGAGGGAAGAGGACTGGAAAACCAGCAAACGGAACAAGACTAGACATCCATTCGCTCCGACCACCATAGTCGAAATAAACTTTACCCAAGAGTGTTTGAACTATCTGGCCTGAAAGGACAAAGAATGTAAGGATGGATATTTGGAGCCACACCTTAAGTTTACCTGATTCAGGAGTACTAGTATTTGTTTTCTCTATATCTGCTGCTTCCAGACCTGTAAATTTAACATTAATATGAAGAAAGTATGATACTCCATCCTCATCTATTAAAGAGGACTGCCAGTATACATCAATTGAATCATCAATATATGGAAGATCATTATTTTATCACAGAAAATGGAGAGGACTTTGATTTGGCTTATGAGTTATGCTAGTTTAGCCACATGACCTATTGTTGGGTGCAGGAATAAAAACCTCTGGGTCGCTCAAAAGAAAATGAAACTTCATGTAAGTTGTGGAGATGCTCTTAATAGTTTGAGGCTTTTTCAAGAAAACCGTGCGAGTTTGGCTTAAAGTGAACAGTACCATATCGTTAAGAGTATCCTTGGACAAACTTAGCCAACAACTATAATAACCAACAACAACAACAAAAAACTATAGCCATGTATCTCATACAAGTAGAAATATTCCTTCTTCTTTGGAATTCTATTTATACGTTTTGTTGGGATACTTTTCTCTGGAATGCTTTAGGAGAAACTTTATATTTTAAAAAAAACGAGTAAAACGGCTGGAAAAGAAGGGCAAAAAAATACAAGGAAGGAAGGAACTTACAAGGGATATGCAGCAATTTTTGTTGAGATTCTTCCATGTGTACACTGACAGAAAAAAGTATGATCCTGCAGTTTATTTTCCAAGAAAGACTTTATAAGGTATTTAGTTTTTTTTTTTGGCTCTTACTTTATTTCTTTTAGCTTCATAGTGTTGCTTCTGTAAGTAACAGGGGATTGAAGCAGTGGGAATTATACCTCCTGGAAAGCAAACTCCAAAAGCCAAGGAAAGTCAATTGTTTTCAGAAAATATTGGAAGATTATTATTTTACATGTAACGTGTAATTTGCTTAACTACAGTAACACACACTATCATCCTCTATTATACAATACTCCATCTGTTCAAAAAAGGATGATATGTTTCGAATTTTGATAGTCGAACAAGTTCATTTTGACCGTGAATTTGAAATATAATCTTTAAATTCTTTGGAACGATATTTATATATTTAGAAACTAGATAAAAAGTATTATAAGTCACAATAATTAATAATTCAAAATATTTAAAAGAAATATGAAAATATTACGATCAAAGATAAACTCGTTTGACTGTCGAAATTCGAAATATGTCATCCATAATGGAACGGATGGAGTAACATTTTACTATAACTATCAAGTTTCTTTAAAATTGATTTTTCATGCTACGTTACATATTATGTTCTCTATAACATCATTTCATTATATCAGTCATATACGGACAAACAATATTATTATCAGAGATTTGACTTTATTAAAATATCTACGAAAGGAAAAGAAATTTACATAATCACATGAAATGTATGACTTGTAGGGGCAGGGATCCACACAAAAAGGTTGGGACAGATATTTTAGATCATCCAGAAAAGAAGAAATGTCCACGATCAGGAAGGACTTAATTAAGCATTAAAATAACTATGTGGCAATATAAAAACTTGAGTATTGATTATTTTAAAGGACTTTCAAGCTCACTGGCTTTAGTATGAATATTTTTTAGAAGTGGCAATTAGGATAGCTTAAGGATCTTAATCAGAAACTTATACAAGATCATATTAATATTAGGATCATGACCTCCTACTACTTTAGAATTAAATGGCAGTGTAAATCTTAACTACCCAACTACTTATACAAAATGAGAAAATAATGTAGTTTGAATTAAAGAAGAAAGGAAGGGGGAGAGTTGAAAATTATGCATCAGCAGATTGATCTGATCTGTTTGCTGGTTAATTGAAAATTGACACGATTCATTCACAACTATATTTTTAAAACTAAATTAAGTAGAATGAACAAGTCATTTTCATATGTGGTCTGTGGTCAGGTAGTTAGAGGACGCCAAAAATGTTAGACACCAATTATTCACAACTATAATATCGTTTCATTTTCAATTTATGTGATTCTGTTTGACTGCATAAAAAATTTAAGAAATAAATACAAACTTTTGAAACTTGTAATACTAAAAAAATCATAATATTTGTATGGTTATAATTTTTCTGAAATTTGTGTGTCTTCAACATGTCATAGTCTTTGCATAGTTATAAAAATTTCTCGTCAATGATAATTGAAAAACTTAAATTAAATTACTTCGAATTTAAAAAACATCATTCTTCTTAAAACCGAGTAAAAAGGAAATTTAGCCACATAAGAAACATAAGCCTGTAGCGATGAAGCTCATACAAAAATAGGAAAGAAGGGAAAAGCTAGTTTTATATGTCCTCACGTAGAGTGGCTTACTATTAAACCATAAGGTTATCTTCCCTTGGTAGTATGTTTAGTCATACGATTCCCTTTTAAATGTGGCTTACTATTAAACCATAAGATTCCCTTTTATTTGTCCTCACGTAGAGTGGCTTACTATGAAGTCACAGCAAAGATACAAAGCAATCGCTTTTATACGTTGTTAATGCAGCTAAATGTTTAGTTATGCAAACAAATTGTTAATACTATTTTTTACTATGTATCAACAAAATAATTTCAATTTTGGGACGTGAAAAGGAAATCAAGAATTTACATGGACGTGGATGGAGCAATTAGATTTCTATATATGAGAAAATTGCAAGTATAAGCTGTGTGATTAGATACATTCTGTTTGGCTACTCTATGGTTCAACAGATAGTTGAGAAACTCTGGTTAGAAAAAGCAAGAGCTCTCACCTTGATATTTATTAGCCTCCATCAACTTGATATTTATTAGACTCTTGGAGGAGAAATTTGGAAAAAAAAAAAAAAAACAATAAGAGAAGGAAAAGCTTCTGCAAAAGTAACGTTAGAATTCTTTCAAAATGAAAGACAACATACTCCCTTCGTTCCACAATGGTCCATTGTCAATGGATTGTATGTTTCGGATTTCGAGAGTCAAAAGAGTTTATCTTTGACCGTAATATTTTCATATGTCTTTTAAATATTTTAAATTATTAATTATTGTGATTTATAGTACTTTTTATGTAGTTTCTAAATATATAAATATCGTTCCAAAACACTTAAAGATTATATGTTCAAATTCACTCAAAATGAACTCGTTTGACTCTCAAAATCCGAAATATGTCATCCTTTTTGAAACAGAGGGAGTAATTATATAGACTTGATATCCGTTTTAAAAGGCAGTTTTGGGACTCGCCCGGGGCGGGGCACTTGCAAAACGCACTAAGACTCTCGGGCAGGGCTTAGATCTGTGAGGTTTACGCCTCAAGCGCCCGACGGTGCGCCAGAGCAAGTCCAATGCTCAACGCTCGGGACTCGTTGTATACACTACAAGAAATTGAGTCTTTTGTGGCGACTAAAGTCGCCACCGAAACAACAAAAGTCGCCACAAAAGGTTATTTGTAGCGACCTAAGGGTCGTTGGCTATAGTCAGTGGCTGAAAGTTAGTAGTGGCGACTTAATGTAGTCGCCAAATAACTAAGTTTTTGCGGCGACTAAAGATGCCACCAAAAAACAACCAAGAAAGTCAATCCAAAAGGGTCGCCACGAATATACATCCTTTAGTGGCAACATTGTCGCCACTAAAGTCATTCAGTAGCGACATTTTAGTAGCCACTATAGTATCTAGTTACGAAACCATATTTTGTGGCAACTATTGTCGCCACTAATACTTCTATTTTGTGCAAAAATAAAAATAAAAAGCAGCAACCTTCCTAGGAACATCCCAATAGTACTATAATTATAACAAATACCACCAAAGACACTTAAAACAAAATAATATAAGTGCTTTTCATTATCAAATAGCCTATACAATAAAATGCACATGAATTCATAACACATTGTAATGGTGCATACACATGATGATAAAACAAAAGCAAAATAAAATGCCTTCGGACTCCTAATTGGCCAACATATTTTCCAGCTTGTTCATAAACTCTCTCCCTGCAATATAAGAAAAATGCAAATGACTATTTTGACAATCACAATATTCTAACTGTCAATTTCAGTCACTCTATGTTAGAAACACAAAGAAGCTAAAGGCATACTTCGAAGAAAAGTTTACATCTATTAATGCCTCATAATCAAGAGCAATAATTATACTTCGGAATATAAGAGGCACTACGTGCTATACAGGTCCTCTATACACTCAACTCTCCACACTAATAGATAAATTACATAGCTTCATTCTGAAAACAGTTGTTATCCTAGAAATGTTTCACTTTAATAAATACAGTTAATGAGAAGAGACATAATCTATTGTGACATCAACAAGTTTGAAAAATAAACTAAATGATATTTCTGTAGAATTTAGGAAGAAATTTATAAATGCCAGAGTCCCTATCTAAGTGTGATCAATAAAAGAATGAAAATAAAGCTCATTTCTTCTTACTCTACAACTGAAACAAAGGCAACAAACGATAAATGTTAAGTCCAAATAACTTTTCATTGCTATACAATGAATGATTATCGGCTCTATGAACATTCAGTTAAACCATTTACACAAGAAGCACACTGGTTAAATGTGAATCAAGCTACTCATTTAAAGTACTGGCAAATATTTGTAGTTTAAATGTTGCAAGTCATGTAGCTTGGACTAAGATCATGTAGTTTGGACTAAGTTCCCTATATCACTGAACCATATAGAAGATTTGAGAACTGTAGAATTCTACTAATATTTTGGTGCACTTTTTCATTCACTCAACAAGTTAATCAAGGCTATGTACATATAAAAATATTAATCTTTGAGCACAAGGAGTCAGGTCTGACCTAGATAAAGCTTGCACTGAAATTAGTAAATATGCTGCCTATAGTCCATGTATCCAAGCCTTGTCCTTCAACAAGTTTGATTCAAGCCTTGCCAAGAAGATGAAAGATTTTCCTCATTTTTTGAAATAGTTATCTGCATAAGACATGATGAAATGATTAAGCAAAATTTTACATGTCATTTGACAATCTTTGATGTTCTTAAGGAAGCATGATACAATGGTAGCTGCTTAAGTATGTCAGTGCAGTCAATCGCATCTCCATTTGCACTCTAAAAAAAAGTCAAACCAAAAGATAAGAAAAAAAATCAAGTAAGACATTGTTTAAAAAGAAAATCCAATAAGAAATTACAGTTAAAAATGACACGTTCAAACTAATATCTAAATGTTCCAGTTCATGAACTTCTTAATGAATCTTGTGTCGGTTTGTGTTCCTACTTTAATGAACAACAGACTTAACCTAATCTCTATAAAGAATTGCATGACTTACCAATCACTTTCTATCAAAATTATGCATCTTGTTATTTTTCTATATTCATTGGCATACTTATGCAGTCTTGCATTGTAGTTCGTTAGACAATATAAATGGCTAGGTTGTTACAAATTTTTTTTTTTTTAAAAAAGTAGATGACAAAGAGTGTGCTAAGATTAAACTGGAACCAAGAAAACAATCTCAAATAGAAAAAATAATTAATTATATCATATAATATATCTCAATTACGAGAGGAGTGCCTTCAACTCTAGGGAAGCTCCACAACAAAATTCGAAATACATTAGAATTAAATGTACTCAAAAAATTAATGCATTCATATACCATATGGAACAAACTAAAAGAAAATATAAAGAAGTGACCAAAGATACACCCAAACAATTACATTTGATCCCTAGATCCAGAGATTGAACAATAAAAATTACCTAGGCTAGCCTTTGATCAGTAAAAGCCATTAGTAATCCATGACACTTTCAAGTATAGTGATGTTTGGCAATATTTACCTATTTTACCTTAATATATTCTCATATTTGAGCACTTTATGCGCTCGTTATATGTGATAAATATTTTTCTTGTGCTCACTTATCGTATTTGTGAAGTTAGGAATGGTGCGGATGAATTCGAGGCAAGAACAAGCAAATTAGAGTTAATGGACGCGTTGGAAGCTATATTGGAGCAAGGCTTCAAGAAAGCCCTGAAGCGGTGGAAGCTATACTGGAGCAAGGCTTCAAGAAAATCCTGAAAAGTTGGAGGCTATCGTGAGGCGTGGCTTCAAGAAAGCCTGAGGCTGACGAGACAAAAGTTCTCCCAACTAGATTAGGCTTTGGTTTAACTTATCCTAGCACTTTGTAAACAATATAAAACCTCTTTTATTTCATGCTAGAGAGGGAGGTCGATTATTGGGAGCAAATTGAGAGCATCATACTCCATTGAACAAGGGTTTATTCCTAATCTTTCATATATTCTAATCATTTACATCATTATTTCATCAATCCATTGCCTTGTGATTATGAGTATGCGTGGCTAAATCTATCGTTCTAGGATTAGAGTATTACATGAAAGTTGATGTTTGAAGATTGATTCCCATTAATTGAATCCCATAACGGGTTGTGTTATTCTTTCTTGATTTCACTTGCTTAATTATTAGAGCTCGATAATTATGCATTATATATGGTTTTTAGATTGAACTCGAAAGAGGGAATATAATTACGTAATAAGAAAGAGTAGGACTAGTTTGTGAACCCGGGCATTGGGGAACCAATTTGTGATACTGGCTCGCCTAGTTTAACTAATTACAGAATTCATTAGTGCGTGCACGTGATTCAACCCATAGACATATAGGGATTGAAGTAGCCTGCATAGATTGTGAAGAATCGAAAGGTTTTCACGGGTACATTTACTCTGTTAGTTAGTAACCCGGGATTTGAGAAGTGGAATCAATTGGAAAACTCAACTGGATTGTTCGTAACTCTGACCTTGGACCGTCTTCTTAATATTGTTAACAACCAAAGTTTGCACCATTGTTTGACTAAACTTCCATCATTTTAATTACTGCTTTTTAGTTACTAAAACTCTCAGTCTCTCACCATTGAAAAAGGATCCCTGAATAGTTTTTAGAAATTGTTTGTTAAGTGTTAGTCTGAATAGTCCACGTGGGAACGATGCTCTACTTATCATTTTATTACTTGTCGACCGCGTATACTTGCGTGTGCGTGGGAGAAACAAATTTTTGGCGCCGTTGCCGGGGACTAATTATTGACTGATTTCTTTTTGAACGATTACTTATTATCTATTCAGGTTTAAATTTTTGTTGAGTTTCTTGTGCTGTTTCAGGCAACAGGTTTTGCATGCAAAGGAATAGAAAGGACGAACCACTCGCACCTTTTGATCCCGAGCCTGAAAGAACCTTGAGAAGGGTAAGAAGAGAAGCGAGAGACCGAAAAGCACTAGCAATTGTACTTGCTTCCTTACCTATTGGAATGGCAGAAGAACGAGCAGTAGCGGTGCGAGATGTTGCTCTTCCCAGCCTGGGGGGAATAGCGTCGAGTATTGTGAAGCCCGCTATCACCGGGCACTTTGAGATTAAGCCTGGTATGATTCAGTTGCTGCATATGACTGGGCAATATGCTGGATTACTTCATGAAGATCTGCAGCAACACATTCAGAATTTCCTGGAGACCAGTGATACTTATACGCCAGCGGGGGTTCCTACTGATTATGTTCGCTTGACGTTGTTCCCGTTTTCACTGATTGGGGCAGCAAGGAAGTGGTTAAAGGCTGAAAAGCCTGGGTCTATTACTACTTGGGAGGATTTGGCTAAGAAGTTCTTGGCTAAATTTTATCCATCTGCCAAGACAGCCCGACTGAGGAGTGAAATTATGTCCTTCAGACAGATAGAAAGAGAGTCTTTGTATTCAGTCTGGGAGCGATTTAAAGCTCTATTGAGAGATTGTCCACACCACAACCAATCCAATGAGGTTATTGCACACACCTTTGTTGAGGGGTTGAATATGCACACTAAGATCGTGGTAGATGCTGCTGCTGGAGACCAAGTACTGGCCTTAAATTTTGACAATATCTATGATTTACTCGACAAGTTTTCGCAGAGCAATCTTGATTGGCAGGGTGTTGGTAGAGCTACTGCGCTGAAATCTGCTGGGGTACTTCAATTAGATGCAGTTTCAGAGCTAAGGGCGAAAATGGATGCTATTTCCAATCAAATCAGCAAGCTAGCTCTACCGCATACTCAACAACCAGCAGCTCTAGTGCAACAACTTCAAGTCTTTTGTGAGGTTTGTGGAGAGGATCATGCCACTGACGTCTGTCCATCTAATCCAGAGTCAGTGTATTATGTGGGTAATCAGAACAGGTCACAAGGTCAAAATCGCAATCAATATGGTAACAGCTATAACACCAGTTGGCGTAATCACCCTAATTTCTCTTGGAGGGATAATCGTGAGCAGCTTCAAGGCAATGAGAGACCCCAAAATAATCTTCAAAATGCACCACAGCAGGGGTCACAGTCGCAGACTCAGCCACAACAGTCTAATTCAGTTGAGGATATGCTTAGAAAAATTCTTGCAGGGCAGCAAAAACTCATGGATGAATCAGCAGCTCAGGCACAAACAATAAAGCAGAAAGATCTTGAGAGACAAATGGGCAGCTAGCTGGAGCACAAAATAATAGACCTCGGGGTGCTTTTCCAAGTGATACAGAGAAAAATCCTAAAGAATTTGTGCAAGCAGTTATTTTGAGGAATGGAAGAGCTCTAGAAGAAGTTCCCCCAATGCCAAAGAAGCCTGTTGGTGAGTTAGAGCCCAATGCTGATAGGGAAGTGGAGAAAGAAGCTGAGAAAGTGATAGAAAATCAGCCCGAGCCTGCTATTGTGATACCACAACCACCTTTCCCTCAGAGACTTCAGAAGCAGAAAGTTGATGCAGCATGCAAGAAATTCTTGGAGATCTTAAGTCAGATTCAGGTAAATATTCCTTTGGTGGAGCTTTTGCGGGATGTTCCCAAGTATGCTAAATACATCAAGGATATTGTTGCTAACAAGAGAAGACTGACTGAGTTCAAGACAGTTGCCTGAGGAGTGTAGTTCTAGAGTTAGAAGCAAGCTTACTCAAAAATTGAAGGATCCTGGTAGTTTTACTATTCCCTTAAAAATTGGGGAACATGAGGTTGGACGAGCTTTACGTGACTTGGGTGCTAGTGTGAATTTAATGCCTTCATCAGTTTTCAGAAAGCTAGGCCTGGGTGAACCACGACCAACTACTGTGACTCTGCAACTGGCTGATAGATCGTTGACATGCCCCGATGGGATTATTGAGGATGTGCTTGTACAAGTGGGTCAGTTTATATTGCCTGTTGATTTTATTATTCTTGATTATGAAGCTGATCCTGAGGTTCCTCTCATATTGGGAAGAGGATTTTTTGCTACTGCTGATATTGTTATTAGAGTTAAATCTGGAAAGATGATCATGAAGGTAAATGGGGAAGAAGCTGTGTTTAATGTGTTCAGAGCTACCCAGCTTCCTTCTCATTATGAAGAGTTGTCCATGGTAAAAGTGATAGATGATAAATTGACCGCTGATGAGAGGTTATTCTTGGCCTCTAATGTTGATTCTCGGGAAAGGGCACTCTTATGTGATGATGATGATATCCTGAAGGATGATGACATTGAAGAATATTTGGAGGTTCTTAATATGCAGAGTAAATTCATCCCAGGGTGGAAGAAATTTAAGGAGCTTGATAGACCGTTGACCTGAACTCCTGCTAAACCATCTATTGAGAAGGCTCCTACTCTTGAGCTCAAACCTTTACCTGAGCATTTGTGTCATGCTTATTTGGGTGAGGGTAATACCTTGCCCGTGATCCTTTCTTCTTTGTTGTTTGATGTACAGGTTGAAAAGGTGTTGAGGGTGTTGCGAGAGTGCAAGAGAGCTATTGGCGGGACTATTGCTGATATTAGAGGGATTAGTCCTTCTTTCTGCATGCACAAAATTCTTTTGGAAGAAGACCATAAGCCATCTATAGAGCAGCAGAGGAGGCTAAATCCAATTATGAAGGAGGTGGTGAAGAAAGAAATTATCAAGTGGCTGGATGCTGGTATTATTTTTCCTATCTCGGACAGCAAGTGGGTGAGTCCAGTGCAATGTGTTCCAAAGAATGGGGCATGACAGTGGTGAAGAATGAGCATAATGAGTTGATTCCTACAAGAACAGTCACAGGGTGGCGAATTTGCATTGATTATAGAAAGTTGAACAAGGCCACCAGGAAAGACCATTTCCCACTTCCCTTTATTGATCAAATTGGATAGACTTGCGGGGCACGAGTATTATTGTTTCTTGGATGGGTATTCGGGCTACA
Source organism: Petunia x hybrida (assembly GCA_037355625.1). Classification (NCBI taxonomy): domain Eukaryota; kingdom Viridiplantae; phylum Streptophyta; class Magnoliopsida; order Solanales; family Solanaceae; genus Petunia; species Petunia x hybrida. Next base: position 945,716 of record JBBBVM010000739.1, on the reverse strand, counting down.
ATCAGATTATGATAGCTCCTGAAGATCAATAGAAGACTACTTTTACTTGTCCATATGGCACCTATGCATTTAGGAGGATGCCGTTTGGGTTATGTAATGCCCCGGGGACTTTTCAGCGGTGTATGATGGCTATTTTCACCGACATGGTGGAAAAATTTGTTGAGGTATTCATGGATGATTTCTCAGTAGTTGGTGATTCCTTTGATGAGTGCTTGAAAAATCTAGATGCTGTGCTGAGCCGTTGTGAAGAAACAAATCTGGTACTGAATTGGGAAAAATATCACTTTATGGTTCAAGACGGCATAGTACTTGGGCACAAGGTGTCAAAGCAAGGGATTGAGGTTGATAAAGCGAAGATTGAGGCTATTGAGAAATTACCACCACCTATCTCTGTTAAAGGGGTGCGTAGTTTCTTGGGACATGCAGGTTTCTATAGGCATTTCATAAAGGACTTCTCCAAAATTTCTAATCCCATGTGCAAGTTGTTGGAGAAGGATGTGAAATTCGAGTTCAATGATGCTTGTCTCAAGGCATTTGAAGAGTTGAAGAAAAGGTTGGTGATTGCACCAATCATCATTGCTCCTGACTGGTCTTTGCCATTTGAATTGATGTGTGATGGGAGTGATAATGCTATTGGGGCTGTTCTAGGCCAAAGAATTGGAAGAATCTTTCACTCCATCTATTATGCAAGCAAGACTCTTGATGCAACACAGTCTAATTATACCACCACTGAGAAGGAGTTGCTAGCCGTAGTGTATGCTTTTGATAAACTCAGATCTTATTTGGTTGGCACTCGTGTTGTTGTCTACACTGATCATGCCGCAATCCGGTATTTGTTTGAAAAGAAGGACTCCAAGCCTAAACTAATCCGATGGGTTCTCCTATTGCAAGAGTTTGATGTTGAAATTCGAGATCGTAAGGGGACTGAGAATCAAGTAGCTGATCATTTGTCAAGGCTGGAGAATAGAGATCATGTCGATGAAGGGCCTGAGATTAAAGAGGTATTCCCTGATTAGTAGCTTTTTGCTTTAGAAGCAGCCGAGGTGCCATGGTATGCTGATATGGTGAACTTAATTGTGAGTAATGTGTATCCTCATGGGGCTACAGTTGAGCAAAGGCGTAAACTCCTTCATGAGAGCAGATTTTATGTGTGGGACGGGCCTTATTTGTACAAGATAGGCCCTGATCAACTAGTTAGGAGATGCATTCCAAGGGAAGAAGTTGAGCCGATTCTAAGAGCAGCCATTCCTCTCCTTATGGTGGCCATCTTGGTGGAGATCGAACAGCTGCAAAGGTACTTCAGTCTGGTTTCTTTTGGCCTACTTTATTTAAAGATGTTCATGCTTTGGTAAAGCAGTGTGATCGTTTCCAAAGAACGGGTACTATTTCTAGGCGTCACGAGATGCCTTTGAACAATATTCTGGAGATTGAGCTGTTTGATTGTTGGGGGATTGACTTTATGGGTCCGTTCCCACCTTCCATGGGCCATAAATACATTCTCGTGGCGGTTGATTATGTGTCTAAATGGGTGGAGGCTGTGGCACTTCCAACAAATGATGCGAGTGTGGTGGTGAAACTCTTGAAGAGAAAATATTTTCACTCGTTTTGGGACACCGCGGGCTATAATCAGTGATGAAGGTACGCATTTTTGAAACCGGTTGTTCAATAAATTGTTGGCCAAGTATGGGGTTCGCCACAAGGTGGCAACTGCGTATCATCCCCAAACTAGTGGCCAAGTGGAAGTGTCTAATAGAGAGATCAAGCAAATTCTTGAGAAGACTATGAATGCCTCGAGGAAGGACTGGGCTATGAAGTTAAATGATGCTCTCTGGGCCTATCGGACTGCATTTAAAACGCCTATTGGAACCTCTCCATATAGGCTTGTTTACGGTAAGGCCCGTCACTTGTCCGTTGGGCTAGAGCATAAAGCATATTGGGCTATTCAAAAGCTAAATCTTGATATGGCATTGGCGGGTGAGAAGAGAATGCTTCAATTGCATGAGCTTGAAGAGTTCCGTTTCCATGCTTATGAAAATGCAAAATTGTATAAGGAACGGACGAAGAGGTGGCATGACAAGCACATTGAGCCTCGTCACTTTAAGCCGGGCCAGTTGGTATTGTTGTTCAATTCTAGATTGAAATTATTTCTAGGAAAGCTGAAATCTAGATGGTCGGGCCTCTTTGAGGTAGTGCGTGTTACGGCACATGGAGCGGTTGAATTAAAAGCCCCGAATTCTGAGAAGTCATTTTTAGTGAACGTCCAAAGAGTTAAGCGATATTGGGGAGGTTTGGTGGATCATTGTACCTCCGTTTCATTGCGAGAACCTTGAATTGTAACCGTCGTGCCACAACGTAAACCAAGGCGCTTCTTGGGAGGCAAGCCGAGCTTTATATGTAAACGCAAAAATCAAAGAAAAAGAAGAAAAAAAATAGAAAAAGAATAAAAATACAAAAAGAGTCGTGCCGCGACGTTAAATCAAGCGCTAGTTGGGAGGCAACCCAATCCTTTTTTTTTTGTTTTCGTCATTCTATTTCATTAAGTGTTACGTAGTCTCATTGTTTTTGCAGGGCTCGGGACAGTGGGAAGGTGGATTATTTTCGGAGATGTGCAAAATGATGGTGAGGCAAGGCAAAGCATCGTTTCCACATGGCTTTGACTCATACAATGAGCTCCAAAAAGCTCGAAGCTTTACCAAAGCATCGCCCCAGGAAAGCCTCCAATTGCATCCAAGCAAATTCAAGCGAGCAAAGCCAAAGCAAAGCCAGGGCGTCGCTCTCACGATCGCATGGCGTACATCAGTGCCCCACAAATGCAATGCTGCGATCGTGAGGCGTCGCCTTGCCAAAGCTTCCAACTGGATTGCCAAAGTCTCAAAGCGTCGCCCCAGTATAGCTCTTGGTTGATCAGTGAGCCTCAAAAACCTCGAGGCTTTACCCAAGCGTCGCCTCAGGAACGCCTTCACTGCATACAAGGCCATTGCCCAGCGTTGCTCCACCATCGCCTCGGCTTAGGCAGTGCGATCGAATCACTCAAGGCCTTCATGAGGCGTCGCTTCAGGTAAGTAAACTGGGAATTTTCGCGGGTCAACCCAAGATTGACCCGTTGACCCGCGAGAATTTAAACATAACACAAGAGAATTATTTCCCTCTCCCAAACAACTTCAGTTCAAACCAACAGGCAACACAAACTAAGCACCTAAGGCATAACATAACATTCTAACAACATCAATTCGGACTCCAATTCTTCTTGCATTAATCCGAAGATTGCCCAGGTATGCTCCCTACTTCTTGTTCCCCTTCACAGTGTAATTCCCCGCTCAGGTATGCTCCCCGTTTATGTGTCTTCACGGCTGCACTGAATTTTAAGGTAAATTGGGCAGCGTAGTTCGAGTGTTTTTAATTGGAACTAGTGTTGAGATGTGCTTGGAATTTGAAAGTGATCTCCCAAAAATTTGGGAGGGTTCAACACTTTCAAACATCAATGAACCTTGTAATTAATTCCAGAGCACACCATGTGTTTGATAAATTGCCTAAGTGACTAAACGCTTAAATTATGTGAAGTCTGAGTAACATAAAGCTTTGTAAGCATAACTGGAACTACTTGAGGCTCTAAAAGTGTAGAACTGATCGCGATTGTATGGGATTTGAATTGCTCAAAGCACGCACTAAGCTATACACCATTGTTACACTTGCTATGAGTTGATACCGGCTTACTCTCCGTACCGCTGCCCAGTGAACTTTTAACTTGGTTAAGTTGTTGTGTTAGTGTCGTCAAGTAACTTTATTGATTGTCATATAGTTAGGTGTAAGTGTGGGGTGCTTGCTCACCATTTGCGCACATTTCTTAGGCATATACTAGCTATGAATTGAATTGTTTTATGAGTACCAGGACACTAACATGCTACCTCAAGGCGCTTAAAGCGCCTATGTGTATTGAATTCTAATGATAGAACTTTATGGTGCAGGCACTATGGCGAAAACAACACAAAAGGCCTCTTCTTCCTCTGCGACACCAGCTGCACCAAGGCAAAAGCTAGGAGTCGCCTCGACTAGTAAAGCCCCCCAAGGGCAAGGCTAAGGCCAAAGCAAAGAGCAAGACAAAACCAAAGATGCCAAAGGGCGCGATCACTATTCCACGACCTGGGCAAAACACAGTTTGGATTGCCGTTTGTGAAGAAGGGGGAGAGTGTGGATTGGTATAAAAATTTCAAGTTGGCCGGCTACATCCCCGAACTTTCCATTGATGAAACTAAATTGATGAGGCGATTTAGAGGTATAAGAGATGCTATTCACACCATGAAATGAGGGTCCGTTTTTAGAGTCCGGGGGATGCAAATCTTGATCTCGTGATGGAATTATATGCAAATTGGGACGTGGAACAACTGGAGGAACTAGTGAAGGTTCGAGGGAAATCTGTGAGGCTAGATGCATCGACCCTTTACACCTTCTTAGGTCTGGAGGATCATGACCTTGACGGCTTGCAGGACTTCATTCGCAAGCCGGATTACAAGGCGTTGCGGCAGACCTTATGTGGTGGGGATGAGAGCCACAGGTGGGGCAGAAAGAAGCAAACGGGCCGCCACAAATCTATGCAATTTTGTAGGTTTCTAAAGGAAGCCCGAGTTTGGCTCAAAGTGATCAATGCACGAATGTTTCCTTCTGACCACTTCACTAATGTGACTAAAGTGAAGGCGTTCATAGTCTATTTCTTCATGACGGGGAAACCTGTCAACATTGGGTATTATATGCTCAAGGCTATGAAGGAGACACGCATAAACAAGTCAAAGAGGTTGTCGTTTGCTGGTGTACTCACACAGTATTTGATGAAAGAAGGTGTCCCTGTTGATACCGTTGGTGATAGGATTGTCCCGGCCTTGGAGAGAAAGGCAGATATTTCTTCAGTGATGAACCCGAGTGCAAATGTTTACAAAATGTCCAATGATGAGCGGCGCGATGTGTACGATAACTTGGAGGGCCGCAAATACTTAATGATAGAATATTTGGGGAGGATGAGAATACGGATTCTAACGTGGTTGAGGCGGATTCTGGGAGTGACGAGGGAGAGTGGACTGAAGAGGAAGATGGTGAAGAAGAGAAAGAGGAGGAGGATGCGCGCACTCCACCACATAGGCCTAGCGGTTCTTCGAGGGCTCAGGCAGTTGCCCCTACCACTACTTCTCCGGTAGCTGCTGATGTTGACAATCCCGCACATGCTGAGCGGGAGGACTCTGATGATGCAGATGATGAGACCTAGGCCAGTGGGCCCTTAGGGAAGTTCTTTTTACTCTTGCACTTTAGTTTTGTTCGCACTGAGGACATTGCTTGCTTTTAAGTGTGGGGTGGGGAACTACCCTTTATTTTTGAGGTTAGGGATACATGTGCCGTAGGACTTTCTTTTGTCGCTTGACTTTATTTTGATTTGTTTCTTGCTTTAATATATAAAAAAAAAATAGAAAACCAATGAAAAATTTCAAAAAGATTTTTCTTTTAGTCTTTATTAGTGGTACATATCATCCACCCCGTAGTTTTTCTTATGGCCTCGGTTCTTTTCCACGGGTAGACCTTTGAACCGGGTAATTTTTATTTTTAGGAGTAGTTTAGTAGTAGTAGTTAGTAGAATAGTTTAGGAAAAATTGATAGAATGCTAGGTACTTTTGGTTTGTTTGATACCGGTGGACTTGAACTTATTGCATGTGCTATTTGTGGTGTCTTTTGGTTTTAAATTGTGATGCATGCCTAGAAAAAATGGAACGACCCCCTTGAGGAGCTTGAGTCCAGTCACTTGACTTTGTTGTGAACCTTTGTGCATTAGTGCTTAATTTTCCACAAGTTGCACTCTAAATGCTTGATTGAGAGTTGTTGATGGAGCCTTTTTGTGTGGATCGTGTGCAATGTGTGTGTGAGACATATTCTTGTTTGCTTCATGTTTGCATATTGGTGTCTAGAACTTGCCCCGTGTGTGTGCAAAGCAAAATCCTAGGTTTGCTCTAGTCGGAAAATGATACAGGCCTTCTTTTGATTTACCTACCCTTACATATACACCTTGGATTTGATTGTTGTGATTTCTTTGACCTCTTTGTTGGCACCCAAATCCCGAGCCTACCCACTTGTTCTAAATTGTTCTCTTTTGGCCCTTTACTCCTTAAGCACTTTAATTGATAATGTTGCTATTATTGTGGAGTTGTGGTTGAATATTGGGAGGTTTTTTAGTGGAATCAATAAGGGGAATACTTGAATGAATTGTGTAGTAGTTGTTTATGAGCATTGGCAAGGTTGGAGAGTAATGAAATAGAAAAATAAAAAAACAAATGAAATGAAAAGGAAAAAAAAAAAAAAGCAAAGCTGAAAAAAAATTGGAAAAAGAAATAAAGAGAGAAGAATATCTATCCTTGCTAGTGTGTGTTTAAAAAAAAATTGCTACTTGTTGAGAAGGTGTGTGTGAAAGTTGTTGATTGGGTGGCTTTGATGAGACTTGTTCTTAAATTAATTGTGATGTATTAAAGTGCTTAGGGAGGTAGTCACTATTACCCATATGTATCATACCAGCCCCTTATCCTACATTACAACCTTTTTAAAGTCCTAGTTAATCCCGATTGGAGTGAGCTTACATTAGTGGAGTCCTACACTACGGGCAAGCCTATGGTACATCATGTGTGACATGTGAGATTTTCATGAGAGTGAGTGAATTCTTTCTATGTTATGGTCCCCGTTCTACTCTTGATATTCATGGTTGTGTGGGATATTTGGGGGACACTCTCTTGCTTCATTTTGGTGAGGGCACATGGTTTGCATGAAATAGCTGAAGTCGTGGCTTCTTGGTTGACTAGATAGGTGTGATTTTGTGGGAGCATGGTTGCAATGAGTCGAGTTTGTACATTTGAGTTGTCTTGGGGTGGTTGTTCTCATGTTTTTTAGTTTGAAAAATTGTTGGCATGTCGGTTGGACCCATAATAGTCATGTATGCATTTGTTCAATGGTCGGTATCAACCATAATCATAGGTAGACCTGTTCTATTGAGTGTTAGGATCTAGTTGGGAAATTAGTCTTTGATGATTGCTCGAGGACGAGCAAAGGTCTAAGTGTGGGGTGGTGATGTTTGGCAATATTTACCTATTTTACCTTAATATATTCTCACATTTGAGCACTTTATGCGCTCGTTATATGTGATAAATGTGTTTCTTGTGCTCACCTATCGTATTTGTGATGTTAGGAATGGTGCGGATGAATTCGAGGCAAGAACAAGCAAATTAGAGTTAATGGACGCGTTGGAAGCTATATTGGAGCAAGGCTTCAAGAAAGCCCTGAAGCGTTGGAAGCTATACTGGAGCAAGGCTTCAAGAAAGCCCTGAAAAGTTGGAGGCTATCGTGAGGCGTAGCTTCAAGAAAGCCTTGAGGCTGACGAGACAAAAGTTCTCCCAACTAGATTAGACTTTGATTTAACTTATCCTAGCACTTTGTAAACAATATAAAACCTCTTTTATTTCATGCTAGAGAGGGAGGTCGATTATTGGGAGCAAATTGAGAGCACCATACTCCATTGAACAAGGGTTTATTCCTAATCTTTCATCTATTCTAATCATTTACATCATTATTTCATAAATCCATTGCCTTGTGATTATGAGTATGCGTGGCTTAATCTATCGTTCTAGGGTTAGAGTATTACATGAAAATTGATGTTTGAAGATTGATTCCCATTAATTGAATCCCATAATGGGTTGCTTATTCTTTCTTGATTTCACTTGCTTAATTATTAGAGCTCGATAATTATGCATTATATATGGTTTTTAGATTGAACTCGAAAGAGGGAATTTAATTACGTAATAAGAAAGAGTAGGACTAGTTTGTGAACCCGGGCATCGGGGAACCAATTTGTGAATAGGATAGACATATACTTGCTCGCCTAGTTTAACTAATTACAGAATTCGTTAATGCGTGCACGTGATTCAACTCATAGACATATAGGGATTGAAGTAGCCTGCATAGATTGTGAAGAATCGAAAGGTTTTTACGGGTACATTAACTCTGTTAGTTAGTAACCCGGGATTTAAGAAGTGGAATCAATTGAAAAACTCAACTGGATTGTTCGTAACTCTGACCCTGGACCGTCTTCTTAATATTGTTAACAACCAAAGTTTGCACCATTGTTTGACTAAACTTCCATCATTTATTACTATTACTTGCTTTAGTTACTAAAACTCTCACCATTAAAAAAGGATCCCGGAATAGTTTTTAGAAATTGTTTGTTAAGTGTTAGTCTGAATAATCCTCGTGGGAACGATACACTACTTATCATTATATTACTTGTCGACCGCGTATACTTGCATGTGCGTTTGGGAGCAACATATAGATTCTTTTATCAAAGTTCAAACAAGAAATTACCAGATCCTCAAAAGTCTGCAATTTCAAACCTTAATGATCCTACATTTTATTCACAAATGCAAGATCCACCCACACCAAGTACTTTACTTCCACCACTTCCTAGACTAGCTACCTCCTTTGCCATTGCTCCCTCCTTTATCAAATCTTCCAGGACATACAATATCACCAGGGTCTAAAGACACTAACAAACAATACTACTCTCAATCAAAAGTTGCAGCTCAACCAAGAATTTTCAATCCTAAAGGAGGACTTCCTCTGCCTCCAAATCCTCTCCTTCCACCACCTTCAATTCTTCCTCCTAATCCATTTTTTACCTCCACCTTCCATTAGTAATCCATGACACTTTTAAGTGTAGATTCCTTTAGCTTCTCAGAATGGTAGAGAACACAAATCTATGAAATAATTGCCAAACATAAAAGCCAACTACAAAAGCTTATTTGATGAAGTCGCACGTAAACATACCTATGCAGCAAAAACCAAATTGCATAAAACTAAGCACATCAAGTGACTATTTATGGCTACAAGTTCATCCAAGAAGGAGAGCTATAGGGCTTCCATAAGTTCCTTTACCTCCACCAACAAGGACAATATAGTTTCTCGTAGCAATGGCTAGATCTGGTGTTCTACTACGACATAGAAACAAAAAAATACTCACAAAATCAGACCTTGAGAATCAAGGAACAAATGCATACTGAGATTCTTTTTCTAAATCAGATATAAAAAAAGTAATATGCAAATTCCTAAAATCGAGAATAAAAATTAAGCATTGTTGGTTTATGGAGAAATCGGCTACCGACATTAACAAGTAGTAAAGTAATCAGATTTATGGGGAAGTGAAGTATATATTACCGTTTTCTCTTTGTAAATTTCGGCCATCTACTTCTTCAAGTTGAGCTGAATCACTAACAAAGGAATTTTTTTCGGGATATTGACATCAGCTGGATTTTAACAAAGAGAGAGAGGCGAAGGAGATGAAGTGAGGAGGAGCACTTTTTGGGATAACGTGGAAGTATTATCCAGAGAGAGATTTACTAGTAAACTCAAGATTTTTTGAGGAAAATAAGGAAGAAGTAAAAAGGGTTTCTAGCAATTGGGGAAAATTGAGGGGGATAACAAAAGAAAGAGAGTGTTCCATTTTTATTTAACTAATTTAATTTAAAAGATGACATTTGGTGGCGACCCCTAATACATCCCCACAAATACATTTTCATCAAAGCCTTATTCTTGACGGACGAGAAAATTTTAATATTGATTGGTTGCGACCTAGAGCATGTCGCCACCAAAATGCTAGTTTCGTTGCAACTACGAAGGTTGCCACCAAAAATCAAGTAGATTTGTGGCAGCCTTACCAAGTCGCCACGAAACACGTTTACTTTTGTGGCAACAACATGAGTCGCCGCAAAAGACCGCCACGAAAAATCTCTTTTCTTGTAGTGATAGAACCTATGCAAATGATCTGTCCAATGCTCTAATTAATATTGTTCATCCACAATTCCTTTATAAATAAAGCTATATTCATCTATAAAAATTCAGAATTTGAGTGTAGTTTAATTAACGAGACATAATATTGTATGTATTATAATTGAGAATATCATGAGGGTGAATATCATCTGTATACTTCATTTGAAAATGCATAGTCGATGTTTATATCATCAATTGTTATTAGTCTTCAGGTCATATTTTTATCACTCAAAATTGTTATACTTAATTAATTTAGCAATTTAGAAGCAATTTTATATCTAACAATGAAGAATTAATATTTTAAATTATAATAGTAATAAATTTTATTGTTTATTCACTTGTTATATTAACAAATTTTTACTTTTAATAGTTTGAAAGGTGAGGCCTTATAGTTTATTTGTATCTCATAAAAACTGTAACATTATTCAATTTCTTACCATTGTAAAAAAGGTTAGATCTTTTCTTTCTATAATTTTTTTCTTATTTTTATTTTTTGTGTATTTTTGATATTTTTTGGACTCATTATGCTATTTTATTAATTTAAAATTAATTAAAAAATAAGATCCATGGGCTTACGCCCCATATCTCGGGGCTTACGTCTCGCCCCATTGTAAATAAAATGCCTCGCCTTGCGCCCGCCGTTTAAAACATTGGACTTGATGATTACAAAATAATGAAAGAATATCTCACTTCGGTTGGGACTTGGGACACGACTTCATTCAAATTTTTATCAATAGATTATATCTAAAAAATTTCTTGATAAGATTTAGCTGGAAAGTTTAGTAACATACCTCATAAAAAGGTGATTTTGCATGTGTAAATCACGAATCCTTTTTTGTTTCACTCAATATCTGCTTTGAGGCTGACTAAATCGAATTCGCGCCGGAAACTCTTTTACACTCACTTCATTCCAACTTATACATGAAAATAGAAAGACGGGCCGCTGTGATTAGCAACACAAAGCTATCAATAGAAAAGTTCTTTCAAATTAAATGCAGGAGGCTTCATCAACATCATCATACATCGGTCTAGTTTCAGCAGAGTTTGCCTCCAAACTATCAAGGTACTGCTGATAGAGATATGATGCAAAACCCCATAAGCCTAAAAACAATGATACTAACTTCAACCCACTCATACTATCATGCAAAACTACCACAGCAGATAGTTGAGTAAGAGGAACTCCTAGAATTGATATCACATTGCTAAACAAGGAAGATACCTTGAAAATCAATCCAATGGAACCTAGTGTTGCTGCTTGAGAATAGATTATTCCTAAAGTCAAGTACAAGACATATGACACTCTCCCTAATCCATACTCTTCCATTTCTTTCTCCAAAGTCTTCCATTCCCCACTAGCAAAAAGCCCCAGCAAGCCAGCAAGTGTTGCAAAAAGGCCTTGATAAATGGTCATTTGCATAGAAACTTTAAAAGATCCATTCTTGAAAATCTTCTGAAATGCAAGTTCTGTTAAAGAACAAAGCAAGCCAAAGCCAGCGGCTCCAAGAACTGTAGCAAGAACCCCTATCAAAAGTCCTGGTAGAGATACTTCTTCGACAACAGTACCACTGGACTCTCCTTCATTGAAAACAATGAGCACAGATGAAATAGTGAGAAGCACTAGAGAGTTTAGTATAGCTGGTGTAATATTTTGCCCGTTGAGGAGGACAGAGAAGACGCCGTTGAAAGCCAGTTGTGTGGATGAAATTAAGGTATAAGTAGAGGCTGGAAGGTATTGTAAGCCAACAGAATTTAACCAGCTGTTTCCTGCTAGAAGTAAACCAAGGGAAGCACAAACTAATGCAGGAATAAAACTAGAAGGCTGCTTTATACTAACTAGTTTTTGTTCTTGAACATCCTTATGATCTGTGTTGGAAGAAAAACAACAAAGGAGAGGGAAGAGGACTGGAAAACCAACAACTCCTACAAGGCTAGACATCCATTCGCTCTGACCACCATAGTCGAAATAAACTTTACCCAAGAGTGTTTGAACTATCTGGCCTGAGAGGACAAAGAATGTAAGGATGGATATTTGGAGCCACACCTTAAGTTTACCTGATTCAGGAGTACTGGTGTTTGTTTTCTCTATATCTTCTGCTTCCTGGCCTGTAGATTACACATTAATATGAATAAATATATTACTCCATGCTCGTCTATTAGAGAGGACTGGCAGTATACAGAAATTGAATCATAACCATCTGGAAGATCATTGATTTAGCACATAAAGCAGAGAGGAATTTGATTATAGCCATGAAGCTCATACAAGAACCAATATGATACTGTTGGGTGCACGATCAAAAGTCTCACATTGGTAACTCAAAAGAAAATGAAGCTGCCTTGAAGATATTGAGATGCTCCTAATGGTGTGAGGACTTTTGGAGAAAACTGTGCGAGTTTAACTCAAAACGGACCGTATCACACCATATTAAAAGTGTTTTTGGTAAGACTTAGCCCAACAACAACAACATAAAAGATACTGTAAAACTATAGCCATGCATCTCATGCAAGTAGAAATATGTCTTCTTCTTCGGAGTTAAGAAAGAAAGGAACTTACAAGGGATATGCAGCAAATTTTGTTGAGATTCTTCCATGTAAACACCTGACAGAAAAAAGTATGATCATGCAGTTTAATTTTCCAAGAAAGACTATATTAGTTTTTTTTTTTTTTGGCCAAGTATTTTACTTCTTTCAGCATCATTGTACTTGCATCTTCAAATAAGCAGTGGGAATGGGAATTATACCTCCTGAGAAGCATACTCCAAGGCCCAGGAAAGTCAACTGCTTTCAGAATAAACCGGAAGACTATTATGAGTACTATTTTTTTATTAATTTGCTTAATGACAGTATACCTCTTTGTAACAGTTATCTTTGATAATAATATTTTACCATAAATTTTTTTGGAACATATTTTTCAAATTATGTTACATTATAGTCTCCATATCATTAATTTATAATAGCAGTAAAAAATAGTCAGGACAAACAACATCATCATAGAGAGACTTGACTACTGTATTAAATAATCTACAAAAGAGTTGAAATTTGAGAGAATCACATGAGATGTATTATTTTTCTTAGGGCTAGAAATCCGCCCAAAAAGGTTGCTGGACAGATATTTTAGATCATCCAGAAAAAAAAATGTCCACGATCAGGAAGGACTTAATTAAGCATTAAACAATATGTGGCAATATTAAAAACTTGACCATGTGAGACCATTTGATTATTTTAAAGGACTTTCAAGTTAATAATTATTCGAAGTAACGATAAGGAATAAGGATAGCTTAAGGATTTTAATCAGAAATTTATACAAGATCATATTTATATTAGGATCATGGCTCTCCAACTATTTTAGAATTAAATGGCAGTGTTAATCATAACTACCCAACTACTTATACAAACTGAGAAAAAAATGTAGTTTGAATTATTAAAGAAGAAAGGAAGGGGGAGGGTTGAAAATTTATATGTGTCAGCAGATTGATCTGATCTGATTGTTTGGTATATGAAAATTGAAACCAAGAAAAGGAAAAAGATAAAATTTATGTCTTCACGTAAGTGGCTTATTAAAAGACATTAAAATTGTTGTTTACTTTGCCCTATTTTAGTTACCGCTTTAAATTCAAGATTAAATATGTGGATCATTTTTAATTATATTTTTAATAATTAAAGTAAAATTAATTTTTTTTAATACTGCTCAGTCCTAATTTTTTTAATAAAAATAACTTAGTAAACCATACTTTGTATTAATTATTTTTTTAATGAACATGAAACGAGTTAAAACACAACTTAAATGCCGGATAGAGGAAGTACTAAAAAATGATTGGTGATGCTCCCTTTTATGGATGACAAGTTGGATGAAATCATAAGATTCCCTTCTAGTATTAATGTTAAAACCTAATTTGGAAGAAAATTGAAGTGATTCTCTCGTAATAATTAAAAAAAATAGAGAGAGAACTTTGATAGTTACATAACAAGTCATACCAGACATACAAGTTTTTCCACCTTGTTAATGCAGCTAGATGTTTAAACATGAAAAACAAATACGTTACATCATATGTTCCATTTTATGTGTCATAATGTAAATTGTATGGAGTTTAGAAAAGAAGGAAGTCTTTTGAGACTTGCAGTCTAAAATTATAGATATTTGTATGATTGTAGATTTCATTAAGACTAAAGCAGTTGAAAGCTGCCATTATTTTTGGAACAGTCTCATAAATAAGTGCTGCCACAAAACTGAAATGGGGGAGTAATTGTTTTACTTGTATATCGACAATATAATTTCAATCCTGGAACGTGAAAAGGAAATCAAGGATTTATATGGAACTGAATAGAACAATTAGATTTCGACCCGTGGAAACAGCCAAGCATCAGGGTAGGTTGCATACATCACACCTCTAGAAATATGACCCTTCTTTGAATCCTGGTAAATGCATGATGCTTTGTGGACCAGACTACTCTTTTCTGAAACTACAAGTATTAAACTATGTGATTGAATACATTTTGTTTTTAAAAATTTCACCCGATATTCCCAAAATTGACTAGTTCTGAGAGTTTGTCCTCGCTTAACATGATTTTAGCAAAATAACTTCCGTTTCATCTTTAAGCAACACTCGAAGTTATATAGAAGAACATGGAAAGAGATCAAGGGCAAGTGTTACATAAGCAAGAATTTTAATGGCAAGTACTGCCTAAGCAACACTTCTAGTTGGGAGAATGTGGGAAGAATTCAAGGGTCATTGTTTCCTAAGAAAGAGGGGTCAAAGGCAAGTGATGCCTGTTAGGTAGTCTTTACGTAGAAAGGTAGTGTCACGATTAGGGTCGTGACAGATAACCAACACTAAATGCCGATCATCACTAAACCCTGCTGACAATCTGCTAACCATGAGTATAACTACTAAACTGAGCAAGCATAAACTTAGCCGATAAGTACTGTACAATCTGGAAAGCTGACAAGGCTAACATAAACTAACATATAAAGACATACTAACTGCACAGGTGCTTATTTACAGGCCTCTAGGAGTGCTGAATTGAACAAGTACTAGACGGGACAAGGCCTCGTCATACCCAAACTAGCTGATTACACACATACCAAAAGATAAGTAACTCTGGGAGTAAGCAGAGTAACTCCAATAGCTGATGGATGACCTACTGATATAGCCCAAGTGTTGACCTATCTGTACCTGCACGGCATGAAATACAGTGCCCCAGAAAAGGGCGTGAGTACGATATGTACAAAGTATGTAAGGCATGACCATATAATATATCATAGCTGAATGAAACTGTAAGGCTGGAACATAAATATGTAAATCTATGCTGAAGTATAGCAGTGTAGCTGGAAATCTCAAACATGAACTAAACGTGATCTGAATATAAATGGAAGTCTAACTGAATCTGAAACTGAAGACTAAGCTGAACTATACTGATAATTGACTGTAATATGACTGATAACTGGTAACTAGAAACTGGAATTGATAGCTGTAAACTGATACTGACACTGAGAACTGGTAACTGGTACTGAGCTACTCCCTCCGTTTCAAAAAGGATGAACCTATTTCATTTTTAGTATGTTTCAAAAAGAATGACCTCTTTCTAAATTTGGAAAGAAATTTTCACTTTTACTCATCCCTAGATGATTTGTAGCCACAAGTATCTATACCTTATTTTAGACCACAAGTTTCAAAAGTCTTTTCTTCTTTATTAAACTCCGTGCAAAGTCAAATGGGTTCATCTAAAGTGGAACGGAGGGAGTAAAACTTAACTATTATCTAAACTGGTACCTGTCTGGTGTTATGGGATATATCCCCAAAATCAGGTAACTGAACATCTGAACTAGCCTCATGTATAGTCATGCAGTGCATACTGTGGCTATATACGCGTATATAACAAACCTGACGGGTATTATGGGCTATGCCCCCCCACCCAGTACTATCTACTCTCTCTGGTTAGAGTGTGTGAATGACACCCGGTCACACTAGGTGTTCCAACTCCCGCATGTACCAGATAGGGGTGGGCGTTCGGTACTTCGGTTCGATTTTTTGAAACTTCTGTTCGGTATTTTGGTCTTCGGTTCGGTTTGAAGTGTAGAAAAACCCATAATTTATATACTTCGGTTCAGTTTGGTTTTTTAGATCGGTACTTCGGTTCGGTACATCGGTGTTTTAGTTTAAACCAAAATTTATAGTAAAAAAAAGGCCGAACAAGAAAAGGAAAGGAAAGGCAAAGTGCATACCTCTTCAAAGTCCAAAATAAAATTAACAAAAATACATCAAATTACTAAAAATAAATGATTGAATACTCATAATATCATATCGCTATGACTTAACATAATGATTTATTCAAACTAAATGATGTTCAGCTAATTTATCATTTCCTAATGGATTTTCAGTTCAATATTTAATTTTTTATACATTTTGCGTTACTAATTAGATATTAAAATGAAATAAGTAAAAAAGGGAGATTATATGAACCAATATAGGATTGGATAGCAGATTGAAGAGAATAAAACTTCTTATTGTTACATTCTTTGAGCACCCCTGCCAATGCTTGAGTTATAAATCCCCAGCAGCACCCCCCGTCATTTTTATATTTTCAAATCGATCTTCTAAAGAAAGAAAAGGGAAGAGTACAGATCATACCCCGATTACTCAATGACTCGATCCGAAAAAAAAGAGAAGCGTGGAGGACTGGAGGGAATAAGAGTAGGACTGTTACTGTTAGCAGCGGAGTTGGAGCCTGGAGGGAATAGGAGTGAAATAGGGTATTTCATATTTGAGTAAGGGACTAAGGGAAGGGGTAACTTAGGGATTTAGGAAATATATGTAATATATAATGGTGGATGTTTTTAGTTAATGGTACTCACAAAAAAAAAAACTTCAATTTTTTCTGTTTTTTCGGGTCCCGAAATTTCAGATTGCCCGAAACCGAAGATCGAACCAAAAATCAAAGTTTAAAAATTTATTGGACCGAACCCGAACCGAAAAACCGAAATACCGTACCCAAAGTACCGAATTAGTTCGGTTCGGTTCGGTATTTTGGTTTTTTTCGGTTTTGCGCCCACCCCTAGTGCCAGAGTGGTTGTGTCCCCCAGACGGGTTGTATCACACGTGACCGGACTGTGTGTCCAATGTCCAGCCTCTTTGGGGGACTCCAAAGCACACATAAAATGATCATAATATAAGTATAAGTATGTATGAGGTATAACACATATGGCAACGATAGATATGAACTCAAAGAAATGATAAGAAAACCGTAGATGGAATTATAGACACAACCTAGAACTCAGAATTTGTCCAACTCTTTAAATTTCTATAAAAAATTCGTTAGAGTTTCCCCTAAAACTGGATGATATACAAAAACAACACTACAATATATAGAGGAATTGATACCCGGCTAAACTGATAACATAAACAGATTAAATGGATAAAAAGACGAGACGACCGGACGGCATAACAAATCCGCGGACAGAATCTCTGGACAACGCCACTTCCTGCGACTAAATTTTTAGGGTTTAAATATAAGTTATAGACTTTATGGTCTCAGGAAAGTTGTATATATAAGTCTTAGGATTCCAGAAAATCTTAAATCATCTCAATATCAATTTCATACAAAGAGTTATGCTCAAACTACTAACAACTATCCGAAGATAAAAATAATTATTCAGATTTTGAAACATTTCGTGCTGCTGTTTTGGACATCTTTCACCTTGGTTTTTATTTCCAAATTAAGCATTTACAAGGCTCCCTTGATATCATAGAAGTTCCCCACAAAAAATACCAAGTTTGGAACTAAGACAAACTTCAAAAGCTACAAGATAGATGCATTGTCGAAAGAAAGGTTTAGCCTTATATACCATTGATTTTTTTTCTTTTTGTTTTGCTTTTAAATATTGTTTCCCTTGAATTCCAAACCTTCCAAAGCTTAAAAAAGCTATAACACAGAAATTAAGCACTTTCTTAGCCATGAAATAATTCTAAAACTCAAGCTATATATGAAAATAAAGGCAGCACGATGTTACCTTAATCACGTAGAGCATTTGATGCAATTCATCTTCAATTTCGAGTTAGGATTAGCGTACTTCCTTCAAAATCTTAAAAATGGCTCAAACTTCCATTAAACTCTGTTCCTAACGTGAATGTTCTGCAAATGAAAAGAAAGAAGATGAGTCTCACTTTTACATTCAAAACATTTCACTTCCAACCCTTTTTTGCGCTTATATCCCTTATGTCATGACTTCTGATGCTAATAACTCTTTATTCGGACATCGTATAAGAAAAAGGGAAAGAGCGTTGGAAACTAAATTCCAAGACCTTTAATTTGATATATGATATGTCCTGAAATGACATCGTAAAGCTTACAAATTTAATTTCTCAAAATGGCTCGTTACATGTCAATTCTTCACTCGATTTCCGTAACTTAAATCCTATTTGTCTCAAACTTTATATTCAACATCTAAATGTCATATATAGTCATATTATGACTTTTGACTTACTTAAATCATATTAACATGTCATTAATGCAAATATATGTCACTCTAGATATACTGAGTGTAACAGATAAGGCGAGGATACTGGCGTCATTTATAAGAATCATGCTGGTATTTTCTTCTGAAATTTAATCATTAAACTAAGTAGAAGTAATTTTTGCTAAGCCACTGTTACAGGCGTCAAAAAAGCAAACTAGTTGCCCCAATGTCATAGTTTTGTAAATAGCCTATATCAAACTATGTTATTGAATACATTGTTTTTGTCTACTCTATGGTTAGAGCAGGGGTGAATTGCAGAAATATGACACGGGAACAAATGGTTTGTATATATGCCCTCACTAATAATGATTTAGCATAAATACCCTCCATTAGTTTAATGAAATATTTTTCAGACAAATATACCCCTAACAACTGATAAAAAGGCCTGCCATATCCCTCCCACTCTTTTTCTCCATTCACATGATCTACAAACTATATAAAGAAAACCATAACTTTTACAGATTCCTCTATTCAAACAAAGATTCAAGTTAACATTCCTTCAGATTGCTACTAACTTTTACTAAATCCTGCATTAGTTTCTATATAATTTAGCTTAAATTATGTTTAATTTACTTTAAATTCTATATACTACATATTACCTCCAAACGAGCTATGAATTTTATTAATAACGATCTAAAAGACTTGTGGTATAGGAAGCACATGACATTAGATCGATTCAAGTGATGAAAATATCCAGTTTCATAAAACTTAATTGATATGTGGTAATTCTAGAATTTACAAAGAGAATTGCAACTATAATCATATATGAGATTAACTTTACAGTGTTACCCTAACGGAAATATGTTGCCTACATTCATTTGGATTAACTTGTACAAAATCTATGAATTCTCTGCAAGTCTTGGCGATTATACCAAGACTTTAAGCCTAGTTAGAATGGGGACTTGCATAGAAAGTCTCTGCAAGTCTTGGCTATTGCCAAGACATTAAACCCAGTTGCAATGGGTAACTTGCAGAGAGAGTCTCAGCAAGTCTGGTTATTTTGCAATTAGCACCTTGCACAGACATCTTGGCTATTGCCAAGACTTTAAGCCCTGTTGCAATGGGCAACTTGCAGAGAAAGTCTCTGCAAGTCTTGGCTATTGCCAAGAGTCCAAGACTTTCGGGTCTGCTGCAATGGGCACCTTGCACATGCTTTTTGGTTATTTCCAAGAGTTTCAGCTCTAGCGCAATGGGCATCTTGCACAGACTTCTTGCTATTGCCAAGAGTTTAAGCCCAATTGCAATGGGCATCTTGCAGAGAAAATCTCTGCAAGTCTGCTATTGCCAAAAATTTCAGCTCTGGTGCAATGGGCACTTTGCACAGACTTCTTGGCTATTGCCATGACTCTAAGCTCTGTTGCAATGGGCTTTGGCTATTGCCACGAGTTTCACGTTTGGTGCAATGGGCAAAGGAACCCGCTTCTATCTAGGTGATCTGTCCACGAAAATCTAACCATGTCATTTGTATTTATTATGTGCAGAATTAACACTATGGCACCTTGCACATACTTTTTGGCTCTTGCCAAGACTTTAACTGCAGTGAACAACTTGCAGAAAAAATCTCTGCATCTCTTGGCAATAGCCAAGACTTTACGTTCTGGTGGAAGGGGTAACTTACACGAAAAATCTCTGCAAGTATTGGCAATAGCCAAGACTTTAAACTTTAGTGCAATGAGCAACTTGCAAAAAAAGTCTGACAATAGCCAAGACTTTAAGCTCTTTGCAATGAGCAACAAGAACATCTAATGGCTATAGCCAATAAAAACCTTAAAATCACCTAATCAAGCAAGCACAATAAACAAATCCACAGGATCCTCATATTTAATTCGATGATTATCAATCGAAATGGAAAAAACTAACAAATAAATATATAAACAATAATTATAAAAGAAATATAGATAAAGGATTTATGCAAAATAAAAATTACATTATAACACAAACTAATATATATATAGTGAGAACCCGGCTAGATTTGAATTTTCTTCATTTTCTTCATATTTTTCGTACATTCGTTTGATCGGTGGAGATTTGAATGCTTCATATTTTTGTAGTTCGAAACTAGCTTGGTCATTACTTGTCAAAGAAATCATAATTACTTAAATTGTTTAAGATTGTGTGTAAATGAAAGTACTTTAAAGAGAATGGGAGAAAATTTTTATAGGGCTATAGTTACCATTCATTTTAATTTTACTTTTTTTTTTTGTTTAAACATTGAATATCATTTCTACCTACTTTTCCATGAAATATTCCTTTTTACCTACTTCAAGCCACGTAAAATTCATTTATATCCTACCACAACACATCATGGTTATGTTGCTTTCTTTCTAGCTCCCATTTATTTTTTCAGTCTATATTCACTTTGACTTTTTTTCACCTTTCTTAACATAGCACTCCTTTCATATGAAATAATATATATATATATATATATATATATATATATATATATATATATATATATATATATATATATATATATATATATATATATATATATATTCATGAAAAAGAGAGAAGAACAAACCCTAAATCTCCAGAACACAAAGAAGAAATAAGAAAAAGAAATGAAGAAAGAGAGAAGGAAACCGATTAATATGAATTATGTTTAGGCAGGGGAAAAAATAGTCTTTTCACATACTGAGAGATGACATGAATGACAGTTACTTAAAATATTTGAAACTGGGGGCAATTGTCTAAAACTGGCTCTTACGAAGGACACCGGTGAAAATTTTTGTTAGACCTGTCGCCACAAAACTTGTCGTACGACACATAATTCAACATACCAGGACTTCTGCTGGTTGAATCAAAGCTTTACCAAAAACGCACGCTGAACAAATGAATATGAAAGTCATAGAATTCATATTTTACATCATTCAAGTACGCAGCCAGTTACAGTGGATTTCAGTGAAATTGCTTTTAGATGTTGGAAAATATGAAATAAGACTTGAAATACAAACACTTTTTTAAAAGCGATATTTGTTTCCTCTCCTTCCTGAAGTCGTTATGAGATTATATGCAAATAGCTTTAGTTGATATGATAAGTTTTTTGAATTTCTACACTAAGCAGGTAGCACAGAGAAATTATGGTTGATCTTTTATAAATTCTTGGAGGAGAAAAGAGGTTTGGAGAATATCAATAAGAGAAGGAAAAGTTTCTGAAAAAATAACTTAATTCTTTAAAAATAGTTATGTAGACTTGATGATTACCAAATGAAGAAAGAATTTGTCATTTCGTTTTAGACACGATGACACGGCCTGGAATCCGGTTAGGTCGTGCGGGCACCCGACATCCTCTCCTAAACCTGTCGGGCGAGCCCTTACCAATTAAATTAGAAAAATAAATATAATTCAATTCATAAATAAGGACAAGACTTAAAAAAAAAAAAATACAGACATACTGATACCTCTAAGCTGTACAAAAGAAATTACAGCTGACTACCCAACATACTAAGTTTAGGGCTATCCAGACTAGACATCTAAGAGTAGGAAAGAAGACAGATACCTCCTGAAGGGAGCAAAATGCAACTGAAATAATTAACACAAAATTGGTGGCCATCCTGAATAAAAGTTGGCTCACCCTGACAGCTGAAGTCGTCTTCGCTCCTTCACAACGTGGCGAACTCAATCCTGGAGCGAACCTCGTTCCAAAGTTATCACTGCTACCCAACAACAGCTTTACCCTTTTGGATTCATTGCCAAACGATCCCACTGAATGTTTCGGGGTGAAAATTCTATCTTTTTCAGGCTCTTTTCTCATTTTCTGGTATTTTTTTGTTGTGTCATATATGTTTCTCGTTTTCTCTGTTCCTCTTCGTTTCTGTTTTCTCGTTCTTGTTTTATATGAGTGGAAGTGCTTCCACTTTCCACCGCCTCTGATTCTTTTCTCTCTTTTTTTCTTTCTTTTGTTTTCTTTTCCTTTTCTCTTTTATTTAATTTTATTTTTCGCGATGACAATTAAAATGGAACTCTATGAAATTCGAAATGATCCCAAATTTCTTAAGAAAGTTATACAAAATATATATAGCATACTCACTAAGGAGCATCTCAAATTGGATTCCCGAAACTCAAGATGCGAATTTAAATGGAAAAAGGTCAAATTATTTATGCTTCGGCATTTTAACGGAAACTAGCCGAACAACCTCGAAATTCACTTTCGAAAAATTATTAACATCACAAATAATCATACGAACCTAACGGCGCTTTCGGATTTTGAATCGGAGCTCATTCGCCAAAACCGAGCTCGAAAATCTCTTTTTAATATTTATCGACAATAAAAACTGAAACCTTCTTTCGATGTCTACCAAACGAGGTCTGATTTAGCTCAAATTTTACAGACAGGTCCTAATGGATATTACGAAGTTTTCAAAATTATTGACACATAAATCGGAGCTCTATCTCCCGAAACGACTGATCGAGGTCGTTTCACACTACTTCAATTAAATTTTTATTAATTGATTATACGCAAACAATTTCTAACAATATCTTGATAAGATTTTGTTGGAAATTTTAATAACATACCTAATAAAATGTGATTAGTGCCAAAATCACGAATTCTTTTTTGTTTCTCACTCGGTATCCACTTATGGGGCCGACTAATATGGATTCGCGCTGGAGACTCTTTTACACTCACCTCATTCAAACTTATATCAATGAAAATAGAAAGACTAAGGTGCTTTAATTAGTACTAACACATAGCTATTCATAGGAAAGTTCTTTCAAATTAGAAGCAGGGAGGCTTCATCAACATCATCATACATTGGTCTAGTTTCAGCAGAGTTTGCCTCCAAACCATCAAGGTACTGCTGATAGAGATATGATGCAAAACCCCATAAGCCTAAAAACAATGATACTAACTTCAAACCACTCATACTATCATGCAAAACTACCACAACAGATAGTTGAGTGAGAGGAACTCCTAGAATTAAAATCACATTGCTAAACAAGGAAGATACCTTGAAAATCAATCCAATGGAACCTAGTGTTGCTGCTTGAGAATAGATTATTCCTAAAGTCAAGTACAAGACATATGAAACCTTCCCTAATCTATACTCTTCCATTTCATTCTTTAAATTCTTCCAATCCCCACTAGCAAATAGCCCCATTAAGCCAGCAAGTGTTGCAAATAGGCATTGATATATGGTCATGTGCATAACAACTTTAAAAGATCCATTCTTGAAAATCTTCTCAAATGCAAGTTCAGTTAAAAAATTAAGTAAGCCAAAGCCAGCAGCTCCAAGAACTGTAGCCAGAATCCCTATCAAAAGTCCTGCTAGAGAGATTTCTTTGCCATCTGCACCGACAGATTCTTTTCCATTGAAAACAATGAGCACGGAGGAAATAGTGAGAAGCACGATAGAATTTAGTATAGTTGGTGTAATCTTTTGCCCGTTGAGGAGGAAGGAGAAGACGCCATTGAAAGCTAGTTGTGTGGATGAAACTAAGGTATAAGTAGAGGCTGGAAGGTGTTGTAAACCAATAGAATTTAACAAGATGTTTCCTGCTATAAGTAAACCAAGGAAGGCACAAACTAATGCAGGACTCAAATTACTAGAAGGCTGCTTTATACTAACTTGTTCTTGAATATTCTTATGATCTGTGTTGGATGAAAAGCAGCAAAGGAGAGGGAGAAGGACTGGAAAACCAGAAAATGGTACAAGGCTAGATATCCATTTGCTTTGACCGCCATAGTTGTAATAAACTTTACCCAAGAGTGTCTGAACTATCTGGCCTGAAAGGACAAAGAATGTAAGGATGAATATTTGGAGCCACACCTTAAGTTTACCTGATTCAGGAGTACAGGTGCTTGTTTTGTCATATGATTCTATATCTTCTGCTTCCACCTGACCTGTAGATTAAACATTAAATAAAATGTATTGCTGCATCCTCGCCAATTAGAGAGGACTGGCAGTATACATCAATTGAATCATAAATACATGGAAGATCATTGATTTATCACAGAAATAACTGAGGACTTTGATTTGTCTTACAAATTAATAAAGCTAGTTTACTTTAGCCTCATGACTTATAGAGCTCGAGATAATATCCATGAAGCTCATACAAGAATTAATTTGCTGTTGTTGGGTTTGTGATCACAGGTCTCACATTGGTAGCTCAAAAGAAAAGAAACTACATATAAGACGTAGAGATGCTTTAACGGTTTAGGCCTTTTGGTGAAACCGTGCTGGTTTGGCTAAAAGTTGACAATATATCACACCATATTGTTAAAACTTAAAGAGTGTCTTTGGGCTAGTCCAAACAACTATGATAACCAACAACAACAACACAACAACATAAACTTGTAGCGATGAAGCTCATACAAGTATGTAGAACTCTGGAACTAAGGAAATGGACGGACTTATATATACAGCTCCTCCATGGGAAAAATATGAATGATAATAGACGTTACTATTATTTTTCTGCAACCAACAACATCATAAACTATGCCTATTGGAGGGATCATCTGGTTCCATGCTAACACTTGACAAAAAGGTATGATCTTGTAGCTTAATTTTCCAAGGAAGACTTTCTAAGGTATTTATTTATTTATTTTCTTTTTCCTCTTTTGATTTCTTTCAGCTTCATAGTTTGCTTTTTCAAATAACTGACCCGGATAGTTGGAAACTCTTGGAAGGCAACTCAAGCGCCGGCCGAGGAATGTCAACAGCTTTTAATAATATGAAAAAGTTCTTTTTTTGATGTGTGATAATTTGCTTAACCATTAAACAATCTACAAGATGAATAGAAATCTAGAGAACCAGAGATTGGACAAAATTCAATGGATGTTCCCTTTATGATCTCCGTGCAAGATCATGTTTCGTCAGGTGCGAGAAAGATTATGAACAATCTTATCACAAGTTTTATCGGATCGACAAAGTTTAGTTATTTCAGCAATTTTGTTGGATCATTTGGTACCATGAAGTACAAATATGACATAATGACCAACAACATGATAAAACAAGCTAATTAAGCTCACACAAATACTACTATGCTATAATAACCAACCACCAGGGCGGAGGTAGCTACTGTCAGGCATTTGACCGAACCCAGTAACTTTTGGCTCACACCTGTGTTAAAAAATCTACTAAATATGTACGAATATTAAATTTCGAACCCAATAACTCAAATAGCCAGTATATTCAATAGCATTACGTACTCATAAACTTCAAATCATAGCTCTGCCTCTACTAATAGCAACAAGATAATTCTATAGCCATATGAAGCTCAGACAAGTACAACACATGATATAATAACCAACTAAAGCATCATATGCCTATAGCCATGAAGCTCATATACAAGTAGAGATATGCCATAACATAATTACCAACAAAATCATCAGCTATGCCTGTTGGATGGACCATATTTTTCATTGAAACTTTTTAATAAAACTCAATACATGAAACCTTTTTTTGGAAATGCTTTTAGGAGAAATTTTAGGAACGTAGAAGGAAGAAAGGAACTTACTAGGGACATGCAACAATTTTTGTTGAGACCCTTCCATGGAAACACCTTAGAGAAAATAATGATCCTGCAACTTAAATTTCCAAGAAGACTTTTAAGGTTACTTAGTCTTTCAGCTTCATAGTACTTGCTTCTTTAAATAAGCAGTGGGAATTATACCTCCTGCAGGGAAGCAAACTAAGGCCTAGGAAAGTCAACAGCTTTCAGAAAAAATAGGAAGATTAATATTTTCTTATTCATCTTGTATTTCTTAAGGGCAGTGTTCCACCCCAAAAGGTTGCATGCAGATATATTAGATCATCCAGAAAAGAAAAAGTGTCCATGATCAAGGACTTAATAAAGCATTAGATAATCATGAGGCATCACTTTTGTGGCAGTATTAAAAATTTGAGCATTGATTATTGTCACTCAATATGAGTACTTATTATAGTAGTAGTTGACAAGGGAATACGCTTATTAGTAGTGATTAGTATTGCTGAAGGATTTTAATCAGAAACCTATACAAGTTAATACTAATTATATTAGGATCATGAGATTCATGACATCCAACTACTTGAGAATTAAATTGTAAAAAAAAAATCATAAAGGCACAACTGCTTGTACAAAATGAGAAAAAATGTAGTATTAAAGAAGTAAGGAAGTGGGAGAGTTTAGAATTACGTATATGTCGGCAGATTAATCTTATCTGATTGCTTGTTACTTTAGAAAATTGACACCAATCATTCACAACTATAATACTAAAAACAAAAATAAGTAGGGAAAAAGGGAAAAGTTATTAGTCAGGTAGGGTTGCTTCTAGAAGACGTTAAAGTGTAGAGATTCTCTTTCAAAAATGACAAGTTGGATAACAACATATTGCTGTACTTGTTTTTGTTTATAGCATGCTATAAGATTCCCTGCTAGTATTAACTTCAAAGCTTAATTTGGAAGAAAATTAGAAAAGATTCTCTAA
This sequence comes from Petunia x hybrida, assembly GCA_037355625.1. Taxonomy (NCBI): domain Eukaryota; kingdom Viridiplantae; phylum Streptophyta; class Magnoliopsida; order Solanales; family Solanaceae; genus Petunia; species Petunia x hybrida. Next base: position 918,957 of record JBBBVM010000739.1, on the reverse strand, counting down.
TTATAATAAGTAAAAAAAGAGAGAAATTCGATAGCTTCAGAAATGAAGCTCAATGGTTAGTCATGGAAATAATGTTCTATGCATCCACAAAATAAATTAAAACTTGAGAGGTGAAAAGGAAATCAAGGATTTGCATGTGCACGGATGGAGCAATTAGATTTCTATAGATGTGAAAATTACAAGTATAAACAATGTGACTGAATACATCCCATTTTGGCTAATCTGTGGTTAGACCAGTCACCACAAAACTTGTTCGTACGATTTTACCATACTAGGACATCTTCTGGCTACTGCTGAATCAAGCTTACAAAGTGCACGGTGAACAATTGAAAGAGAATTGGTAAGATGTTAAGTTTCGCGTATGCTTGGAATTGAGGTGGAGTTGTAGTTGTCATAATTCAACTTTCTGAGCCGGTGATTCAGCATTTCTCAGCGAGAAAAGCCAACTGAGCATTTGTGATAACTTACTAGGGACAGAATTCTTCTCTTTCTTTTCCAAGTTTACATTGCAAAGCGCGTGGAAATCATGTTTCAAGTGAGGAGCAACTATTCTTTCCTGGATGAACACATTTATGACGAGTAAGAGAGATAGTTAACGTCACAGTAAACTGAATCCTGCAGTGAAGAAGCGGTACCTTAAATACTTCAAATGGGCAAGAATCTGAGCCATTGCAACCCTGTGAACAGAGAAATAGAGGCATCAAAAGCTTAGAATAGAAGAATAGGGGCAAAACTAAAAGTATCAAAATTTGTAAATTCACTGTTGACAAACTTCTGTTGGATTGGAAGAATGGACATCAAAGTGAAACCTTTTTCAGAAACTGAAAATGAAGGAAAGCAAAAATCTCGAATGCCTTGGTAACTACTGAGGTATGATCCAGAAGCAAGAACCATGTACGTTCATGTTCACAAGAATGCAGTATGAACACTTACTGGTATTGGAATAGGACGTTCATTGTGCAGCACTTTCACAAAGTACTTGCTAGGCGAGTTCGATGTGCAGCTGTAAAGGACTAGCATGTTATTTCCAGCAAAAGGTGTCACTATACTTCCCCGCCAGTTTCTCGTTTTAGGAGGCTTAGGAGGGAATTGCAATGTCTGCTCTCTTTGTATTAGATCAAATTCTGAAATATTCAGTGCATAAAATTGATTAAGCAAAACGGAAGCAGTAGCTACAAGGTAGAAGCCTAAAATCATTCTCTTGTATAAACACTGACCGGATTCTTCAAGAAAGAGCCCGATCAAGCATGAAAAAGGAAGCAGGGTTTCTGCATGAGCAAAACGTAGTCTTGCCTTTTCATAGCTCCCGGGAGCATATCCTTCTAAAAGAGGAGAATCCATTTAAAACAATAAACACCAGATATCAAATTTCCATCATTCATAATATTAAATTCCATAGGAGATATGCATAGGCAAAAAAAAAAAAAAAAACTTCAGGAAGGTACTCATTTCTGAAAAATGATATTATAAAGTAATTGGTACAATAAAGGCTCCACTTTCGAGTCTTCTATGACTATCCTCTGGTTCGTAGTCGAAGAGACAGTTCTTTAGCAGAGGCAATACAGTCATAAGGATAGAATCTATAATATAAGCAGGTTATCTGGGAGTCGGCATATACAGCATATAACGAAGTGGATTTGGCCTTTCTTTAACAAGGAGAGAAATACTTCTCTTATCTGGCCTCCATTTAAAAAGAAGAGAAATACTCTTCCACCCTTCTACAGCAACTCATTCATACAAAGATAAGGAGTTGACTTCACTTTTTCGCAACTATCTCTTCCTCTGAAATCTCGTTGCATCAGAAAGGTAAGACATATAAGCTGCCCCAAAACTAATCACTATAGTAAACAACCATCCAAAATCCCCGCGCGAAAAAGAAACAAGATCATGCTACATCAATTAACATTACCTTCTTTAGCCATAATTGCCTGTTCCATGGATTGAATTACATCCTCAAGTAGCGGCACTCCCATTCGGTAATTTAGTGAATTACCATAGCCCTTCAGTACGAATGACTCCAAATCATCAGCCCATTCCAACAAAGAGACCTAAAACAATAACTTGTCAATAAGGATGAATGGAAACAACGGGCTTCAACTTGTGATTCCAATGAGAAGTTGGAGGTACATCGTATACTAGAGAAATCTATTGTAATGAGGGTCAACTACCTATTATTAATCAAACATCAATGAAGTTAGCCTAATCACTCATCCTGTCCCAACTTTCCCAGTATGATCTAAGGAAAACAAAGGAGAGAACTTTACAACACAGTAAAACTAATTGACTAGCAAAACCTAGTAACCCATAAACCTCTCCCTCCTTCCCCTCCTGCTTATTCCAAGAGGAACCATGGAAAAAAGAAATAACTTAAAAGTACCTCAGATGGGCTGAATAGACTGCAAGCTTGATTGGTGATGTTCAACAGTGAAGCTTCCTATAGGAGTAGTCAATTATAGCAAATAATTATCCTTGTATCAAAAAATAAAAAATAAAAAATAAAAAATAAAAAGGCAAAAGCTTTAGCAGCACTGGAACACTAATAATTGCAATGCTAACCTGTTTGCAGAGAAACCATAAAGAAGATACATCCTGTTTAGTAAAATTAAGCCCATATTGCCTTACTAGTCCATGAGTAATTTCATCTAACACAGGTTCTTTGAGCTTCTCTACAGTTGGCTTCTGACTTTTCCTAAAATCCTGTCACCAATATAAATGAAATGTATAATTACATTCTAACTCAACTCACACATCAGAGTCTTTTTTGTGTGTGTACATCGAAAAAGAGCCAAACCAGCAGTGAGGGTAGTAGGTGCAAGAGAGATAGAAAATACAGGGAGAGGAAGATTGGATACAGTAAGTGCGATTCTGGAAAATAATGGATAATCAACGCCTTTGATACTAAATATCTCGTTGAACAGCTAAAATAGGGCTTTTTTATCTTTCTTTTTTTTTTAGAAAGGCTAAAATAGGACATACTTTGACGCATAAAATCATATTTTTACACATAAGTCATAATATTCCCCAAGGACTTCTTCTCTTTTTTCATTTGCTGTTCATTTTTTAAATTGGTAAAACCCTCGAGGATTTAGCACTTTATCCATCAACGGAGACAAGATTGAAATTTATTTTGGGCAAGTACCTCCGAGAGATTGCTAGTGATAACTTTTTAAGTTCTTCACATCACTTAGTGATAACTTTTTAAGTTCTTCACATCACTTTGGATAACTACCAACTCAAAATCAGTATAAGGGTCTTCTCGATACACAGTAAAGTTTCCACGGTTCTTATTTATCAAGAAACTAAAGATGTTTCCCATGGTTCTTCATTACTACTCCTGCCAATCCAGTTCAGTTGCTTCATTTAACTAAGAGTAGATATCCAACTGGAGTTAGCTAAGGCATATTTCATTAAAAGGATTAATAGGGTATGTTCCAAATAATGATTGGAATGAGAGAAAGCGAGGTACTTTGTTGAGAAATGCTTGCCTGATCAAAGAGAAGACTTTCTGAAGTGTAGTCACTTAAGTACTGCTAATTTTAAAGAGATGGGAACTTTATCAGCTAAGGAAAGAGGTCAAGTCAATCGGGTAAGATTGACTACCAGTAGCTGTGCAAACCATTTTTAGTGCTGAAGTTCCAATAATGCCATTAGGCATAGCAAAGTAAATAAGGAACTTCACTCCCTTTGCTATATTCCGCTATCAGTATGCCTGATTATGTTGATCGCATTCATCAAATCTTAGAAGGTTGGAACTTTGGCTACTTGGAAAAAGAAGTTACTTAATAGCCAGTGAACAATGAAGATTCAAACAAACTGATTTTTTGATAAAGTATTTATCAACTTAGCTCATTTACAAGTCAAAAGGAGATTAAAAATTATCTAAGAAAATGGGCAAATCAAACAATTCTGAAAATGGAAGCTAAATTATTTTGTCCTCAGAGTTGCTCAGTCCACTAGCTTCCAAGTTTGATGTGCCAACAATAATAAAATCAAGTCGGGATCAACAAGTAAACCCCCCAAAGCTACTAATTGCATATTAATTTTGATTCTACCTACATAAAGAATACCACCAAATAATTTTGCAAACATACCTTATAGCTTTGACAACAATCATGAAATCTCAAAACTACATCACTTGCACGGCTTTCACTGGTAACAGCAAAAGCTCGATGAGCCCCTGGTCCAAGCTTCCCTTTTCCATTAAACAGCCCCATGCCAAATGCCACAGCACTTGCTGATGCCCGAGGAACCTATAAATGTGGCTATCACTATCAAAGTCATTGCTGAAAAGTTGAAGCAGCAGAATCATCATCACTAATGCAGGAATGAACATGTCCTTTGGTGGGTAGGAAAAGAGCTTGAGAAATGCTCAATAATACCACTTTGATACCTTTATATGAGAAGCCAGATGCATGAATGGTTCTACAAGATTCCTTGTTATTTGCTTATTTGTGGTGGATAAATGCATGCGCACCTTTTCCAACCATGAAATAAAGATCTTATAAATGAAGGAAAGCTGAGTTCAGGTCACAGTACCACAATTAAAAGCTGCAGCATTAGAATTTTTAAGTCCAGTGGCCCTTAGCTATAGCTACAAGTTGGATTTTGCTCTCTCCCGTTAACTATGTAAAAACAAACAGCTCCTTATCTAACACCATTACTTTATCAAAAAAAAAAAGGGCTCCTTATCTACAGGTCTTAGTTAAGCAAAATGCTCCTTAACTATGTTACCAATCATCATGTTGATAATTTTTCTCCTTTCTCATTAACTGCATTGGCTAGAGACTTTCCCACATTGAAAGATGAAATGTCTACGCTCCCTTCACCCCTCCGCCCTCCCAAATGAGAGGAATGGATTAGTTCATGCTTTGAAAATAAACTTCGTGGTTGGTACACAAATTTAAAAAAGTAAATAACTGATCCATCAACCTGGGTAGCCTTAATTGAGTATATATCAGGGTGGTATTCTTCACTAAACAGATCTGGAAACTGTTCTCTGACTCTGACACCAAGCTGATATAACTCATCTTCGCCTTCACTGATCAACTCTCCACCCGTATGTTTTCCTTTCCAAGGAGAGCTCCATCCCATTATCCAAGCAGGAATCTTATCCAAAGACTGCCTCTGTTCCTTAGCATCACGTACAAGCATTTCCAATCGAGTAGCCAAGGTTTCTACCTCCCTTATCCTTTTCTTGGTAGGAGCACGAGTGCCATGCCGTGCCTACCGAATAAGAAGTCATAAGTTAAAATAAGAACAGTCTCTTATGAACATAACATGAAAGAATCCTGTCAATATATTTACTTTTATATCAAGCACAATTTCCATAAGAGAACCCCCAAAATTCACAATTATGCACGTTTTACAAGCAAATAATGCCTATCATTTTCCACTAAAAAGTTCAAAAGGGAAAATGGAAAGAACAATAAGTGTCCAAATAGTAATCCACATGGATGAGAAGAAGCATTTAAGAATGAAACGCAAAGGGGGGACAACATTAGCTAAAAGATGGAGGATAATCTTGTTCAAACTTCTGAGAAGTCGAAGAGAGATTAGTAATACTGCAAATAAGTGACATTGATCTTCAGCTAGAATAATTTGGTGAATATTATATTTTAAATAGCAGCATAGATTTATGTGATACCTTCTGCAACTTCCCTTGCAGTATGTTATAGCATCTTCCAAATCCTAACAGAATAAGACTTTTCTAATTGCATCGCCCTCAAGGGGGTTGCCTAGCGATCGAAGAGCTAGAGGACAACCTTGGAAACTAAGGTTTCTAGCAGATGCAATACTAGGTTTACGTCTGTTATACTAATTCTTCCATTTGCATATGTCTAAATCTTGGTTGGTAGAGGCTCTACCACCTGGTACCTATGCTGATGGAAGGTAACAGATTAATCCAAATACAAGCAAAGCCACAAGCAATCCCGATCACCACCATTATAAAAATCTAATAGATAGACTTTGGTAGCCTAAACTTCTGTATTACCATATAGACTAAGGAAAATATCAAATTTGCTCCAATGCTCAGAGTATAAAAACAAGGTGATAAAATTTTGATGCATGCCACTTGCCACCCACAACTTCCATGCTGATATAGTTCTTTCAGTGGAATAAAATGGATGATACTATTGAACAGACGCCTTTCGTATTCAGCATAAATAAAAAGCTTCCATGTAATTACAGAAAAGTACAAGTAACGGACTACTACTCACCACAAGATTCAAATGAATAGGGGTACATTGATCTGGAATTTGGGAAGGTACAAAGGAATTATCGGATATATCCTTTACAATACCATATCTGCACAAAAAACCAATAAACAAGTAAATCGATTACGTAATTCAACAATGCAAACGCCAACAGCAACTGCAGAATGTTGTGCTCTTATCTTCAGGCCACAGAGCACTCATACAAAGCCTAAACTTTACTATAGAGTAAAATCTAAAAAATAGATAGTATGTTAATGTTGCCGTCACAAATTTTAGAAGACTTTTACACAGCCCTTCCTGGACTTGCTTGACTCATCCGAAAAAAGAGCAAAGTCTACAAGCTACTGCAGTGAGGTTAAAGGTATGAAACTTCTTATATCCAGTTAGCACCAGCTTTCAGTCGAGCTTCTTCGAACCCAATATCGTAGTAAGAACTAGCATGAAAGTCGATCTACTACGACCAGCATGGTTCTTCCTATTTTATTTTCTTCTTCCAAGCCCTTCTTAAAAAGCAGTCAATTAAAGGTCTCAAATCTCTAATTGACACCGAGTTACTTATGGAATCTCAAATCTCTATTATAACTGAGTTAATTACGGAATCTCAAATCTCTCTCGACACCGAGAAATTTTTATGTGTCCAGGTCAATTAGAGGTCCAGCTTCCTTCTCCTAAAGAATGGCTTGGCTGCTTAAACAAAAAATAGCCATTTTTTGTATACTCCATGAATATATGTATAATCTATGTATTCCGCCTAGGATGGCAATTTTTGTAAAGTTTATATTCTACGCATTAACATGTAAAACACATTTACGCAATCATGTCAGTTAAGAGGTAATTGCAGGTATTTATCTATAATACACCTTGATTAGTAACCTACTAACCTGGAAAAAAATGTAGGTAACACATGTTATATTAGTACTCTAATTTTTTTCATAATTGTGGTGTCAAGGCTAGCTTGAGCACATCCCTCGACGGGGTAACTGCTACCTCCCACGAGGTACCGGGTAACTGTGCTATATTAGTCACTCTAGTAGCACTAGTATAATCGTGGATACAATTGTATGCTTGTATTTTGCAACTCAATTGTCTTTAAATAATGTTATACAATTAGGTATCAGAATTAGCTCAAATTGAATTGCATTTCTATTTAACAGTGTAAAATTTAAAATTGACAGAGAAAGAGAGAGGACCTTGTTACAGTAGATAAATGTTGACGAACATCAAAGAAGGATTCATCAGCGCTTGACACGTGTACCGCCACAATCACCACTAGTAGCAATGCAACTTTCATGGAGTACTCTACCATTTGCTCTTTCTTCGACGACAAGTTTATGTTTTGGGTATTTTAGATGCCAATTCAGCACCCGTATGTGCAACTTGTGGGGCCCACAGATGATTTTAAGTACTCCCTCCGTTCCAAAATGGTTGTTGTAGTTTGACTTGGAGCGGAGTTTAAGAAATGTGGTAAGACTTTTAAAATTTGTGGTCCAAAATAAGTCATACATAAATATGTGGCTATAAAGCATTTCATTAAGGGTAAAATAGTAGTTTCAACTCAAAAATGTTTCCAAATTTAGAATTGTGTCATTCTTTTTTAAACGGACTAATAAGGAACTATGACATATAATTTGGAACGGAGAGAGTACTTTGTTAATTAGATGTACACAGTACATTACGGGGTCGTTCGGTCAACTTAATACCCGCGCAAAACTCTGCACTAATTTAGTGCAGCGTTCGGTTGTTTTTCTGTGAAATTTTAATACCTGCATAAAATTAGTGCAACGTTTGGTTGCGTTTTTGTATATTCCGTATTATTAATACCCGCATTATTAATGCGGGAATCTATGTATTATTTTATGCGGGGTAGAAGGTGGTATTAATAATGTGGGTATTAATAATGCAGGTATTAAAATTTAAAATGACAAAAATGACCCTCATTAGGAGGATATTTTAAAATTTTATTTAAGGAGTAAATAAATATTTTAAATAATAAAATTATTTATTAATTTGTAATATATCAGTGATTCAAAAAATAATCCCTACGTTATAATATATGCATGGATAATACCCACATTACTAAACCCCGCGTTAACTAATACCCGCATTATTAATACCCACATTACTAATACACACATTACTAATACTCACATTACTAATACCCGCATTAATAGTTAATACCCGCGTAAACAATACCTTCAACCGAACGACCCCTACTAGTACTTCACAATAGTACCTTTGGCTAGTTACGTAGCTTGTTAATGGGGAATAAAAACTTTACCCATAATTAGGTGATTTAATTCATCACAACATCAATACATGAAATACAATTATTGGGGTAAGTATTCGGTGTGAGTAAGTATTTAATAAGTTCTGTTTAGGCATATTCCAGTCATTTTGTAGGTATGTGTTTACACCAAACCAAACCAACAAATTGTAATTAAAATGATTTTATTAAGTAAAACCATATATAACTAACTATAATTAAGTGAGAATAGCATATTTTCACCTAGTGCAAATGCACTTTTTACTTGTTATAGTCGCTGGCAATTTTTTTCCCAAGCCTACCTTCGATTCAAACTAATATTTGGATAGGAAATTGGATGTTATATTATGAGAAGCTAAGAACTGGCCGATAACACAGTTGGGGGTCCTAATTTCACACAATTTTTTCACGGTTTGACAGAACATATTCATACTTTCCAGTCATTTCTCTTGCAACTGGTATAGTAAGTGAAAGCAAGTACCATCAGTAGTTCATTGCCACAGGGTTGGCAATTCGCCTATTCCCATTAACCAGAACTGGTGATGGACTCTTTCCTGCAAAAACTTGCAGAAATACATAACGAATATCTGGAATAAAGCGACCATCTCAATTACAAAAAACTGATAATTTTACTTTACATTTGATGTCTTCGGGAAACCTTTGATTTCAAGCAACAACTGGCAGTCATAATGGAAAGATTAAACTGATTCTTCGAAACACCATGAGGTACTAAAAAGAGTAATAGTAGCACAGATAACTAAATATATTTGGTGTATATGTACAACACCAGGACTTTCTACTACTAAAAAGTCGAAAGTAATCTTCTCCATCATGCAACAGCTTCCATCTCGTTGAGAAGCATTTGATTAAAGTGCCAGACACCTGAATACAGCCAATGAGGTTGATAAGTTAACAAACCGATAGGCTAGTTTATATAAAGAGTATACAAGGAAACTCTCCGAATAATGAAAAGTAGGGAGAACGATCCTACCATGTCCTTTGCCCACTCTTCTCAGCTGAGCCACATACTCTGAAATCTTCTTAATTGATTCAACCTATTAAGGAGGACATGTCTTAAATCAGTATTGTCAATATCCTACGTGCATTTAGTATTAAGTCCCAAGAAGACAAGAACTTTGTTAAAGCAATAGTATTCTCAAGTTCAGGAATCCAGACCTGTTCTTGTAAGTACTCGTTTTCAACAAAATCAGCCAACTGCACATCGTTGTTTCGTGTGGCTACCTGTTTTTAAAGGTTAATCAGCATAATGTAAAACCACGATATAGAGCTTTTTCTTGAATGTTATTTATTTTGGTAGTGGAAACCAACAAATGGCTATCTATTTCAAGTTCATTCAAATGAATGGTGGATACAAAAAAACAAGAATAGTAGTAGAACTCACAGCATGCAAGTTTAACAGCTTTTCATTTGTCAACTTCTCCAAAGAAAGTGCAAGCTCCATTGCTGCATAATAAATTCAACAAAGCATGTGGTAAGTATCTGAAAGCTCAAACTGCCTCTTTTTAGAATGTAACAACAGAAGAACTTCCGTATTCTGAACTCACAAATACAATAGGAAGACGAAACAGTAGTTATTGGACATTTGTGTGTATGACTCCATAGAAATAAATAAGTGTCCAATTCCATAAAATTTTGCAAGGTACATACTGGCTTCTACCATAAAATTAATTTCCCCTCTTTGAAGTCCACATAGACATCTGAAGAACTGAGTAAACATATCAAGCCAGGGGCAGGTCTAGTGAATTATTTATGGAATCATCCGAACGCAGTAGCTTTGGCTCGGACACCCTATATGTGTTAAAACTCCACTAATGAAGTACAAACAACAGATTGCAAGCCCAGTAAATCAAATGGGCTGTGGTAGAATTCCAAACTTGAACATTAATATTCGAATCCTAGATCTGCCCCGGTTTCTAGCAACTTGAAATCTAGACAACCATTTCAACTAATACCATGAATGGATTCAAGACTTCAAGTCCTGACCACGAAGATAGGATTACAACATTAAGAACATAAACAAACTTACCATACAACGCATCCCCCTTCTCAACATTTTCAAACTCAGATAGTGGCATCAAAATAGACTGCAACTTCACTTTCCCACCCCGCATGTTCTAAAGCACGAAACAAATAAAGTTAGAACCAATTCAATTCAAGTATAAAACCGGATGCTAACAATTAGCTGTTCCCTAATCCCAAAATACAAACAACAGAACTAAGACAAAATTTTCGACGAAGCAAGTTGTCGAACACCTGATACTCCATCAATTTCTCAGCATGTCCTCTTTCCTCTTCACTTGATTCTTTGAAAAACCTAAGTCAACAAAACAATAACCCAGAATCACATTCAACCATTTAACAAACACTGAAAGAACACTCATCAAATTAGAGAGTATCTTGAAAAACTTTACCTTGCAAGACCCTTGAGGGCAACATTGTCTCTGTCGAAGTAGGCATACATCGCATGGTAAACATAAGAAACATTGTATTCCACACTGCAATCACAAAAATTGTAAAATAATCCCATAATTAGCTAGAAGTCAAACCATAAACTTGAGAAACACAACAATAACCACTAGCCTTGACTCTAAACTAATCGAATCAGCTATATAACTCCTCCAAATAATTTCATCAGATGTCTCTTTTAGTGCAGCACTATAATAGCCGATAGATTCCATTTTGAGAGAGTTGAAAAAACACCACGCCAAAAGTGGTGAACAATCTTATCTGTAATAGCTCGAATTCTCTAGTTGTGGGGGGCATGTCAAAAGTTGTGAACAATCTTATCACAAATTTTGACGTATGATCAAAAGTAATTTGTTCACAAGTTTCATCAATCACCAAATACAAGCAAGTTTTGGCGACTCGACAAAAGTTGTTAACAAATGAACTTTCAACTGATCCTCAAAAGGTTCACCCACCCATAAGAACTTTAAATTTGAGGCTATTTTTGCACAACTTCCTTAAACAAGAACCAAACACAACACGCTAAAATCATTCTATTATTGCAAATATCCCCTACATAAATCCTTTATATCCATATGAAACTTCATTCCACTGTTCAATAATCTATTTGTTTAATAAAATAATGGAAGTTTTACACTACGTGAACAATAGCAAGGCCATTTAAACAAAAAAATAGCCAATTTTTGTATATTCCATGTATAATAAAATGATCTATGAATCTTGACTAAAGCGGCTATTTTTGTAAAGCTCCCAAAAACAACCAAAACATAGGCTGCGTAAGTCACACCTTTTGGGTGCGACCCTTCCATACACTGCATGAACGCGTGATGCTTTGTATAACGGACAAGACTGAGAGATGTGAGAACTTACTTAATTTGTTCATTAACAGCAGATTCACAGTGATCAGAGTATTTATGTCTAGCAAGTGAAGCTTGAGGTACACTTGGTACTAGCATAAGTTCTTTTTTCACTTCTTCAAATGGTTCAAATATAACCCCTGTTAATGGCTTACTGTTTGAAGAACCCTTTGATGCACATACTACCACTAACCCATTATTCTTCACACCATATTTATTTGATAACATGGGATTCAAATTGTTTTCTCCACCATGGGTGTTCAATAATGCAAAAGATGGTGCTATTTTTAAAAGCATGGTGCAAGAAATGAGTACTTTTGCAAAATTTGTGTGTGAAAGAAGAAATATGTGAAACCTAGGAAAATGATTTGTATGTGGAAATGATATAGATGAAAAGTTGAATGTGATAGGAAAGAATTAAGAACCGCTGGATTGATGACACGTGGACGGAGAGGATTTAGTTGTGTACAGGAGCCCGTGTCAAGCTTGTGGAATATCTGGATATGGTGACTAGTCTTATGGAAACCCCATAGGATATGGTTCATGGTGAGAGACTATTTGGACCTAATTCCAACCTAGATGAAAAAGAAATTTTTTACATAAAAGTACAAGTTTTAGAACTTAATTATCAAACATAGTAACATTTTAGCAAAATAATTTTATATAGAGGAAAACACAAGTTAATTACAAATATAGCAAAAACATAGCAATATTTTTCCATAACATACCAAACCCTTACATTCTTCCTCCTATTTCCCCCACTATCACTTTTGCTCCTCCCATTTCTCCCTATTTCACTTTTCCTCCCACCATTTCCCCCAATTTCACTTTTATTCCTATCTTTCTCCCAATTTCACTTTTCCTCATCCCATCCTCGATGTATCTCTCGTTGTATCTCACAGTATCTCAACTGTTTCTACACCGTTTCAACTATTTCTGCAGCACCGTATCTAACTGTTTTTGCACCGTTTCAATTGTTTCTGCATCACCGTATCTAACTGTTTCTGCACCGTTTCAACTGTTTCTGCAGCACTGTATCTAACTGTTTGTTGAGGAAAGGTTTTGAAGAATGACAAACGAGAAGGACCTAGTGGTTCCGGAGGAGAACCTGGTCCTTGTATAGAAGGGCACGACTGATCGAAAAGAGTTGAGGGTTGCAAATCACTGCGGAACTAGGAGTAGTAGTGCGTGAACGAGTATGCATCCTAGTCAAACTAAAAGAGGCGGTACCCAGGCTGTGTCATCGAAGTACGAATATGAGTTGGATTTAAACAAGGAAAGAGTTGCAAGGAATCTTGTCTTATAATTACAAGGTTTCCCTGTAGAATTCAACCCTCCCCCCTCCCCCCTTCTAGTATCCTTAGGAGGTGCTTAGATTATAACAAGTGGTATCAGAGCAGGTCTTCTCGTATTAGGTTAACCCCTTGAGAAGGATCAGAATCATGAGTGCACCACCTACCATGACTGAAGGACAGTCGGTTCTAAGGCCTCCACAGTTCAATGGACAGTACTATGCTTGGTGGAAGAACAGGATGGAGAATTACATATGTGCTGAAGACTACCAACTATGGCTTATAGTATCTGAAGGAAATTTGACCCCTACCAAAATAGTTGGTGAATGAGCTACTGCCAAAGAAGTACTTAAGTCAAAAGAGGAGTTCAATGAGGCGGACTATAAGATGATTGAGAAGAACCACAAAGCCAAACGTCTGGTAATTTGTGGTCTTGGCCCTGAACAGTTTAATAGAGTATCATCTTATAAGACTGCTAAGGAAATTTGGGATGCTCTGCAAGTTGCATATGAAGGAAACACTGAAGTGAAGGACTCTAAGAGAAGAATGTTGAAAAGGCAATTCGAGTTGTTCTCTATGGGAGAGAAGGAATCAATCCAAGATATGATGACCAGGCTGACCATTATCACTAATGAGATGAGATCCCTGGATATGGAGTTGCCTGAAGTAGAGATGGTGGATAAGGTTCTGAATGTATTACCTGAGGCTTGGGAACCCAAGATGACCGCTATCATTGAATCAAAACCTCTCAGATCCATCAAACTTGAAGAACTGGTTGGAAGTTTGAAAACACATGAGATGATGAAAGATTCAAAAACTAAACCAGCTCTCAAGAAGGACAAGACCCTTGCACTCGAAGCAACTGATGAAATTGATGATTATGTTGATTTGCAATCAGTTGAAGCAGCAATGGTTAGTGCCTTGAGACAGAAGTTTAACTTGGGAAAGTTCAAAGGTTTCAAAAGAAATAACAAGAACTCTGGAAGAAAGAATATAGTTGACAGTCCTGATTACTCAGGATGCTTCAAGTGCTTCAAGAAGGACCATGCTGTCGTGGATTGTCCAATGTGGGAAATAGAATGGATGAAAAATAGAGCAACAAAGGAGAAGGAAAAAGAGGTGTCAAAAGAGAATGACAAAGAAAAGAAGAAGGTTAGACGACCTCCAAACTTCAGAGCAGAAAGAAGAAAGAAAAATGAAGCTTTATATGCTACATGGGGACCTACTAACAGTGAATCTGATCATGAGAAGGAATCTGGAGATGAATCTCCACTAGCGCTGATGGGGTTGTCATATGTTGGTTCAGATGAAGAAGATCCTCGGTAGTTCAGAGGAGGAAGAGATCCATCAAAGCCACATGTGTTTAACGGGACAAACTACAAGTGCTGGAAGAAACAGATGAAAAACTTCCTTCAAACAATGGATTATAGTCTCCGGTTGATTGTGAAAAGAGGACCTCATGTTCCTATAAAGAGAACATCAAACGGGGTTTTGGTTCCAAAGAAGGTAGAAGAACTAGATCCTCAAGACCTAGACTGGTTACAGGCAAATTCCAAAGTTGAATTGTACCTGAGGAGAGGGCTGACTACTGATGTGTCAGCAAGGATACTTGAACACTAGTCTGCCAAAGAAGTGTGGGAAAAGCTGAAAGAAATGTACACAGAAGATGACCAAAAGAAGGACTCGGCTCTTATGGCAACTGATGGAGAAGAAACTGCTCATTCAGCAGAGGTATGTCTATCTGATCTTAAAGAAAATTTGCATACATACTCTACTGAAAATTTGATTTTAATTACTGCCACTTTAATTGAGGGTTATGAAAAGGATAAAATTGAGAAATATAAATTAACTGAAGAGATAAGTGATCTCAGAACTAAACACAAGAGTCTTCAAGAACAAAACATTGCACTAGAAGAAATCAATGTCATTTTGAAAGGACATACTCTTATGTCAAACTCTAAGATCACAAAACTAGAATTGGAACTAAATCAGTTAAAAGAGAGTGTCAATGGTAAGCAATTAATAAGCGATGTTCAAGCCTTTCTTGAAAATGAACTTAAGAGAACAAATGAGATCCCGTATCAGGCAACTGAAAAAAAACAGGTTTTTGAATCAAAAGGTTGAAAAATCTGACTATGAGCTTACCAGATTAACAAAATGGAATAAGTCTTCTGAGGCAATGAACTGGGTCCTTGAATATCAGAACAAGGGAAAACAAGGACTAGGATTCAAGAAACCACTACCTCTATATAATCCTAAAAGAAAATATATGGGTTTGCCTTATAACATGTTGTGTACCTTCTGTGGTGAAACTGGACATTACAGACAAAGGTGCATGAATGCAAGCGAGGCAAAGACCAAGAACAAAATAAGTGTTCTACCTCAATGGGCTAAAAAGAATTTGATTTATCCATTTTCTAATAAGAAGGGACTCAAGCTTGTCTGGGTTCCTAAAGCTAACCCTTAATCTATTTTGCAGGCTGGAGTGCGAGAGAACAACCCAAGCTGGATTCTTGATAGCGGTTGTTCAAGGCATATGACAGGAGATAGAAGAAACTTTCTCTCACTCACAGCATTTCAAGGAGGCAGTGTAGCCTTCGGAGGAGGAAAAAGTGGTCAGATCGTAGGAATTGGGAAAGTTGGGAAAACTCTGGATCATGCAATTGAAAACATATATTTTGTCGATGGTCTAAGACACAACTTGCTGAGTATCTCTCAACTGTGTGATAGAGGAAATGAAGTGAGCTTCTTCTCTGTAGGATGTATTGTGAAAAACCTACAGAGTGGTGAAATTGTTATGGAAGGAAAAAGAGGTGAACAATGTGTACAAAGCATCACTGAAATCACTGCCTGAAAACAAATTAACATGCTTGAACGTGCAAGAAAGTGATTCTCAGTTGTGACACAAAAGAATTGGTCATGCAAGTCTCTCACAACTCAACAAGCTAGTATCAAAGGAGCTGGTTCGTGGACTGCCCAGTAAGAGATTTGAAACATAAAAATGTGTGATGCTTGTGTGAGAGGGAAGCATGTGAGATCATCCTTTAAATCAAAGAAGGTGGTGAGTACATCAAAACTACTGGAATTGATACATATGGATCTGTGTGGACCTATGAGAGTCAGGAGCAGAGAAGGAAAGAGATTTGTGTTTGTAATTGTTGATGACTACTCTAGGTATACATGGACTATGTTCTTGGCGTCCAAAGATGAAGCCTTTGATAGCTTCAAAGATTGGGCTGGTGTTGTGCAGAAAAGGTTGAGCTTGGAACTTGTCAGCATTAGATCTGATCACGGAACAGAGTTTGAAAACTAAAAATTTTCTGATTATTGTGCAAAGTACAGCATTGATCATAACTTCTCTGCACCAAGAACTCCAAAGCAGAATGGAGTAGTTGAAAGGAAGAACAGGTCTCTAGAGGATATGACAAGGACTATGCTGTTGTCAAGTGGTCTTGCAAGTAGGGGTGGGCGTTCGGTTCTTCGGTTCGGTTTTTAGAAGTAGGAGTCCGTTACTTCGGTCTTCGGTTCGGTTTGAAGTGTAGAAAAGTCCGTAATTTTTATACTTCGGTTCGGTTCGGTTTTTTAGTTCGGTACTTCGGTTCGGTACTTCGGTGTTTCGGTTTAAACCAAAGTTTATAGCCAAAGAAAAAAAGGCCGAACAAGAAAGGGAAAGGAAAGGCAAAGTACATACCTGTTCAAAGTCAAAAAATAAGATTAACAAAAATACATCAAATTACCAAATATAAATGATTGAATACTCGTAATATCATATCGCGATGACTTAACATAAATGATTTATTCAAACTAAAGGGATGTTCAGCTAATTTATCATTTCCTAATGAATTTTTAGTTCAATTATTTAATTTTTTATATATGTTGCATTTAATCACTAATTAGACATTAAAATACAATAAGCAAAAAAGGGAAATTATACGAATCAATCTAGGAAATATACGTAATATGTAATGGTGGATGTTTTTTGTTAATGGTTTTTTTTAAAAAAAAAAACTTCGGTTTTTTCGGAATTTCGGGGCCCGAAGTTCCGGGGAGCCCGAAACCGAAGACCGAAGTTCAAAAATTTCTAAGACCGAACCCGAACCGAAAAACCGAAAAATCGAACCCGAAGTACCGAATTAGTTCGGTTCGGTATTTCGGTTTTTTCGGTTTTGTGCCCACCCCTACTTGCAAGAAACTTCTGGGCTGAAGCAATAAACACTGCATGCTATTTGCTGAACAGATGCTCCATAAGAGCTATTCTTGACAAGACCCCATATGAGCTGCTCAGAGGAAGGAAACCAAATATTGCACACCTGAGATCCTTTGATTGTAAATGTTTTGTCCACAATAACGGAAAGGAACCATTGGGGAAATTTGATGCTAGAAGTAATGAGGCAATATTTCTTGGTTATTCTACTCAAAGCAAAGCATACAAAATGTTTAATAAAAGAACACAAACAGTGGAGGAAAGTATGCATGTGGTATTTGATGAATCTGATAAGGTAGTAGATGAAAATAAAGTAGATGATCAAGCAATTGGCCTTACTCGAAAAGATAGTGTAACTAACTCTGAAGATCCAGAAGACTGGGAAGAATCATGTGAGGATTCAACTTCACAAGAACAAGGAGCCAATATGACAGGGGGAGCATCAGATGAAGTTGATGATTCAACAAGTCAGGAAGAACCTACCCAAAGTGTTGCTGAAGGCTCTTCTCGTCATATCCAACCCAGGCCATGGAAGCACCAAAGTTGTCATCCCTTGGAGAATGTATTATCTGAATTGGATACTGGGATTATGACCAGATCAGCCTTGAAGAACTTTTGTGCGAACTTTGCTTTCCTGTCATCTTTGGAACCAAAGAATGTAAAAGAAGCCCTAGAAGATCCAGATTGGGTTCTAGCCAAGCAGGATGAACTTCATCAGTTTGAAAGAAGCAAAGTGTGGCACCTGGTTCCTAAGCCGAAGGACAGATCAATAATTGGAACCAAGTGGGTGTTCAGAAATAAACTGGATGAGCATGGTATAGTAACAAGGAACAAGGCTAGATTGGTAGTCCAAGGATACAGTCAAGAAGAAGGTATTGACTATGATGAAACTTTTACACCAGTGGCGAGAATGGAGGCCATTAGAATGTTGATTGCCTTTGCTACATATATGGAGTTCACACTGTATCATATGGATGTGAAGAGTGTCTTCTTAAATGGGTATCTGAATGAAGAAGTCTATGTAATACAGCCACCAGGTTTTGTGAATTTCCTGATCATGTTTACAAACTGGATAAGGCACTATATGGACTGAAGCAAGCTCCAAGAGCCTGGTATGAAAAATTATCAGGATTCCTATTGAAGAATGGGTTTACAAGAGGAAATATTGATAACACACTATTCTTAAAGAAGAAAGGAAATGATCTGTTAGTGGTTTAGGTATATGTTGATGATATCATTTTTGGAGCCACTGATGAGGAGCTATGCAAAGGATTTGCTGAATTAATCGGCAGTGAATTTGAAATGAGCATGATGGGAGAACTCAATTTCTTTCTCGGATTGCAGATAAAGCATACTCCTAAAGGAACCATGATTCATCAACAAAAATATGTCAAGGAACTTCTAAAGAAATTTGACATGGAAGGAGCAAAGGAAATGACTACTCCTATTGCTCCTGGAACCAAGTTAGATATGGATGAACTAGGTCCTTCTACAAATGAGACAAAATATAGAGGAATCATAGGTTCACTCCTCTATCTCACATCCAGTCGACCTGATATTGTATACAGTGTGGGACTGTGTGCTAGATTTCAGTCCAAGCCTAAGGAATCACATTGACGGCTGTAAAGAGGATCTTGAGATACTTGAAAGGAACTCAGGATCTATGTCTATGGTACCCAAGGGGAGGTACTTTTGAACTAATTGGTTTTGCTGATGCAGATTATGCAGGTCGCTTGGTGGACAGGAAGAGCACTTCAGAAATGGCACACTTTCTTGGTCCCTGGTTAGTTTCTTGGGCAACAAAGAAGTAGAACTCAGTTGCCTTATCTACTGCTGAAGCTGAGTATATAGCAGTTGCATCTTGCTGCTCACAATTGCTATGGATCAAACATTAGCTGGAGGACTTTGGGATTAAATGTGGAGCTGTGCCTATTTTCTCTGATAACACAAGTGCAGTGAACATTGCCAAGAATCCAGTCTAACATAAAAGAACAAAGCACATTGATATCAGACACCATTTTCTTAGAGATAATGTTGAAAAGGGTCTGATCACTATGAACTCTTGCAGAACTGAAGATCAGATTGCTGACATCTTTACCAAAGCATTGAACAAGGTTCAGTTTGAGAGGAACATGTTGGAGTTATGGATGACCAAAATTCACGGATGACTCAGCATTTGTTCCCCAAGGATTGGTTAGTTAAGTGTTCAGCAATCTGTGTGTAACTATTGTTATTATTGTCCAGTCTAAATTCTGTACTTTATTAAGTATGCTTGTTCAGTTGATTAGCACAAGGTTGGGCTAATGTGTTCCCATGATAGAACCTACAAGGTACGTAGAAGGAACCAAGACAAGCATGAGGAACCATGTCCAGGTACAACTACACAGCTATTTTTGTTAAGTGTCATAACTGAAATTGATTGTCAATTATACGTGTGTCAAGGGAAGCTTCCCATGTTCTTGTAACCATCCTTGATTATAGGAACAAATTCCTTTTGTGGTTAGACTTCTACTAGACTTAACCGGACCTCACTCACTTAAAAAGACCTTATTCGGGTAAGTCTATGTAACCGTCAAATCAATCACTTTTCCCGGTTTTCAAAACTTCAAAAGCTGCTTTCTGCCTTTTAGTCATTATTAGCACCTTTCCCTAGTGAAAACCTCTGCACCCATTACTTATTCTCATTTACACAATTGATAGAGATAGAAACATACACTCGCAAAATCCCTCATTACACTATCCTCCTTCTCTCTCGAAATTCGAAGAAAAATTTTCAGAAACCTTAACCAAAATTCGCCATATCTCAAGCACAATCGTCCTCTGCTTCGCCTACTAAGACTTCAGAAACTCTAACATCCAAGAAATCTACTCCCAAACCTCCTCCATCTACTCTTGCGGAGAGAATCGTCAAAGCAAGGGTAAAATTTCTCAAAAGAGCAGGGAAAAAAGGTGTCAAGAAGACGGTTGTGAGATCCTCGTCTACTATGCCAGTGGAACCAGTTTCCTCTGAAAAACCAGTAGAGGTAACACATAACCCTACTTTATTTGATTATATTGCTTTAGAAGTTGTAAAGAGTCCTGGAAAATTGAGCACTGAAATATTGGTGAAGGGACTAGATGAAATCATAGAAAAGATAGAGCCTTGTGGAATGTCTAATAGGGGAATGTAGTTGAGGAGAACTTAAAGGTTGTTCATGAGGAACCTATGCATAAGTCTAGTTTTCATGTGCCCTTAGTGACTGAGGAAACGGTGGAGGTTGATGTAGTTGAAAAAGTGATAGAAAGACTGAGAGAAGAGGATTCTGCTGAATCCCAAAAGGAACATGTTAGTGAACCTAGGTTGGGGGATGTTCCTATTAAGGGAGTTAATGATATATCTGTACTTGAAGGTCCAGTTGTTGGAGGACCTAGTTCTGCTGAGGCTGCAAAAGGACTTGAGTGAAGCACCTGGTTCTCGCTTAGATCCTATTGTGGCTGATGATGCAGAACTCAATTGGACTGACTCAGATGAGGAAAAGGATGAGAAAATTCTGGAGGGAAATGGTGAAAGTGAGAAAGTTGTAGAGGAAGTTGAAGAAAAGAAAAAGAAGAGTGCAAAAAGAAAATTTGGGGTGGAAGATGAGAAGTTGTTGGAAGAGGGTGATGAAGATGAGGAGGTTGTTTTTGTAAGTGAGACAAAAGTAGAAGTTGATAAGAGAAGGAGATTGTTGAAAGGGGGAAAGTCTGTGCCCAAAAGCAGACTTGTTGATGAATCTACTGATGACTCTCAGGAGGAGAGAACTGAGAGTGGTGAAAAAACTGCTGCTCAGCCAGTTCCTTCCTTAAGAAGGATGGAAACAAAGTCAGCTTTGAAGCAGCAGTTAGCAAAGGTTGATAAGCTGGAAAAGACAGTCAAGAATGTGAGGGATGGAAAACTGGAAGAAAAGAAGAAGAATGAGAAAAAGGAAGATGAAGCCAAAGAAGAGAGTGATGAAGCTGGAAGCTATGTGGAACCTAGTGACTTAGATACAGATAGTGAGTTGGAAAGCAAAAGGAGGAGGAAAGACTCTGAGGAGGTCGACAGAACAACCTTCTTTGCAAAACACCAGGTATCGGCTGGAGCATCCTGAGTGATGTGAAGGAGCACCACATGAAACCCTTACTCAGGAAGGTAGGGGATCAAGGGTGGTTAGGTCTATTTGGCAACAGAGACAGGCTGCTATATTCTGATGAAATCAGGGAGTTCTACACAAATTGAAAGGTTGCTGCTAGGAGAGTATTTTCTGTTGTGAAGGGAGTTGACATTGAATTTGGAAGAACGGAGCTGGGAGTGATACTTGATGTGCCTGCTAAGGGTTATTGCAGGTATGTCAAGTTAAAATGGCCAAAAAGAACAGATGGGGTGACTCCCCCGAGTGTTGTGAAGAAATTCTCAGGGAAAACAAAGCTCAGGAAAGAGAGGAAGGTTGAAAAGAAGGAAATGGAGCCAGCTCATCTGTTGCTCTTTGAGTTTGTTCATCGGTTTCTACTGCCAGGGGAGAAAGGAACAGTAAGGCTAGTGCTCTTGACTTAACGTACATGGATCTGCTGGACAAAGGAGTGAAAATTAATCTACCTGGTCTAATAATTAGACACATCAAAAGGATTGCAGACACTGATCAGAAGCCACATTCTTTGGTGCATTCCTACATCTTACAGCAGGTTCTTGAGCATTTTGGGGTTCCTTTGGAAGCAGGGAAAAAGTCCACCTTTCATCAAATGTTTGGGCATAATGTGCTAAAAAGCTGTGATTTCTTTAAAGAGCAGAGAGTTCCAAGAAACCAGTGCAGGTTAAGCAGGAGCAGTCATAAGAAAGTGAGGACTATAGACCAGAGGAAGCAATAGCAGCATTCAAAGAATTGGAACATCATGTTCTTGAAGTCAATACTAAGAATGCTGAGCTGCAGAGGAACCTTGAGTTGAAGGATCAAGAGATTGATCGCTTGAAAATTGCGTGCCACAAGTATGAGGCCGAGCTGGTGATGGAGAGGGCCAAAAATACGAAGAACCTTGAGGCACTTGTCAAGTACTTCAATTTAAAGCCCTGAGTCTTACCTTTCTTCCTCCCTGTCCTTGGCTATTACCATTCCTTATCTCTCCATGTCCTTCCTTGATATGTGACTTTAAAATAATCTTTTTATGTTGTGTACTTTTATTGGGGCTGCATGGCTTGTCATGCCCTGGATGGATGCTTTTAAATTTCTTTTGCTTGCTTTAGGTCTGTTCTATTATATCCGGTTCTATTTTGGCCCATAGCCTTATTTCTGTGTGCTTACATTAGCTGACTTGTTTGCCTTGTGCTCCAGACTGGATCGAACTAACTAGTTCCTGCAGCTGTTTGAATCTTTTTGATGATGCCAAAAGGGGAAGAAGGAAATGTTGGGGGTATTTGTGGCCTAACTCATCCGTTTTAAAATTTTCAAACTGTTTTTCTGTTTTTGTGTTTTTAGAAATTTTGTCTATTCAGGTTCCTTGGCAACATTTGTTTGTCATCATCAAAAATGGGGAATTTATTGATGAAAGGTTTTGAAGAATGACAAACGAGAAGGACCCAGTGGTTCCGGAGGAGAACCTGGTCCTTGTATAGAAGGGCACGACTGATCAAAAAGAGTTGAGGATTGCAAATACCTGCGGAACTAGGAGTAGTGGTGCGTGAACGAGTATGCATCCTAGCCAGACTAAAAGAGACGGTGCCCAGGCTGTATCTTCGAAGTACGAAGATGAGTTGGACTTAAACAAGGAAAGAGTTACAAGGAATCTTGTCTTACCATAATTACAAGGTTTCCCTGTAGAACTCAACTAGGGTTCGAATGCCCATATAAATAAAAGTAGTCGAGGCAGCCGAAATTCAGTTGTTAACACATAGAGAGTTGAGAGCATACAAAGGCGATTCAGCAACTTTCAACGTGAGATAACTGAGCAAGACAATTGGTGGAGTTAACAAGTTTGAGTCTAGATATTCTGTCTAGATTCTTGGTTTGTAAGTTGTCTTGGTTTTGTGCGATCATTGTTTTTACCTATCAGCTTATCTTAGAAGCAATTGTGTTAGGTGAGCTTTTGAGAGATTACTTTGTAAAGCTAGAGTTTAGCTCTGTTGAGTGATTAGGGTCTAGAGTGTAGCCCCTTGGTTACAGAGTCTTGTAATCAGAAACTTGCTCTTTGTGTCAGTGGATTGAGTTCTAAAATCCCAGAGTGTGGGTTGTGGTTTTTTCTCCCTTGAGCAAGGAGTTTTCCACGTAAAAATATTGTGTTTCTTGTGTTCTTTTGGTTGTGTGTGTTGTGGTGTCTAAGTGCAAACTGGTAAGTTAAGAACGAGGTTCTTAACTCAGAAGAATCAAGTCCTTACGAAGAAAAATTGGTAGACACTATTCAACCCCCTTCTAGTGTCCTTAGGAGGTGCTTAGATTATAACACTGTTTCTGCAGCACAGTATCTAACTGTTTCTACACCATTTTCATACTGTTTCAGTCATTAAAGCGCATACCCACTTTTATGTTCACAATCACATATTCCAAACAATAGTCAAAATTTCAAGAATTCAATAAAGTAAAAAGTTGTTAATCTTTTCCCGTGATGACTGTACTTCACTCCTAGTTCACTGATTCCTGGGTAGTGCATCATCTGCAGAAGTCACCAATTCCTTCATTTTTCTTCAATTACCTAAGGTAAATGGATGAATGTATGGATAAGGTCCTATTTATTGTCACAGAGCTGAATTACATAGTTCCAAATGAGTTCAATTGTGTCTCATATTTGTAACATACAGTCAAGTTTGACGTTTCTTACTTGCATTTTTCTTTCTGAAATATTTGTATATTACTACTAAAAATAAAGGTCCACAAGATATCATGAATGAGTAATTTTTTTTATTGCTATAAAATTTGGTGTTTAACTTAAAATACGTGAGGCTGTAAGAGTGATTTACGTTCGAGAAACAAGAAAGCTAGAAATAAGGAATAGAGAAAGAGCACCCGCGGTAGGGAAACACGGAGGGGGTGATGGGGCTGGGGTAGTAGGGTTAATGGTGGTGGGGTGGTGGTGATGGCGTTAGGGTGGGGGTTATAGCGTTGGGGTGGTGGGGGTGGGTGTGGGGTGATGAGAGAAAGAGAGAGTAAGTAAGAGAATTTTTAATTTGGGAAAAATGGGAAGTGAAAGTGAAATGTGTTAGATTATTGTTAAATGTGTTAGAAAAATAATGCTATGCATTGTAATTAGAGAAATATTGCTATTTTTTGTAATTAAGGGTGAAAATTTATATATTTTTGTAAAAAACCCATAAAAAAATTTATTAAGTGGACACTCTCGTGACTCGTCTACTTAAATGATCTCGTTGAATAGAGTTATTTTGTAAATGTAGTAGTAGGTATATTATTGTTCAGATTAGTCCGTCAATTTTTTTTAATGAAGTAAGGTATTTTATATATTGACATCAAGTAGATGCATAGTTATAAAGATACAAAATGGAGTTGTTAGCTTTTATACATGTAGAACTATGCTCGGATCAAAGAACTAACAAAATCAAAAAATTGATCAGTTCTAATAACAAGAGACTGTCTGTTTCTAGAAAATAAAAGTCGTGAACAATTTTATCACTATAATAGTCCCATTTTCAAGTTTTGACAAGCATGTCAAAAGTTATGAAAAATTTTATGGCAAATCTATCGAATGATGTAAAGTGAATTAGTTCACAAGCTTTACCAATCGCCAAGACTTGGAGCTACTACTAAATCTTACAAACAAGTTTTAGCAATTAAACAAAAACCATGATCATTCGACATATCCGTCAAACTTTCCGTCAAAACTTGTGTAAAGTTTTGATACACCTATCTAAACATGAAAATTGAGGCTATTTTTGCAAAAATTCCTTAAACAGAAACAAAACACAATGCGCTAAAATCATCCCATTCTTGCAAATATCTCCTACATAAATCCTTTAGGGAATGTTACACATATATACAAATCTACACCCCCTATATTACAAAAAAATAGCAATATTTTCCAAATTACAAGACATAACATTATTTTTCCTAACACATTTCCCAATAATTAACCAATTTCACTTTTATTTCCCCAAATTACAATATTTCTCACTTACTTTGTCTTCCTCTCATCAACCCACCCCCACCCATACCACCCCCATCCCAGCGCCATCACCCCCATCAAAGATCAGATCTTTAGCAATTATGAACAAATAAAACATAAATTTTATGAATTATTACAGTGAAAGCTCAAGGGCCTGCTTCAGAATTGGACTAGTGTGATTTCTAAAGATAAGAAGTACTTTAGGAAGTAATTGATTATTTGAAGTGTTTATATTGCGTTCTTGGTTCGGAATCAGAACACCGTAAATGTGATGACTTTTCTTTTTTTCAATCTTATTATGTAGAATTGTGATTTTTTATTGAAAGCTGTTAGTTTTGTTCAGAAGATGGGCTTTTTGCTAACTTTGTACTTTAATGTTGTCAGATTATAAGGATGAGTGTTGTTCAACTCACCTCATTGATGGGATGGTGAGTTCAACGTCGCTGGAGTTGATCACTTCATGAAGGAAGTTAAACTAGAAAAATGTAGTCTTTCATGCGCTGTTGTCTCCATTATGGGTCCACAAAGTAGTGGTATGATTTCTTTCTTGTAAACTCGGTAGTTATCATCCATTTACTTCTTTGGAATATAATGGATTTGATTTAGCTTGGTGAAACTTGACCAACTGTAAATGTGTGTCATATTTGAGCTGATTCACATCTTTATCCGTGTCATTGAACGTCTTAAGCAATACATCCTCCTTCGTTTGAATAGTGGAGACACAATGCTAAAACAGTTTGAAACATCACAGATACAATGCTGAAACGATTTGAAACATAGCAGATACAGTGCTGAAACGATGCAGAAACAGTTTGAAGCAGTGCTGAAACAATGCAGAAACAGTGCAGATGCAGTGCTGAAACAATTGCAGAAACAGTTTGAAATAGCGCAGATACAGCGCCGAAACGATTGCAGAAACAGTGCCGAAACGATGCAGAAACAGCATATACAGCACTGAAATGATGCAGAAACAGTTTTAAACAACGCAGATACAGTGCTGAAACGATGTAGAAACAGTTAGATATAGTGAAGTTTGGAGAAATGGTGGGAGGAAAAATAAAATTGGGGGAAATGGGAGGATTAAAAGTGAAATTAGGGGAAATAGTGGGAGGAAAAGTGAAATTGGGGGAAATGGGAGGAGGAAAAATGATATTGGGGGAAATAGGAGGAAGAATATAAGGGTTTGCTATGTTATATGAAAATATTGCTATGTTTTTTCTATGTTTTGTAATTAACTTTTCATTTCCTCTATAATGGGTAATTTTGCTAAAATATTGCTATGTTTTGTAAATAATTTCTAAAACTTGTACTTTTATGTATAAATCTCAATCCTTGGGAATGTTACACATATATACAAATCTACACCCCTTTATTACAAAAAAATAGCAATATTTTCCAAATTACAAGATATAACATTATTTTTCCTAACACATTTCCCAATAACTTGTACTTTTATGTAAGAATCTCAATCCTTTATATCCATATGAAACTTCATTCCACTATTTAATAATTAATTTATTTAAGAAATTTAAGGAAATTTTACACAGCATGAACAATAGCTAGGCCATGTAACAAAAAACAACCAACTTTTTGTATATTACATGTATGATACAATGGAAGAGGAGCGTTGGAGCAACTGGTAAAGTTGTCTTTACGTGACCTATAGGTCATGGGTTCAAGCCTTGAAAATAACCACCGATGCTTGTATTAGGTTAGGTTGCTTACATCACACCCTTTGGGGGTGGAGCACTTCCCCCAATCCTTCGTACTGAAACATCATATAATAAGGGTAGGTCATTTACCATACCTCTTGGATGCAGCCCCTCCGGGAGCCAGCATAAATGCATGATGCTTTGTGCATCGGGCATGCGATGCCCTTTATCATATAATAAGGGTAAAAACTATGGGAGAACTTACTTAATTTGTTCATTAATGGCTTACTATTTGAAGAACCCTTTGATGCACATAATACTACTAACCCATTATCCTTCCCACCATATATATTTGATAACAAGGAATTTAGGTTATTTTCTCCACTATGGGTGTTCATTCATGCAAAAGATGGGGCTATTTTTAAAAGCATGGTGAATGATATGGGTATTTTTGCAATATTTGAGTGTGTAAAAGAGGAAATATGTGAAACCTAGGAAAATAATGGGGTGGAGATATTTGTTGGAAATAATCTAGATGAAAAATTGATGTGGCAGGAAAGGGGGAGCCGTTGGATGGATGACACGTGGATGGAGAGGATTGAGTGGTGTATGGCAGTCGGTGCCAAGATTGTGGAATATAGGACATTTTTATGCCTCTATGGGGAAGACCATTTGGACCTACGACCAAACATCGTTATAATAGTCACTCACTAGAACATCACTTTACTATTAGGACGTAATATATTCAGAATCGATTTTTTATGTTATATTTTAACTTTTTATAACAGTTTTCTATATGTAACAACAATGACATTCATTATTGTGTGGGCAAAAATACGTTACCTACTATTACGGGGATACGAGTCCAGCTGTCGAGATTAGACTTAGCTTACAAGTCACCGGGAGTAGAGGATACACACCCGCTCCTCAAGCCACAGCCGCTCAGCCGGCACAGGCATGGGACACAAGGTATACATCCCGCCGCCTTAGGGTTTACAGTCTCCTAGTTAGGATTTCGTATATACCACCGCCTTGAGTTTATAGTCCCGTGGCCTTTATTAATCTTTGTATTTTATCATAATTAGGACTGATAAATCTCTACTATAAATACCCCTCATCACATTGTATTGTACATCAAGTGATTCACACAGAATCCAGCTATTCTCAAGGAATAAGATTATTACTTTGTTGCTTATTACTTTTCTCTCAGCTTTATTTACTTTTCTTGTGTATTTACCATATTTTTTGTGACCCTCTAACAAATTTAATTGTTTTACCTTAACGATCAAATTTAGGCATAAATGGTTTGGCGTCCACCATGGGGCCCAGGCAATTGTATGTTTCTACAAGGGAAAAGGCGCAGTCATGTTAGAAAACAACGACAACGTTCCAAAGAACACCACCAACACGGCAGACGATTCCATACCAGATCCCAGAGATCCTAACGTTCAATCGAAGAACCTGCCAAAGAACCAACCCACGTAGCCAGCGACGGTGAAGAAGATCAACTATGCGAAGGTAATTATGAGCTCAAAGATTTCTTTGTTGATCTCCTCAAAACCCTGTCAGAACGGGCAGAGCAAAACTCGGCCAACATGGTCGAAGGCATGACCCCGAAATTAGGAGCAATGTTTGTTGGATTGTCTCAGAGGCCAGCATCCCCGTGAGGACTAGCTCCCCTAAACGACTCACCAACATCCGTTCCTAATCGCATGCGCAACATGGATGCCGCTCCTGGAGGCTCGACAATAGTCAATAACCAAGATCTTAAAGGAACACCTTCTATTCAGGATATCTTGAAGGAGATGAAGGCCATCAACAATCGGATCGGTAACATACCGTGTGCTCCACTTCAGGTTACCACCATATATAAGAAGAAGTTCTACAAACATGCGTATAAGGCAAGTGCTACACTGGTCCGTGTACTAAAGTATTTCTGCCTGCCGGATAACCTTAAGTACGACGGAACCACTGATCCGGACGAGCATATTGCTACTTACTATACATCAATCAAAATCGACGAGATTTCTAAAGTAGAAACTCAATCCGCTATGTTGAAGAGCTTCGGCAACGACCTTAACTAAAGGTGCCCTTGCATGGTACACTTAGCTGCCAATGGATTCAATCGAGTCATTCACCCAGATGTAACATTTATTCAAGAAAACACATTCTGGAGCCCGCAAGAGAGAGAAGCGCATGCAGGATATCTTCGAGATCCAAAAATGCGACGACGAGTTGCTAAAAGACTGCCTGGAGAGATTCCAGAGGCAATGCATGGAGCTTCCTCCAATTCCCGACAACATCGCTATGGTAGATTTTGGCTAAAGTCTGAACTCTAGGGGTTCATTGGCCACACGAGAGTTACAGTAGAATCTACTAAGCACCCGGTGACGACATGGAATGCTCTACATCAGAGATACATAGAGAAGCTCAGTTTGGAGTCTGAACAATCCTTAGCCTTCGATGGTGGAATTCGCCCAATCGCCGAGGACGTCAACCGTCAGGGGCAGAAAAGGGAATACATCGAAGAACCTCGAGATGGAGATAGAGGGAAATGAAGTAGGAGAGATTACAGAGCCGGATTCCCAAGACGAGTTGAAAAATGGGAGGACAACAGAAAAGCAGCGGCACTCTCCCAAAAAAGGTAGCTCAGCATAAACAGTGTACCTAATAGGCTTGAAGAGTTGGGAATATGCGTCAACACCGTAGAGTTTGTGAAGGATCATCTGAAAAGCACTCAAGTACGTTGGCCTAGCAACATGAGGGTGAAACCTGGCAGAAGAGACGTAAACCTCTACTTTGACCTTCACAGAGATCACAGTCATGAGACTGCCGGCTATAGGGCTTTAATTCTAGAAGTCATGGGTTCGCTCAGTAAAGGATACTTGAAGTATCTACTGAAGCATAGAGGAAAGCAGACATACACTAAAAATAGGAGCCTGGAGGGCCCTCCCGATTTGCCGGAACCAAAGAGTTCCATCAAAGTGATAGTCGGTGGCCTGATACTAATTTAATGATTCACATCACAGCGAGGCAGCGCCCGATAAAAGCAACGCCCGAGATGAGATGATCTTGTTCAGTGATGAGGATAGCACCAGCTGCAATGCTCCTCACCACAACGCCTTGGTCATAACACTTAGAATAGGGGATACGGATGTCAAACACGTCTTGTTGACGCTGGCAACGCTGTAAACATTATCAAGTAAGAGACCTTATAGGCAATGGGAATTGAGGACAAGGTAAATCCAAGTGTTTATTGGTTAGCTGCAACAACTCCTGCGAGAACTCTGTTGGAGAAATAAACCTTATTACGCGCATACCAGGCGCAGATCATGTTTAATCTTTTCAGGTAATCAAAGGAGGGGTCCCATACAATGCCATCGTGGGACGATTGTGGATTCACCAGCTCAAAGTAGTATCTTCCACCCTATACCAAAAACTCAAATACCCTACCCAGTGTGGAGTAAAAAAAGTTAATAGAGATCAGGAAGTGGCAAGAGAATGCTATATGGCAGCTTTCCTAGGATCACATGTCCCAGAAGGAGCACCCGAGGAAAACCTCCTTGAAGCTGATGAAGACCTCGAAACTGTAATCAACCAGAATGATGACTCCGACTCCATGGTTGATTAAAATTTTCGGGGGGGGGGGGGGGGGGAGAGCAGGCACTTGGAAGTATAATTCTTTTCAGTTTTTACTTTAATTAAGTTTCTAGTTTGCTTTTGGAATTTTGATTACAATATTTTCATGCTTATCAATTATGTTACGAGTTTTCACCCACAACAGCTCGGGCCCAACACCTCGTTTATGCATAAAACTACTATTTTATTCACTCAATTTTTATATTCAGATCCATCTACGATCCAAATATTCATAGCCTCAGCACAACTTAAGTTGAAGTAATACACTCACTTTGCGTGACA
Organism: Petunia x hybrida; assembly: GCA_037355625.1. Taxonomy (NCBI): domain Eukaryota; kingdom Viridiplantae; phylum Streptophyta; class Magnoliopsida; order Solanales; family Solanaceae; genus Petunia; species Petunia x hybrida. The sequence continues at coordinate 887,966 of JBBBVM010000739.1, read as the reverse complement.
AAAGTAGAGTAAACTACTCGCTTAAAGCTAGACACTTCTAGTTCAGCCACCAGGCATTATTCGTAAGTTGAAATCGTTAATTCAACAAATTACACCTACATGTCAGTGGGGACACCCACTTGCGTAGTGCAAGAAAGTCTTAAAATACTCGAGTAAACAAGCAAAGGCATTCTAACTAGAATGCAAAAATGCCCCGTTGCATACAACAGGTTCAAGACATCCCATTGTAGGCACAAAAAGCCGCGTGCAACTTAGTCGTCAGCCTCTGGCGCACACACAACAGACGTACTAGCTCCAACCACGTGGTCGGGCATTTTTTTTTACACCTACCCATTCACGATAGGGTTTTCTCTCTCCGTACATCGGGTGATCGACATCTTTTGTCGAACATATAGCTTATGTTTGGCTCAATTAGGTCCCGGGCTTTGGAGGGTAGAAAACCTATAAAGGAAAAGATAAATTCAGCAAGAAAGAAACCTCGGGTAGACCCCAGAAATTGAATTGCAGCAAAAACTCACCATGTCGTTTTCACATCCATTTGTTCTCTGCCACTGTGGCTATGCTCATCCAATTTCTCTCTGGATGAGTTCAAATGTCAATAATCGCTTAAACCCAATCAACCAGATTGGTTGGGGGATTAACTGGAACTTTGCCTGCTAAGGAATTCAGGACAAAAGATAGAAAATAAATTTGAGGTTAAGATTAAAAGACAAATGAATCATGAGGAAAGTCACTTACGTTCATTATTCCACACTTCAAAAAATCCAGGCTCGGGACAGTAAAGTGGTCGGGAGAAGAATGTAACGATCACACCAACCACGGTCTTCTTTGTCTTTGCTCTTTGTTATCAACGAATATTTGCCTCGTTTACTAAGTTGAACAATTCCACCTTTATGTAAATTGGGGTAGAAAAGAGAGACCAGGTGTTGAAAAGTGAAATGTATCCCAGCCTTTCGACTCAAGAAATCGTATACCAGTAAGCCAAAAGAAAAGAATAAGAAAAAGGAGAAGGAAGTCATCGACGCCGAGGAAGGCGTGAATATGATGTCGAGCCTGGCCAAGACACTAATCCAAAGGCTTTGCTGGTCAAGGAACCTCTAAAGGTGATGATTACATCTTCATCGGTCAGTTCACTTCTATCACAACTTCCTCTTAATTGCTAAGTGTCCAATTCACACATCTACAGATTTGAGTAGAAAAAGATAGGCTTCGAAGAAGCCGACTTGAACTGTGAATTCCCGATTCAAGGCGACGTCTGCTTATGGCCTCGAGGCTGTTGTCGAGCTACAACAATGCTTAAGAGATGAGCCTAGTGATGAGGGTCTCACGGCACCAGGGAGACCGTGGTGATAAACCTCGACGAGCTTGATCATGTTGCTGCCAAGGCTAAGGGCAAGACCAAGGTATGCGAGGCTAAAATTCCCCCTACTGCTAAGGATCGAGCGGCACCCAACGCTACTCGAGTCAATTCTGAGCCTTCCAGTGCCTCGGCCTCTACAGGGACCTCGAGGAGGATTATTATTCCTGCGGACTTGGATCTTTACGACAGTGGCTCGATTGAGGTCCCCTTGTGTCTAACTCAACTCCTCGGTCAAAAGGAAGAGGAACACTTCAAAGACGTGCCTCCATTAATATTGATGGCTCATTCAGCTGGCAGCGCAGTTCAGGTAAGTTTCTGATACTTGCAAAAATTTTCTTTTCTGTTTGATTCTCTTCGTTCTAAATCTCCATTAACCTTTTTGCAGTCTCTTGCTATCGCTCAAGACGATGCAAATTGAACGTAACCGAGGTGTAGAACTTTGCCGCTTGGATGATACTTGGGACCGCCAAAAGTATGGGTTCAAGAACCAAATCTCTGAGTTACAAGCGGATGTCGCCTCCTGTAACACCCTATACAATTTTGCTAAATTCATATGCATCTTCGCGCTTGAGTGACTCTAATTAATAAATGCAAGTTTGTGGAATGGATGCTTGAGTTATGCCATAAACGTGATAATATATATATATATATATATATATGTAAAGTAATTGACTCAATTGTGTTAAAGAATTATCTTATTTGGCCTTTTAGTAAAGGACCTTCCTATTCCAATTACATTAATTGATTTAAAATATTTATGTAAAGTAATTGATTTTGTAATAGGGGATTTGCTTGGTTCAATTGCATGGTAATGTTAATTACATTTACTATTATGGAGATACTTGGTTGTTAATTGAAATAGAACAAAGATTATTTTTGGCTTTGTCTAGTTCACGTGCTCTAACCAAAGAGCAATTCAAGTCTTTTACCTGGATCCCTTTTCATTAGTAAATGTGATAGATACATATTATTTTGAGGGTCAAGAATAGAAAGTGTAGGGAATTAGTCATTCATATTTGTGGCTCATAGTGGAAAGAAAGTTGTAAAGAGCAAAAAAAAAAACATTTTTGGTCATTTAGACCTTCCTGGACCAAACAAAAAACCAGTCTTGCTGCCATTTTAAAGGAAGAAAAAGTTTCCGTACTTTCTCTTTGGTTCCAAGAGAAAAGCTTACTACTTTTTAACTAAAATTTGAGAGGCATGGTAGATCAAGTGTTCTTCAACCCCAAGCTTTTGTTCTGCTAGTGTAAGTTTTTAAGGTAAGCTTTGTACCCTTTTAGTTTTATTTTGTTAGTTTGTAAAAATATGAGTATTAATTCTTGAGGTGTCAATCTCATAGAGGTTCATTCAATTAATTAAAGTAAATAAATATTTTCACCAATCCTTGATCCTATCCTATGATTCTACGATGAATTCTTACTTAAAAGTTTGTGAAATTGAAAAATCTTGAAAAGTTGATAGGGTTCTTGAGTTTGAACTCAATAATAGAGTAAAAGGGGCGATTTGAAGATGTTAATATGACTGTATTTTGCTTAATTTTCGAACATATGAACTCGTGAGTGAATGGGTAATATTATATTAATGTCGGATTTTGAATCCGAGGTGGGGCCCGATGGACAGGTTTCGGGTCGAGGTGGGCCCAGGCCCCAAAATTTGGGGTTTTTACCCTCCTAGCATATTTTAACACACTAATTATGATTTTTAATAGTGTGTTTGGATTGGAGTTCATCTTGGTGACATTTTGGGACTTACTCGGTCATAGTACTCGGACCGCCTTTGAGGTAAGTGGGACTTGATCTCTACTTTGCTTGCTCTGCTAAAATGGGCATGATTTGGATTTGCGTAATAAGTTACGAGCTTATAAATGATTAGTATATTGTGGGACAAGTGCATGCTTTTCCATATTCGTTAGATTGAAATCGTTTACCTTACTTGAATGATCAAGTTTAGCTTTATTACTTTTGGTATTGACTTGAATACAGTATTATATCATACCTTACTGCATTTGAGTAAAAGAGCACGACATTGACATGTGTATTACATGTGTATTGAACACTAGATGTATTTCTTTCTATACTATGGAGTGATATATATACATTCCGGATTATCTCATAATATAGTTCTATTTTCTCGTTGGTATTTGGATTGTGGACCATTGGTCTAGCCTTATATGGTGAGAGCCTATGCCATTAGGTAAATTTAGCCACTGGTCTAGCCTAATATGGTGAGGGCCTATGCTATAGAGTTTATGAGCCACTAGTCTAGCCACAATAATGGTGAGGGCCTATGCTATTATGTTGTATAAAGTTGAGAAGTTATAGTGAATGATGGTACTTGATTATTCCTTTATTATATTTATTATATTTTGGTGAATATGTAAACCTCGTTAATGTTATCTTCTTATGTATTTTCAAAGGCTTGTCCCGAAGGGTAAAGTAGCAGGTTTGTCGATGATCTTACTGGGCTTCGACTCATAACTTACTGCTTACTTGTGCAGACCTATCTTCTAATCGGGCAGCTGGACTTTCTAGATCCGTTCGAGGCTGTGGACTAGTATCGGTTGAGATGAGCCAACCGCATTGTTCGTGGTGGCAAGTTGTCCTATCTTCCTTTATATTTTAGACTTTTCTTATGTTTGGTATGTGCGCTAGATTGTACGAACTCTTTATATGCTCCATTGACATTGTGTATTGGGGATAGTTATGTCGAGATTTTTGGAATGCTTTTCTTTAATTATGGTATTACTTTTTCCCATTTAGTTCGATCATCTTTTAACACTATGTATTGATTTAGCCTAATTATCATCTTGAACTCTTTACCCACTTCTTGGTTCGCCTAAGGGTAGAACGCTTAAGTGCCATCACGGTCCCAGAAATTGGATCGTGACACCTCCGAGGCCCAGATTCAGGCTTTCGCTTTGGATGAAAGTCATAAAGCCAAGAGCTCAAAGCTGACCACCCAAGACGAGAAGCTTCATGGCGAACTGGATCGATCCAATGCCCAACTTGCTGCTAATGTTCGAGAGTATTTTGATAAGATGAAGGAGCATATGCTCGTGATAAAGGGTTTAGAGGACCAAGTGTAAAGATTCCAGATCTTGAAGCCGAAGCTACTCGACTTCGGGGCAAAGTTTCCTCCTTGGAAGAGAAGGAAAAAACCAAGGCAACGAGGGCTGAGCTGGAAACGACCTGGGCCATTATCAAGACTCGGCTGATAGCTCTCGAGTAGTGCAAAGCCGGATAAGTTGATATGGACAAGGAAATTGATAAGGCTAGAAATGACGTTGCCGAGGCTCAAGCCATTATTGATGAGCTTCCCTCGAGTGCAAGCTCAGATGATGAAGCTGCATATGACAAAGAGGGCAGTGAAGACAATGAATATGGGAATTCCGAAGGGGAAGATGATCCCGATGCTTAGCAATTTCCTTCCTTGTATTTGTTTTTGTTGTGGCGCTCGAGCCGTTTTATGTAAATAACTTTTGTGGCCTCCGGGCTTTTTAATGAAATTCAACTTTTCCTCCAAAGTGTTAGTCTTATCCTTTGTTCAAAAGCGCAATAAGTCACTTAGGATATTTTTGTTTGCAAGACTTTGATATAACAAATCGATGCTAGCTTGGTACGACGTCTCGCTCCCACGCCGAGGCATAAAAGAATAATCATAACTTGGTAAGTTAGATATTGAAACAAAGAGATATTAAATCAAGTTTATTTCATTGATGAGCAATAACTGGCAAAACCTAGCTGAAGCTTGACTTAGGCAAATTTCATGAAATAGAAATAGAAATAGCACCACTATCGAGCGACAAGTAACTAAGCTAATTTTTGGGAGACAGTACCCGGTATACAGATAGCAGGTCTTCGGGCCTGCTTGTAGTTCTCGGTATGAGAGGCTTCGAGTCGATCTTGACTGTACACTATCCGTTACATCCCCTAGTAGTGGGGTGTGAATTGATGAAGACCCGAGCACTGAAATTCATTCCCCTTGCTTCCTGAAAAGGTCAAGCAAGGAAAAACGAGGAGTCAGTTTGAATTATTCGACCTAAGCTTTGGAGCATTCTCGGCTCGGTGTTGTAGCTGACAATAGATAGAAGGTAATATACCTTGGCATCAGAAATAATAATGCTTCAAATTGGACACATTCCAATTTGAGGGTTCTACCTTGCCCTTCAAATCTTCTAGCTGGGAGGATCCCTTGCCAATGATTGCTTTGATTCGGTAAGGCCCTTCCCAATTCACAACAAGCTTATCAACATTCTTGTCTTTGGTAGTTTGGTTTGAGGCCTTTAACACAATAATCCCAACCTTGAACGCTCTGAATTTAGCCTTCCTATTTATGTAAGTCTCGATTTGCCTTTTCTGAGCCATTATTCGAACCAAAGCCATTTGTCGTCGTCCTTTAAGCAAATCCAACTCCACACGCACTGCTTGTTGATTTGATTCTTCAGTCGCATGGGAAAAACTGAAGACTGGGTTCATCACAATAAAGACTCCTCTCAATCGATATTCATTAAGGAAGCAATATCAAGCGAATCAATTTGAAGGCTGCTATATAAGAAAAGTCTCAATAACCAGTTCAAGATTCACAACTATATATTCAAGAAGTCACTAGATGAGAAAATACGCTTCTACATACTATCTACCTCATCTGTGTCTTTTACTTAAACAATATCATTGTATTTTTGAGTGTTTACTAGTGCTCGAAAAGAAAAGAAAGAGAAGAAAAAGTGGAGGTATTAGTTGTGTCAAATATAGTTTCTTTAGTGAGCTAGAAAACAAAAGTCCATTGTTGGTGAGTGAGTAAAAACCATGATTATGTTGTTGGTGAGCGTTTCAAAACCAATCCTTATTCGTTTATTGGTGAGTGAGTGAAAACCAACTTTGTAGAACGTTGGTGGTGAATGAAGAAAATCACAAACCTTGTAACCAAGATCAAAGAGCTAAAGAGATAACTCATTTGCAACGCAATGACACTGGATTAGGATACCACATTGATTCTGAACCAGTATAAAATATCGTTGTGTCAATTTTATATTCTGCATTTTAATTACTGCACAGTTTATTGCATATCTTTATTCTGCTATAATATTAGTTGACTGTCTCGGTAAAGCAGTTGACTAAGAAAATTTTAGAAAGAAAATATAATTCACCCCCTTGTTCTTTCAAATTCTACTCTTTGTGCCCCCATTTCCTTGGCCAGCTCCAAACCTGCTATGGCAGCTTCCTATTCAGCCTCGTTGTTGGTCACCTTTTCGAATCTCATAGAATGTCTAAATATTTCCCCTATGGGAGCCACCAAAACTATACCGAGCTCTGGGTCTTTTGAATTAGTGGCCCCATCAATATAGAGCACCCAAACCCCGGACGGCTATCCTCTAGACATCAAATCCTCCTTCTCCGCCTCAGGGATATTTTAGCGCTGAAATCATACATAAAATTCGCTAACAATTGGGATTTTATGGCAGTTCGAGGCTGGTAAATGATGTCATACTCACTTAGCTCAATTTCCCATTAAGATAGCCTCCCTGACAACTAAGGCTTATGCAATATACTCCTTAAAGGGAAGGTAGGAACTACGGCTATGGGATGACATTGAAAATAAGGCCGAAGTTTACGAGCAGCGACAACTAAGGCGAGTTCTAATTTTTCTAAATGGGGGTACCTTGTTTCAGCATCGAGGAGTGTTTTGCTCACGTAGTATATGAGTTGTTGCTTCCCATCCTCCTCTCTAACCAGGACTGTACTTACTAACACCTAGGTCTGGGCATCGAGTGAGTGAGCCTAGCCCGAGCCTAGCCTAACCGAGCCCGAGCAGAACCGAGCTTTATACTATACCGAGCCAAGCCGAGCTCAACCGAGCTTTGCTCGAGTTGACGGAGTCAGAGCCAACTCGTTTTCTTATGTCCCCATGCTTATTAATATAAAAAATAATATTTAAAATTTTCTTTTGATCATAATCATAGATAAGGATAAAAGTACTAGTTTATAAACTGTTAACTATTGCATTAAAATATTAAATATCACGTAGACTTCTATTTTTTTTTGGTAATTAAGCCTAATGAATGGAAGTTATTTTTTATAGAAAAAATTACACGATTAATCAAGCTAATTGAGTCGAGCCGAGCTTTAACTGAGCCGAGCTTGATCGAGCTTTAACCGAGCCAAGCTGAGCCAAACTTATAATAAGATCGAGCCGAGCCGAGCTAAAAGGCAATCGAGCCGAGCCGAGCTCCGAGCCGGCTCAGCTTTATGCCCAGGCCTACTAACACCTCGAATACGGCCAAGTAGACCAACAACGTTTCTCCATATTTTGGCTTAGCAAGCAATGGTGTGTTAGCCAAATAACGTTTCAACTCCCTTAACACTTCTCTGTACTCAGGAGTCCATTCGAAATTAGTATTTTTCTTCAAGATGGAGAAGAATTTGTGGCATCGCTCGGAGGACCTCGAGATAAATCTACTCAAGGCAGCGATTCGGTCAGTTAAGCATTGGACCTCTTTAGTCCCCAAGAGTACCTCAGGAATTTCTTCAATGGCTCTGATCTTTTCAGGATTCGCCTTGATGCCTCACTCGGAGACGATGAACCCCAAAAACTTTCCCGAACCAAACCCAATGGCACATTTTTCAGGGTTCAATTTTATATTGTATTGCCTTAGAACAACGAAGGCCTCCCTCAAGCGTTTCAAATGGACCTCTATCCGAACCGACTTTACTAGTATGTCGTCTATATAAACTTCCATCGTCTTTCCAATATAATCTTTGAACATTCGACACACTAGCCTCTAATAAGTTGCCCAGCAATTTTTAGGCCAAAAGGCATCACCTTGTAGCAATACGCACCCTGATTAGTAATGAAAGAAGTCTTTTCCTCATCCTTTGGGTCCATCAAAATGAGATTGTACCCTGAATAAGCATCCAAGATGGTTAATATTTTGTGTCCAGTTGTGGAGTCTATTAACCTATCTATTTGTGACAACATGTACGAATCTTTAGGGCAAGTTTTGTTCAAGTCCGTATAATCCACGCACACCCTCCACTTTCTGTTATTTTTTGGCACCACCACAAAATTAACGAGCCAATCAGGATACTTTACCTTCCTTATGAAGACATTATCAAGTAGCCTTTTTATTTCATCTTCAATTTCTTTCTTCTTTACGCCAACATGTGGTCTTTTCCTCTACTTTACAGGAATGGAGGAGTGTGATGAGGGTCGACATTTAATTTATGTGTCATAATCTCCGGATCGATCCCAACTATATCAGCGTAAGTCTAAGTAAAGTAATCGGCATTGGACTTTAGCAGCTCGATTATTGCCTTTCTTGAATCCGGGTTCAACTCCGAGCCAAAAAACACCTTCCATTCAGGAAAATCCTTCGATAAGGCGAAGGATTCAAACTTCTTAATAGTTGAGTCCTCAGCTTTGTGTTTCTGAGGCTCTTTGATCCACGCTCAATCTACTCGCCGCAAGGGGTGTGGGCGGTCGTCAAAAGTAATAGTACCCAACAAGAGTCGGGGTCGACTTCCACAGAGAGCTTACCAAAGTAATCTATTAGTCTTAGTATGAATATTAACGGGTTCTAAGAATTGTCCGTGTATTCCTAAGTAATAAAAGTAGATTTGTTTCACTACGGCTATAACTAACATAAAACAACTAAATAATTAAGATTGATGTAAACGATGAGAATAGTTAGGGGTTTACCCAATCCAACTAGATTCTCATAACTAAATCCTTGTATTAGCCTCACAAATCTCATGGGTAACGTCAATGTTCGGACCTCTAATGTATTCCTCAAAACCCTCTCGAGATAAAGAGAATTTTCTTCACCAAGCCTGTTAGGGTCAATAATGAAGTGCTAGAAACCCTACTCTAAGGAACCGAGCGGGGTTGATATTTTTAGGTCTTCCCCTTTATATGGGGTAGGCCGCAACCAATGTAACCTAAATTCTCGCTAGTCTCCATTAACCTATGCCTTTAACCCCTTTCGTGTGATGAAAGCCTAGTAGGGTTAGGTTCAACTGTTCAAGTATGGCGTGGCCTTAAACCCTAGTTAAGAAAGTACGATGGAGAGCTAGATTTATGTTAACCCATTGATTTTATAAGATTAAGTATAAGATTTAAGCTAAGATAATCAAGTTTTCATGAATAAACCCCTACTATGAGTTTAGTTACTCATACTAGGGTCTAACACACACATAGTAGAAAATGAAATGGCAAGAATCATGTAAGAATATATTTAAAGAAAATAGAATCCTTAAAATGAAATTAAAGTTTAAACCCTTCCTTAGCTCCCAAAAATATTCAAAAACATATAAAGTGATATTCTAAGCTCAAAAGGTTCTATGAATTGCGATGCAGGTTCGGCGGGGCGCCCTTGGCATTGCAGACAACTCTTGAGCTTCGCAGATATTTTATACTCTCTGTGGACAGTGGCGGGTGCGCCTCTTCTTCTGCGGGGTCGTCGCTTGCTTCTTCGGCGATCCGCCCTTTAGTCGGCTGGAAGGCCTGAACTCTTTCCTCCTTTGGAAGATGTCTGACCTCTTGAGCCACTTATTCGGCGAGGCGTCAATCCAGTTGCTGCCTTATCTCTGTGTTCTTCAATTTTGTAGCAAAAGTGCACTTGTTTTTGCTCTTTTTCACATTTCCTTCAGCTTTGTATACTAAATTCTCTTAATAACCTAAAACACAGAGAAAAACGTAAGATTCACTCAAATAATAATGCTTTAAGACACAAAAACTAAGTGAAAAAAGTTGTGATTATGCACAAAATACTAACATATCAACTCCCCCAAACTTAAGCTTTTGTTTGTCCTCAATTAAGAACTATCTCATGTTTCATTTTCTTGGCATCGGGATTGAGTTCAACAATGGAATGAGACAAGAAGAAGTCCATGACTTCAGTTGATACTAACACTTAATTTCACACATGAGAATCTAACAAGGCAAACAAAAGCGCCATAGTTACAACTACATCTACTAAAGCGTTTACTGGGGACTAAAGCATGTATAGCACCATTGCTTTCTCAACTCACCTAAAGCTTTCTTGATTGTGCCTTCAAGTCTCAAGCCTCTTTATGCTCTCACCACAAAGAATGAGTCCCTATCTCTCAATATAATGTAAACAAAAGGGACCCTCAATTTTAACCTCTCACTCTAAAACATGAATGCAAGTTAAGCACATGCAATGTCGTAGCCTTGGCCTTAGTGTCACTTGTTATTTTTATGTCAATTAATGGAGGATCAAATAGGACTTCTAAGGTTGTAATGTAGGCTTTTGGATAAAGGTAGGGTATAATTTCGATAAAGAGTGACTAAATTTCCTCCTTGGGCACTACATTATCTTTGCAAACATTTCACTTTGAGCTTTCTTTTCACATTTAGCTCTTATTCCCATCTTTCATTCTTGATTTTGCTTTGGCTCTTATTCTTTCACTTGCTTCTCTTTCTATTTTTGTCTTTTCAATTTTTCTTTTGCTGTTTTTGTGCTTTTCTTGATTTTCTTCTTTCCTCTTTTGCAACTTTTCTTTACACAACCATCTTCTTTTTCGAAGAGCCACTTAGCTTTTATTTCTTTGTTCCCCTCCCCCAAACTCACGTCTTTCAATGCTTCAAGGAGGTATGGCCAAGAGAAGGGTTAGTGCTATGAAGCACTTAGAATTGGCTCGGACTAATTACATGGCTATCAAAAAAAAGAATATTAAGGCTCAGAGTTGGCTAACGGATGATTAATTTTATTTGGTGGCTTGAAAGACTCAAACGGGTCAAAGAAATTCCTATCATCCTATCCAACCACTAATTTGACACTTCATTCACTTTCAAGGACACACAAGCCAAGTCCTAACATGCATATGCAATTAACATTATCTTTGCAAATATTTCACTTTGAGCTTTCTTTTCACATTTAGCTCTTATTCCCATCTTTCATTCTTGATTTTGCTTTGGCTCTTATTCTTTCACTTGCTTCTCTTTCTATTTTTGTATTTTCAATTTTTCTTTTGCTATTTTTGTACTTTTCTTGATTTTCTTCTTTCCTCTTTTGCAACTTTTCTTTAAACAACCATCTTCCTTTTCGAAGAGCCACTTAGATTTTATTTCTTTGTTCCCCTCCCCAAAACTTAGACTTTTAGTCTAAGTTACACGTCTTTCAATGCTTCAAGGAGGTATGGCCAAGAGAAGGGTTAGTGCTATTAAGCACTTAGAATTGGCTCGGGCTAATTACATGGCTATCAAAAGAAAGAATATTAAGGCTCAGAGTTGGCTAACGGAGGATTAATTTCATTTGGTGGCTTGAAAGGCTCAAACGGGTCAAAGAAATTCCTATCATCCTATCCAACCACTAATTTGACACTTCATTTACTTTCACGGACACACAAGCCAAGTTCTAACATGCATATGCAATTAAAAAGCTTTAAGTAAGAACTCACCTCACTAGAATACGGGACAAGAGATAAGAACATCAACTTTCTAACACTTAAGGTGATGATTTAGCCTATACTACACATGCATAAAGTCATCAAAAGAACCTAAAGGTTATAGGTGCAACTCTCAACAAACAATCCACAAACTTTCTCATTTGTGCTCCTAATGTGTTGGTATCAAACAAGTCGTGAAACAAGGATGGTATTTCTATAATTAGAGTCCTAAAAAGTGCCCGGTTCAAAAAAAATGTATTCTTGGGAAAAGAACCGAGTCAAAGAAAACCAAGAAGGTTATTTATCAATTCAAGACTATTTACAAAAGTGGTATTTACAATGGGGTGGTTGTTGTTTCGGGCCCAAGTAAAAATGAGTTTTACTAGGGTTGCCTATGTATCGCAATAAGTGCGAATCAGATGAGAGAAGGCAACATCTCAAGTGTAGTTTACGGGAGTACCTTTGGAATCTTTTTCTTTTTGGGATTTTCAAAATTTTCAATTTGTTTGGGCTTTTGCTTTTTCAATGTTTTTGAATTTTTCATATGATATTAACAATAATTACATTATGAATTTAAAAGCATAACTAAAGACAAGACATAAATATAAACATCACAAAGACAACCTACATTAAACAGCCTAAGTTAAACATCCATATAAATATAAAAACACATAAACATGAAAATAGTTTAGGACATATCAAACAAAAGATAAGTTACTCCACCCTCAACATGAGAAGTTGATATGCCTCAAAGAAACTAAACAAAATAAGTTTAATAGGTAAGGGGTAAGAGTGCTCCCTAAAATGGTCTTGAGGATGGTGGTGGAGCTTTGTCCTTATCAAGTTGAGTTGTTGGTGATTCGTTCTCACTTGTTGGACTATGGATTTTCCCAGTAGAAGTTGATGATGATGTTTCAGCAGGTTTAGCAGCCAATGCCTTTCTGTTTGACTCTTCTAGCTTGGCTAATTGTTCTCTCCTAGCCCTCTCTACCCCTGCTGCTTGTTCCTTCACTTTCTTTCCTACTTCTTCCATTTTCTCCTATCTTCTTCTATTTTGGCTCTCTCTTTCCCCTTCTTTGTAGCTTTTTATTCTTCTGTCTCTTCTTCTTTGTTACCAACTTCTTTGTCTCCTCTCCTTGCAATGTCATCTACCTTCCTTTTCCTCGCATAAGCTTTAGGGTCTTTTTTGGAAACACTTGTTTTTTAATTTCCTTTGGCTTGGTAGCCACTTTTTCTTTCACCTCATCTTCTCTTTTTTGCTTTTTCAATTCAAGTCTTTCATTTCTAGCTTTTGTTCTTCTTCTTCTTCCCTTTGTCTTTTGATCTCTTGTTGTCTTTTAAATTTTTCTTCTCTAATAACTTGGAGCCATGCCATCATCTCCTCAGAAGTTTCTTGCACCTTTGTTGTGGTGCTTTCACTTTTTGGTTCTTCACTTCCAGCATCTTCTTCTTCACTATCAACTTATTTCTCTTCACTAGCCATTTTTTCTTCTTCACTATCTACCTAAACTTCTTTGCTTGATTTGCTTGGTTCAGCTTTTTGGGTTGCTCGTTGATCAATCTCTTCAATTGTTGCGGTGTTGTTCTTGTTTTCAAATCTGAGTGTTCCAGGTCTGCCACTCTATCAGCTAACTTAGTCACCTTTGTGGTGTTGTTTGTCACAGCCTTGGTGAGTTCTTTGATGGCAGTAACAGTGGGTTTTAGAGCTTTCTCCAGCTCAGCCGATGGTCCTCTCAGAAGGCTCACTTTGGTATCCATACCCACAATATTATCATTGATCTCATTCAGTGCTTTGGAAATGTTGAAGAGTTCAAATTGCTTGGCTGACACTGATTCCACTGATGGATGAGGTGATGGAATCTTACTGACTGGTGATCTCTTTCCTCTTTGAGGGGCTGCAGCTGCTATTTCTTCCTTGTCCATCTGGGTACTCCTTGTTCTCTTTCTTTTACTTCATCATCCTGGATCCTTTTGAGATCCACAGTGTCCTTAGCTCCTTTTATGTAATCCATATCAAGCAACAGGGGTACACGACTCATTAGCTTGGTGAGCAAAAAGGGGAAACCATAGGCACTGGAGTTTTGATAAGCTTTGGTGTCAATTCTGTCATAGATGACTATCCCCACATCAATGTTGAAGTAGCTCATGATAGATGCCATAAGGACTGCCTTTTTGTTTGTGATTCTTGTGTCATTCAGTGAAGGGAGGAATCTGCTACTGATCACTGCATTTTAGCCTTTGGTAATCAAGTTCAAGTCTTTCTTTCTGATTTGAGTTCCTGGTTTGATCCAGGTTGGTACAATTCCTGGGGTAGCAATAATGGCTGCAAGCCATGTTCTCAAGCTTCCCTCTTCGTCTGTTCCCCACATCTTGACTTTGCGTTCATATTCTCATTGATCGAGTGTTGGCAACCCATAGACTTCATTGATCTCTTCATCGCTGAAGAAAACTTCTATCCTTCTCACCTTTACCTTGATGGATTTTTCTTTCTCTTGCGAGAGGTTTGAATAGAATTCTTTCACCATCACTTCATTGTACTCACCAGGAGGTTCTAGCAAAAATTTCTATTTTCTTCTATCAATCTCTTAATAGAACTCATCACCATATCTCTTGGCCTATTCACTTTGCACTTGCTTTTCTGGGTTTATGGTTCTTTGTGCATGGAACATTGCTTCAGCTGCTTCATTTTTATTGAACCTGTGGTTGATGATCTTTTGTGTTCTATTGGGTTCTTTGTCAAATTCCAGCTTGATTTGCACTCCCTCTTCTCCCCAATCTTCAACATCAGATTCAGCCTCTTCCATAGTGTTTGAGGGTCTTTGGCCAGGGGTAGACTTTGGCTTAGTTGGCTTTGGATCTATAATGATTTTCTCCTTTTTCTGTGCCTTTGATGTTAGGCTAAAAATACATATATTTTAGTATTAGTTACATCATATTTTGGTGCTTTTGTGGATTATTTTAGCGTGAACAATAGTATGTTGTGCTTATATTGGGTGTTTGAATGTGTAGGAATCAAATGGTTTGAAAAAGTGTTAAAGTTTGATGATTTGGAGCAAAATTGAAGTTAATTTACAGCGTTGTAAGGTGCCAAGGCCGTGGATTAGCCATGAAAGGAATTTGAAGACGAAATGTCACGGCCCAGCCATCGTAAAGCCATGATTCAGCCATGAAGTTGAAAGCAGAATTTCGCAAGTGCATGGCCCAGGCATCGTAAGGCCATGATCCAGCCATGAGACAAATTTTCTGGCGAAAAATGGCGAGGGGCAAACTTGTCCACGAGTTTCACACGAGGTATAAAAGGTTTTCTAACCTATTTTCAGCCCCAATCTTGACTTGGGAGAGCAAGACCACCATTGTGGAAGCACTTTGGACTCTTGGAGGCAAGGAACACACAAGGAGGCGTGGGATTAAAGACTTGAAGATTAAGAGTTCTTTCTTCCATTATTTCTTCTCGTTTGTAGTTTATTCATCCATGATTATTCTTGATTTATTTTTGATGACCATGAGTGGCTAAACTACCCATTCTAGGGTTGATTGAACCACTCCAATACTATGTGAATTGATTAATTGATTTTGATGAATGAAATTTGATTATTCTTCCTATTTAAGTATTTACGTTTTGTTTGCTAATTGATTGGAAGGGCCCCCAATTGATTGCTCCCTTTATCCTTGTGCGTTTAGGAATAAATTCACGAGTTAGGGTTAAATGCTTAGCAATATTTCAACCTAAAACCAAGGAATTACTTAGGTTGTCAATAGGGTGAGTTGTGACCACCGAGCCCGATTGTGAACCATACTTGTAGTTCTAATCATCTTCATTAATTAATTGGAAGATTAGTTAGTGAAAGTCATAGCTAGTGCATGGAAGTGGTTAGTTGTGAATTTGGAGCAAGTGTTCAATAGGAAGAACCAAGTTGAATTCGTTGATTCATTAGTCAATCACATAGGTAGGAGTCGGTGTAAATCAATTCTAGGCTTTTAATATCCTTGCTTGATTACTTTTTATTATTTTGCTATTTACCTTATTGTTATTTAGTTTCTACTTTAAAACCATCATTAAAATATAAACTCTTGAAGTTGGTTGATTAGATAAATTAGTTAGATTAACGACTGAATTACGAGTGTTCTCTGTGGGATTCGACCTCGGGGCTTTAAATACCGAGCTATATTTGCCGCGACCGCTTAGTCCCTTTTATAGGGCTTAGTTGGGCGTGATCAAATTTTGGCGCCGTTGCCGGGGAACACAGTGTTATTTTAGTTGTTAGGATAGCTGAATTATTTATTCAATTAACTTCGTTTCTATACATATTCTCTTTATTTTAGATTAAAAAAAAACATGGCATCAGAAAATAACATGTGGCTAGGTGATCATTATTATGGTTGTACTAATACGTCTTATTCTTCCCCGAGCCCCTATTATGATGATTTTTCTTTCTCTTATGATAACAGTTGGTACAATGAAGTAGAGGATGATGAGGAAGAATACGAAGCCGAACTGAAGAAGGTTTGGGACAGACTTAGAGCACAACTAAGCCAGATAGAAGCTCAAGTGAATCAGTTGGCTACACTATTGGGAATTCAACTAACTAGCCAAGAAGATGTGGAATTAGAAGAAGAAATCATGGCTATTGTAGAAGATCTAAAGCGTGAATTTCCATTAGATGAGAGACGGGTTGAAAGCCAACCGTCTAGCCATATGGTGTGTGAAGATGCCGATGAAGAAAATGTGGTACTAGAGTTAGACAATAAAATTAAAGCTGAAATTGTAGTTGACTCTAACTCACACCAGAAAGAGGATGTGATCGATGAATCAAAGTGTCGGGTTGTACCGCATTCTAGACACTTTTCTACATTGATTTTAGAAGGGGACATGGAAATTAATCCTTCTGAGACGATTGAAGAGTTGAAGGATGATGTGTGTAATGCTTACACTCTCAAATTTTTTATGCCATCTATACACGATGAAAATCCTCTTTTGAAGACCAGCGAATACAACATAATATATTTGGTGTTTGGCCAAGAGAATAGCCAAAAATATGAAGATATTCCTGATTTAGCGGCTTCACACAGATACTTAGTTTTTAGCATGCAAGATCTTGTGCCACCTCAAGAGCATACACAGATAGGTAAATTGCAGTTGGGGAGGCAATACACAAGCTCGAGTTGGAGGAAAAAGTGTTGATAATAAGTGAAGTCGTGCCACGACTATAACTAAGGCGCTTCTCGGGAGGCAACCCGTAATTGTATACAAAAAAAAAAACAAACAAAAAAAAATGAAAAAAAAATATACCAAAAAAAAAAGGATATTACTTGGTGAGTTTCTTGGTTTTGCAGGTTTTGACTGGTTTGAAGTCCTAGTGTGGGGTGCTTGCAACCTCGTACAATTGGTTGAGGATGTCCTGCTTGAGGGAATTCTGAGTACCTCGTGCCCTAAGGAAGCTCACAATGATGTTCTTCGGGCTTAGAGCCCCAGGGAGTTTCTCTATCACCCTTAGTTTTTATTTTTAATGCATTGAGGGCAATGCATGATATTAAGTGTGGGGTGGGGTATCTTGATTTGTAGCTGTATTTTTACTGCTTTAATTTTTTTTTTGTTTAGATTAGTGGCTTAATCTTTGGGTTTTCTTTTGACCACGGTTCTTTCCCGAGGATGCCTTTTGTTTTGAACCGGGTACTTTTGATGATTTTTGAATAGTAGTTAGTTGTAATAACAAAGAGAAGAAAGAATAAATTGCCTAGTTTGATTCATTGTGTCTGAAGCCTGATGACACATTGTACGATGGAAAAACGAACCATTAAGAGAGTAGAGAAGGGTCTGATTCCTAGCATTAACTCAAGCGCGCTTGACTAAGTTTAGGGTGTCCACTATGGAATTATTGAGCACTTTGTTTTCCCCTATGTATGTTGGTAGTGTAAACATGACCTTTGATTAGCAAAGATGAAGAGAGTGAGCTTAAGAAAAAATCTGAGAGGTAAGTGAGTTAAAATGATTTAAAACAACCATTTGAGAGCCTATGAAAGGGTATGAAGCAAGGGGGTAGATGAAAAAGAAAGAAAAAAAATTAGAAAGAAATTGTGCAAAGAAAGAAAAAGTAGAGATGAACGAAGGATGGGGGCAATGTTCCTATGCTCGGTTAAGGGTGAATACAAAAGCCTCGAGTATGAACACGCCAAAGGCACCCTAGTGAGGTTGAATTTCTAGGGCCCCAATCATCCAAATATTGTGAAATGTATGAATAATACCCCATTGTTGACCCTTGAGGCTTGAGATGGAAGTTGTAATTTGAGCGTGTGATTATGAGTAAAAATATGTTGAATTGAGCGAACTCTCTAAACACTTGCCGCTTAGGTCCGCTGTTTCATTATTGAAATTGTAGAGGGAACGAGCACACACACACTGTGGACCCTTGAATGTATGGTACTTGCGCAAGAGTTAAGCTAGTGCATCAATCTTGTTCTCAAATGTGCTTGATGGTTTGTGATCTTGATATTGCTGAGGGCTTTAGCATTTTGAGTTAGACTAAGGTATGTGAAAGAAGAACTCTTGTGTATTGAGCATGAATGAAGCCTGGTGTGTGGTAATATCGTTTGGAGTCTTGTATTAGTTGTTGATTTGTCCAAGTGGGTTGTGAGTTAGATTGCTCGAGGACGAGCAAAATCTTAAGTGTGGGGTTGTGATGTTAGGCTAAAAATACATATATTTTAGTATTAGTTACATCATATTTTGGTGCTTTTGTGGATTATTTTAGCGTGAACAATAGTATGTTGTGCTTATATTGGGTGTTTGAATGTGTAGGAATCAAATGGTTTGAAAAAGTGTTAAAGTTTGATGATTTGGAGCAAAATTGAAGTTAATTTACAGCGTTGTAAGGTGCCAAGGCCGTGGATTAGCCATGAAAGGAATTTGAAGACGAAATGTCACGGCCCAGCCATCGTAAAGCCATGATTCAGCCATGAAGTTGAAAGCAGAATTTCGCAAGTGCATGGCCCAGGCATCGTAAGGCCATGATCCAGCCATGAGACAAATTTTCTGGCGAAAAATGGCGAGGGGCAAACTTGTCCACGAGTTTCACACGAGGTATAAAAGGTTTTCTAACCTATTTTCAGCCCCAATCTTGACTTGGGAGAGCAAGACCACCATTGTGGAAGCACTTTGGACTCTTGGAGGCAAGGAACACACAAGGAGGCGTGGGATTAAAGACTTGAAGATTAAGAGTTCTTTCTTCCATTATTTCTTCTCGTTTGTAGTTTATTCATCCATGATTATTCTTGATTTGTTTTTGATGACCATGAGTGGCTAAACTACCCATTCTAGGGTTGATTGAACCACTCCAATACTATGTGAATTGATTAATTGATTTTGATGAATGAAATTTGAATATTCTTCCTATCTAAGTATTTACGTTTTGTTTGCTAATTGATTGGAAGGGCCCCCAATTGATTGCTCCCTTTATCCTTGTGCGTTTAGGAATAAATTCACGAGTTAGGGTTAAATGCTTAGCAATATTTCAACCTAAAACCAAGGAATTACTTAGGTTGTCAATAGGGTGAGTTGTGACCACCGAGCCCGATTGTGAACCATACTTGTAGTTCTAATCATCTTCATTAATTAATTGGAAGATTAGTTAGTGAAAGTCATAGCTAGTGCATGGAAGTGGTTAGTTGTGAATTTGGAGCAAGTGTTCAATAGGAAGAACCAAGTTGAATTCGTTGATTCATTAGTCAATCACATAGGTAGGAGTCGGTGTAAATCAATTCTAGGCTTTTAATATCCTTGCTTGATTACTTTTTATTATTTTGCTATTTACCTTATTGTTATTTAGTTTCTACTTTAAAACCATCATTAAAATATAAACTCTTGAAGTTGGTTGATTAGATAAATTAGTTAGATTAACGACTGAATTACGAGTGTTCTCTGTGGGATTCGACCTCGGGGCTTTAAATACCGAGCTATATTTGCCGCGACCGCTTAGTCCCTTTTATAGGGCTTAGTTGGGCGTGATCAGCCTTCTTCTCTTGATCAGCTCCGACTCTATTGGCCTCCATTTTCTTTTTCATTTCAACCCCCATTTTCTGTTCCTTGGTGGGTAGCTTCTTTACTCCATCTTTTTTAGCTACTTGTTTCTTCATGATTGCCTGAGCAACAACGGCCAAAAACATATGTTAGTAAATGAATCACCATATTATCCTACTCCTAAACTAAGCTAAGACTAACTAAACTAACATATGAAGTCCATGGAATGGGATGGAACACTTGAAAATTTAAAACAGCTTATGAGATGCAACTGAAACGGCGAGAAGTAGAATCAGAGGCGGGCTCGCAAAAATAAGGGGGCGGCCCGCAGAAACAAGTGCTGAGAAGCACCATCGAGTCGCCACATGAAGTGCGGGATGCTAATTCAAGCCGCAGAAATATCAAGCCTTCTGTGAGAGTCAGCGGCCCGCAAATGAAACAGAGGGCCCGCCAACTCATTTCGCCTTTCAACTTGCGAGGCACACTTTTACCTCGGCGACTCGCATAACCTTTGAGAACATCGAGCGGCGAGTCGCCTTTCAACCTGCAATGGGCAAGCCTCACTCGCATAATTTGGGAGCTCACTGATGACACCGGCGGCCTCGCACTTGCTTTTGCAGGCATGCCGAGTGTCTTCCACATTTCATTGTGCGGCATGCTACCTCATCGGCGGCTTGCCGAATCCTTGGTCAATTTTACCTACAGTGCACATATTCCAAATTTTCCAATTCTCACTTCCCATATCACCCCCAAATACACTCCTAAATGGTCTTTTCAACTTCCTTTCAGTTTCAAATGCTCTCTCAAGAACGAGACCACATTTTTCAACCAAATTTCATTCAACCAAAAATCATACCAAGGTCAAGACTTTTTCAAACTTTCAAGCAAAACAAGGTATGTTCGAGGTTTCATTCAAGTTCTATTTTGGTTTATTTTCTTTTAAACTCTTCTTCTACTCCCTTCTTCACTTTAATTACATAAACCCCAAAATCACACACTCTAGAGTTTCAATTTCATGGATTCAAGTTCTAAGAACAAACCCTAAAGTCAACCTAACATAGATACAATTTAATCACCAAACCCCACCCCTAACATGATGTTTTTAACTACCCTTATGTAAAACATGAAAATTTTAAAGCGAGGAGTCGATTTCATACCGGATCTGAGAAGAAATTGAAATCGAGTAGAAGGATTAGCGGTGGTTTGGAGAGATCGAGTGTGCATGAGGGATTTGAAGTGTTGTTTGAGATGGTGGTGTGTCGGAATAGTGTTTTCCGGTGATGAGGTGCTTGATTTTTACAATTTAGGGTGAAAAGTGTAAAGAAAACTTACCTTGGGGCCTTTTATAGTCAGGTAACCCGACCAGACCCATGGAAGTTGCGGCTCGCCGCTATTTCGGCGTATAGAACTTAAGACCTTCAGTTGTGCATAAGTGGGTTGGTCCGCCAACTGGTCTTCGAAATTGGATGTGCGACTCGCCGAATGAACGACTGTGTACTCCTCCACTTCGCATATAATATTTCCTCACTAATTAAACCGGCGGCCAGCACTTCAGTTGGAGGACTGCAACTTGGCTTCCGCCCTTCATTCGGCGGTCCTTCCCACTTTTCAACTTCCGTTAACTTCTCTTACTTTTCAATCTTTGCAATTTCCTACACTAACACCACTTCAACCAAGATCAAATGCATTCATCACAGAACTTCACATGAAATTTTCACACTAACTACATTGTTAAACTAAAAATGCTAAAAGTAAAACTTGGGTTGCCTCCCAAGAAGCACTTGATTTAATGTCGCGGCACGACGGTGTTACCTCATCCTTCAAGGATCTAAGAGGTAGATGCAAGCGACTTTTCTAGGTTCGGTTTCACATCCCAAGTAGTGCTTCACTCGTTGACCATTCACTGGGAATGTTTTGGAACTTCCCTTCTCTTGCAACTCGACCCATCCATAAGGTGATGTTTCCACAACTTTGAAAGGTCCACTCCATTTGGATTTCAACTTTCCGGGAAATAGATGCAATCTTGAATTGAACAATAGCACCATGTCCCTCGCCTTGAATGCACGATTCCGTATCTTCTTGTCATGAATGATCTTCATCTTTTCCTTGTAGAGCTTTGCATTTGCATAGGCAAGAAACCTCATTTCCTCAAGCTCATGTAGCTTCTCCATTCCGGGACTTGAAAACTTCTTCCCAATTCATGTTGAGCTTTTTCAACACCCAAAGAGCTTTATGCTCGAACTCTATGGGGAGATGACAAGCTTTACCAAAGACTAACCGAAACGGTGACATCCCAATAAGAGTCTTGTATGTCGTGTGATACGCCCATAAGGCATCGTCCAACTTTTTCGACCAATCCGTCCGGTTCACATTAACCGATTTGGCTAGAATTTGCTTGATCTCTCGATTTGACACTTCTACTTGGCCACTTGTTTGGGGATGATAAGGTGTAGCAACCTTGTGTCTTACCCCATATTTCTCAAACAAAGAGCTAAAGGACCGATTGCAAAAGTGAGTTCCCCCATCACTTATGATGGTGCGAGGGGCGCCAAATCTTGTGAAAATACTTTTCTTAAGGAATGCGGTGACACATCTAGCTTCATTGTTCGATAAGGGCATTGACTCAACCCATTTAGACACACAGTCAACCACCACAAGGGTGTACTTGTAACCATAAGAGCTTGGAAAAGGACCCATGAAGTCGATTCCCCATACATCAAAGAGGTCAACTTCCACAATGGGGTTTTGGGGCATTTCATGCCTTCTTGAGATTCCCCCCTCCTTTGGCATTGATCACAACTCTTTGTGTATTCATAAGCATCTTTGTACAAAGTAGGCCAAAAGAAACCACATTCAAGTACCTTTGCCGCCGTTCTAACACCTCCATGATTTCCTCCATAAGAAACGAAGTGACATCCTTCAAGAATAGTTCCTTGCTCGGCTTCGGCAACACATCTTCTTATCATTCTATCGACACATACTTTGAAAATAAAGGGATTATCCCAAAAGTATTGTCGAGCATCTTTGATTAACTTTTTCTTTTGATTGAGTGAGAAATCCTCCGGGATCTCTCCACATTCAACATAATTGGCTAAGTCCGTGTACCAAGGAGTTTCCTCCAAAGATATCGCCAATAACCTCTCATCCGGAAAAGAATCATTGATCTCAAAGGTTTCTTTTGGGCGACCTTCCTCCTCCAAACGGAATAAGTGGTACGCCACTTGATTCTCGGTTCCCTTTCTATCAAGTACCTTAAGATCAAATTCTTACAATAAAAGTACCCATCTAATCAACCTTGCTCTTGAAGCTTTCTTGGCCACCAAATATCGGATTGTGGAATGATTGGTATGTACAAAGACCTTAGATCCAATCAAGTAAGATCGAAAATTTTCAAAGCTAAATACAATGGCTAGCAACTCTTTCTCCATCATCGTATAATTTTGTTGAGCTCTATTCATGGTCTTGCTAGCATAATAGATAAGGTGAAACATCTTCTATACCCTTTGGCCAAGAACGGACCCCAATGCAACATCACTAGCATCACACATAAGCTCAAATGGAAGATCCTACTTTGGACTCACTATTATCGGTGCAGTTGTCAATCTCAATTTGACCTCTTCAAAGGCTTTCAAACATATTTCATTGAATTCAAACTTAGCATCTTTTTCCAATAACTTGCACAATGAGGTTAACAATCTTGGAGAAATCTTTGATGAAGCGGCGATAAAATCCCGCATGTCCCAAGAAGCTTCTTACTCCTTTGACGGTTGTAGGAGGTGAAAGTTTGGAGATGACTTCAATTTTTACATGATCTACTTTAATTCCTTTCTTAGACACCTTGTGCCCTAGAACTATTCCTTCTTGAACAAGAAAGTGACATTTCTTCCAATTAAGCACAAGTTTGGTTTCTTCACATCTCTCTAAGACTTTCTGCAAATTAGATAAACAATCTTCAAAAGAATCATCCACTACGGAAAAATCATCCATGAACACTTCTAAGAAATTTTCCACCATTTCATGGAAGATTGCAAGCATGCACCTTTGAAAAGTAGCATGGGCATTACAAAGTCCAAAAGGCATTTTGCGGAATGCAAAAGTGCCATAAGGACATGTGAAGGTTGTCTTATCTAAATCATTTGCTTCAATTGAAATTTGATTATACCCGAATATCCATCAAGAAAATAATAGTAAGCTCAGCCCACCAAATGATCAAGCATTTGGTCAATGAAAGGTAGGGAAAGTGATATTTTCTTTTTTCATTGTTGACATTACAATAGTCTATGCATACTCACCAACCGATCACGGTTCGAGTTGATATAGCTTCACCTTTTTCATTGTGAACTACCGTCATCCCTCCCTTTTTGGGCACACACTGAACATGTGAGACCCATTCACTATCGGAGAGCGGAACAATCACCCCCGCATCTAACCATTTTATGATCTCCTTATTGACAACTTCTTGCATTGGAGGATTCAACCTCCTTTGATGTTCCACCGTTGGTTTACATCCTTCTTTAAGAAGAATCTTTTGAGTGCAAATTCCTGGGTCATTCCCCTTATGTCCGCAAGAGTCCACCCAATTGCTTTAATTCTTCTTCTCACCACTCCAACTAATTGGTCTTCTTATTCTTTGGTTAAATGGGAAGAGATGATTATGGTAAGAGTGGAGTTTTGACCTAAGAAAGTGTATCTCAAATGGCTTGGGAGTACTTTGAGTTCAAGTTTCGGAGGTTCTTCAATGGAGGGCTTTGTGGGAGGAGTTGTTCAGTTTTCAAGATCAAGAGAAAGCTTTTTAAGAACATAGGGTTTAGTGCCAAGCCCTTCCAATGCTTTCACACATTCGGCAACACTCTCTTCACTATCAATATCCATGTTCCAAATCACCGCGGCCGATTCATTCGCTTGACTCATTAGAACACTTTATTTTTTCACAAGTGCATCCACAATCATGTCCACGTAAGAACAAGTTGATTCCTCCTCCATAGATTGTTTCAATATTTTGCATTTATGAAACACAACCTTCTCACCATTAAAACAAAACGTAAGTTCCCCTTTCTCCACATCACAAAGTGCTCTCCCGGCAGCTAGAAATGGACGCCCAAGAATAATGGGGACATCAAAGTCTACCGGGCAATCAAGTATCACAAAATCCACCGGGAATATGAACTTCTCCACCTTCACTAGAACATTAGTAACAACTCCAATTGGTTGCTTCATGGAATGGTTGTGCATTTGCAAGTTCATATTTATAGCCTTAGGAACTTCCTTGGTAGTCAAAGTCTTATAAACCGCATACGGCATCAAACTAATGCTTGCTCCAAGATCACATAGAGCTTTAGGGAAATGTGTCCCTCCAATTGTACATGGAACCGTGAAGGCTCCGGGGTCCTCCATCTTCCTTGCCATATATTTTGAGATAATTGAACTACATTGATGAGTCATCTTGCTTGGCTCATAATCCTCATAATTTTTCTTAGTCACAAGATCTTTCACAAGCTTTGCAATATTTGACATTTGGCTCAATGTATCAACCAAAGAGAGGTTGATGGATGTTGATGCTATCTTATCCCAAATTTTCTTAGCTTGGGATGCTTGTTTTTGTTTCATACTCATTTGTAGGAAAGGAAGTGAAATTTTAGGAATTGAGGTTGGACTAGGAAGGCTTTGTTTTGGGTGGTTGAGTTTTCTTTGGTTTGGCTTTTTGAGGGGTAGTGACTTCGGGAAATGGTTCTTGAGGGATTGCCTCATCAACTTCATGCCTTGGAATCTCTACTTCCACATTATTTGCTTCATCTTGGTGTAACTCCTCCACCTTATTTTGCTCTTCCTTTTGTATTTCTACTTCATCCACTTCTTTTTTTTATTTAGGATCTTCCCATGTTTTCCACTCCTTGTCATAATTTCCATCACATGATCTTTCTCATTCCTCTTAGGATTCACTACTGTGTCACTTGGTAATGCTCCTTGAGGTATTTGGTTCACCTGATGAGAGAGGGTGCTCATTTGAGATTCAAGAGCCTTGATGAAAGTGTTATGAGAATTTACCGTTTGCTTAATCTCCTTAATATCACTGGTATAGATTTCTTGATTCTTGAGGACTTCTCCCATCATTTCTTCCAATTTGGATTGACTTCTCCCTTCATTCTCACCTTGCTTGTAAGGAACTCTTGGTGCATAATTTTGAGAAGCACCAACTCCCCTTCCACCTTGATTGTTGTTCCAATTTTGTCTTCCTTGATCTTGCCTCCATTGGCCTTATTGATAAGGTCTTTGATAACCACCTTGTAGGTGAGCCACAAAGTTGGCTTCTTCCTCATTATAGACATTCAAACATTGTTCCGGAAAATACTCCTCTTTCCCTCTTTGAAGAAGGGTTAGAGATTGGCCACCGGGGTTGACATACCCAATTGGAGCCATTTGATGGCCCGCATTAGTAACTTGAAGATTTTATACCTTGTTCACTTTTTTCTCCTTTTATTCTTTGGCACCTCTAAGAAGCTCAATGTTGGTGATGATTTGAGCCATTTGTTCCGCTTGATTTTCAAATCTTTTCATTATTATTTGGTTCATTCCTCCTTCACCACTTGGGTTTTCAGCTCTTGATTGCCAATATTGAGATTGTTTGGCCACTTTGTTGAGAATTTTCTTGACCTCTTGAAAATTATGGTCCATAATAGCACCTCCACATAAGTTGTTCATTGCCGTTTGGTTATTCTTGTTGAGCCCTTGGTAGAAACATTGTAAGAGCATATTATCTTCAAAACCATGAGTTGGGCAATGTAGGAAAACCTCTTGGAAAGCTTCCCAAGCCTCATATAATGAATCAGTATGATCTTGCATGAACATATACACCTTATCTCTCATTGAAGCTTGCTTGCCTTTGGGCAAGAATTTTGCCAAGAATTGCTTCACAAGTTCCTCCCAAGTATAAATTGAATTCTTCGGTAGCTTGTTCAACCATGCCTTAGCCTTCCCGATAGAGAATAGGAAAAGACTCTTAGGCGCAAAGATTCTTCCGTACAATGTGCCGACTTGTAGAGATGACACATTTGCACAATATTCCTCAAATGTTCTGTTGGGTCATCATGCTTGCTTCCACTAAAAAGTCCATTTTGATCAAGTCCATGAAAGATCACTTGTGGGGTATTGAAAGTTACATTCCCACGAATTGGTGGTGGCACAATGGCACTTGCAAAAGTGTCCAAATTTACTTCCTCCTCCAAATCTTCAAATTCTTGAACATTTTGATTATCATTTCGACCACCCCTTGCATTCCTTTGGTTCCGATTGTCATTGCGAACATTCACCCGATTGGTATTGGCTCTCCTATTAGCTTGAGCACCACGGTCTCCTCGGTTTGCACCTCGGCCTCCTATATTAACATTTCTGCCTCTTCGGTTTGCATTGCCCGCAACGCCATCATTTTTACCAACACGAACTCTCTCATTGGCTTAAGCATTGACATGAGGATTTCCATCATTTGGGGCTTCTTTTTCAACTTGAGGGTCTTCATTCTCCTCAAAGACACCAAGAATAACTCTCCTCGCTAAGAGAAATGTCATCATAATCTTCCTCGAACTCTTCATAATAATCAGTTGGAGCAATTGGAGCATTTGGAAATGGAACTCTCTCATTAGCACGATTGTATAGGGGGTTCCTCATAGCTCTATTTGGATTTCTTCACGTACTTGAATTCACCTACACATGGTAAAACAAAGCACAAGGTAAAATAGTAGGAACAACTAACAAGACTAGAACGCGAAATATTCAACCTAATAGATGTACCGTAGCTCCCCGGCAACGGTGCCAAAATTTGATCCATGCTCAATCCACTCATCGTAAGGGGTATGGTGCGGTCTTCAAAAGTAATAGTACCCAACAAGAGTCGGGGTCGTTTTCCACAGGGAGCTTAGCAAATTAATCTATTATTCTTAGGATGAATATTAACGGGTTCTAAGAATTGTTCATGTATTCCTAAGCAATAAAAGTAGATTTTTTTAACTACGGCTATAACTAACATAAAACAACTAAATAATTAAGATTAATATAAACGATGAGAATGGGCTAGGGGTTTACCCAATCCAACAAGATTCTCATAACTAAATCCTTGTATTAACCTCACAAATCTCATGGGTAATGTCAATGGTCGGACCTCTAATGTATTCCTCAAAACCCTCTCGAGATAAGGAGGATTTTCTTCACCAAGCCTGTTAGGGTCAATAATGAAGTACTAGAAACCCTAGTCCAAGGACCCGAGCGGGGATGACCTTTTTAGGTCTTCCCTTTTAGACGGGGTAGGCCGCAACCACTGTAACCCAAATTCTCACTAGTCTCTATTAACCTATGCCTTTAACCCCTTTCGGGTGATGAAAGCCCAGTAGGGTTAGGTTCAAGTACGGTCGTGTCTTAACCCCTAGTTAAGAAAGTACGATAGAGAGCTAGATTTATGTTAACTTATTGATTTTATAAGATTAAGTACAAGATTTAAGCTAAGATAATCGAGTTTTCATGAATAAATCTCTAGTATGAGTTAAGCTACTCATACTAGGGTCTAACACACACATAGTAGAAGATAAAATGGCAAGAATCATGTAAGAATATATTTAAAGAAAATAAAATCCTTACAATGAAATTAAAGTTGAAACCCTTCCTTAGCTCCCAAGAATATTCAAAAACACATAAAGTGATATTCTAAGCTCAAAAAGGTTCTTTTCTCGGAGGCGTAACAGCCTATTTATAGGCATGGGTTTCAAAACTAGTCTAATATTTATAAGTTTGCCATTTTCTTGTTTTGCGTCAGGCCGCCGCATATACGGCGAGTAGCCTTATGATCTGCTAGCTCGCCGGTGACCTCGTTTACTAATCACTCCATTTGAATTGCGATGCAGGTTCGGCGGGGCGCCCTTGGTGTTGCGGACAACTCTTGAGCTTCACAGATATTTTATACTCTCTGTTGACAGCGGCAGGTGCGCCTCTTCTTCTGCAGGGTCGCCGCTTGCTTTCAGCATCCCATTTGGTGATCTGACCTTTAGTCGGCTGGAAGGCCTGAACTCTTTCCTCCTTTGGCAGATGGCTGAGCTCTTGAGCCACTTATTCGGCGAGGCACCGATCCAGTTGCTGCCTTATCTCTGTTTTCTTCAATTTTGTAGCCAAAGTGCACTTGTTTTTGCTCTTTTTCACATTTCCTTCAGCTTTGTATACCAATTTCTCTTAATAACCTGAAATATAGAGAATAACATAATATTCACTCAAATAATAACGCTTTAAGACACAAAAACTAACTGAAAAGAGTTGCGATTATGCACAAAATACTAACATATCACTCTTGAATGCACGCCAGGATCTTTCCCACACATTTTTTACAGTTCATTTCGAGAGTCGAACTTCCTCCTTCATCAGACCTCGAGTGCGTTAATTGCTATTTTGATGATCCAGTCAGGGCGACACCACTCTTCATGGCAACCGAGTAGCATTCTGCAGCCACTCACTGCTCACCTCAGATTGAACGAACTCCCCATGGCGTAGGGAATTTAATAACCCGGTGAAGGGTGGATGGCACGACTTCCATCTCATGAATCAAAGGCCTCGCGAGGATAACATTGTATGTTATGTCCTCGGGCATTACTTGGAACATTGTTTCTTTAACAACTCCTTCGGCATAAGTAGTGAGAGTAATCTCACTCAATGTTTTCTCCATGGAGTTATTAGATCCTGTCAATATGGTTACCTTCGGGACGATAAGGTCCTTCAACCACATCCTTTTTAAAGCCCCATAGCTGATAATATTTACCGAGCTCCCAGGGTCAACCATGACTCATTTAATATCCGAGTCGTTGATTCTACGGATGATTACCAAAGCATCGTGAAGGGGAAATATCGTCCATCACATTCATCATTATAAAAAAAATTCCTTACTCGAAACCCCTGTTTGAGTCCTCTTCTCCATTGTAATGGAAAGTTTTGCAAACTTCTTTGCGGCGGCGAAGTTGACGTCGTTCACCTCCGATCCCCCCGTTATAATATTCAGAGCCCTTTTAGAGGATGGAGCCCTTGGTAATTGTCTGCCTACTCTATTTTTTGAAAATTTTTATTTCCCCTTATCGGTGAGAAACTCTTTTAACATGCCCTTCTTCAGCATATGGGCCACCTCAAGGCGAAGAGCCTTGAAGTCCTTGGTGAGGTGTCCATCATCAGCATAAAACTCACAATACAGGTTGTGATCCATCTTCCCCGAGGCTGCCCTCATATCCTTCGACATTCTCACACCTTCGTCAATCATCCCCTTCAATGCGTTTGCCAACTCCATGGTAGACACATTGAAGTTATAATAGAGGATCCGAGGCAGGTCCTTCTCTTTAGAAAATAAGGATGGCTCTGTTGAATTCTTTTGATTAGCATTCGAGCTAAGTTTCCCTCCAGGCCTTTGGCTCACATGCTTCCCCCCGAGCCTCTAACTTATATGTTGCTTTTTAGAACTGTAAGAATCGTATCGACCCTTTGAGTTTCCACGTGGCGCGTCAGCTAATCGAGTAGACTCAGGGCGGTTCCTATAAGCATTGTATTGAGTCGTCGCTCTCTATCCTGCCTCCTCGAGCCCAACCTTGGTGGTAGCCTTATCATGCAACTCATCCCAAGTTCGTGCTTGTCACTGCTGCAGATCTCTCTTTAGCTCGGCGGCAGCTTCGGAGTTTCTAGCATTAACGTTCTTACAAATGCCATAATTGTCAAATTATCATCCATCGTTGGCAACTCCATCATCTCAGCTTGGAATCTTTCGAGGAAGTCTTTAATGGGCTCCCGATACTATTGCTTAACTTCAAGATATCCTCATATCTCTTGAGGATCTTTTGTGCTTCAGTGTGTACTTTGATGAATAGATCTGCTAACTCATCAAAGCTAGAGATAGACTCAGATGGGAGATGCATGTACCAGCGCAAAGCTCCCTTTTCGAGAGTATCCCCAAATTTCTTTAAAAACATATATTCATTCTCTTCAGAGGTCAGATAATTGCTTCTGACCATAGCCATATATTCAGCCACATGGTCAGCCTGGTCAGTCGTACCATCATATTTCTTCAAAATTTGCAGCTTGAAGTGCTTCGGTATGGGGGCAGAGGTAGCCTCGGGATTGTACGGCTGCTGCTTACACTTTTCTATATCCAAGACCCATTTAGTCTTTCTGACACCATGGATATTTTCGAGCCATTTTTTGAATTGGACTTCAAAATCTTTCTTCCATTTCTCGAAATCTAATAAGACGCTTGTTTCCGCCATCGTGGGGGATGTCCCAAAAGGCTGAGTGACAAGCGGGGCAGTCCCCAAGCCCAGACACAGCACCGTTTGGAAGTCCCCCTGTTGTTGCGCCCGTAGGAACAAAATTCAGGATACTTCCATTAGGAATTGTGGGTGTAGCATTGGTGGGCAGTGTTATTTCTCATAGCTCGTAGAGAACTACGAAATTCAATGTTGATAGCTACTTGCCTAGCCAGCTGATCTTGAACTTACTACAAAAATTTCATAACGTATACATTAAATGCATCATTCAACCCAGATGAAGAGGGGTCAGCCGGGGGCGGAGGAGATGGAGGGACCTGTGTCCCATCACCTAGTGGAAGTGGAGGTATAAAAGTTCCATCTCCAGTTTGCCCATCGGGGCATTGTTGATTTCCACTAACATTATCAGTGTTGTCAACCATTAATAACAATCAGAGAACAAAATGTAGAAAAATGTAACTGCTCCCCCGAAGGTCGAGCTACTCAGCACAGGGACGTGAATCTTCCATTCGCCGAGGTGAGCCTCTCTCGAGGAATGCGTTGAACCTTGACCTCGGGGTTTTGCCTCGAGGGTCGAGTTACATGCTTCAAGATCACCTTGAAAATCCTAATTGAAACATGTCCCGAGCTACGCTCTGGTGGTGCCACGTATGCAAGTGATTTTCCACCCAATACAACGCCTACGCATGCATGACTTTTTAAAACCATTATCTTAAAAAATATTTACGACGGAAATTAAAATTCGTCACAAACAAAAATGGATAATTCAAGTCAAAGCCTTAAAACAGGCACAAAATATAGTAATTACGTCCAAAACACGAGCAAGTATTCAAAACATGATCACACAAATTGCATTGGGGGCGGTTCTAGTTCTCTCTTGGGAGACTTCCTTCATAGGCAACACTCCACAAAGTCCTGCCTCACCAACTGTAGTTTCCCCAACCGACACATCATTGCCTTTTTCACCACTAGCCTCTTCAGAACCTTCCTCAAGGTCGGACCTAGCTGAGCATCTGCTTGGGCCACAAGCTCGGTCAACGAAGCAATCTCAGCAGCCATGTCCAAACTAGGGTTGTCAAGAACCCGGAGTAAAGTGGCAAGATCAGCCGCGATGTTAGCACGATCTACCTCGGCCATGCGGCGTTCAAGGTGTTCATCCTTTCCTCTCTACGATGGGCATCATTACAAATTTTGTCACGGTACTTCTCCAAGGACACCATTTTGCTTTTCAGCTTATCGTTCTCATCCTTGAGGAAGGCAGAAAGACCCTTGGCATCAGAAGCTTCTTTTTCAGTAGCTTGGACCTTCCCCTCCTTTGCAGATAGATTTTGCCAAAGGCTCTCCTTGACTGCTTCCAAACGGGTCACATTGGCATAATGTACATGCCCAACAAGTCGAGCCTCTTGCAGGGACGATTGAAGAGTCTCCATAGTCTGCTGGCACTTGTGAATCTCATTACTCACCGCGGCATTGAGGTTCGTGTTCTTCATTTCTTCTAGATGATATGCTTTGCACGTGGTGGGGAGTTCTCCTTTCAATTGTTCCACTTTTCTACAAAAGGCTCTAGGATGGCGACCTGTCCCTGCAAAGCATCATTCTTCTCCTTTAGGACATCATCCAAGCTCCCCCGGTGAAGAACCTTGTGATATATCATCTACTTCTGGATTGCTGTCAAAATTATTGATCACGAAGGGGGGAAGAAAAATCAATTCGCAATGTCACGTAAATGAGGGAAACTTACCCGGAGAGAGCATCTTGTGGCAACCCCAAGCAGCTTCTGATGACTATAGCCAGCAAGGTGTCTCCACTTGCAGGGACCAATCAGTTCAGCAGTATGATCAGCTACAACGCTAGGGCTCTCAAATAGGTTCACTCCCGCAGTAATAGGGATACCAACCTCATAAGGCCCGCTCAAAGGCTCTGTGATATGAGCAGTATCTATGGCCACTTCTTTGCCAGGGCGATGCTGAGGGGAAGTAGTTGGGTCAGGATCAGAAGAAAATATAGCAAGTCCTGCAAGTGTATAAGGAAAATCATTCGTATGACATACGAAGGAATTACACTAACAAAGGTATGAAAGGAAGGACCAACCTAACGGTTGAGGCTCAAGAGGAACATATGGCAGCACAATTTCATCTCCCTTACCAGCCTCTTCTTAAGCCTCAGGAACCTCATCAATTAAGTGTCTGCACTTTCGCGTAGATGGACCAGACTCAGGAGTAGCGGAAACGAAAGAAAGAGTTACAACAGCTTCATGCTCGGGCACTCGGGGGACTTTTCCTTCGCCGTCGAAAATCACCAGGGTTTCATTGATGACCACCACGCAGGGCCGGCCCAAAGCCAAAGCAAGTAAAGCAAAGGCTTTGGGCCCCTACTTTCTGTGGGGCCCCAAAATTTTCAAATACTTATTTATATTACTCAAAAAAAAAATAGCAAGTGTTCTCAGAAAAAGTTTGAGAGTTTTCAGAAGCTAAACACTTGGACATTGTGAATTGAGCATTAACTACAGTGTACCAATTTTGGACTTGACTAATAGAAATAGTATTAGCAAACTTAGAGCATGTTTGGTCAAATTGTCAAAATTATCTTATTTTGAGAAGTATTTTTTATCAAAGTATTTTTCAAATAAGTACTTTGCGAGAGTAGCAGTTTCTGTTTGGCCAAATTATACAAAAGTGCTTTTTTTAATTAATCTCTGTTTTGACCAATATTTGAAAAAATTACTAAATAAATGGATATACATTATCATTTATTTGAATTAAATATGAAAGTTTGATATGTGTATTTTTGTCCTAAAATTCAAAAGTACTTATTTTCTGGAAAAGATATTTTTATCAGATTCTGCTTAGGAGCTTAAAAACAGCTTTTGCTACCACTCAAAAGTACTTATTTATTCCTCAAAAACTTGGCCAAATACCTTCATTTCTAAAATAAGTACTTATTTTGTTTAATGGAAAATAAGCTTTTGACCTCCCAAAATCTTGGCCAAACAGGCTCTTAAATTCTTTTTCAAATGTCTATACTGTTTTAAAATAATATTAACAATTTCTATTACAGTTTAGTGAAAATAAGTTTTCAAAACTTGAACAGCTACAATCTTACCTATGATAAACAATGTCTCAATAAATTAAATGAATTAGCAGCTTTTATAAGAAATTGATTATAAAAAGGTTACCCTTAATCATTTCGCATCTAAAACAAGCTAGAAAACCAAAATTTAAACAAAATAATACATACTCAATCCGTCCCACTTTATATGACACACTTTGGAGTGTGAGAGTTGACCATAAATAAGAAACACGTGGTAAAAAATCGACTTCCCAAATAATAATTTTGTCACATAAACACATGGAGTATGTTTTTCTAAAGGGCCTCTCATTGAGGTTTGGCTTTAGGCCCCCAATAAACTTGAGCCGCCCCTGCCACCACGTTATCAAACTTAGTAGGCCTCTGTCTCTTTGAAGAACAGGAGTTGCTCGCCCTCTCAATGATCCTCCCACTAGACGTCTGTACATCGGGCAGGAGAGCAATGTACGGGGCAATAATTTTGATTTCCCTCAGTTGAGGCATTTCACGACGGGAAAACCCTAGGACAGAATAGGAATGATGGCAATAATTGAAGTATGGAATTGGGGGGAATATTTAGAAGAGACGGCTTACCGTGGTCCTTCTCCGCCAGCCATTCATATTAGTCAGGGCTGTGAAGGTCATCGTAGTAGGAGGTTTCTCGGAAAGATTGCAGTAACCCACATGGTTAACTCTTCATGAGTCAGCGAAATAGCAGTCACGGAATTCACTAAAAAGAATGGGAAGTTGGTCCGAAGAAAGAAATGGGTGAAAATGCACAAGAATATGAATGTAACGACTTACGTTTCTTGCTAAATATTTCTACAAAGGGAGAGGATGATACTATGGACGGGGTGCATACCGCCACATATCAGTGGACCCAGCCATAATCTCTAGAGTCCTTGCTATTGGAAATTATACCCTTTCTTCCTCGCTTGATGAGGTTCAACATGCCTGTCTTGAGAAGATGGGGAGAGTAGAAAGCATGAAGATTCCCAAATGAGAATTTTACCTTAGTATGGGTTGGACAGATGATCCAATACGACCAGCAAGTGCCAGACGAAGGGGCTAACTTGAACCAGACAAATATTATACTGACGTAATATCTCCTCGACGACCGAACGGACGCGTTCGTTAAGATGCAGAGTAAAAGGGTATGTATGGACCATCGAGTAACCATCACGATGGGAGGAAATCCTTTCTTCAGCAGTAGGGGCGATGACATTAACAAACTCAAGCCACTTGCAATTGAGCCTGATACGAGTTACATTAACCTCCACCACAACAGATGGGTAGAACTCAATACTGCAGGCAGATAATCTTGAGCTCTGAAGTTTCTAGGGATGAAGTTTGCTCCTTGGGCCATGTTGAAAAAGGAATGTTTTCAAGAAGATTGATGTAAGTTTCTTTCTGAAGAAAGTTTTTTAAAAGAGTTTGAAGATGAATAAAGGACTCTATGACTACGGTGTATTTATACACGCCGAAAAGGAGTCTTAGAAGGGAAGCTAATCGTCTTAAAGACGTAAGATCGTGATCATTACTACTTACATGATACATCCCAATTTTATGGGATATGACAGAGTGGTTGCAATATTGGAAAGACGCAAATAAAAACTCTTGCAATCACAGGGTTACACGTCATCGTACTTGAGCACTTGTATTCAATACACCACATGCGAAGAGACAGGGGAAGAGTATTGGATACAGACACGCCTTCACGTCTTCAATCATGCCTCTTTCACTTCTTGACTGCTTACGACAGTACTTAGCAAGTGGGGGGACTGACTGTGTGGAAAAAAATACGCCTCCTACTATTACAGTGATACGACTCCAGCTAGCGAGATTAGACTTAACTTACAAGACACGGGGCGTAGAGGATACACACCTACTCCTCAAGCCACAACCGCTCTACCGGCGCAGGCATAGGATGCGAGGTATACATCTCACAGCCTTAGGATTTACAGTCTCCTAGTTAGGATTTCGTATATACCACCGCCTTTAGTTTATAGGCTCATGACCTTTATTAGTTTTTGTATTTCAGTTACTTTTCCAAGTAAACAAAAGATGATAAAATGGACTACCCACGTGACTACAATAAGGGTTCGTTGTTTCTAAACTCACGCCGCTCTTCTTCCCTAAACAATTTCTTATTTGGGTTAAATTATCGCTATTCAACTAACCCTAACTCAAAACACTCTTCCAAAGGTTTACAAGAATAAAGGGCGCATTCAATTGTGAGCTCTACAATTGGAAGCAATCAAAACTTAGTTGAATAATCAGGAATAACAATGTCAAGCTTGATAAATTTATAAAATATTCAACACATCATTCAATAATAATTGTTCCTTCAAGCCCTAGAAAGGGTGACTTAGCCGCTCATGTTCACAAGATTCATGACAGAAGCAACCATAATCAATAAAGTACAAGAAAAGGATTGGAAAAGTTAAGCAAACTTGTTAGATCCTTGTTCTTCGCTGCCCTAGCCTTCTTCTTCTCCTTTCTAGGTTCAGAATGCCTCTCAAAATCGTCTTTTTGGCTTTTATATCACGTATTTGAGCCAAATGACCAAACTGTCCCGCTTTACAAAATTACAGAATTTTTTCCCTGGCTTTATAGCTGTGCGATGCACAACCATAGCACAGGATTCCTGTAATTTCTCTGAAGTCATGTGCGGCGCACATGACCCTTCTAGACCCCCAAACCTGTTCTTTTCACCTTTGTGCGATGGCTATGTGATGGAGAGTTAGCTCGCTGCCTCAGAAATATTTTTCTTCATCAAAATTTCATCTAAAGGTTGTGCTATGATCGTGCGACTCACAACACCCTTAAATTTCTCCAGATTTTGTCTTTTTGGCGCTATTTTTGCTCAAATATCTCCCTTTGGCACCATTTGCTCCTATACATCAAAATACAATAAATTAGCTCAATTCATCATATTTTTAACATCAAACGTCACTAGAATGGACAAAAGCATGGATAAAACACATCCAATTATGTATAAATTTGGCCTATTATCACTCACCTATCTTCTTTTGACTTTTGTCAACTTAACCAAAACTAATTTGAATAAATAAAAACTTCTCAATAAAAAATACTTAACAGTTAATAGGCACATCAAAAGCGCCAAATGTGTGCAACCATCACAAACACAAATTCAATCCCCTAACCCTAGGCTATAAGTAAAAAATTTCATCTCCTAAATTCTAATACCGTAGTCCATAAGTAGCCACATCCCACAATACAATGAAAGTTTTTATTTTATTTACGAGTATTTCTTAAGTATTTTGACTTATAAATTTAATGAATGGAATGTTATACTCATTTTTTGGGCGTTTTATACTTCTATTGTATTTCATATTATATTAGTTAGTACTTAGTATGTATAAACTTTAATTGTGGAGTTAAAAACTTGGTTACAAACTTACTATATAATACGATAAATATCTTGTAAAAAGTTATGTTTTCAAATTTTAGTTAAGAATTTGAAGTGAAATATAATGGGTGAATTACATATTTGAGCACAATGCAGCTAGTCTTGAACATATAAGCATATTTTTGGTGGTCTTAAAAACATAAGCACTTTACCATTAAATGAAGCTGAAAGTACAAAAATACCCTTACTAATAGAGAACTTCTCGTAATTACAAAAATGTCGCCGACCAATTTTTGAAGCTGTAATTATAAAAATGCCACCACATTTTTTTACCTCCGAAATTATAAAACCACTGCTTCCTACACAGCAGAAAACAATGTCAACCCGGTTGTGTTTCACGTCTATTTTATGAATAAATAAGGCTAAATCGACATCTTTTTGCTCATAAACAGGGCGGTCAATCCGTCTGTGTTTTACATCCAATTTGTGAATAAATAAAGCCAAATCGTCATCATTTCTCTTATATAGAAAAATCAAAGCAAAACATTACATAAGACCAACTCGACATTATTTCTTCATAAAATGAGCAAAAAATCATATTCATTTTGTAAATAAATGATTCCAAATTGGCCTTACTTTATTCATTCGCAGAAAAATATCTTCAAGTGCTTATATATTTAGAAATAACTACAATTCGCGTGTATTTATTCATATAATTGTGTCCGATTTGTGAAGAAATGACACTAAATTGTCATCAATTTACTCATATACAAAAATCGAAAGGGAAACATAACTAAGGTCAATCCGACATCATTTATTCATATTGTTAAGTAATACACTTCTATTTTAAAAATAAATGAGGCCAAATCGTCGTCAATTCAATCATATACAAAATCAAAAGGAAAACATAACTAAGGCCAATCCGGCATCATTTGCCCATAGTGTTAACTAAAATACATTTATATTTTACAAATACATGATGCCAAACCGTCATCATTTTACAAATATTGATGTCACCATCTTGATCTTCAATATTGATGTCATTACCATTTTTTGTTCCAAGTTCCTGAAGGAGATCCCATTGTTCATTACGTCGTGATAATGTACTCATAATTTTTTCAAAAGAAACGGAACACACAATTGTTTTCACACACACACACACACCGTGATCGATCCAAATAAGCAGGAGAGAAGGAAGTTCTGGCTCATCCGCCACCAATGGCGATGGAGTAGAATTACTGGCGGCAACAACGGATAAGAAGAAGCAAAAAAGCAAGGGTAAGCAAAACATCGCAAATACTATGGCACACACATCATAACGACGCGAGTGCTATGAAGAAGCTTATAGAAGAAGATTCATAAATAGCAGCCGCTGCTTCCTCTGTAGATGGCGTTGCCGGAGATCAGACCAAGTACAACTGGTAGCTATAAGCAAGACAAAACCAACGGCTCCTGTTCAACAAGTTTACAATGCAGGTCACTGTTGCTTCAGTGAAAATTATGTTCAAGAGTGTGCGACACTTGTGGTGGCACGGTAGGTTAGTGGTGGTGGTTATGGTGGGGTTAGGGTTTGGTGTATAGAGAGAGTGGATATGTAGAGAGAGAAAGTGGTGAATGTCAAATAGTTATAGACAAGTGCTTAAAGGGTAATAGCGGAAATATTTTTAATAGTGCTAAAAAAGTGCGTGCGCTTTAAAGACCATAAAAAATAGCTCACCAAATAAAGACTAGATACAAAAGTGCTCATTCCACATAAAAAAAGAAATATAATCATAGAAAAAATTTTAAAATAGGGGGTCGGCCCAACCCAACTCATGACCCGCTTAAGGCTAGGGTTCGTTGACTATTTGGTAGCCCAACCAAATGTGATGCCAACCTGCCGTAGCCCGTTTTCATATTCCATGCAGGTTGGATTGAGTCAGGTCGGCAAAAAAAAAAAGGCTTTATGATAATGTATGCCTTGAGGAGAGTTCCATGAGAGCTGGTCTCATGGATGAACAAAGTCCAATTAATCATTCTTTAATGTGATTCCCACCTCTGATAAACTATATTCTGTTTTTGAAAGACACAGTATTCCCACAAACCTATTTAAGCATGCTTGAGGTTTGACAAATTTCATACTCTATTCGTTCCACAATGAATGACATGTTTAAGATTTCGAGAGTCAAACGAGTTTATCTTTGATTTTCATATGTCTTTTAAATATTTTGAATTATTAATTATTGTGACTTATAGTACTTTTTATGTAGTTTCTAAATATATAAATATCGTTCCAAAAAACTTAAAGATTATATGTTTAAATTCAAGATCAAAATGAACTCGTTTGACTCTCAAAATCCGAAACATGCTATCCTTTTTAGAACAGAGGGAGTATTAGATATCAACAACTTCATTCTCTTCACCAGTAACCACAAAACAATTCAAACATAATTATTCATCACATAACACTTACGTGTCATTTTAGTTTATGGGACTAGCAAATATAGAGATTATAACCCTATAATTTTCATCGTATAATAATGTAGGAATGGAAGGGGAGTCTTGGAGTAACTGATAAAGTTGCCTTTGTGTGACCTCTAGGTCATGGGTTCAAGCCGTGAAAATAGCCACTATAGGCTGCATATATCACACCCCTTTAGGGTGCAGCCATTTTCTAGACCTTGCGTGAAGAATGATTTGTACACCGACTGCCCTTTAATTATGTAGGGACGATGATCATGAGATGATACAATATACATACCGTTATGAAGGGGTTATTATTTTAACACATTCTTGTATTTGGATACTCTTATCCAACTATTTGTAATATACATATTTTATTTCATGTTCTATTATGCAATGATATATATATATATATATATATATATATATATATATATATATATTTCACATGAATTATGTCGATATTAAAAATATAAAATTTAATAGTACAAATCAAACACCATATGATTATATAAAGTTTCATATCAAAGTTCAAATGACGCGGAAAAATTAAACATATTTGTAGCATATAAGCTAATGTCGAAGTGTAGTGAAAAATGTCAAATGGCAAGGCAAGGCAAGGCCATACACCCGTTTGGCTCCTCGCGGAATATAGCTCACATCCAAACATCTGATTGGGAGGTCGATTTAGACTCCTTCCCTTCCACTGCGTAGCCACGCTAACAGGTACTACAAGCCCTTTGTCCCACGCATCTAACCAGCTCGCGTGGTTCATCGATTCCACCGAAAACTCTCATTTGTTGAAGCGAGTGAACTTTTCACTCTTAACCAATCTCTTCCATGAATGTCATGTTGATATTCTAAAATTAGAGAAACCTCTTATAGAATAGAAATAAAATCAAATATAGATTTAGTCGGAGCATTGGGTTTATAGACTTCTAAACCAAAAACAAATACTAAAATAAAAGAAAACAAATAGTCCGTGAATGAACACACATCCAAGATTCCCAACTTCATTTCTCTCTAAAAAACATCAACAAAACATACCTGAAAAATCACTGTATTATTTCACCACCCAAAAACATTACTACTTCATGAAAAATTCCCTTAAAACAAAATGACAATTTGTAGCATTCTTTTTCCATTAATTTTCACCGCAATCATTTACTGTGTATCAGCAAAAACATGTGAGCTAAGTTTTGAACAAAATAATAAGCTATATAATTACAGCTTAACAAACCCAATTCCTAATTTCCCTCATGGTATCCTTAGTGAAGATGGGTATTCTTTCTTTCTTTCTATTTTTGGATTTCCTTTATTTTTTTTGTTACTATATGAGATTAGTTCATGTGACCCATTTTATTAATTTTACTAGTTGTGAAGTTTTATAGTGGAATATGGGAAAATTAGTGAAGTCTTTTGATGAAATAGTGGATATGGATCCCATTCCCAGTTGATATGTATAATGACGATGGTGTCCAGCTCAGCTTGAGCGCACCTCCACTAATTTACTGGGTACCTGCTACCTCCTACTAATAGGTGCAGAGCTAGCATGTTGGACGGGGATTCGGCCTGTACATTTGGTCCAGATCCTGTATTTGTCTTAATTTTTTAGTTTGTAGAAATTATTAGTTTAAAGCCCCATGACTTAAAAGACTGGAACCCTGAATCGGCGAGTTTCAAAACCCGGCTCCGCCTCTGCCCACTAGCATAGGTACTGCTTAACTCTACCGCCAAGGCTTAGGAAAGTGGGAACAAAGCACCTAGTGTTTTTTTTTTTTTTTGCCTGGGATATGAACCTGAGATCGTATAGCTCTCCTCCCACTTCATTGACCATTAGGTCACACGCTTGAGGGCGGTTCTAGATTGATACTTTAATCTTGCAAATATAATGTAGAAGGAAATATAGTCATGCTATATTTTCTTGATGACGGTAGTGTCGGGGCCAGCTTGTGCTTACCTCGACTATTTCACTAGGTACTGGATAACTCTGCCGACCAACGCTTAGGCAGATGGGAACAAAGCACCTACTGTTTTTTGCCTGAAATTTGAACCAGAGATCTTATAGTTCTCCTCCTACTTCATTGACCACTAGGTCGCACCCATGAGTGTCATTCCATTTGTGAGAAATTTTTATTCTCGTATATTAGATTGTTCTTAGCTAAGAATAGAACATAATTGAAGTGAAAGATCCTTATAGGTATATCAACTAGTGGGATTGAGGCATAGCTATTGCTAAACTAACATTTGGTCTAAGATTTGTCAGGAGTGTCTTTGGTTAGATATTTGTATGTGTGTAGGGGTAAGTGTATGATTTGGAGAACTGTAGCTTGAAAAACCTTCAACTTGGGTTAAAATACAAATTATTTAGTTGCACCCAAGGGTGCGGCCTAGTGGTCAATGAAGTGGTTTAACAACCATGAGATTTCACGTTCAAATCCCTACAGAGGCAAAAACAGTAGGTGATTTCTTCCCATTTGTCTAAGCCTTGGTGGACAGAGTTACCTAGTATCTTTGTTGGTGGGAGGTAACAAATACCCTTAGAATTATTCAAGGTGCGTGCAAGCTGGCGTCGATTATCATAGAAACAAATTATTTAGTGTTGGAATGAAATGGACTAACTAGAGCAGAACAGATACTGAGCTCGAAGAAAGTGCTTCTTTTGTTAGTTTGTTTGGGGGGTGGCATTTTTTTTTTTAACTGAAGTACTCTTTAATATACATAATTTCAGGTTCTACAAGGTGGCTGTTAATGGGACTGTGCTGTGGTTTCAGGTTGGCTGCATCAGGTTACACTATCATTCTTAGTTTGGTTTGGTTTGGTTTGGTTGGATTTTGTTGTAGAATGGCTCATTCAAAC
Source organism: Petunia x hybrida (assembly GCA_037355625.1). Classification (NCBI taxonomy): domain Eukaryota; kingdom Viridiplantae; phylum Streptophyta; class Magnoliopsida; order Solanales; family Solanaceae; genus Petunia; species Petunia x hybrida. Next base: position 845,173 of record JBBBVM010000739.1, on the reverse strand, counting down.
TTACGCACTGAATATGTAATTACGTAGTTCAGCATTTTATAAGCTTTTCCATGTAGCAGAAAAAAAAGTGTTTTGCAAGCTCCTGAATGTCTGAGGTTTGCAGACAAGAAGTATGATCGGTAGCTTTTAATGCATCTGTGAATGAGTCATCATAGGTTTCACTGTGTGCATATAGGAAGCAAAATGTATTTGAGCTATGATATGGTTAACAAATGTTCCAATTGCATCTTGTGATGTGAAAAAGATAACTGTTGGATGTTATTACTGGTTAACGGGGGAACCACTAATAATTCACTGAATCTCACTTTGGTTCCTCTTTGTATATTGAGCAGCTTTGTGATGCTATGATTTTCAACCATGATCCGCCTACCTGTATTGACTGTAGGGTAAGTGCTTGTCAAATTACATCTGTGTTTCTTTGCCTATTAATATTGTAAGGGGAGATAAATTTGTTCTCTGGTTTACCCTATGGACTGTAATACTGTATTATCCTGCACAGAATTAGTTAGCATCTCTGTAAAACTAGTACTTTATTGGCTGCCTAATACAACTAATGTGGGACTGCAGATGCGTAAACTAGGCTAGTTCATGCAAAATAGGGTATGCCACAGAATAAACAATTATTAACATACTAGGAGAGAGGCAAGGAGGATCATGGTGTCCCTCAGAAATCTCTCTATAATTATAAAATAAATTTTATTAGAGCTTTGCTAAGCATGATAGCATACAAGTTCCTCGTCTTGTTACTTTTGAAAATTACAGAATCTGCTGCTTATCATAGTATCACAGATTGAATATTTGCTATTCAACTAATACATTGGGCTTGCACTGATAATGCATAAATTCATGTTTGTGGGGAGTCTATGGGGTGTGAATTATAGAGGACATCAGCTATGCTGATCATGAGTTTATGTTCTGGTCAAACACATTGAACTTTACAAAGTAACCAAGATGTATGTAAATGAAGTTAGTTTATTTTTGTCTGGTAAAAACATGTTCAAGTGCTTGTATTTTACGGCATGGCTTATCAGGCCCATATATGGATATTCTTTCTTTTAGAACTGAAATTCATACTTGTCAGTTTTTGTCCAATCAGTACATGAATGACTCTAACTTGAACACGTTTGCATTTGCAGGACTGTGGTGGTATTTCTCGTTGTGGCATGGGTTGTAGCGCCCTCGTGGCTAACACTGTTGGAGGTGAGTACACCTAAACTTTATGGAATCTAGGATTTTTCTTTCTCTTTATGAACAGAATTTACATTGTTACATGTCTTCTATCATTTCCTCTACTGAAAGTTCCTTTCAACTTATGGTAGAAGAGTGGACCTTGCAACTTGAGGAGGAGTGTTAAGGATATTGTGTAAAGGAGTAAATATTTTGTAATTGAGGACACATATTAGGGAATATCATATGCATCAATTAGAAGCTATTGGGAGATTTAGTGAATCAATGAGGAGATTCAGAAAAATATTCACCTGAAAGAAGAATCTGGTCCACACATGAAGCTCATTGAAAACCTAATTAAGTAGGTCAATGTGTCTTGTAGAGTGTCTCAAAGGCATAAAGATAATAGTTGCGTCAGCTAGCTAGCAATTTAAACTTTTAGACAAGGTATTTCACAAAATTTAATTAATGCAATACTAGTACATGGCCTAAAAGTGCTTTTGAGCTGCATGCATTATCTTGTTCTCTAAGTCAACTTTCTCACATGTCTAGTAAAGTTTACTAGGTGATTGGCATTAGTGACACAGCTGATTGGCATGAAAATTGGGGTTCTATTCATCCTCTATAAAATTTATATGTATATGCACATCATTTGGTTTCTGAAGGATTTGTTAGGATGTAGCTATCAAAAAAATAAACATAGTATTTTCCAAATTACCTTCAGAAAACCATATGTAGATTGAACATGGAAAAACCATATGGGCAATAGACAAACAGAAAATATGTGTTCCTTTTGTGATAAAGTGAAAGAGTTCATTTATACTACGGCAAGATGGTCTGATCTTTACTAAAGTGTAATGTGAACCCATACTTCAACCCTTTCTCTAGTGGTCTTCCTTTTCTGTTCAGTTGCCGTGTCCCGTTTTATCTCAAATCTCTTATACTATAAGGTCTCTGCGTGTTAATGAACAGAAATACAAAACATACCCGTAATGAAACCATTTAGTATTCTTATCATTGTATGCAAAATACCACGTCTTTTTGCATGCCTATGTGTTCTTTATTCTCTTCCCTCTAATGGATCTAGTATGGTTAGTGCAGGTTACCCCGTGTGCAGTACTCTTGGATATTCATCAAGCACAATCTTTGAGCTCATTGGTAATCAGTTAGTCAAACATTTAGTTCAGAAGAAAGGAGAGAAGTTGTTATCAACTACTTCTGAAGAACAACTTGTTGTTGTTGGATAGACAATCAATACTTATTATAAATTTGTAGCATCTTTTCATGCAGATTTAGTCTGCAATCACTTTCAGAGTCGAGATTAAATTTGGAAATGTTAATGCATTTTCTTGGGTAATATGGCAGATAAGAATGATCCACTCAAAGGCATCATGGCTAAAATGTCTAACAGAGGGCCAAATCTCAATTGTTCACTTGCTGTGTCTGTTATATGTGATACAAATGGAATTCAAGTAAGGGCTTCTTTCCTGTCTATATGGGCTCTACCTTTCTCCAGTGACATTTCATTGGAATTCAACCAATGATTTTGTTCATTCCTTTTCCAGGGTCCTCAGAAACTTGAATTAGTTGGGACTTGTGATTATGTAAGTACTCTGAATGTTCAGGTTTCAATCTCATTATGGAGTACTTGATGTCCTTATTTTATGAAAAGGATCTTGGTTAATGAAATACATGATATGTGTTTTGGCAATAGATAAGAGGACGTTTATGGACAGCTTCATGATGATTAATTTCTTATAGCCCAGCTTGGAAGCGCTAAAAACTGAAGCTAAAAATATAAAAATATATATGTGAGAGTAGTGATTTGGATTTGGGGGAATAGGATCAAAGTAACTCAAGTAAGATGGAGAGCAGTGAGGATAATGATTTGGGAAGAAAGAAATTGCTTTAGTAATTGAAATACGATTATGGTGAATGGTAGACTGTATAGGTAGAAAGTAGAAAACAATGCCACAGTTGACGCAATGGTAAGCTAGCTATATTACGTGGAGTTTTAACAAGTTTGAGCAATTTGTTGTGGGAATAAGTTAGCCCATTAAGACTTAATCACATACCTTTCCCTTATCAGTTCAAAATTTTGCTGAGTGGGAGAAAGAACGAAAGAATAGGCATCTTAACCCTTCTAGAAGCCAAGTAACATTTTCATCTGTTTTACCTCCTCTTCCTTCTGTCTTTCTCTCGAACATGGCCTTTTTCTCCCTTCCTGAGAGTGCTGGCTTCAGAATTCATATATGCCAATGTGATAGCAATCTACATCAATAAAATGTGATTTTTTGTTGGATAGAAGTTTAACTTGAGAGGCAGCAGTTTTAAAATTGACACTGGTATGAGGGGGTAAGATTTTGAGTCGGTGTAATGCTGTGCCCTGCAATGATGAGCTCTGCCCTCTGCCTCTAGTCCATTTATCTTTTTTTTTTTTTTTTTCTGAAAAGGTTAACATTGTATTCATCAACATTAAGGCAATGTTGGCTACCACATATACAATATCCATGAGCAAAATCCATAAAACTATAAATACAAAAAAACATGGACTTCTCTACATAGACTCCAACAAAAGTAAAAGTGCATCTTGATCTTCAGCATAACTCTTTCTGCACCAAAAATATAACAACATGATACAGTTGGACTTTATTGTTTGAATTGGGTTAGTCCGATCTTCAAAACATCTTTCATTTCTTTCTTTCCATATTGTCCACCATATGCATAAAGGAATTGATCTCCACCATTTCTTTTGCTTTTTGTTTCCTCCTGGTCTATACCAACTATTGATAGCCTCCCTTGTTGAGTCTGGCATGGACCAATTTAAGCCTATCAGGTTCAGAAAAAGTTGCCACAATTGAGAAGTCACCTTGCAATGCAAGAAAAAATGATTTATGTCTTCCTCTCTTTCTTGGCATAAGAAGCATCTGGAACTCAACTGCACACTCCGTTTTTGAAGATTGTCATGAGTCTGACATGCTTTTTTGGCTACCAGCCAGCTAAAGCAAGCAACTTTAAGTGGTGCAATAGTCTTCCAAATGCTTCTCCAAGGCCAAAAATTGTGTGTCTGGCCTTCCTCCATAAGAAAATTATATGCAGATCTCACTGTGAAAATTCCCCCAGGTTCCAACTTCCATTTCATTCTTAGGATCTCAAAGAGTTAGTAATTCCCACATGCAGTGCCTGGGGATAAGGTTGGGGTGAGCAAGGTTCCAAGTTGAGATGTGGTCGAGAATGAATGTCATGGGATAGTAGGTGCCTAGATGGGAAACTTGAAATGACATTTGAGTTGTTGTGGGGAGAATAGTTTCATAGTGATGTTCTAGATAAGAAGAAAGAACTTCTCGTTAAGGCATTGATCAAAGCAACACACTTTCTTGGGGCAGTTGTCTTTGGATTGAATATTAGTCCTAGGCACCAAGTTAGTGGTTGCTTGTTTTGTCTTAAGTGGCAGCTTGGGGCATGCTGTTGTTCTAGGCTTGGTGTTAGGCAACATGAGTCTCAGTCAGAGTACCCCTTGCTTTGTATGTACTTCTTTGGTGCAAGGTCAGTTTGGAGGATGAGAGCTGAGCATCGTTGAAATTATGCTTTGCATGCTCAGATTAATTTCCCAGTCTGCATTTTCCTCTTAAGTTTCTCAAGAACTTCTATCTTCCAAACTCATTGATGCTTCCCATGTGGGGTTCATGCTTTATTATTTGCTGACAGGCCGCCCAACTACATCACCCTTCCGGCTGCGCAGTGATTATATCCTCTCATGGGCAAGGAATGGGCTGGTTTGGTACCATGATGATCACGTAAGATTTTATGGTTTAAAGCATAGACTAGCTAATGCAGTTGCCTTTTCACTGATTGATTGATTGATACAAACTCTACAGAATTCTATGCCTTTTTGGAGTTTACTTGCTGGGTGGTGCAATCTACCGGTACTTCTCTTTGGGCATTCGTGGGATAGACGTATGTTCCCTCTCTTCCTCTCTTCTGCCTACTATCTTCGTTTTTGATTTATCAGAATAGGTGCATTAAAGTTCCTGTCCAGACTGCTTCGTGCATGGTGTGTTTATTTGACTGTTGCCGGTCTCTTTACTGTCCTCTCCTTTCCTTTTTTTTCCTCTCTCCCTCTCATTTTTTGGTTTGCTGCAAAACTGGAATTCTGTAAGGCTCAAGATAACTTACCTGAAAAATGATAAATACACGTGTGATGACATCTGTGTAATTTTTATTTTTAATACACAAATGTTATCTGTAATTTAGATGGCTGAACCAAGCTAGAGTTAGAATTTTCTGTTCTTTAAAAAAAAATAAAAATCAGATATGACAACATAAAAGGATCACAATCTCATAGCCAGGTGGTTATGTTGGGAGGAGAAAGAAAATCTGACTGAAAACATCACCTGTAGTCTTAAAATCATTAGTCCTCCCATTTCGTAGAAAATAACTTTTAGTCTTAAGTTTTATTTTAATGTTGAAGATGCTTTGCTGGCTTAAATATTAGTCCTGACCAAAGATGTTTTCTTCCACCAAGTGCAGCATGGTCATTTAAAACTCATGCTGACTTTGCTTGTGATCAACATTGATTTTGTGCAGTGCTGTAGTCTGACCTCTTCTCCTAAACTTATGCAGATAATTCCAAACTTGGAGTTTTGGGCGAGTTTGCCACATACTTTACAGGTATTGAATTCTGATAAGGTCTTATAATAAAGTGAGATAGTTGATTCGGTGAAATCCCTTGTTGGCTAGGATTAAGGGTGAAAGGTTTGACAGAACCGAGTCTTGCTTGTCCAAGCGTCTCTAGTAACAAACCGCTTTCAAGGGAGATTGAATTTAGGGTAGGAGCAACAAAAGTTGAGGTTCTTTAATAAGAGAAACAGGAGGTAGTGGGTAAGCCATAGTTTTGATTTTTATAGCATATAGCAGGGCCTGAGTTCTAAGGGCCATAGTTGCATTATTTGGGTGGTTGCCGACTCTAGGAGTGAGTTCTCCACCCCATGAATGGACTCTGTGTTAGTGTATTATTTACGTTTATAATTCTAGACTCTTTTCTTCTTGCTGCTAATTTCCATTCGAACTAAAATTTATGGCTAATGTGAGTGAACACCAGAACTTATATTACATTTATGTTCTTCTTTGCAGACTTTGTTTTTATCATTGGTGCGGAGATTCAGAGGACCTTCTCACGGCTACAGGAGTTCGTATTCTCCTGTGAATTTTTGAGCACTGACATATTAACTACGATCGATTTTTGACATGGACATACAAGTGACCCCTTCAAGTTGTTTCAAGGAAATCAGATCCCCGTGCTCTCCAGTGGGACTAAAATTGGTCATCATACTAGGCTCTTTCTCATGTACGGCACTTCAATTGTCTGTAATTTCTTTGGCTAGGCAGTCATTTTCATTTTCTTTTTCCAGTTTCATTTTGTTCTAGTGGACAACATTCTTTGTAGTTTGTTGGCACTTTTCTCATGAACGGGAGTTAGATTTGTAACTTCATTGTTTCCGCTAGTTTTAGACAGGGGTTTCACCATTTTATCGCAATTTCATTGTAAGGCTATGGTGCTAATATGATAGTTTTTGTCATTGTTCGTGCCTGTCATATTATCCTGAATTGACAAGTTTTATACAGGCTGCCGGCCTTCACAGACTCTTATTTACATAGAAACATGGGCTGGCAATTTGAGCAAGCTCACACAAGCGGAGTTTTAATGCGCGTGTCATCCGCATGTAAATATTGGTATTGTCAACGGAGATCACCTGCTCCATGTGAAAGGTCTGGGGTAGGTGGCAGTTGGTATCATACAAGTGAGTAAACTAAAATTGAAGATGAAATATTACCTAAATCTCAAATCACACTCCAACTCCTCACCTTTAAACAAGTCACGGTTGGTATTGGTTTTACCTAATTTCTTAATTACATGCTTGAACTAATATAAGTAGATAAAAGTTAGATCATTGACAATTTACAAAGTGTTCTAAAAAAATTATATCTGATCATTCATCAATCACTACCTTCACTTAGAAGCCAAGGAAATCAATGCTGCTTAGAGATGATATAATTCCCATCAGAGTTCCCGCATTACTTCACCTCAAACATTGAGATGTTAGCTTTTATAGTCTTGTTAGACGATTTAGTGACCTTTCATTATCTGTTATTTCCGTCAACCTAAGTTAAGACAATAATAGAAAATTTCATCAACTCCTCAACTTTTAGTTTTCCTATATTATTCTACTTCACTGGGTAGATGACTTTCACTGCTAAACTAATAACAAACCAGAACAAAGGGGTGTAGCTACCAAAAACTTCATAAACAAAATGAAGTCACCTAAATCTTCTTCTCCTTTTTCCTCTTCTTTTCTCAAGAAAGTTCGTCTTTCTCCTTTTCTCTTGATATTTTTACCCTTCATTTTTCTTGTCATTATTTTGTATAGTGAAGATTTCAGCTCTATTTTTAACCAGCAACACTCGAGAGTTTCTAGCCAACAAGACAATTCTATCCCAAGGATAAGTGAGTAATTCTGAATGAATTTTCACCTGTTATTTATTTACTTAGGGAACAATTTATCATGCATGTTTAATGTGTCCAAATAAAAAGAATGTCCAAATAAAAAGAATCTTGTTTTTTTCTTGCACAATTTTGTTTAATGGTGAGACTAGGACGGTCTACATTCGCGACCTAAAGGCCGTAGTAACTCTTAGAATGCGCAGTTCTACTTGTCAGTGTATATTACTTAAACTTGCTTCAAAATTAATATCCATTCAGGGATAGACTCGACTCCAAATTCCTGAAGTCAGTAAATTTAGAAAGAGTCTGATTTCTTATTAACTGTATACATTTTAAACCTTTTTTTTCTTTGTAAATCTATATATAGTTCGAATTGAAAGAACCTTGTTAAATCTGCTTATGTTTATGGATATATATCCTATGGTGAAATAAATTTCAAAATCAATTATCTCAACACTAATTCCAAAGACTCACAAAAAGAATTAAAATAGATACATACATCTTTATGATTTACATGCATGAAGTGGAGGCAAAATTTGACCTTTTCTTGGATTGTGTTGGTAGAGAAGAACAAAGAGAAGTTACCATTTGCAATAGGAGAGACAAAAGAAGGATGCAATGTGTTCAATGGGAGGTGGGTTTGGGATGAGAATAGGCCTTTGTATGAAGAATCAGAGTGTCCATACATACAGCCACAGTTGACTTGCCTAGAACATGGCAGGCCAGATAAAGGGTATCGGCGTTGGAGATGGCAACCTCATGGTTGCTCAATTCCAAGGTATATATATGATCATTACATGTTAGTTATGTGTATAAGCGAAACCATGATTGATACAACATAGCCATTACGATTTTAATAGAACAAAATAATTCTACTTAAATCTCTCGTGTATTATTTCAGATCTCCCACGTGTCCAAAATAAAGATCTCCGAGAAGATTTGACATATACTAACTAAAAAAAAATTTGTAATAGACCACAAAACCATTTGACCCTTATAATAAGTTTGGTTATTATTGTGATATCTTACTAAGTACGTACTAACCACATTTAATCTTCAATGACTAAGGCTCTCATATGGTCAAAGTGTTCATCATGCAAATGGTCATTTGGACGAGGTTAACGGGAGGGAAAGTTTTTCTTTCGTTTGCTAGTTATAAAATGCCATTTTAGTATTTCTATAAAGTTGTAAATATAGGTTGAGCAATATGCCTAATCAGTTTAACTTCTACACACAAATAGTGTGGAAAATTACTATCAGATTACTTAATGGATAACTACAAGTATCAATCCATAAAAAAGTGGAATTAATACATAACATACCTAGCTACTATAACATGTTAAAATAAAAATTTCTTTGACAGTGTCTATGGGCAATGTATGCAAGTTAAATCCTACCCAAACTAAGTTCGGTATCGATGGTTGCTTTCCTGATGATTGTATGCTACATATGACAGTTTCAATGCGACATTAATGCTGGAAGCTCTTCGAGGGAAGAGGATGTTGTTCGTGGGCGATTCCTTGAATAGAGGACAATACGTTTCCATGATTTGTCTTGTCCATAGACTCATTCCTGAAAATGCTAAATCCATGGAAACTTTTGGTAATCTCACTGTATTCACTGCTAAGGTAAATCATCTCTAGCTAGTTTTTTGAACTTACACATACCAATTCCATTAGTACAATCTTGATTTGATAATGACAAAAAATATAAGTTAGCTTATATTTGAATTTTCCAGGATTATAATGCAACTATTGAGTTCTACTGGGCACCATTCCTGCTGGAATCGAATTCTGATGATGCAGTCAAACATAGGATTGAGGAAAGAGTTGTTCGTAAAGGTTCTATAAATACACATGGAAAATATTGGAGAGGGGCTGACATAATTGTTTTCAATACTTACCTTTGGTGGATGAGGGGCACCCATTTTCATATTTTGTAATTTCCTAGACTCTTTCTTTTTACTTGTTTATTAGAGGTTAACTAGTAGTATATACTAATAGTACTGTAAAAGATTGTTTACATTATGAGATCATTCAAAAGGTAATTAAAAAGTAACTGTTCATAATAAATGGAATTAGTAAATAAGACCGGTAACCTTTTATAGTAGGTTCAACTGCACTGATATTGTAAAATTTCATTAGGTTGCTCGTCGCTGCAAGTTAAATGCTTATTCATTTGTTGCTTTTTGTGTTTGTTTGGGAACTAAATGAAGTAAAGAAAACTTGATGCAGGCAAGGATCTTTTGATGATGAAGTGAAAGATATAGTGAAGGTATCTACAGAGGAAGCATATCGTATGGCAATGAAGAGTATGTTGAGATGGGTAAAAAATAATATGGATCCAAAGAAAACCAGAGTATTTTTCACTAGCATGTCCCCTTCTCATCAAAAGTGAGTAAAAGTGACGTTCTCTCTCACGCTTTTATATACTATTAGATCATCTAAAAGATAACTACAGGTCTCAACTAAACGTTCATAAGTGAACTATTGATCACCTGAAAAATATAGCATGCTACAATTGATTACTGATAGTATTGAAGTTCGATCTTTTACACCGTTAGAATATATAAATCAGATTAAAAATAAAATGTTCCCATCTCCTTCCCTTGTTGTATGATACTTTTATCTTCAACAGAGGAAAAAAAATTCAGACCAACAAAAGGGAAAAAAAAATATATTTTGTTGAAGTGAAAAAACAAGTAATTGAAGTTGAAGTTAAAAAGTACGTACTTACCAAGTCAGCATTCTCTTTGTTTGGCAGGAGCATAGAATGGGGAGGTGAACCAAACAAGAACTGTTACAATGAAACCAAAATGATAGAGGATCCAAATTACTGGGGATCAGATAGTAGAAAAAATATTATGCAAGTAATTGGAGAAGAATTTGGTAAATCAAAAGTGCCAATTTCATTTCTCAACATTACACAACTATCAAGTTATAGAAAAGATGCGCACACAACAATTTACAAGCAGCAATGGAGTCCATTAACTCCAGAACAACTAGCAAATCCATTCAGCTATGCTGATTGTGTTCATTGGTGTTTGCCTGGACTTCAAGATACTTGGAATGAACTTCTATTTGCCAAGCTTTTTTATCCTTGAGATTTTTAATACGGATAATAGAAAGGCTTATGTTATTAATTATATCAAGATGGCTTTCTAAGGGATAAAGAGAGAAAAAGGGCAGATGTGTTAAATTACACCGATAGTGTGAAAAATAGATTACCGCAGTTTATTGCAAAAAACAAAGAAGTTGTGTCAATCTATTTTACCTTGAATTGGAACAAGAAACTGTACAAAATCTAGTTCTTTTTCAATCTAAGGCCTCATGCATAAGTGTACTTATGTTTTGCAGAGGGTGATTTAGAATCCTGCATGCAGGAAACATATAATTGCAGGTTTTAGACAATAATAAATGTCACAAATAGCAAGTCACATGGGGTTCCAACAAAAATTATTGTCCAAGTTTTCAAGCATAACATGTTCCATTCGGTTTATTCAGTCCTTTGCTCTTTCATATTACTTCTTTTTTTTTCCCCTTATACAATTTAGTTAGCGACCATCTTTATTAGTACTAACTTTTTCCTCCAATAAGTCTAGCGACACCTAGTTAAGAGTAGAGATCCCGTCCTCTACAATAATCATGAAATCACCAGTCAGAGCAATTTCCAAGTATAATAATAATGACATGCCTAAAATCAAACGCATCAAAGCGCAAATATAAATGCATTTTGGTCTCAAATGCAACGAACAGAAGCTTTTATAGCATCACCATACAAAACATATATGGGAAGAGGTATCATTGAAATCATATGCACCATTTGTTATGATGGCCTGATTTGGAAAGTAGATGATATAGTTAAAGACAATGAATCTGAAAGGCTAGAAGGATTCAGCTCTCCTTTATCAATGTATTAATCGTGCTATAGGCTTCAACATAAAGCCAAGAAAAACATAAAATTCACGAATAATCTAACAATATCAAGTTAAGTTGACATATATACCGCGGATGGTAGAGAAACTCGGTGAGAGGGGGAAAGCTTCAATAGATGGAATTGCCTCCTTCATCATTAACCCTCTTCAGAAGAACCCGTTTTTATCCATATCTTTTCTTATTATTAAGTTTTGTTGTATTTTTGATCACGTACTCTTCCTATCTCCTTTCTTCCCCATCAGTGACATCTTTGGCCAATTTAATTTGGCCAACTCCAAAACCTTCAAGTAAGTTGATTAACATCCTTTTTCTTTTTCTTAGTATCGAGTTCAACTTTTATGTACTGATAACATAAAAAATAGTTTACACTATGTGGTCACTTAAAATGTAATAATAAGTGGGATAAGTGCCCTTAGTGTAAAATTCTTTACAACGTATATAAGTTAGAATTCATTTTCTCGAGGATAATGTGTATAATGTCTAATCTTGAGTTGTTAACTTTGTTGTTGTGTTAGAGAAGAACAAGGATAAGTTGCCATTTGCAATTACACAGGCTGAAAAAGGGTGTGATTTATTCAGTGGAAATTGGGTTTGGGATGAGTCAAGTAGGCCTTTATATGAGGAATCAGAATGTCCATATTTACTTCCACAGCAGACTTGTCAAGAACATGGCAGGCCAGACAAGGACTATCTCTATTGGAGATGGCAACCTCATGACTGTCTTATTCCTAGGTCAGTAACCCTTTTTTTCCTCTGTTATGGCAATTAGTTATACATTTTTCAGAGTACGAATTAATGTTTATCATAGAATTTTATTTGTAATTACCTTTTAAGCGACATGTCTGTGTAATGCATTGAATTTAAACCCGATATATGATATTAACTATATATGCAGATTCAATGCATCATTGATACTAGAAACTCTTCGAGGGAAGAGGATGATGTTTGTAGGTGATTCCCTTAATCGAGGCCAGTTCACTTCCATGGTCTGCCTTGTCCAAAAAGTGATACCAGAAGATGCCAAATCCCTCCATAAAGTCGATTCATTTACTATCTTCACAGCCAAGGTAAGTGTTATATATACTGATCGTGTAAAGAAATTTTAAACCATCACTGTAGCTTAACGTATTATATTTAAGTTTTAAGAATCGATGCTTATAAATAAAATTAGTTTCAATTAACTTTGAAGTGATATGACAGCGTCATTTACTTATATACAACCTTTAGAAACTATACTATTGTTATTTGTTTGCATGAAACATGTCGTACTAACAGTTAACTTGATTCAACGTCAGGATTATAATGCAACAATTGAATTCTACTGGGCACCATTTCTACTAGAATCAAATGCAGATAGTCCAGGCAAGCATAGGGTACCAAATCGAATTGTTCGAAAAGATTCAATAGATATCCATGGGAAACACTGGAAAGGAGCTGATATGATGGTATTCAATACCTATATTTGGTGGATGACAGGCAGAACATTCAAGATTCTGTAAACTTTACACAGCATTTTCTTCTGAGATTATTACTAACATTTTTAACTGGTGCATTGTTATAGGCCTCTAAAACCATTGTTTATGTTTTATTTTAGGAATGGAACATTTGATGATAGTGTAAAAGACATAGCAGATCTGCCAACTGATGATGCTTATCGTATGGGGATGAAGAATTTATTAAAGTGGATAAAGCAGAATATGGATCCAAAAAGAAATAGGGTCTTTTTTACCAGCATGTCACCTACTCATATATGGTGAGTCAATTCACTATACAAACTTTCATACGACGAATATATATATTCCACTCCAACTTGGTTAAGGAACTTCGCGGAAGTTGATTGATGGATTGATTAATTTCTTACTACTAGTCAGTGATGGATCTAACCACGGTTTATAAGCTCGTCATAATCACCAGTTTGAAACCTCCTTTATTTATGTGTGAAAATTAAGTATAGATAAGGAGCATTTGGTATGACGAAAGTTATTTTTCAAGAAAATACTTTCCATGAGAAAGTCATTTTGTGTTTGTTTCCAGAAAATGAAAACATTTTCCATCAAATGGGGGAACTGATGTCCTTAGCTCATTTACGGGCGGAGTCATTACAACTATCTTGAGATTTCATTTTATATTACGTGTTTCAACTAATACTTAGACATTATTCCCTTTGATCGTTTCTGGTCGTCATGATTATAAAAATTATTAATTGATTAAGAGTATGTCATTTTATAAAATCAAAAGAATAATAATTAATATTTTCACCTTATCCTTACTCTAATAAATGTGCGGAGAGATAATTATAGTGAAATCAAGAGTAACAATAAATTGAGATAAAAAATATATAAATAAGAACAATTTAGTCAAGTATTCTTTTAATTAATATTTTCTTAAACAACGTATAAGCATGACAAGTAAAAGTGAGTGGAGAAAGATTATTAATATTTACTTGTCAAAATGTTCTTAAGCACTCTCTCTGATTAGCTAATAATATCATTGATTTTTTTTACTATGCATAGTTTTTGAAAGAACTATATCTTTCACTCACTTATAACCAAACTCAGTAAACATTTTTCAACGAAAATGATTTTCGTCATATCATAAGTCTTGATTTAATTATACATTTCAGAAGTCACTCTCTCAACTTAGAATGCAAACATCTAAATTCTTGGTCCATTGCTACAAGTAACAGAATTATTTGCCTGTTTTTAGGAGCAATGAGTGGGGAGGAGATCCAAATGGCAACTGTTACAATGAAACAAAAATGGTAGAAGATCCAAATTACTGGGGATCAGATAGCAGGAAAAGCATAATGCAAGTGATTGGAGAAGAATTTGGTAAATCAGAAGTCCCCATTACATTTCTCAACATCACACAACTATCAATGCCACGAAAGGATGCGCACACATCAATTTACAAGGAGAGATGGGGACCTTTAAGACCAGAAGAAAAAGCAAATCCTGCAAGCTATGCAGATTGTATACATTGGTGTTTGCCTGGACTTCAAGATGTTTGGAATGAACTTTTATTTGCTAAGCTTTTTTATCCTTGAGACTTTTAGCATAGATCATATAGAGTATCTCAAGAACTAGCCCCAAATATGCTTAATGAGATTTTTTGTCTATTATGGAGGTCCACCATTGTAATTGGTTTAAATTTCATGATTCTTAGGAGGCTAGATAGGGTTGGATAAGGGGGTTAAATAAGCAGATTGAGCTAAATTTAGATGGGTTAAAATGAGTTTGAGTTTAGGGCTTTTTACATATATATCCGCCCATCAAAAAATAATTACTTTTAGGTATCCATAACTTTTTATATCCAAAAATTTAACACATATTAAATGTATTTCTTAATATTAATATTAATATTTATATATTATGAAGTCCCAAAAAATAGGTAAACAATCAATTATATTTAAATCCCTTAATTAAAGGAAACAAGCAATGGTAAAAAAAATAGATTACCATTAAATATGGTAGTTGCACGATTTTAGGCTTAATGATAGAGTCCTATCAACATAATAATATTTAAAATATTAAATATATATCAATAATATTTAAAATATTAAATATCAATAATATTAAATATATTAAATATCAATAATATTAATTATCAATAATATTAAATATATTAATTATATATTTAAAATATTGAATATATATATCAATAATATTTAAAATATTAAATACTATATTTAAAATATATTTTAAAAAAAACAAAATGTATATGGAAAGAAAGAAACATGAAAATGTGTACAGAAAAAGTAATTATTCTTGGTCAACGTTCATGGGGCGTAAATTTCCCTTGAGTTTATGGGGGGTCATGTTTTAATGGGCTGATTTACAATAATATGACACGGGAAGCCATGGTTTGCCAAAATTTCCTTAATAATAGTGGTTTAGTAAAAATGCCCTCCATTAGTTTAATGAAATTTATTCCGGACGAAAATACCTCTCACAACCAATAAAAAGACCCGCCCAGTCTCTCCACTTTCTCCATGTTGCAAGGGTAAAGTTCTCTGCAACTATTTTCAAGAGTTTAAGCTCTGGTGAAATCAACACCCTACATGCACTTCTTGCCTATTGTCAAGACTCTATGGCCTGTTGCAAGTGCCAACTTGAAGAGAAAGTCTCTGCAACTTTTGGCTTATAGCTACGAGTTTAAACTCTGGTGCAATGGGCATCTGGGAGAGACTTCTTGGCTATTGCCAAGACTTTAAGCCCTCTTGCACGGGCCAACTTCAAGAGAAAATCTGTATAAGTCTTGGCTATTGTTCTGCTGCAAAGGGAAACTTATACTGAAAATCTCTAAAGTATTGGCAATAGCCCAGACTTTAAACTCTAGTGCAATGGGAGGCTTGTAGAGACTTCTTGCCTATTGCCAAGACTTTAAGCTCTGTTGCAATGGGGGCTTGCAGGCAAAGTCTCTGGGCCTTATAGGCACTTCTTCCCTATTTCCAAGACTTAAAGCCCTGTTGCAATGGGGTCCTTGCAGACAAAGTCTCTACAAGTCTTGGCAATAGCCAAGACTTGCAGCTCTGGTGCAATAAGCACCTAGGAGAGACTTTTTTGCCTATTGCCAAGACTTTAAGACCTGTTGCAATGGGGGCTTGCAGACAAAGTTTCTGCAAGTCTTGGCTATTGCCAAGTGTTGCTGCTCAGGTGCAATAGGCACTTAGGAGAGACTTCTTCGCAAGACCTTAAGCCCCACAAAGGGCATCACTTTTACCCTTAATCCTGCTTTTATCAAAGCGATCTGAGTACGAAATTCTAAGCATATCATTCGTCTTGATTATGTGCAGGATTAGCACTTTGGCAACTCGCTACATTTATATAGCTTATAATGGGAAATGGGATGCAAACAGCAAATACATCAACCATGATATAAATTTGATACTTGTCAAAGACGGTATAAGCTACCACATATTTGAAAAAGAAATTTGTAATGCTCTAACCATCAACACTGATGAAAGTGAAACAAAGATAAGGTTTGACACGAATCTAGGAAGGTGCAGAGGCATGATGGTAACAAATGATCAAGAACTTATAACTTGCATGTATCTGCTGAAGAATGATGAGAATTTCAAAAAATCCTGCTTCATAGTAGAAATTATTAAAATGACTGACATTGAGAAAATCCCGCTTCTTTGTGAATGAAGCTGACTATAGCATGGTGTTGCATCAAAAGGAAGGGCAGTTATTGATTATAAATATTTTTAAAAATCAAATGTGATTGGAAAGTTAATATTATCAATAAACTGAATTATTGGCAATAGCCAAAACTTTACACTCATGCAGATAACCAATTCAATTTAACTTGACGTAAAATCTTGGCAAAGGGTAAGATATTTCCTACCAAATATTTCCTACCAAAACTTATTTATCGACTTTAATATTAGAAATAGTTAACTTGTCTTGATGTCTTGCCATAGGAAATAATATTGACAACTAAATTGACACCAAATCTTGGCAACAACATTACCAGCACAACCCTCCATGAATTATTTATCAATTTTAAATTAGTTATATAATATTAGAATTGGAATTAATTAACTAGCACGTCAAGTGAGAGAGTTGCAAATAGATATTCAAATGAGGTTTGGTATTGAGTTCTAGAAGTATGATTTGTTCGATGAAAACTATGATTAATTCTAAAGTGTAAGCAATTAAACGAGTAAGTTATTCGATATTACTAGACTAGGGGTGAAACTAACTAATAGTGATTTCCAACCAACGGGTGTCTTTACTTCACTTTCCCAACACAAGTATAATTATGGTCGAGCATTCCGATCGTGATCTCTAGAATCCTTCTGGCCTAGGAGAGATCTTTCACAACCCGCTCGTCAAAGCCTTAGTTGAATGCTTGAAGCACTACTCAATGACCCGAGGAAAGGAGACCTCTTCCGAGCGTAACTCTTTTTAGATGAGTTAGTTTATACGAATAGCCTATCAACTCAAATCCTCGCAACTCCACTATTATACACTAGTTAATCTCTTCCGAGTCTTTAACTAGCAATGTAGACAAGAAATCCCAAATATCATGAATTTTGGGATTTTGATGTTATTGTAATGGGGAGTTGGATAATTGTTACTTGTGTTGTGGTTAGTGAAATAGAACAACACCCATTAATTTTCTATCACAATAGCATAATTACACCCCTAGTTATGAGTTTAGCTACTCATAACTAGGGTTTGAATCATAGTAAAAAGATCTAATGAAAAGATGAAATCATGTTGGACATAAGTTTGAATTGATATATGGAATCAAGATTCAAAGTTACAAGATTAGAAGCTTACAAAATGATGTTAAGTCTCCAACTTGGCTCCCAAAATCGCCCAAAATATAGAGTAAAATGTATAAGTGTTGGCGTAATAAAACCTCACTTTCCTATTTATACTCCTAAGAAAATTACACAAAAAATCTTCTTCCGTCCCAATTGTGCTTGTCACGCCCTCAAAATTAACTAACTGCGCGAGTTGCGAGGTTTATTATATAAAGGCTCGTGACTGGTGTTTCAACAGGTACAAAATTATTTAGAGAAACTCGGAGTCGCCACTTGACATAGTTTAAGGTGTGCCAAGTCACCAAAAGATACCTTGGAACACCTCTGACTCGTCTAATGGTCTGCGTTAGAGATTCGGGTAAGGTTCTCAGTTGACTCTCGGGAAGGTATTAGGCACCCTCGAGTCCTGTGCTAAGCACAGTTGCTTTATTGTCGCAATTTTAATTTATTTAAAAAAAATGGTTGTTATACTAGTGCCGTTAATTTGAATTTAAACTTTGATTCAGAAAAATTTAAAAGTGTTATTCTTATCCAACCTCACAGAGGATCGGACGAATTTACACTTTGATTCATAATAAATAGATAAAATATATTACGTATTTCCAACCTCACAAAGGACTGGTCTATTTTAAAAGAATTTAGTTAACTTCAAACATAATTAATTTTACCAAGTAATGGAAACCATTTATTAAAGAAGTGGATTGTTTGCCAATTTAAGGATTGTTTTGTCAAAAGGTGACTATTGGTCAAAATATAAAATATAAAAGGTAGGCTGCTTGCAAGAATATATATATATATATATATATATATATATATATATATATATATATATTGCATCAATGAACTGCTTTAAGGATCGTTTTGCAACACGGTGACACATTCAGTTTTATTCCCGAATAGTGTCTTTGATTAAAGATATCCAATTGATGGACTTGGCATTGCTATTATCATATTGTGAGGGTGCAGCTTTGCAAGAAATAACACAATTGAGCGTTGTACTTATTATAGACAAAATGAGGCTAATTCTGTAAAATGGATCGACCTTGAAAATTATCCTTTCTTTCTAATTTTAAGCGATTTAGATGGGCCTAAATAGTTCATTAGCAGCATTTAGCAATCTGTCCATTTCAATTTCTATTATTTTTGCAAAAAAGTTGACTTGCTAATCTAAACCCATTTCTTTTTTAAACCTTTCTGCCTAGATTGTCAAAAAATGATTTAGAATAATTTGTACAAGCTTGAGTTTTTCTTTCAGGTCTAGTTTAGGAGAAAAGGTCCTAAATTTGCCTATCTTTTACAACAATGAATTATTTGCAAAGTTATCACGTGAGATTACAGAACCAGTCAACACTTTGTTATACATCATTTTTTATTAGGCCACATATTGACATACAGTTCATTTCATCATCCAGACTTTGAACGCTAACAAGTTGCTACCATTTTAAATGAGAAAAAGAAACTACTAGCAGGCCATTTTTTACACAACAACAATAACACTTTAAAGGAAAAGAAAGGATATAGATAGGATATCAAAATAAGAAATCTATCAGACCTGTAGCTAATTCATTTATTTTTCAATTCCGGGCCTAACTGAAATTTTCTGTGTTCCTGACCTTCATACATGCTGAATTTAACATCATACAAAATAATAAAGGTAAAGGTAAATTGTGTTTACCTAGTGCGGACTCCCTTAAGCTAAAAGGGATGAAGGAACAAACTTATCCAACAAAAACCAATAAAATGACCAGCAACTGAGACAGCCCCTCAAATACGCTTAACTTGACTTGAAACCAAAGATTTATGACCCCAAAGACTCTTGGTATAGAGGTCTTTTAGTTCTAAATCTTTACACTTAAACTCACTAAATATTTCCTTCTTTCACTGGCTCCTTTCTCTGCTAATTTTCAGATGGTTGTTTGTGTGAAAGAGGGTAATAAATGACCCTTTTTATAGCTGAAATTCAAGGCCAAAAGGTGGAGTATGGACTTGTACAAAAGTACAAGCCCACACCCCTACACTTGAGTATTTTTTGGCTATTTTTCAGCATGGTACAGCAGCTGTACAATTACTATTTCAGCCACTAAAACACCCCGAAAAAGCTGAAAATATACAAATGGTGTCCTTTTATTCATTACACTAACTAGAAGGACTAGGACTCAACTAAACAAACTAAATCAGCCCCAAACTAGACTTAAAACTAAACTAAAATACAACCAGGTTCTAAGTTAAGCTAATATAGTCCCAAAAATCAGTTGACTGAACCAAGACACCAGAATGGACCAAGTCTATAACAAAACAACTAATCAGACCAAATTCATAATTAAACAAACCAGACAAACAGTCCTGATCATATAATTTCAGGCTTAGACACTAAATAGACTTGCATAAGCCAACCTTTCATACTAAACGAAAACTATTAACATGAACTTCACACAATCTCATGACTAACTCCTATTGTATAAATAGTGGACTGCTCTGCTCACCTAGATAGATATTAAACAAACAAACTTTCACTTAAACTAAACAGACCTTGGGATAAACAAACACACAGTTGAATTCAATCTTCATCTTAATGAAACTGAGAGCAAACTATGGACACAATAAACATGAATTAACATTCTCGCACGACCTTTATTTTCTTGCTAAAAAATAAGTACTTCATTAATAAACATGGTTCGAAAAACCTTTACATAGTGACAACAAGTATATACGGATATAATATCTACGATTCCACAAGTTAACAAAGAACTATGACTTGAACATTTCTCACATCCAAACAATAATCAATAACAACTCATAAGAACAACATAAAACTAACAGGGAAAGATTGACAGAAAAAGAGAAAGGTAAGGTACTGCTTTCTAACCCATTGACGAACCAAAACAACCAAAGCTTTGTCAAATATGCGCCATCACCCCTATTTCGCTGCCTTGCCAAGGCCAATCGCTGTGTCGCCATTGTAACGTCAATGACATGGTGTCATCATATAACCAAAAAGTGATCACCAATTCGATGTATTCCCACAGCAGCCGCTCCAATGCAACGTTGTCGCCGCTGCTCTGTATTAGTCATCCTAATTGCAGTCACGGATCCATCACAACAAATCAATTCCATTGCATCACAAGCATTGTTCGGACCATTGGATCATCACCGTGGCATCACCTTCGCGAGTACACCTCGTCACTGCCATGGCTGCCTCGTCTCACATCATAAACTGTCACCACTGCCTTCCCTGTTACTATTTTCAGATTCAATAAACCTCACAGCCCCGCCAAGTCCTCACTCGTGCCACTGCCTCCCTCGACTGAAAATAGCCCCGCCCCACTGCCTTATCGACAAACAAATCACAGCTTCTCCATAACAGCCCTATTACCCCCATGTGAACACCAAAACAAAAATCAAATTACCACCACCAAAAACATTGAACAGCCCCTCAAAAATCACCTCAACATCATCACATCAAACATCACAGCTTCCCCGAACCAACATAAAAAAAAAACAGTAGCAGCAGCGAACCATGACAAGAAAAGAAAAATGGAAAAAAAATGAGAAGAAGAACGGGAAAGAAAACAGAAACGGACAAAAAAACGGAAAGAAAAGAGAGATAAAAAGAATGAATTTTGGGAAGTGGGGTATGTGAGGTGAAAGAGGAGGGTGAGAAGGAGAAGGGAAAGCTAAAACTTACCAGAAAAAAGTCGAAGGGGCCGAAGTTAAGTTCAACCGGAACTTTGAAGCCCGATCTACGAGAAACGGCTAAGAATTTGGAGAATCCGAGTTGAGAAATGGAATGGGGGGCTCGAGATCTTTCCAATGATATATTTTGGTAAATTTCCCGGCCACTGGAGGTGGTGGCCGGCGGCGGCAGTGCGGCGGCTCCGCGGTGGACCAACGGCTGAGGGAGATTTCCGGTGTGTGGTGAATTTTTTTGACAGAGTATTCCCAAGTCCTTGAGACTTATGTGAGGTGTGTGCAAATGAAGCTAAAAATGAGAATTATAAGGGAATGGGGTGGGGGAGGGCATACCATTGGATCAAACACAAACCAAGGGCTAAGATTAAATGTGTGGGAATGGGCTGGACGGGCCAAATGTTAGAAATGGGCTAAGGTAGTGGGCTGACAGGCTAATATTTTTTGCACATATGGCCACTAAAGGTCTATACTTATTAAGAGCCAACACAATTAACTACAATAAAAAAACACATAAATCTACAATATTATCAAAATTAAACATGGAGTCATAGTTAAACACATAACAAGTATTTTTGCAATTTTCATATTTTCTATCCTAATTAATGACAATTTTAATTAAAATAAAGACTAAAATTTAGAAAACTTTTGGCAAAACTCCTAAGAATCTAACACAGCTATTTTGAGCAATTTTATCTGTATTCGTGCCAAAATTAGGTGATTACAGTGCTGACCGCACAATATTGTGCTGGCCGCACAATTCCTTGAAAACTTGAAGTAGTTGCTGCTTGTTTTTGCATTCTTGTGCTAAGCATTGTGCTATCACACAATATTGTGCTGAGCATTATGCTAAGCATTGTGCTATCGCACAATATTGTGCTGACCACACAATTGGGTCTTTTTCAGCATTGTGTTAGGCATTGTGCTATCGCACAATATTGTGCTGAGCCGCACAAATCCTTGAAAACTTGTTCCATTTCGTACGACTCCAACTTCGACTCGACTCGGCCTTCTTTTGTGTTCTTTCCGCTCAGTTTCTGGCCTCGAGCGCTTAAACTAAGTAGCACCTGGAATCACGCAACATTACATAAGAATTGGTCGTGAAATTAGCTTAAGATCACATAAAGTTCTTATAAAGGAAGGCTCAAAGTCGGTAAATGCCGACTTATCAACACCCCCAAACTAGAACTTTTGCTTGTCCTCAAGCAAAACACACTTCAATGGTCCCTAAGTTGCAATTCATCAGTTCATGCATTTTTTTTTTCATTAAAGCCACAACAAGCCAAAACTCGATTCAAGTTAAAAAACTAGTGACATTGGTTGGTACCAACAATTAAGCCAAGCCATGTGAGCATAACTCTCATATACAAAACATCAAAGAAAGCAAACATGCCATGACACAAGATTTTCAAAGTTTGCCTCTTCATCACAAGACTTCACTTCTTTACTTGCTCACCTCAATTGAAAAGTGAAATACAAGTCCTCAACTCAACTTCACAAGTGCCCTCACCACTCGAGAGAATATCCCAACCACAAAAATGCAATGATAACACAAGTGGGATTAATGATAGGAAGAATTCGCTCACTCTCTCAAAAGAAGTTCATCATGCATACTAAAGATCCATAGGCTTGCCCTTCGTGTGCCTCTCCACTAATGTAGGAATGCTTGACCCGAAATCAATTAGGACTTGTTAGGGTTGTAATGTAGGCTTTTGGTCAAAGGTGGAACACCTCCTTGAGCACTACACCGTACAAAAATTAAGGCACACTTCATTTTTCTTGCACTTACACCTTGCTAAATCGAGGATTATACTTCTCCTCTTTATTCATCAATTCTATTTTTCTTCTTCTCTTTCACTTGCTTCTTTTTGTTTCTTTTCACTTTTTTACTTTTTTTTTTATATATATTCAATTCTCTTTTGTTGCTCTTCCTTTTCATTTATTTTCTTTTCATTTTCATTAATTTCCACACTTTCACCATAACTTATGCCGCCCCCAAATTTAGGCTTTTGCCTAAGTTGCACGTCTTTCAATGCACTCAAGGAGGTAGGGTCAAAAGAGAGGGTTAGTACCTTAAGCACTTAGAATTGGTCTGGGTTAATAATGTGGTTGCCAAAGGAAAGGATATTAAGCTCAAAGGGGTTGACTAAGGATATAATGCAAGGGTAGGCTTTTTAGATTACTGAGCGGGCCAAAGAAAGCCTAAAATCATTTTTCAAGTCAAGCATCACCTAGGATTTCACCTTGAAGCACACTTAGGGCAAGTTCTAGATCAAGAAGCACACACATGAACACACCAAAACCTCACCACACATGGCACATGTAAAGCAAGGAAGACAAGTATATTCAAATCCCAATCAAAGGCAATTAAGTATCCAAAGTTCACTCATAGCCTAATGAGAGCTAATTAGTGACATAAGAGCCAAAAGTTGAACTTAAAGATCATAGCACAATTTACCAACTAAGTTTTTCTATTCATTTTTCAAAACCAGCTCACATGATAAGGATTAAATAATGGTGGAACCAAACATGCCAAAAGTTGCTAAGGAGCAAGAATCCACAACTAATCATCATTATTTACAACTAAATATTAAACTAGTACTAGAGATGCCCGGTTCAACACAATTACTTCCTTGGAAAAGAACCATGGAAAAGAAAAACCAAGGAGGTTATTTCAAAAATTTTGTGCAACATGGTATTTACAATGAAAATAGTTGTTCGGACCCAAATGAGGCTTTCGCACCCACATGGGATGCCTACGTATCACCCGGGAGCGAATCAGATAAAGAAAAGGTAACATCCCAAGCGTAGTTTATGGGAGTACCATGTGTTTTTGTTTTGTTTTTTGAATTGCTAAACATATATGTATTAACAACTTAACATCAACACATTTGTACATGCATCAAACATAACACCATTTCATAGATAAAACAAATATATACAATACTTGGTTCATGACAAACAAAGGCACTAAAAACATCCTCTATACAAGATATGGTGACATGAGACATTCTTTAAGTACCCACCCCCCAAACTAAAAGTATGCATTGTCCCCAATGCAACTAAAAGTTATGAAAGCATCTAAGAGAATGAGTAAAAAAATGGTCCCTGTCATAGCTAGCCCTCAGTGGCTGGTGGAGAACTGGATGTCTCAGCAGCAGTGGGACCCTCAAGGGTCGGCTGAGTATCGGCAGGCTCTGTCTGGAGTTGAGTGGTAGTGGCAGCGGCAGGCAATGGCTCATGTGTCTCTGTCTGCTCAACCCTAGCCATAGAAGTGGCCTGCCTGTCCAAGATGTCAAGCTTCCGACGCCTCATAAGCTCCTCGCGCTTGGGATCTTCCTCCTCCTCGTCATCCTCATCATCGACATCTGCAGCCGCAGATGTCTTCTCTGTCTCCTCCAAGAACGAGAAGTCACCCCGACAATAACTGTAAAAGTCCCTGGAGAGGCTAGATAGCTCTCCTCTCAGGCTCGGGATATCCTCCTCGACTCGCTGCTCCATCCTCTGCATCCTCTTCCCCATTTTCTTCAACTCTCTAGTCTGCTCCTTCTGGCCCTTCGCCAGCTGTCTCAAACTCTCCTGAATGGGCAGCATGATCTCCTGGATAGGCGTCATGACCTCCCTGAACACTCTCACTGTCAACAATGGGTCTTGGAGAATAGTGTTCAGCTTCTCGTTTAAGGTGTTCACCACCGTGGACGTGGCAGCGACAACACCCGGAACATGAAGCAATGAGGCATGGCCTAAGATAGATGGGGGCACCCGAGAGGCTGGGCGCCCAGGAGGTGCAGCTGGTGTACCTGTAGATGTGGATGGTGCCTGTGTAGATGTAGATGGTGCCTCGTGGCTGCCTCGGATGACTCCCCAGCTGTGGGAGCAGCATCAGATAATAGAGTATCCAGAGTGGTCGACTCGGTAGTCTTCCTCTTCTTCTTGTCCCTGGGGTTCCCTTCATCCTGGATCTTATCCACCTCAGTCCTACCAGTGGCCTCGATCTCCACATCCAAATGAGGAATCCTTGGAACGTTTACATTGGAGATGAGGCTAGTCAATAAACAGGGAAAATGGAGGGTT
Source organism: Petunia x hybrida (assembly GCA_037355625.1). NCBI lineage: Eukaryota > Viridiplantae > Streptophyta > Magnoliopsida > Solanales > Solanaceae > Petunia > Petunia x hybrida. The sequence continues at coordinate 819,531 of JBBBVM010000739.1, read as the reverse complement.
GTCTCATTCTGCTCCATCCTATTCTCTATCTCTGTGACTATGATGGCACCGAGGTTGAGAGGATAATCTGCCATCAGGGCGGCAACTAACACTGCTTTCCTCAACGGGATCTTGGTATCATTCTTCGAAGGGATCAACCTGCTGCTAACAAGCCCTAGCCAAGCCTTGGCCTCGAAATTGAGGTCCTTATTGTATATACTGAATCCGGGGGCTGCCCACGCAGGTGTGGTGCCCGGGGCTGCTATAATGGATACTAACCATGGCCGAGCCTCTTCCCCTAATCTCAACTTCTCAGAATAAGCCAGGGTTATGCATGTTCTGTTGACCCCTAGAATCCCGTTCAAGTCATCCCAATCATAATACACCTCAGTCCCCCGCACAACTACCTTGCTCTCGGTGAATTTCTTGCATTTTCCGTTAGCATAGAACTCACGTACAAGACTGGGGACGTACTTGCCTGGTGGCGCACAGAACCCCAACCACCCCCATCTATCCAGGTTGGCATAGATCCGAGAATACTCCTCCTCCGTGCCCGAGATGTGAAAGCGTCTCTCCGGGAGGATAGGGCGTTTCTTTGTGAACTCTTTGTTAATGGCCCTAGCCTCCGGCACCACAAATATCTCAATCTTGGCCGGTTTGGGACCAAGGCCAGGGACCCCTTGGAATTGGGAGTCCGAATCAGATCCTGAGCTCGAGCTCGGGCTCGACTCACTCTCTCTTTCCACCCTCTTTGAGGCCGACCTCTTCCGGGAGGTCTCTTGATCCTTTGTTTGCTTCGGCTTGGCCCGTGAGGTACTTTGCCGGGCCCTAGTCACTTGCTTTGTCCTGCTCGTCATTTTTTGCTTTCCTTTAGTATTTGTCATGATACCTAAAAGAAAAATAGAAAAAATTAGTCTAAAACGAACATTTAATATATACATTTTATACTACGTGAATTATGCTAGTTAAACAACCCTAAACACGGTTAAAAACAACGAGGAATAATAATATGTACTTTGGAAAATCCTACCAAAAAGTGACCAAAAAATGCCTTTGGACAGAGAATTGTGCGGTACCGCACAATCAGTGAAAAGCAGACAGTGTGAAATTGGGCTTATGCGACCCCATTGTGCGGTCCGCACAATTTTGTGCGGGACCGCACAATTTGTGAAAAAACAATAGATTGTTTAATTTCTTTGTGCGACCACATTGTGCGGTCTGCACAATTTTGTGCGGTCCGCACAATGTTAAAAAATTTGAACAATTTGTGTTCGCGCTTTATTAATCCGAGATTCAACTATTTTTTTGATTTTCTCAATTGGGACACTCTCTCACACATTCAAAGTAATGGTTCACACTAATTCCTACTCAAGAAGTAACCCCAATCCCATTTTCAATTTGTTCAAATTTCTTTTCTTGTTAACCAAGAATTGGGATTATGGGTTAGGGTTCACATGATTCATAGGTTACTCAGACTTCACCATGATCGATTGTAACCCAAGTTTGGGTTGAACCCATTGGGTCCTATGGATGATTTAACTCGACCCATTTGTTTTCTTCAATTCTAGGAGCAAATCACTTGAATTAACATAAGATAGAGATGAGAAAACATACCGGATTTGATGATGTTGGATCGATCCTTGAAGTGGGTAGGATTGAATGTGTGTGTTGTGTTTGTGGTGTGTTCTTTCTCTTTTGTTTGTGTGTGTGTTTGTTGAAATGAAGAAGGAAGGAAGTTTGTTTGAAATTATACTTACCTTAGTGGACAAAAATTTCCCTTACCCGTCACTTTGTGCGACCGCACAAGTGACATAGCTGTTTGTGCGATGCTGGTTGAGAGATTGTGCGGTCACACAAAATTGTGCTGACCCGCACAATTCTCCATTTTCGGGCAGTGGCCTCATAACAATTGTGCTACCAATTGTGCTAGGTAGCACAATGTTGTGCCTTCTCACTTTTTTGTTTTTAAATCATCCGCACTTTTGAGTACGACTCCGCACAATCCCATTCCTTAAGCCACAATTGGACTCGTTTCTTCACTTTTGATCATCTTCACACCTACAAATACCATCCACTCAAGAACAAGTGAGGAGCATCACAATATATCTACAAAACGTGCATGAATTTAAACATGGGTTGCCTCCCAAGAAGCGCCTAATTTAACGTCGCGGCACGACGGTTTTGGTTTTGTTTTCTCAAGGTTCGTCAAGGTAGATGCACGCCACTTTACCAACTTCGGCGTCGCATCCCAAGTAGTGCTTCACTCTATGCCCATTGACCCGGAAAGTTCTTCCGCCTTCTCTTGATTGCAAATCAACGGAACCATAAGGAGTAACTCCTACTACCTTAAAAGGTCCCTTCCACTTGGACTTGAGCTTGCCCGGGAATAGCTTCAAGCGAGTGTCGAATAACAACACGACATCTCCTTCTTTGAACGTTCGGTTCCAAATCCTAGAATCGTGGAGCATTTTCATTTTCTCCTTATAGATCATTGTATTCTCGTAGGCTAGGAACCGGAATTCATCAAGCTCATGAAAATTTGAGATTCTTGCATTGGCGGCATCATCCCAATCCATGTTCAATTTCTTCTATGCCCATAGGGCTTTGTGTACAAGTTCCACCGGTAGATGGCAAGCTTTGCCAAACACTAACTTGAATGGGGACATCCCAATTGGAGTATTGTATGCGGTTCGGTAAGCCCATAGAGCTTTATCAAGCTTTCTTACCCAATCGGTTCTATTTGCATTAACCGTCTTGGCAAGAATATTCTTTACTTTCCGGTTCGAAACCTCGACTTGGCCACTTGTTTGGGGGTGGTAGGGAGTTGCAACATTGTATTTCACTCCATATTTTTGAAGGAGATTTGAGAAGGCACGGTTGCAAAAATTACTCCCACCATCACTAATGATAGCCCTTGGAGTCCCAAATTTGAAAAGATGTTCTTTTTCAAGAAACTCAATACACTCTTGGCTTCATTGTTGGGGAGCGCAACCGCTTCCACCCACTTAGACACATAGTCAACCGCCACCAAAATGTATTTGTTTCCATATGAGCTCACAAAGGGTCCCATGAAGTCAATCCCCCATACATCAAACAATTCAACCTCCACAATGGGATTCATTGGCATTTCATGCTTTCTCGAAATTCCCCCCATCTGTTGGCATTGATTACAATTCTTGACCCAAGCATGGGCATCCTTGTGCAAGGTTGGCCAAAAGAAGCCACATTGTAGCACCTTAGCCGCCGTCCTAACTCCACCATGATGTCCTCCGTAAGGCGAAGAATGACACCCATTCATAATGGCCTCTTGCTCGGACTCGGCAACACATCGTCGGATGATTCCATCAACACATACCCTAAAGAGATAGGGCTCATCCCAATAATAGAACCTTGCATATTTTGCCAATTTCTTCTTTTGATAAAACGTGAAGTCTTCGGGGTAGACACCCCCAACTATGAAATTGGCTAAGTCGCCATACCAAGAGATTTGTTCCCAAGACACGGCCAAGATCCTTTCATCCAGAAATGTATCATTTATCTCCACTTCTTCTTTTGGGCGACCTTCCTCCTCTAATCGTGACAAATGATCCGCCACTTGGTTCTCAGTCCCCTTTCTATCTATCACCTCAATGTCTAACTCTTGAAGAAGTTACACCCAACGAATGAGTCTTGCCTTGGAATCCTTCTTTGCCATCAAGTACCGGATAGCGGAGTGGTTGGTATGGACAATTGTTCTCGACCCCACCAGGTATGCTCGGAATTTCTCAAAGGCAAAAACTATTGCTAGAAGCTCTTTCTCCGTCACAGTGTAATTCATTTGAGCCCCATTCATCATTTTACTTGCGTAGTAGGATAAAACATCTTCTCCACCTTTGACCTAGCACGGCTCCCAAAGCCACGTCGCTAGCGTCACACATGAGTTCGAATGGAAGCTCCCAATTTGGACTCACAATGATTGGTACGGTGGTTAGCTTCTTCTTTACCTCTTCAAAGGCTTCTAAGCACGCCTTGTCAAAAACAAACTTGGCATCTTTCTCCAACAATTTGCACATCGGATTCACAATTTTTGAGAAGTCTTTAATGAAGCGGCGATAAAATCCCGCATGTCCCAAGAAGCTTCGGACACGTTTCACGGTCATTGGAGGTGGAAGCTTTGAAATCTCTTCTATTTTTTCTTGATCCACCTCGATCCCCTTTTTCGAAACTTTGTGCCCCAACACGATGCCTTCTTGGACTAAGAAGCGACATTTTTCCCAATTAAGAACAAGTCTCATTTCTTAACATCTCTCTAGCACTTTCTCTAAATTAGTCAAGCAATCATGAAATGAGTCCCCAACTACCAAGAAGTCATCCATGAATACCTCAAGAAAGTTCTCCACCATATCGTGAAAAGGTGCTAGCATACACCTTTGGAAAGTGGCAGGTGCATTACAAAGACCAAATGGCATTTTGCGGAAAGCAAAGGTGCCATAGGGGCAAGTGAAGGTTGTCTTGTCTTGATCTTCCGCCTCTATGGAGATTTGATTGTACCCGGAGTACCCATCAAGGAAGCAATAATAAGCACGCCCCGCCAACCGATCAAGCAATTGATCAATGAATGGCAAGGGGAAATGATCTTTTCTTGTGGCGGTGTTGAGCTTTCGATAGTCCATGCACACTCTCCATCCGGTGACGGGCCTTGTTGCAATAGACTCTCCCTTTTCATTGTGAATCACCGTCATACCTCCCTTTTTCGGCACACATTGCACCGGAGACACCCATTTACTATCGGACAAAGGAATAATCACGCCCGCATCGAGCCATTTGATAATCTCCTTTTTCACCACCTCTTGCATTGGTGGATTCAATCTCCTTTGGTGCTCGACACTTGGCTTACACCCATCTTCAAGCAAGATCTTGTGAGTACACACTCCCGGGTCAATTCCCCTTATGTCCGCCAACGTCCACCTGATTGCTTTAATTCTTCGTCTCACCACCTCTACAAGTTTGTTTTCTTGAGCTTTGTCTAAGTGGGAAGAGATGATTATGGGTAATGTGGAGCTTGGACCGAGGAAAGTGTATCTCAAATGTGTTGGGAGAACTTTCAACTCAAGTTTTGGGGGTTCTTCAATGGATGGTTTTGTAGGTGGAGTGGCTCGGTTTTCAAGGTCTAGGGATAGCTTTTTGGGTACATATGGTTTTGATCCCAAGCCTTCCAATGCCTTCACTACCTCCGCTACACTCTCTTCATATTCCACATCCATGTCCCAAATTACCGCCGCCAACGTGTCCTCTTGACTAGCTAAGACACTCTCCTTTTCCACTAAGGCATCGACCACGACATCGACATAAGAACAAGTCGCATCATTGTCCATTGGTTGTTTCAAGGCCTTGCAAATATGAAATACTACATTTTCCCCATTGAACCTAAAAGTAAGTTCACCTCTCTCCACATCACAAAGAGCTCTTCCGGTCGCCAAGAATGGTCTCCCAAGAATGATAGGTACTTCAAAATCCACGGGGCAATCAAGAATAACAAAATCCGCCGGGAAGACGAATTTGTCTACCTTCACCAACACATTGTCAATAATTCCAATTGGGCTTTTCATTGAGCGATCGGCCATTTTTAAATTCACGGTTGTTGGTCTAGGTGCCTTGGTGTCCAATGTCTTGTACACCGCATATGGCATTAAGTTGATACTTGCACCTAGGTCACACAAAGCTTTCTTGAAGTGCCTTCCACCAATTGTGCATGGAATGGTGAAAGCTCCGGGATCTTCCATCTTTGGAGCTATGTGTTTTGACACAATTGCACTCACTTGTTGAGTCACCTTGATTGTCTCGAAATCTCCATATGTCTTCTTGGTCACCAAGTCTTTCATGAATTTAGCAATGTTGGGCATTTGTCCCAATGTATCAACCAATGGAATGTTGATTGAAGTGCTTGCAATTTTCTCCCATATCTTCTTGGCATGTGTGATTTCTCTTTGCTTGATATTCTTTTGTGGGAATGGAAGGGAAATTTTGGGAATGGAGCTTGGAATGGAAAGGCTTTCTTTGGGTGGTGGAGTTTTCTTTGGTTTAGCTTTTTGAGTAGTGGTGTTTTGGGACGTAGGCTTGGGAATCTCTTGAACATCATCATCATTGTCTTGCACAAACTCATCACCTTGCCTCTCCTTTTCATCTTGCACCATCTCCTCTCCAATAGCTTCATTATCATTCCACTCGGCACCCTCATGATCATCTTGCATTCTCAACTCCGCATCATCATTACTCATGGCTTTTGGATCTTCAAATATCTCACTTCGAGTTTTGATTGCCATCACTTGGTCTTTACTGCCTCTTTTAGGATTCATTACCGTATCACTTGGTAATGCTCCTTGCGGCCTTTGATTGACTTGATGTGCGAGTTGGCTCATTTGCGACTCAAGTTCTTTGATGGATGTGGAATGTGATGTCATAGTTTGCTTCATATCTTTCATGTCTCCGGAGTAGCCTTGTTGATTTTGAAGCATTTGACTCATCATTTCTTCCAATTTAGTGGGAGCCTTTGTCTCTTGATCATTTTGCTTAAATGGAGGTCTTGGAGCATATTGTTGAGAAGAACCGGCTCCTCTCCCCTCTTGGTTGCTACTCCAATTACCTCTTCCTTGACTCGGCCTCCATTGCCCTTGTTGTTGGTAGGCTTGTTGATATGGTTGTTGGTAGGGTTGTTGATAAGGTCTTTGATAACCACCTTGATCATACCCTCTTTGCCCTTGGTAGTTACCCACATAATGTACTTCTTCTCCATCTTGCACATGGTAGCATTTTTCCGGATAGTATCCCTCTTGCCCATGTTGGAGAAGGGACATAGGACCACCTCCGGGAGTCACATAACCCATTGGGGTCACTTGATGGCCAGTATTTGTGGTGTGGATATTTTCCACCTTGTGCAACTTCTTTTCATTGGCTTCCCTATCGGCCTTTGAGTTCTTGTTCATGAGGTCCACCGATGTCAATATCCTTGCCATTTTCTCATCTTGGGCTTCAAATCTTTCCATCATCTTTGGACTAATCCCAACTTCTCTTCCCGGATTCTTAGCTCTTGATTGCCATTCTTGAGATCTCTTGGTCACTTTGTCTAGGATATCTTTCACTTCTTCGTACCTCTTGTCTATGGTGACACCATCACATAAAGTGTCTAAGGCGGATTGGTTCATCTTGTTCAACCCTTGGTAGAAGCTTTGCAACAACATGTTCCCATTGAAACCATGATTAGGACACCGGAGTAACACATCTTGGAAAGCCTCCCAAGCCTCGGTCAAAGAATCGGATGCCTCTTTCTTAAACATGTAGATCTTATCTCTCAATGCCGCTTGCTTCCCCTTTGGTGAAAACTTCCCTAGAAATTGTTTTACCAACTCTTGCCAAGTGAAAATGGAGTTTCTCGGCAACTTGTTCAACCAATCTTTAGCTTTTCCGGTGAGAGAGTAAGGGAACACTGTCAACCTCAATGATTCTTCCGATACCTTTGCCGACTTGTAGAGATTACAAGTTTGCACAAAATTTCTCAAGTGATCATTTGCATCTTCATTCTTACTACCACCAAAGCAACCATGTTGTTCAAGACCTTGAAGAATTACATTTGGGATGCTAACACTAGCATTGCCATGAATAGGAGGAGGAACTATGACACTTGCAAAACAATTCATATCAATTTCTTCCTCAATCTCCTCATCATCTTCATAGTCTCTCATCTCTTGTTGATAGTTCCGAGCACCTCTAGCATACTCTTGTTGATAGTCTCGAGCATCTCTATCATACTCTTGGTTCCGGTTGACATTGCGAGCATTACCTCTATTGGCATTGCCCCCTCGGTTGACATTTGCTCTACCTCCACGGTTTACACCTCGACCCCCTTGGTTCACACCTCGGCCGCCTCGGTTTGCATTGTTGCCACCCCGATTAGCATTACCCGCAACACCTTCATTTCCTCCAAGATTTTCTTCTTCATTTGCTTAGACCCCCGCATTTGCTTGGCCAAAAGGATTATCATCATGAGGGTTCACATTCTCCACTTGAGGTTCATTAGCTTCCTCCTGTATCTCATCTTCGTCCACTTGTTCAACATGGAATGGATAGCCCTCTTGGTTGAGTTCTATGTGGAACTCTTCATCATATTGCTCTTCATAACCTTGCAGATCCCCATGTTGTTGATTGTAGTAATGGCTATAATTGGGGTTCCGCAAGTTCCGATTAGGATTTCTCCTAGAAGCCATGTTTCACCTACACAAGGTAAAACCAAACCAAAAGTAAAATACGAGGACTAGCGAACTAAACAACTTTGATTAACTAATGCAACTCAATATTGAAACCGTAGTTCCCCGGCAACGGCGCCAAAATTTGATCCACGCTCAATCTTACACCATTAATGGTGAAGGGCGGTCGTCAAAGTATAATACCCGATGTGAGTCGGGGTCGATTTCCCAAGGGAACTAGCATGTCAAGTGAGAGAGTTGCAAATAGATATTCAAATGAGGTTTGGTATTGAGTCCTAGAAGTATGATTTGTTCGATGAAAACTATGATTAATTCTAAAGTGTAAGCAATTAAACGAGTAAGTTATTCGATATTACTAGACTAGGGGTGAAACTAACTAATAGTGATTTCCAACCAATGGGTGTCTTTACTTCACTTTCCCAACACAAGTATAATTATGGTCGAGCATTCCGATCGTGATCTCTAGAATCCTTCCGGCCTAGGAGAGATCTTTCACAACCCGCTCGTCAAAGCCTTAGTTGAATGCTTGAAGCACTACTCAATGACCCGAGGAAAGGAGACCTCTTCCGAGCGTAACTCCTTTTAGATGAGTTAGTTTATACGAATAGCCTATCAACTCAAATCCTTGCAACTCCACTATTATACACTAGTTAATCTCTTCCGAGTCTTTAACTAGCAATGTAGACAAGAAATCCCAAATGTCATGGATTTTGGGATTTTGATGTTATTGTAATGGGGAGTTGGATAATTGTTACTTGTGTTGTGGTTAGTGAAATAGAACAACACCCATTAATTTTCTATCACAATAGCATAATTACACCCCTAGTTATGAGTTTAGCTACTCATAACTAGGGTTTGAATCATAGTAACAAAGATGTAATGAAAAGATGAAATCATGTTGGACATAAGTTTGAATTGATATATGGAATCAAGATTCAAAGTTACAAGATTAGAAGCTTACAAAATGATGTTAAGTCTCCAACTTGGCTCCCAAAATCGCCCAAAATATAGAGTAAAATGTAATATAAGTGTTGGTGTAATAAAACCTCACTTTCCTATTTATACTCCTAAGAAAATTACACAAAAAATCTTCTTCCGTCCCAATTGTGCTGACCGCACAATATTGTGCTGGCCGCACAATTCCTTGAAAACTTGAAGTAGTTGCTGCTTGTTTTTGCATTCTTGTGCTAAGCATTATGCTATCGCACAATATTGTGCTGACCACACAATTGGGTCTTTTTCAGTATTGTGCTAAGCATTGTGCTATCGCACAATATTGTGTTGAGCCGCACAAATCCTTGAAAATTTGTTCCATTTCGTACGACTCCAACTTCGACTCGACTCGGCCTTCTTTTGTGTTATTTCCGCTCAGTTTGTGGCCTCGAGCGCTTAAACTAAGTAGCACCTGGAATCACGCAACATTACATAAGAATTGGTCGTGAAATTAGCTTAAGATCACATAAAGTTCCTATAAAGGAAGGCTCAAAGTCGGTAAAATGCCGACTTATCAAAATACATGTAATTAAAAACTACTCAACAGCTTTCAACTCTTTTGCAGTACTAAAAGTCTCATTTAGACTACTACACAGATCATGATCTTGCAATGGAAATAACAAACGAAAATTTGGAAATTCATTGCCCACATCAAATTTTTGCCTTGGAATTCATCAGAAGATCTTGGCTGACTTATAAAATCATCCACCACATCAAAATGTACATGATTAAGATCAGGAGATTGAAAATTCAATATCCATTACCTGCAAAATTTTAAAAAACAACAATGACAACAGATAATAACAAAACAATGAAACAATAATGAAAAGACCATATACAGATATACGATGACAACTACTAAACGCATGACTGATGAAAAGAGTAATACAGAAACAGTCTCTACAACTATTGCCAATAGCCAACACTTTAAACTCCAGTGGAAGGGGCAGCTTGTACAAATAATCTCTGCAAGTATTGACAATTGCCAAGACTTTAAACTCTAGTGGAAGAAGCAACTTGTACAGATAGTCTCTACAAGTATTGACAATTGCCAAGACTTTTACCTATATTGCAGTGCAAAACTTGTAGAAAAAGTCTCTGCAACTCTTGGCAATAGCCAAGACTTTAAGTTCTGCTGCAAGGGAGACTTTACACTAAATCTCTAAGAGTATTGGCAATTGCCAAGACTTCTACCTATACTGCAGTGAACAAGTTGGAGACAAAGTCTCTGCAACTCTTGGCAATAGCCAAGACTCTAAGTTTTGGTGGAAGCGACAACTTACACGGAACATCTCTGCAAGTATTGGCAATAGCCAAGACTTTAAACTCTACTGCAATAAGCAACTTGCAGAGAAAGTCTATGCAACTCTTGTCCATGGTCAAGATTTCAAGCTCTATGCAAAACATGAATATCTAATAGCCATAGGCAATAAAAACCTTCAAATCATCGGAATCAAGCAAACACAAACAAAAAAATCCGCAGGAACCTCAAACTTAATTCAACAATCATAGATCGAAATAGAAAAAAACTAACAGATAAATATATAAACAATAAGTATAAAAAAGTAACAGAAAAAAATAAATGCAGATAAATGATTATGTGAAATAAAAATTACAATATAACGAAAAAATAATATAACAAATATACGAAAAAGAGAGAATAAAAAATTCCAAATCTCCAGCACACAAAGAAGAAAGAAGGAGGCCAAGAATGGGGGAAAGAGAGAAGGAAACATGTTTAGCGTGAATTAAGTAGGTTGGAGGCAAAATAGTCCTTTCATAGGGGGAGTATGACGTGGAGGGCATTTACTTAAAATATTTGTAAGTGGGGGAAATTAAGTAAGACCATGTCTTATTGAGGGCACTAGGTGAAATTTTTTGGTTTTAATGACCTAGAATACAAACTTGCTCACATCAAATTAATAAATGCATAACGTATATTTCTGCATACACTCGTATTACTTAATTACATGATTAATTAATATGTATATTCTTATCTCCTTAAATGACTTGATACGATATACAAATTCACAATATTTCTACCATATATAGTTTGCCATCATTAAAAAAAGATCGAACCTAGCGGAATATTAACTTGTGACCTAAAAATCAATTCTCATACTAGTGGATTGAATAATTTGTAGAAACTAACACAACAGTACAAACTTTGGAGGAAAACTCATGCCTCCATTAATGAATGAACCCCTATTTATACAAGAAAAATGATAAAAACCCTAACTTAGTCCCTAAGCTATCCCTATTGGGCTTGGCCCAATATACAACTAACTTTACCTTCACTATATACACATTACACAAATAGCCTATACAATTGCATTTATAACCTAATATATATTCCAATACCTCCTTTCAAGTTGGAGCATGAGGATTTCTTATGTCCAACTTGTTAAGGAAATACTCGAACTGCCCGTCCCAACGCCTTCGTGAAAATATCGACCAATTGTGTGGTCGTGGGCACATAGGACGGACGTATCGTGCCCCCGATAATCTCATTCCGAATAAAGTGACAATCAACTTCGATGTGTTTAGTGAGCTCGTATAACACAGGATTCCGAGCAATATGTAATGATGCTTGACTTTCACACTTCAAATTTATCGATGGCTTGTGCTCGATCCCAAGATTCCACAAAATCCCCTTCAACCACTTTAACTCACACACGGTCATTGTCATTGACCGATATTCTGCCTCCACTGAAGACCGAGAAACAATCAGTTGCTTCTTCATCCGCCATGATATCGGTGAGTCCCCTAAAGGCACGTACCAAACAGTCAATAAGCGACGTATCAACGGACAACCTGCCCAATCGGAATCACATCATCCGTGCAATCGCAGATCACACTGAGAGCTCATCACAATGCCTTGGCTCGGGCACCCTTTCAAATATCCGACGACACGAAGTGCCGCATCCATATGCTCAACCCGGGGACTCTGCATGAATTGTGACAACACATGCACGCTGTAAGACAAATCCGGACGTGTAAAATACAAATAAATCAATCTCCCAACCAGTCTTCCAAATTATTCAGGGTCTTTGATAAAATAACCAGTCGTTAGCACCAAGCGATGGTTTTGCTCTATTGATGTACCCACAGATTTCGCCCCCAACAAACCTACTTCCGTTATGATATCCAAAGCATACTTTCTCTGACATAAGAAAATGCCTTTCGGACTCCTTTCCACTTCAACTTCTAAGAAGTATTTCAAAGTGCCTAAATCTTTCATATGAATGCATTTTGAGAGATACAGTTTGAAAACTCGAATAACCCTCGAATCATTTCTGAAGATAATCAAATCATCCACATATACGAGCACATTCAGTTGTACATTTAATTTCCCTTTTCATCGTAAATTATGAGTAATCAGAATATGATTGTCGGAACCCATATTTCTTAAGAGCAGCCGACAACTTTGCAAACCAATACCGAGGAGCTTGTTTTAAACCATAAAAAGATTTTCGGAGGCGGCACACAGTTCCTTTCACATTCATTTGATGCCCCAGAGGTAATTTCATATATACCTCTTCACGAAGATCACCATGCAAAAACGCACTGTGCACATCCATCTGATGTAATTCCCAACCCTTAGCTGCATCCACGACCAGAAAGACTCGAATGGTCACCATTTTAGCGACCGGTGCAAATGTCTTCGTGTAATCAACTCCTTCTACTTGATGATTCTAAAAAATCACCAATCTTGCTTTATACCATTCAATAGTACCATCTGAGTTGTACTTGATCTTATACACCCATCGGCAGCCGAGGGACTTCTTACCTGGAGGTAAGCGAACGATTTCCCAAGTTCTGTTTGTTTCCAACGCCTGCAACTTTTGATGCATGGCTTTTCTCCACTTTTCATCTTTTTCCGCCTCTGAATAGGAGGTAGGCTCATGTCCTTCTGTTATGGCTGCAAGAAAACTTACATGCTTCGAAAAAAAATTATCATAATTGACATAATGTGCTAGAGGATAGGGCTTATCGGAAGGTTATTGAGAAACGGGTGAACAATCAGACTTTCGGACACAGGACGATACCCGGTGACTCAACTTTTGGACCGTATTGGTGACGAAATCTCTCAGCAAAACACTTTCCCTCTTAGTCCGCTTTTGCACGACCCAATTCTTCTACTATCACATCATCTTCCATGCGTATGTGAGTAGCATCGGGGTTTGAATCCCCATGATCCATCCTTTCAATTCCCGGAGTCATTTCTACTGGAGCGTCATTCTCAACACCCCCTTACTCTCACAGTCTCCTCTTCTTCTTCCAAAACTACGGTCACATGAACTATTTCATGGCTCCATTTTTCTTTCTCCTCCTTCTTTGATGCAAATGGAATCGTTTTCATAAAACACCATGTCCCTCGATATCAAAAATTTCTTTACCTCCAAGTCATACACCTTCCAAGCTTTCTTTCCGTTCGGATATCCCACAAATACACATCAATGACTCCTACTCTCAAATTTATCACCAGTATGTCCTTGATTGCGAGCATAGCACAAGCAACCGAATACCCTCAAATGATCATAATTTGGTGTCACTCCTATAAAGACATCGTAAGGTGTCTTATCGTTCAAAAACATAAAGAGCGTCCGATTGATTAGATAACAGGCCGTCATCACACATTCTTCCCAAAATTTGATCGGCATATTAGCTTGAAATCAGAGCGCTTGGGCTACATTCAAGATATGTCGATGTTTTCGTTCAGCTCTACCATTTTCCTGTGGTGTCCCTGCACAAGGAGTTTGGAACAATATCCCTTGTTCAAAGAAAAACTCTTTCAGACTTATGAACTCGGTTCCATTATCATTCTGGAAGCATTTAACCCATTTATTAAATTGTATTTCCACCATCGCAAATAAACCTTTCAACTTTTGTCCGACTTCTTTCTTATCGATTAACAAAAATACCCATACACCAAATGAACAATCATCGACAATAGTCAAGAAGTATGATGCACCACACGAGGATTCAGTTCTATATGGACCCCACAATCACAGTGAATTAAATCAAAAGGTTCGACAACTTTATTATCACTTGAAGAAATACATTCTTAGTTTGCTTTGCCCGAAGGCGTACATCACATGGTTTTTCCTCTAAGCTACCTTTCCTACTATCTTCTAGCACTGAAAGAGATTTGGTTACTTGCATCGAAGGATGCCCTAATTGTTGATGCCACAAATCCATCACATCGATCTTCATTGCCTTCACCGGGGGTACCGTCCGAAAATAGTAGAGTCTGTTCTTTTGTTCACCTGCTCCAATCAACTTCCTGTTAGCCCGGTCCTGCATAACACACAAATCATTAGTGAAATTTACATTGCAGCCTAACTGATCAATTAATTGAGACACCGAAATCAAATTGCAAGTCATTTCGAGAACATATAATACTTTCTGAAGAACCATGTCTTCGTTAAATCTGATGGATCCTTCTTGCATAGCTATTGTACTGCTTCCATTTGGTAGACCTACCAGACACTGTGGAATTGTCCGTAGATCCTCCAAAACGCTCAATTGACCGGCCATATGATTCGGTGCTCCCGTGTCAATAATCCACGGAAGTCAAATTTGCTTACCAATCGATGGCTCACTTGTGCTCGCCTTCTCTCTATTCAGCAACTCGAACAGCATCTGCAGTTGGTCACTCGTTATCCCAGACAGGCTTGTTTGTCCGTGTGCAAGCATATGTCCGGTTTCTCCACTCTCGGACTCAGCTTGAGTTACATTTGCCCGATTACCACTACGTCATCGACCAGCGTTCGAGCCTACTGCTGATATCCACGGACTCTACAACCCCTGGTAGCCTCAGTTCTTCCTCTGCCACGTCCACCATTTTGAGATCCCTATTTCGGATAGTGGACCCAACCCTCTGGAAATCCAATAACTTCAAAGCAGCATTTTGGAGGGTGTCCACCTCGGTCGCACAAGTGACACTCCTTATAGGGCTTCCTAGGTGGGGGCGTCCATTGTGCAACAAACACTGTCACCTCCCCCGGTTCTTCCTGTGTCTGTGCCATTCCCTTAACACATTCATCTTGAACAACCTTTTGGTAAACTTGATTCATAGATGGAAACGTATCCCGGGCCAAGAGATTGGAACAGACGTTTCTATAGAGATTTTCATCCAACCCTATAAGAAAGGAATGGACCCTATCTTCTTCTCTCTTCTACTCCAGTGCAACCGTGAGATTACACGAGCAATTTCCACACGAACACGTCGGAAACTTATTATAGTTTCCAAGTTCTTCCCACAATATAGCCAATTTTCCTTAGTAAGCAGCAATGGTCAATCCCTTTTGCTTACACCCGGCCAGAACAACCTTCAACTCCTGAATCCGAGGTCCGTTTCCCACTAAAAAATGCTCTCGGATACTCTCCCACAAATATTTAGCAACCTCTATATGCGATATGGTGGTCCTAAAGGTAGACTCAATGGAGTTCCTAATCTATGACACTAGAAGAGAATTGATAGTCCACCAATCCTCATAATCGACCGAATCCTCACCTGGCTTCTTAATCGAACCATCGATGAAACCAAACTTTTTTCTTGCACATAACGCCGTTCTAATGGACCGTGCCTATTCCTTATAGTTTTCTCCGGTCAACTGGACCTGAATGATAATCAATCCGGGATTATCATTTGAGGGAAAAATTCTACTATGCACCTCATATTCCACCTCATACTTGTATGAGGCTATTTTTAATAATAAGTAAAACAAATGGGACCCACGTTCTTTAATTTCCCATATTTCTATATTCATTTTCAACCTAGCTCCAACTCTTTTATCTTTCTCCTTCCTTCAACCCCAACCCCTTACCCCCCACCCCCGCCAAAATTACTTAAACCCTGATCGACATACTTGGTCTTTTCTTACGTATCTTGGTTTAGCTAAGAACAACAAAATTAATTGGTTTAGCTAAGAACAACAAACTGCTCCTTCAATCAAATTTTTTCTGATAATTTTCTGATTTCTAATTCTCTTAGCTAAAGTCTTGTGTTTTTTGCTGGATTCTTATTGGAATCCATGGAATTTTTTGTTTCAGATTAATGTTGTGAAAATTACTACTGTATTTCAATTATTTGTTGCAAAAAGTTTAAACTCACCACTAAAGGACTTGAAATTTTTGAAGAACACGTAAATGGGTTATGAGAATTTGTTGATGTAATTCAAATTAATTATTGGGATTTGGTTGACTGTTGTCTTGATTTTTTTTATATTCCAGATAATTTGGTGAAGGTTTGTCTCTGTTGTTGTGTTGTTGTCTGTGTTGAAAAAGGAGACAGATCAACGAAGAAGAAGATTGGGAGAGGGGGTGAAGGTTGGGTTGGAGGAAGAAGAGAGAGAAAAGAGCTTGGTTGGGGGGTGATAATGGATATAAAAATATGGAAAATTAAAGAATGTGGGTCCCACTTATTTTTGCTAATTAAAAAATAGCCTCATACAAGTATGAGGTGGAATATGAGATACATATTAGAATTTTTCCATTTGAGGTGATGTCGTACGGAGAGATGGTCTTCCATACGACGACAACGTCACCCCACTCCACGGACACCTTCTCCACCAGCACCATTCGTCGGAGTTGCCATCACTTTACACTCACACGAAGAGTTTTACGGTGGCTCTGATACCATATAAAAACTAACACAACAATACAAACTTTGGATGAAAACTCTTGCCTCCATTAATAAATGAACCCCTATTTATACAAGAAAAAATGATAAAACCCTATCCCTAGTGGGCTTGACCCAATATACAACTAACTTTACCCTAACTATACACTACTAGAAAAAAAGTAAAAAGCTACAGAAAGGTTGGAGACGGAATTCCCTCTCCAATCAGTTAGAGAGGGAATTCCGTCTCCAATCAGTGTATTAAGTATAAAATTAATTAAATTGTTAAGAGTTGGAGACGGAATTCCGTCTCCAACTCTAAACAATTTACTTTCACACAGCGGGCTCCCAAATTATTTTCAGAACACACCAAATTTTCAAATCCCTCCCCGACGAAAAATCTCCCTTCTGCGGCGAAAAATCATCTCGGCTCTCCATTTTCTCCGGCCAACTTATTCAAGTAAGTCCCCTTTCATCTTCCCCATTATTTTTTCCCTTTAATTCATATCCCCCCTTATTTTCCCCTCCCCATTTTCCCCACCCTTCAGCCCCCATTTTCTCCTCCCCAATACCAATACAAAGATTGTGTGAGTACTGACTGCCAAGCAGAAATACAAGCATCCCTTGTAATGCTTTAAATATTGAATGTATGGCTTCAATCCAACATCTCCAACTTCTCGTTCTTCTGCCTTGATCAATTGATCTCCTTCTAAAGAAACTACAGCACGCTCCTCAGGGGAAACCTTATCACTCTCTATATCATCAGCTTTAGGCCTTTTAGAAGAATACATTTCTTGACATTTAGTACCAGAAGGAGTTTTTTTGTGCATTAACAAGGTCCTGAAAGTCCTCGCTCTGTGACAACAACTCATCAAAGGTGCCAGAACTCAGGATCTTTCCACTAGATATTAGCTGTGAAATTGAAAGTAACCTAGTTAAAATGGTGATATATTATAATACTTCCTCAAACATATATTATAATGCTTGGAGAGGGAATTCCGTCTCCAAGCATGTGTCAGTGCGGCAGTCACTTTTTGAATTGGAGACGGAATTCTGTCTCCAGGTTGGCCAACGACGCGCCTTTTGGCGAAGGACGTGCAGAGACGGAATTCAGTCTCTAAACTCCTTTTAGAGAGGGAATTCCGTCTCCAAACTGTGACGCAAAACTGATAATTTCTAGTAGTGATATTCACATTACACAAATAGCGTATACAATTGCATTTATAACCTAATATATATTCCAATATAATTACTAAAACTTTTAATTTGTAGTAAAGGGTGAGAAAGATAGATGGAGACCATAATAATGTTTAGAATATTGTGATCACTGTTAGTAATGATATTGATGTAATTGCAAGACTGAATACTTACCTAAATCGCTTTACCAAAAAACTAAAAATAAGAAATAGGAATTCAAGTAATCCTGGCGTTCTAAATCCAACTCAAGTATTAGTTGAATGGGTAAACGGGTGAACCCTAAGAGCTTCTTCAACCCAAGATGTGATGAATATTGAACATCGAGATGCCAAAAGAATAAAGACGGTATCTCTTTCCTGATGGAGGGGGCTATGTAGTCAATCCAAACTATCTCATACTCATTTTAGGAATTAATGACATAAAAAGTGCTTCTTTGAAAACCTAAACTATTTGGCTAATGAGCATCTTTTCAAACTTGAGTGTCTCCGGCTATAGCATGTTAGCATTATTATGGATTTGACTCGAGATACTAAAGGTGAAGCAAATCAATAATTGACCAAATGTTAGAGGCTTTATCTATCTGTAGATGTAGTACTATGCATGCCTAAAGTTACAAAAGTCTAATCACCTACTTCTCTCAAAGAACAAGAGGTCAGAATTCGGAATCTCTTAACTTGAAAGTCCTAGTGCTGCTTAAATGACAATATATGAACTTCAACCACAAACTTCTATGAAGTCCAAGTTAAAAATTCTTCCTAGTGATGGGTAGAGGATGAACCACTTATAACTTTAGGAGAGACTATATGGAAAAAGAATGGCCTATGGACAATTATAGCCGGCTTGACTAATACTAGTAGGCAATCCAATTGAAATTCAATAAAAGCTCTCCTTGGCCACTTGCAAATCAACTTGCAAATTTCAATCTTCTTCCCTCGCCGAACACAACTTACTTATATATATATGGGGGGAACATAAAAGAAGGAGAGGCGGACAACCCCATAAAGATCTAGAAAATAAAAATACAACTTGCCTTTTCTTTGAATAGCAAGTTGGTACTATGGAGCAGCTGTTGATTCTTCTATCAACATGTCTAGTACTATAGGAGTAGTACTTATCTGTTTCATTTCCTTTTGAAAGAAAAACAATAAGTACTCCTTTATCGGCAATGTAACTCGATATGCAATTTAAAAACATGCAAGGATAAATAGGAATTTTAAAGTTATATTATTTTCAATTATAGAAATATATCGTTTTATTTGGAACTAACTATGGAAATAGTGCCGTTCTTAATGCTGCAATAGAAGCCTTTTCCCTTCCATCAATCCCAATCCCTACTGTGGAAACTCTAACTTGGTCTTAATTAGAAAAAGTGTTTAACTTCAATATATGGACGGTATTTTTACACCATCCAGAGATGTAAAGAAAAGAAGATACATATCCTTACTCTGAATAAAAAAAATTGGGTTCGGAGGAAGCGAACTGTGATTGTTTATGCGATATCACAAACTAAAGAATAAAATGCTATTGATTACATAATAGATGCTGGTCCCCATCTCACTAGCTAGCAGGTTCAGTGTCCAGACTTAACAATTTAATTCAGAATACTGCAATATGTAGTATGGATAAATTATATTCAACGTCAATTTGTGAAGCTCTCACAACTGGCTATCTTTAAAATAGTGTTGTGCCAGAGAAATATATGGAAATTTATAATGAACATTCGTGCATTGTGTTCATTAAATAAGCCCCATGACATTAATCTACGAGAAGTATAGGTCTGCAATGAAGGAGGACATTCAATGCATCATTATTATTTTCGTCCATTTTCTTTTAACTCATTCATGTTTTGGGTTAATGGAGGATAAGCAGTCACTGACACGCAACACATAAATAGTATTTAAAAATAATATATATGTACTATATAATTTTTTTGACAAGTAAAATTAATATTTTATTTACCAAACGAGATTTTTACAGCACATTGTCTCAAACTCTGTTCAGCTGGACATAAGTCCCCAGCTCATAGATGGCTACTACTTATTCCTATCTCTACCACTTCCTATATCTAGACATTATGGATAAAAATTTAGGTTCTGGAGCAGCCTAGCTATCCTCGGTTGTTTTGCTCCTGTAATATCATAATATAAAATAATGATATTATGATCCTACATTGCTGAAGAATTAAGAGCTACTCCTATGATCTTATTTAAGATAATGCAAAGAAGTAATCTTAAGAAATACTATTAACATTGAAGTGTTTCAAATTACAGGAAAGGAATATTAGAGTCCTATAACCCGACCAACCCACACCTGAAAAGGAAAAAAAAAGTTAAAATTAAATATTGTATCTCACTTACAAGCAGACACTAGCTAGCTAATCCTATCAGCTCGGAAATCTAGATGTGAGCTTCATGTCTCTAATATTCAGATCATCCTCAATTTCTACCCTAGATGGACTTCAATTTTATTAATAACTACTTAATTATCTCATTCAGTATCTGCTAGTCTAACTTTGTATCCTCTAGTCTAACACGCACATACGCACATGACCCATTCTCTATTTAATTATAAGCTTGGACATAACATCTCTCATTAAGGGTACAATCCTATCAATGACGCCGCATCATTTGATGGTCCAATTTCAAATTCATCAGACAACTTAAAGCTTTCAAACTTTGCAATAAGCCAAGAAGACTATCAATCTGAATATATTTGCTGATGAACTACAATATGCCATCCTTTCTATCGAACCAATATTATCTAAAGAAACATCAATATTATCAAAGCAATAACCTAACATATATAGTTTCCATCACTAATTGAAAGCTACCATGAGTTTAAGTTGCCTCCAAAAATGTTGAAATGCTAAGGAAACAGAAAAAAGAAAGAAAAAGTAAAAGGCAAGATGAATTTATGTCATAGTGACATAGAGGTGGATAGAATAGAAGATAAATACATTTATAAAGTACACAATATTAACATATATACTACCGCATTAATAAAACAATTCCAAGAACCAACCTAAATTAATACAATTACTGTCTTCAAAATCTATCAATCTATGAATTTCAGCTCTGAATCTCTATGATCTACAAGACTACAAACTCTGTCCATAATCCAAAATCAAAATACAGAGACACCAACCAAAAGAAATTAAGATCAGAGAAATGTACAAAAGATTTAATCAATTATATCTTGGTTTTCTCCAAATTTTCTGCTATATGTGCTAAAGATTGTAGATTGCACCTTACAATTGTATCAACAAAAACACAAGTTTCTTCCTTAGTATTCCCTGTTGGAACATCAACAACGTAAGATTCAACAACTATAGTCGTCTCATGATCTTCATCATCCACCGTCCGATGAAGTGTCGTAACAGATCGATAATTATTCAACCGATGATCACCACCAACTACACTAAAACTCATAACATAATTTTCATCATCCAATATTTCTAACCTCTCTATACTTGAAGCTGCAGGTAAGCCTGAAATTACGTGTACTTCACGTAAAGAACCAACTTGTCCGTCTCCGACGATAAGTTGGCAACTTTTTAAGAAGTGTTTGTATGTTTGTGGATTGTCGAAGCGGCGTACGGTGGACCATACGGTGTCGATGGTGGCGGAGATGGATTGTACTACGGCGGAGCAACACTGCTTGGGTGCCACAGCATGGGCGTGGTAATGTATAAGGTTGTTAGGGATAGAGATATTATTATTGGTTATGGGAATTATTATACGTGTAGGTTGTTCAACTGGTTGTTTGTGGAAGTTTCCGGCGTGTGTGGTGGTGGATGTGGTGGTGTTATGGTTGATTCGGTGGAGTTGTATGCTTGAAGTCATGATGATATCTTTCTCTCTATTTTTTCTCTAACTATGTTAGTTCCTTTTGAGAGAGAGGTGATAATGGAGTGTGTGTATATACATATATATATGGAGGTACATTAAAAAAAAAAATACGAACACATTGAATCTCTCATGCACTTTATACAGCATGGTTTTAAATTTTAACCAGAGATGAATATGAAACTTGTTTGGTAAAGTTTTTTTACACATTCAATGAATTTTAACTCCTATAACAGGATATATAGCTCCGTTTGTTTATATTTTTTGCGGAGATTTTTTTAGAAGTTTTTGGGTGAAAAACTGTTGTTTATAGCATGTGACCAAAATTTAAAAAAAAAGGTCTTAAAAGCCGGTTTTTTGAGAAATTTTATATATTTCACTCACAAAACTTCAAATATTTTTTCAAGTGAAATGTATGTCCAAACACAATTTTAAGTTTCAATTTTTTTTAACTCAACTTCAAAGACTTAAATTCTCAAATTTCAACCAAATTTATGTCCAAACACTAGCTATAGTTAGCAGTTTTCTCACGTTACCATATCATGAATCTAAGGATTTATTTGTTGTTACTTTATAGAAATTGTGAATTTTTTTTATACCTACCATCAATGAGTAAACTTAAACCTTAAGTAATATTTGATAAGCATTAATTAAAAATCCAGTAAATTGAATATGGTAAGCAATTCAACTATTACAAGTTTAGAATTACTGATAATATAAAGGAGAGTAATATTTTTAGTGTGTATAACTTTGATTTAAAAAAAAAACATGATTTCAACACACGCAGGTACATACAGTAGTGCAGAAAAAAAATTTAACAATGTGCATTATATACATCCATTTATTACTTAATAAATAATTAGGTGATATGAATTTATACTTTAAAATTTAAATACCATAATTAAATTTCATAATTTGGTATAAATATTGAGTGCGTGTAATTATTTACCGATACGATGTTGACCCTTACCAAAGTTTTACTTGAGGATAAATACAAACTTATTATAGCTGGTCACTTGACGCTGGTAAAAGTTCAAAAGAGCGTCTCCGTGTTTGACGGAGTGGATGAACATACTCCAAAAGAGAATGATCTTTGTATGGAAATAAAATAATTTATAGTGCCTTAAATGAAGGGAATATTGTCAAATTACTATTAAACTTAAACGAATTACCTACTATGGGGAGTACTATTTAGTTTCGAGACACCCCAAAAGACTAAAGTGCTAAAATAAAATGAAGAAAGTATATATAAGAGCAAAACAATTCTACGTGAGAAAATAATTTAACTTAAATATTTTACTTTAATTTAACTTAATTCACACAAATATGTATGAGTTATATTAAAATAGAAGTTTCAAAATATCATTTTTTTTTATACTTTGTGTCAAGTTAAATTATGTAATTTTTTTGGTAACAGTGGGAGTACTATATATATATATATATATATATATATATATATAGATAAGGAAGAGGGGGGAGGGGCAGAGAAAGGAATAAAAATCTTTGTTGTGTGCTAGTTTGATCTATCCTCGGAGAACAACACTTTTTAAAATAAAATTAGAGAGAGAATTGGTGTTATTAGCAAAGTGCTTACGCTATAGGGCCATGCAAGTGGATGATCAAGTTGCTAAAAACTAGAGTGTCTGGAATCCAACAACTCCCCTACTTTCCTATAATTACGTTACCTAGCTACCAGTCAATCTGTTATCCGAGGTTTCACGGGAAGTGATCAAATAGAGCGGTTTTACGTCAAATAGCCTGCAAAGATTATACGGTAGCAATCTTCTAATTGAGCTGAGTTTAATGAATGAATTTTATTATAAATGTAATAATCACATCAGCGCTCAACCAAGCTGAGTCAACTTGGCTCGGCCCAGCTCGAGCTTGACAAATTCGATTTTCGACTAAGCTGAGGCTAGTTGGGCTGAACTTTGACAAAGCTAAGCCAAGTTGAGTTTGAACAAAATCGAAGCGAACCGAATCAAGGTGAAATATAAGCAAGGCGAGCTACGATTCTAGCCGTTTAATCAGTTCAATGTGCTAGCTTCTTGTTAACTGAACAAGTAACAATGTCGAGGACACCCTTCAGTGATACTTTTTATACTTACATATATTGTTAATGTGCAACTATTCTCATCACACCCTTCAGTGATCTTTATCCTTTTCACAAGTTTTTATTGATTGTTTAGCTTACAACGGGGTAAAGCCGTAAAGGGTGTTTATCAACTGATCAATTACTCCTACTATATTATCTAAGATACGGGTTCAACGGATGATTAAACATATAATGTGCACAATTAACAAATATTTGTTCGAATAACTTCTAATTAATTTGTTATAGAAAGTATATACATATATCATAATAGTTGGTTAACTTCATAACAATTGTGATATACATAAAATAAGATTGATATTAATTATAATACTCCATTATATAAATAGAAGTATTAGGTTTGGTCTCGGTTTGATGTTTCTTTTAATTTTGATATATTCTTACATCATATAGGCAAGTATACTAACAGTTAAAAGTAGAATTAATGTTTCATGATGGCTTAATGTATACGGAATCTTTATATAATACTACACTAGAAGCTATCTTTTAGTAACTTCAGTCATCAGATTGATTCTTTTTCATCAACAGCCATTTAAAAAATATGAAGATCAAAGCTAGTCAGTTTAATTAACTAATATTCGTACAACTTTTAACTTTAACTGTAATTACCTAGAAGTCTTCTTTTCTGACCTTGCTTCATTCCCTACCCACTCTTCCTCAAATTGACCCCTCTTTCCCTTCTTTTTTTTCTCGTAATTTACATGGTGTTCGTCCAAGAAAGTTACCTATATACCATCAATGGGTGGTATGAGATAGTGTCTCTTCACCCTTGTCATATTCGTTAAACAGATATCAAATTTAAATTTTGAAAATGAGAACTTCTTGATTGAAAGCGTTTTACCCCTAATGAAATTATTCAGTACAAATTTAAATTAATTGGACTAGTAAATATCATATGATTGGTTAAACAAAAAAATTACAGTATTAGTAGTACTATAAAAGATCCACCAACTTCCATATGTCTTTCTAATGGTAGACTAGCAACAACTTTTTTATGCAACTTGCCTAATTGCTATAATATTATTCTCTGGGGTCCTTACAGTAAAACTTTCAGAGACCAATTGAATAACGTGCTAACAACGTCTTTTCACGTAATGTCATTCACCAGTCACCACCCTCCCAAAATTTGTAGTGATAGTGAAAATATATAGGTACCGACACATGATATATCGGTTTGCAGAAATTAATATCTCAAAAAAATATTGGTCAATCGAAATAATAAAAAATCTAAATCACGTTGATGATTGGAATGCTCATATTTTTAACAAACATGAGTTGTTTCTTCTTTTGGCTGAATAAAGTCATTTTATTGAAACGGAAGTGAAATTATTATAGCAAGGGACTGAACGAAATGTCGGTCCCGGAACAGTTTTAGTATAACTTTTCCTATACGACAATTTACCATTCAAATTCAGCAATTCTCTACATAAAAGATATAGAAAACTTACTAGCGTTTGTAAGTAAATACTTTCTTAAGAGTATAGCGAGTCGAACTTATCGAGCTATCGTTTACATTTCTGACGTCTACTACAGCCCTTCAAATTCTGCTGTACGCAGAATGGATGTGGAGAAAAGAGTAGAGAGGATGAAATTAAAAATGTCCATCTGAGATCTGTTAGTATATGCACATTTAAAATTTTAAATTTGATCTCCATTTTAGTGGAATAAGGTTGACATATATTTCACCTTTCTCATATCCCACTCACTGTTTATGTTGTTATGAGTTTAATATTCAAGTTTTTGACACTAAATATTTAATCCAAACTCCTAATTTCAAAAGCATAATATGTTTGGACCAAAATTGCGGGATACAATTGAATCTTGTCCAACATGCTAGCCGCGCCCTTGATTGAGATCATGGCCATGGATTGCTCATGAGTAATTAATAAGCAGAGAAATATTCTCTTTTTAACTACTCCATCCGTTTAAAAAATGATGAACCTTTTCACTTTTTGAAAGTCAATTTGACTAATCTTTGAACCTAAATTAGACTATATTAAATTAATATTTTCAAATAAAAATTTGCATATTCAAAAACTATACGAAAAGTACTATAACATGCAACTATTCGCATATTAATATGATGAAAAGAATCATCTTAAATTATTGGTCAAAGTTCATCCAGTTTGACTCTCGAAAAGCGAAAAGGTTCATCCATTCTGAAACAGAGGGAGTATATGATATTCAAAATTCATTGTTCTGAATCACATGCGTTTAACTCATCGTAAAATGTAAAATCTCTCTATCGAAAGGCTGTACATAAGTTGAAGAATAAAAACTAATGCGTAGATAGTTTGCAAAGAGTGGATGTACTGTCACTACTAAAAAAACCGTCATTTTCGACCGCCGAATCGGTCGAAATTCGGTCGACCTATCGACCATATTTCGACCGATTGCGGTGGTCGATAAAATTTAGGTAGAAATTCAAGTATCGACCGAAATTCGGTCGAAGGTCGACCGAGATTCGACCGAATTTCGGTCGATAGGCCTTCGACCGAATTTCGGTCGAAGTGTATTTCGACCGAAATTCGGTCGAAGGTCTGGTAATTTTTTTTGACCAACTTTCGACCGAAAGTCGGTCGAAAACCTGTAAAAACCTGCAACATAAAAGCTGAAATTAGGCCTATACCACCTGTAAACACGCAGAAAAACCAGTCCTCAAAACATTCATAAACGCTGTTTAAACAAGGCTAACAAAGCCAAACAATAGTTCGTTCAAGTTCTACAATATTCAAACAAACTAAACAAATAGTTTAAAGTTCAACTTTCACTACTAATGGCTAGAAGCCGAACTAGACCCGGCATCAGACTGAGAAGGTGAATGGTGGCTATGTCTGCTCTTGCTCTTTCCCTTTCCCGAGCTATCACGCCTTCCTTTACCTTTTCTTTGGTTCCTGAGGATCTGTTGCATCATTTCATGCATTTCTCTTTGATGCGCCTCCTGTGATGCGCGCATCATTTCATGCACTTCTCTCTGATGCGCCTCTTGTGCTAAGCGCATAGCTTCATTTTGCTTTCTCAGTTCTTCGATCTCCGCTTGCATCTGTGTCATTTCTGGAGCGGGAGCAGAGCTTGCTGGAGCACTTGAACACGAGCCCAAATAGTTCGATTTATGCTTGGCAGATGAATACAGTGTTCCAATGCCATAAGCTGAACCCTTCTTCACCCCTCCGACCGCTTCCAACCATAAGTTGGTTTCTTGCTCGAGCGTTAGCGGTGTTGGGGTACTGCTTCCGCATTCAGATTGCTGAGTCGTAGTCCAGTCCTCAAGGGCCTTTGTAGCTTTTTCCTGAAAAACATAAATATATCAACGGCTATATGGGTGAAGTTTTAAACTTGAAGGATTGGCGCGACTTTAGTTTAAATTTAAGTACTTACCCAGGCCTCTTGTGCTCGGGGCTCGACCCATGTTTCTCCGCCCTTTTTATCTTTCTTGATATGACGGATCTTATGCATTTCAGAGAGCGGAATAGTCCGATTTTGTTGCTTTTCCTACAAATTAAAGAAGAGAAAATTAGATAGATAGAAAATTTACTATTATAGTAATTCTTATAAATTAAATTACTTTACCAAGCGCATCTTCTGCGTCGCAGCGCTAACTGCGCCGCCGGTATGCAGCGATCCACCCTTAGTAGATGCCCGAGCTTTCTTCCCTTGCTCGCTCTTCCTCTGAAATTCTGGAGTACCCCAATACTGCAGCAGCTCTCTCCATTGATGATCATAGAGGAAGCCGGGCATTTTCCCATTTTTGCGCGCATTGTACATTGCGTTCTTGTACACATCCGCGCATTTCTTAGGGAAGTTACAACGGACTTTATAGTCCAGAGCCGGATGCCACTTACACTGAACCTGCAATATTCATCAAAATATTTTATTTAAACATAATCATTAAGAAAACCTGCAATTAGTGAAAAATGTTATGCATATTTATCACCTCAAAAGCTTGCATTATCTGTTGCTTTACATGAGGGGGCACAGCGCCCCAGGATGGCCATGATTCCTTCCATTGAGATTTCATGCATTTCGTCAACACAGGAGTAGCATCAGTGTTGGGGCAAAAGCTACGTAAAAAAACAGACGGGTTAATAGAAATACTAACATTTAAAAGCTTACTGCTAAATAGATAAGAACTTCATAAATACTATACTTACCCCTTATCCCCCTCGGGATAAATAATCAAACGCCCGTCTTCCCAAGTGCCAGGCTCACCGATGTAATATGGCGATCTGGGATCATAGTACGGAATCTCCTGCTGTACCGAAGGGCAGGTAGGGCTAGATGGGTCGGAAGGCGGCTGAGTCGACCCAGACGGACTAGTGGACTGTGTGGGATCGCCTAGTCCGGGAACGCCCTGGGATGGACCGTCCTGGCTCTCAGTCATGTCATAACTACTGAAGTGATGCCTCCAACCAGTATGGCTCGGAGGCATGCCAGGTGGTCTGAAAAAATCCGGACTGTATCCGGCAGGTGCTCCTGTAGGAAGCGAATGCGGCACCTGGGACATGCCGGGCTGCCTGAAAAAATCTGGACTTTTTGCTGCTGGTGCTCCTGTAGGAAGGTGATGCGGCACCTGAGAGGTAGGAGTCTCCTGTGCCGGCTCACCTGAAGGCTCACATGCCTTTCCTTTCCCCTTCCTTCTTGAAAACACTAGAGGGGGAGGACTGTCCTGTGCCGACTCACGTGAAGGCTCAGCTGCCTTTTTAGTCCCCTTCTTTCCTGAAAAAATATTCTTCATTCCTGTTGACACATTCATTGCACAAAAATTAGGCGGGTTGAATAGATTAAATAAACACATTCATTGCAAAAAAAATAGGCGGGTTAAATAGATTAAATACACACATTCATTGAAAAAAAATATAGCACGGGTTAAATAGATTAAATACACACATTCATTGAAAAAAAATATAGCACGGGTTAAATAGATTAAATACACACATTCATTGAAAACAAATAGGCGGGTAACATAGATTAAATACACACATTATCTTCTTAGTAAACAAAAATCTTGACCCAATCATTGTAAACAAAAATAGTGAATACAAATATCTTCGTATGTTTATAATTAAAAAATTACATTAAACTAGTAAATTACTTGTTTGATGAAATGCCCCAAAGAAACAATATTATCTAATAACACCCTATTAATTAATATTATCCAAGCAATTCAAAAAAACAAAAGCTTATTCGTTTTAGGCATAACATGTTCATCTTCTCAACAATACCAAGGCAAGAACACATTGCAAACAAAACTACCAAACAATACGAATTCAACTACAACAATTCCAAACAACACAAACCTAACTTTGTAATAGCTAACAACACCAAACAAGTTGTTCAACATCAACTATACTACAATAAGCTTTGCTAACTAATAAGTAACTAAATATGCAACATTAAATATGCAAAGTTACAAAATAATTATAAAGTTAATTAAATTCGGAATAAATTAAAAAAAAAAAAGTACCTAAACGTTGATTTATGCTCCTATAACACGTACAATTGAATCCCCACTGCTTATATGCTTCAAAACTACAAAAAAAATTGAGTTAAAAAGTTAGGGTTCAAGTTTTACAAAGTAATTAAAGTAACCCTAAAATTAAAAATTTACCTTGAATTTGTTGTTATGGGTAGTGATTAGGAGGGTAGATTGTGTTTAAGTGTTGATTTTGGGGGTGGGTTTGGGTAGATTTCGGGTTTTTTGAGGTTTGGGGGTGTTTAGAGAGAGAGAAATGGTTGGGGAAGAAGAAGAAAATGGAGGAGGAGGGCTCACTGCCCTAGTTATCATCGCGTGGGTCGACCGCCACATCGACCGAAATTCGGTCGATAGCTTTTGCTGAAATTTTTTTGTTCGACCGAAAATCGGTCGAACACGTATTTCGACCGATTTTCGGTCGAACATTTTCAGGAAGTGAACTGTTCGACCGAAAATCGGTCGAAATACGTGTTCGACCGATTTTCTGTCGAAATAGCGTAGTCGAAAATTCCGGTTTTTTTAGTAGTGTGTGTAAACTTATTGCCGATGAATGAAGCTTTTGAAAACTGCTAAAAGACGAAATGAGAGACATGCAAAGCCAACAAGTCATGTCTTTTTATGCGTACGTTCTTCAAAGCCAATTTGATCAGTTCGGCTAAAACGCAACATGTAGTGTTTTATCACTTAATTAATTCCACCATATATGCATATTTGTTCATTTTTTTCAGTTTTTGGAATTATTTAAGCAAGTCATACTACTTTGATAATGGTAGTCATCCCATTTGGGGATATATATAATAAAAGATTTCTGCTTCTTCTGCATTCGACTTGAGGTTGAGGATTGTCATATTAATTTTGAAGATATATACTAAAAGTTCTATAGATATCAACTTGTTTTTTAAATTGTCAACTTGTTTGATTTTTCTTCCCTTTCTTCGAGAGGAGTTTGGTGTCGGGATGGTAGGGGGGAGGTTCTGCAGTACCTTAACTAGGTGTTCAAAGAAATTGTCATTGAATCAACAAGTTGCAATTAATTTCGTATACAAACAAATGAAGATGACTAAAGCTATTTCCATTTGTAGACAAAAGTCCAGCTACAATTTTGTATACTGTTAGATTTTTCTTGAAATAAATAGCAATTGGGTAATATTTAAGATTTTATAACAAGTTGAGTACATTGAACATAGTAAGTATCACGAGATTCCTGCATTCACAGATGACTCCGCACAATAAATTAAAAAATGGATCATTTGCAAAAGAAAACTAATTAAGGGTTGAGCTTTTGATCGAGTACCTAAAATGATGAAATTGTTTAGTACATCCTAATGAATTAGAAATCTTGAAATCTTCTGCTTGACTCTATTTATGGCAATTTGCATGTTAAATAGGGAAATAGAAAGAATAGCACAATTACCCAGTCAAGGAATGAACATAAGTGGAGATAATACAGGGAAGTCCTCCTTGCTTTATTGCAAACTGGAAATTTTTATTCAATTGCAACTTGACATTTATAAGGAGCATTACTTTGGGGAAACACCGATAAAGAAAGTGGTGGATGGATCATGGATGGGATCCTCCACGTTAAAAAGAGGTTTTGATGTTGGATTCTGAGAATGAATAAATTCCTTGTAATGATGCAATGAACACAATGTACAATCGCTTTGATTATTGATTCATGATTCATGGGAAACTTCTCCACCTAAAGTAAAAGAATAGGAACTTCAAAATTTTCAAAAGTACAAAGGCTAACCTTTAAGTCAATCTATGGCTTTGTTTTCATTTTAATACAAACAATACATCTTTGCTACTAGTTGGTGAAGTGATCAGAGGGAAAAAGCCAATTAGAAACTGAGTAATTATTTGATGTAGATGGCCAATATAAAAGAAGGTGGTATTAAAGATGGATTATATTGCAGCCAATCTCTCATTAACCTTTTTTTTTCTTTTTTCCTTTTCCTTTCTCCTGTTCTCCTCTATTAAATTTGTTTGGATCTTTTTTCGAGAAAGACAAGTTAACAAGAATACTTCTCTCAAGTTATGGTACTGACTTTCACAGATGATGATGCTCCATTCATTTCAAACCTTTCTTAAATTTCTTTTGCACATACTATCATTTAGAAAACAGTCATTTTGATCCCTAGTATGTGAAGGCGTCATTTCAAAGTAAAATCCTACGCCTTTAATTTGTATCAACTTTTTGGAGCCTTTCTTGATACTAGAGTTTGTAGTTCTTAATTGGGCTATGTCCTTCAGCTTATTGGTATTAGGATTCTTGGGCATTGCTGAAACAACTATGCCTTTAAATCCTAGCCTGTTAGTATATTAGGAATGAAATAAGGCCCATAAGGACAACATTGAGCAACATAGCTTGTGCCTTGTAGCCTGTGCAGGCAGTCCAAGATGTGCATGACATATAACGACCAGTGATATCTTCGTCTTCTGTCATGAAATTAATCTTTTACTATATGTTTCGACACCATTCATTTAATTGACTATAACGACAATAAATTACGTTTCAATTCTAAATAAGGTGGAATTAGGTAATTCGTTTAGTATACAATTTCCACTGGAGTATTTCTACTGTTACGACAGAGGCAATAAACACTGAACCTGAGTGTAAAAGCTCCACCACACTGGATGAGCATTCTTTTTCACTTTGAAAAGTTCCCTTTAAATGATACGGAGCTGGTCTCATAAAAAGACTCTTTTCAATAACTATTAGACCCCCTATGCTGTCCAGGGCCATAGGAGTGTAAACACTTTATACATCAGTACAATCTTTTTTATTAATCTGGAATCTCCTCAGTTATCACTTGAGTTGCTGGGGGTTTGGCATTGTCCCCTACCTTGTCTATTAATATCTAGTAAGCGAATACATGCAGGAGGATGATATAAAGCCTTACCTCCTCAAAACAATATGTGAATTGGACTTATCCAATTCCTTACACCTTGTCAGCTTACCAAAACCATATCTTATCTTAGGGTAACAATAGCACACAAATGTACACTTGTGCCTAGTGTTATTAGAACTATAACTAGGATTACATTCTGTCCCAAAAAAAACTGGACACAACCTTCCTGTTACTTCTTATGCAGTTGCACATCATGAACCAAAAAATTAACCGCCTTTTTGCCCTGTCTGATTCGAAAAGTTGTCAAGCCTATTTGAGCCATTCTCATAGCACATCTAACTTGAGCAGGAAGCTCATAAACTTCATAAAACAAATTTTGATGAAAGTTGAAATGCAGCTCCATACTTGGCTAATGAGTCCGCTACTTGGTTAGCCATCTAAAGATAAACTAAAATCTTCTGCTAGAGGATTCAACTTTTCATTTTTTGGATTGATTCTGCTAATCTCCAGGGTATTGAAATATTACCTTTAAGCAAATTGACAACCAGTACAGAATCCAAGCTCTACAATAATACCCTGCATATTCCTTCCCACACACCAATCTATTGCATAAGATGCTGCTTCCACTTGCTGCACAATTGTTAGTGCAGAATTGAAGTGCTTTGGCAAATGCCAAAATCAACACACCATTTCTGTTCCTAACAATCCCTCCTATGCCTACAGTTTTCATTAGCCAAAATAAACAGGTTGTTGAAGGAATTAACACTACACAGGGAGCAAGAGGCACAAAATCAAAGAAAAGCACTAGTAGTCACTTCAAGTGAAGGGGAGAAAACAGCTAAGGGAATTGCAGACTACAAGCACCACCAGTCCTAACTCAGAATATGTTTCAGAGTTTAAGCCAGCACAACTGTGATGATGAAACATCTAAGAATAGTTCCAGTTCTAATAAGGAAGCTGAATCCGTGACTCCAGTCTATTCAATCCCTCTATACATTAGCACTTGAGAACCTTTTTTGACCATCACAGTCGTGATAAGTCTAACTATGTCACCACACATCTTCTCTGTCCCTGCAACGTTGGCATTAATGCAATCTCTGTTTGGCCATCGTACATGATAGTGCTCCCGGTGTCTGAACAGGTAACATGATACTCGCAGAACCTTACCCCAATACTACCATTCTGTCCAAAGGAATTTAGCTCTACATCTTGTATTTATGTTCTAGCAAACGTTCTTTCTGTAGACTCGTTGAAAACCAGAAACACAAATGCATCCAGATGCTATTTCACACAGGGCTAAATTACTTTCAGCCACTCTTACATCCACAAATGCATCCAGATACTATTTCACACAGTGCTGAAGCTGAATTACTTTCAGCCACTCCATCCGGTGCAACTTGTTCATTCACAAGCTATTCAGTTTTTATGAAGAGGACGACACCGGTGGATTAATGTTTGAGAAGCTATTGCATTTCCATATCAAAATGCATCTCGAAGCTACTAGAAAATACTAAGAGTTTCTTCACACAGCTTCTTCTCGTAGGACCTTTAAGTTTCTTCAACGACACTATGCTGATAACCGTTATCACTTGATACGTGCAACGGTTCCTTTGATTCCCCTTTTGGATATGAGGGGATGTATCCTACTTTTATTACTAGTACATCGGCCTCCAACTAACAAGCTCCACCGTCAGTGGTGTCGATGACTTTAAGCGCAAAGCACAGATAAAACATACTTTATCATACAGAAAAGCATAAATAAAGAAAAAATATAGTCTCTGTGACGCGAAACCAATATTTATAAGCGTGAATAACAGTATATAAATGAAAAAATTGGAAAAACTTTATTCTATCGATCAATCATATCGCCTCTTCAGAAAGTCCGCTCACTGAAAAGTCAAGTATGGCTTGGGCACTTGATATCGGTGAAGCCAGCAATGTTTTGCGCCTCGCTTCACGACTTATATAACAAATTTAAAGGAGCCTTAACACCACCACCATTCATATAAACTCGGGTAATCACATAGAACTGTAACAACGTCAAAACATACTTCACAGTTTTGATAACAACATTACAGCACAACAACGCTCAAACAGGATTTAGCTCTTTTTCTGCATCTAGGATATCCATTCACAATCTGGTTGTGTGGTGATCCTACATCAAAAATGCCCAGTTACAGGTATGCCCAACTAGACATACATAGCCAAACAGTACAAGCAAAAACACAACAAACTGACATGGAATTTTCTAAAATTTAACAGCAGTAACTACTAGTAGTAAGAGTAAAAACACAAGAACCTAGTCAAACAGGCATAACCATGAACTTTACACAATACCATGCATTCTCTCTTTTATTATCTGGTACGAAGACCACCACCTTGCAAATATTAGCGAGCTAACCACCCAATGTTAGAACTGTACATGAGAATTTTGTTTTGTTCTATTCAACAGCAGCTGAATTCTCTGAACCAAAAACTTAGCAAGAATTAGCTATCCGTTGGTAGAAAGGAAAGGGACTATCATACCCCAAAAAAGGAAAAGAATTTACTACATATATCCTATTTTTTCCACTTCCTTTAAATCAAAAGAAGAAACCTCACTAACTGAAAAGGTAAAACATTCAAAACTCTGATCACTGCATAAATTCTGCAACCGAGCAAACAGCACTACGTCCTAGTCCAAACTTCAACATTTCATTCAGAAATCCAGGAGTCCCAAGTCATCCAAACTGAAGTTGAAGTCCTCCTGCCGGCCTGGTCTCAAAAAATCAAAGTCATAACCATCCATAATAGGCACCTGCTGATCCTTCTGTTGCAGATCTTCCAACTGTTTACCATCTGAATTCTGCAGCGGATATGGAAGATTGGAGAACAGGTCATCGTCATAGGCAGCATTCTGCAACTGATATGAAACATTCGGCTTTTGATTATTGTTGTAGGCATGTTGCTCTTGTTGGAGAGGAACAGAACCAGAAACTTCATTGGAGGTGGGGGCATCCAGCGGAGTGGAATCTAACACGCCTAATAGCTCTTCTACATCGAACATCTCATCATCCCAACACACGTTGTCATGACTACTTGCTCCATTCTTGAGCTGATCATAATCAAAGGTGATAAAAGGCTCCTCTTTAGCCTCAAGTATCTCTTTTTCACCCCAAACTCCCTTAGTCTCGTCCTTCGTTACCTCTTTCATTGAGCTCAAAGGCGTTCCAGCTTCGTATAAAGCAGACTTCGTAGTTGATTCACTTTCCCCATCTTCATGCTTTATCTTAGGCACATCGACCCTGCATCTCAACTCATCGGCTGGATATACCTCAGAGACACTTGAGCCTGTTGCGGAATCAGATCCGGACACCGTAGGCAACGAAGAATCATCCTTAGACCACTCATTCGATGAAGGGTAATCAGGGAGATTCAGCCTTGCACAAGGACCATACATTGCCCTTGCAGCTTCATCATAGGCGAGAGCTGCCTCAATTGCTGTACCGAAAGTACCCAACCAAAGCCTGCTCCCTCTATGAGGTTCCCGTATCTCAGCAACCCATTTACCCCATGTTCTTTGCCTAACACCTCTATACTGGCACCGCGAATTGTCAGGCCCTCCTTTACCTTTCATACATCCCTTCTTTGATCCTTTTGCAGGAACTTTACGCACCAGCTTTTTTCCATCATCACTAGTCAAATCTAGTTTCTCATTGAACTCTTTCCATTTAGCAATTGTTTGTGCTACATTCTTCGGTGCATCCTTTCTACTCCTTGATTTCTGCTTTCTGGCATAATCTAAGGGTAGAGAAATCATATTTGTAGCTTGATCAACAATAGCCATATCGCTATTCCTGTAAATAAAGGACAAGATAATTGTCAGATATCAATCATATGATACTTTTACCACATCATGAAGAATTTTTTACATTATCAGTACTTTTACCAGACTATCGAACTAGTAATTCTCAATTACCTAACGAATGCGAATATATTTTTTACACTGTCAGTGCATCAGACGTTATTGACTTGATCTCTAATATATTTATAGACATGGTAAGCAGACACCAATACTACAACTAATCCTAGCAGCAGAAGCCTTGCCGAGCAAGTAAAGGAATTTGTCTAGATTCTTTGCACCTTATAATATAAAAATATTTCCTTACTCAGCAAGAAAAATTCTATGCTCCCTCAAATAAAAAGGAATCTCTTTTCTTCGTGACCAAGTAACCTATTTTGCTTTCAACCAAACTACTTCAACACTATTGTACATTCACATGGGACCAAAAAACAAATAATAATGTAGTTTTATACTGAACAATGGTCAGGCCACTTAACACGTTCCCATACGCAGATCTTACCCCTACTGCCTCGAATGAAGTAGAGAGGTTGTTTCTAAAAGACCCTCTGCTAGCAGGACAGTTTCAGTACAAATCCCGAAAACAAATCCCATTATATTCTAAACCCTAATCAGCAACAACTAATGAATTCAAAATAATTTCAAACGTAACCCATAAAGACTCAAACTTTAACAAGAACCTAACATAAAGACCATATTTAACAATTAAAAAATCAAATTTTAATTGCACCCCAGATAAATATAAAGGATAAAATCAACATACCTTGTAATATTTTCAGAAAACTTCACCAAATCCACCTTCTGTTCAAGAATCTCTAATATCAAAAATACTTTTTCTTTTCTTCTTCAAAATCTATATGAATAAAAGAATATTTTTAACAAATCAAATTATTTGGAACACTGAGTATACTGTTATCGAGAATAGGCTTTGTTTCTTGGACGTTAAGAGAGAATCAGTAACTTTGAAGGGATATTTATAGACATCATGAGATATTTAATTAATATCTAGTGATTATAAATATTGTGACGTGGCATGATTTTGATTGACTCGTGGCTCTTTGACTACCGCGGGATTTGACACGTGTCAGTAGAAAGTTCCCGAACCTATCGGTTTCCCTTTTCCTTTATGGTGAAGATTTCTTGTTTTGTTTTATTTTTGGACTTTGGATTAAGAGTTATTACGATGGTGCCATTGAGTTTTCGAGATTGGTCTACTGTAATAAGTAATTTGTAATTATTGCCTACTTCTAGGAGCCAACCTATATTGCAAGTTAATATTGGCCAGTTTTTTTTTTTTTGGCCAAATGAAAATAATTTTATTCAACCATGTAAACATGAATACAAGTCAACCTTTTTGGACTCTAAGGTTGAACCACTAATTGTCACTATCCTCATCTAGGATTTACATTGAAGCAGATTCTAGACAGGATACCCTTTTAGTAACTCTAATACATTTTTCCATTTTCCTATCGTTTGTCCTCTTATATGCAATTCTAAACTAATCTCCCTTATAAGTTGCACTTGAGTCTTCTTTTTTATCCTGGAATCGTCCGGTATTCCTTTCAACCCAAATGTGATACACTGTAGCTGAGAATAGAAAGCCCAGAATATTTGCGTGACCACTTTTCCCTTTCACTTTCTGCGATATCCAATCAACCTCTCCCGCCCAGCTTTTAATCTGTCTGTGTATGCCCAGCCACTTCAGTAGTGTTTGCCATATATTCCTTGAGTAATCACATTCAAACAGTAGATGCTGCAAGGATTCCTTTTGTTGAGTTTCACACAGCACACAATTTTGATCCACTGTAATTCCCCATTTTGCTAACCTCTCGACTGTAGCTAACCTGTTTTGGATGGCCAACCACAGTATGAACTGGTGCTTTGGTAGCACATATCTAACCATTGTAGCTGCTTTCCAATTAACTTTTGTCATCTGTGGGATGAATCCCAAATAACACTTCTTGATGCTAAATTTCCCTTGAGTTGTGAACTTTGTTAAGCTTTGTATTGGTCCAGCTTGTGTGAACCAATCTCTAGCATCAAATATCTTCCTGATAATCCAACAAGCTTGGGCTGGTATCTTCATAGCGTCCAGGTCTTGTTTCTTGATGTAGAAGGAATGCACCCATTGCACCCATAGGGTGTCTTTCTTTTGTGATAGTGCCCATAACAGCTTGCTTATTGCTGCCCTGTTCCATTTGTAAAAGTCCAAAACATTCAGTCCACCCGCTGATCTTGGTAGGCACACCTTTGCCCATGCCACCAATTTCCTTTTAGATATGTCATTTGTTCCAGTCCACAAGAAAGTTCTGCAAGCAGTTGTTATCATATGCAGTACCTTCTTTGGGAGTAGGAACACCTGAGCCCAGTAAGTTTGGACCTCAAATAAAACGCTCTTGATCAATTGAACTCTGCCGCTATAGGACAAGAGTTTGGATGTCCAGCATCTGATTCTTGATATGATCTTTTCCACTAGGGGCAAACACTGGTGGATATTGAGCTTCTTTGAAGATAAGGGAACTCCAAGGTATTTGAATGGTAACTCCCCCAATGTGAAGTGCATCTCATTGACAACTTCCTCTACAAAGCTGGTAGGTACTCCAGCTATGTACAATGCACTCTTTTCCATGTTTGCTTGAAGTCCTGATACTTCTGAGAAATGGGTGAAAGCTTGTATGAGAAGAGTGATTGATGTTTTATCAGCTCTGGCACACAAGAGTAGGTCGTCTGCAAAGCATATATGTACCAGTTTCATTTTCTCACACCTAGGATGGTAATTGAAGCTGGGGTTGTGTCTTAGTTGGCTCAATGTTCTATGCAAATACTCCATGACTAACACAAATAAGTAGGGGGACATTGGGTCCCCTTGCCTGAGACCCCTTTTTGCCTGAAATGGTTCTGTCAAATTACCATTGATCAATAACCTATAACTGACAGTTGTAACACATCTCATTATCCAGTTGATGAATTTATGTGGGAATCCAAAAGCAGTCAACACCATTTGCAGGAAACCCCATTCAACAGAGTCGTATGCCTTTCTGATGTCTACTTTGATTATGCACCTTGGTGACACGCCCTTTTTCCCATATCCTTTGACCAGCTCATGTGCTATCAGCACATTGTCAAGAATATTCCTATCTTTTAAAAAAGCTGATTGTGATGAGCTGACAAGATAATTGGCCACCCTCTGTAATCTAGCTGTTAATATCTTGGCTATTACCTTGTATATTGATGTGCAACAAGCAATTGGTCGGTACTCCTTTACAAAGTTTGGGCTGGGTATTTTTGGGATTAGAGTAACAGTAACACAATTTATACTTTGAAGCATTTTACCATTTTCAAAGAATTGAAGAATGGCTTTTGTTACCTCCTCTCCCAGAATTGTCCAGTATTCTTGGAAGAATTCCGCAGGGAATCCATCCACTCCAGGTGACTTGTCTTTTGGTAATGCTTTCACAGCTTGAGATATCTCCTTCTCTGTGACTTGTTGAATTAACATATGTTGTTGGTGAAGCTTCAGCACAGGTCCATCTCTTGCAATAGTGACATCAATGCCTGGCATTTCTGAAGTTGAGCTTCCTAGTAGCTCCCTGAAGAAAGATATAAACTCTTGTTGAGGATTAATATTGGCCAGTTGATAATGGTAACTTGCTAATTACGTTACGGCTAACATTTTTATTATTACTTCCGACCCGCTATAAATATTTAATATTTCATTTTTATTATTTATTAAAAATATATTAAATTTTGTGTGTACTTTATCTGATTGTCTTTATTTACTCATCTCCATAATCAAAATTGATCATTAATCCTCTTTTATCTCTTTAATTGCAAGGATAAAATTGAAAAAATGCCACTAATTTTATATTAAAATTCTAAAGAGACTTAATTTAGTATACGAAATAAGGGAAAATGAAATGTTAATATGGGACGGAGGTAGAAGTAAGTAAAATAAAATGAAGGTTACGATCTTGTTTTGGATCTGAAATTGCTGATATGTGTGTTTAGTGTAGAGAAGATTTTTAATCTGGAAAAGTCATTATTTGTACTATTCTATTTGTTTGATCTAATATATAAGGTAATATATTTCGTTTAGGTTTGCACACCTTGGTGATTCTAATCTTAAATTAATTAAAAAAATAAGTTAACGGCTAGCATAAAATTAACCAACTCTTGACTAAACATAATATAAATATTGTTATACCACGTAAGATAATGTATCATGATAATGCTTATTATTAAAGTTTTCTAATATGCCTAAGTGTTTATTCAAGTAAATAACTTGTATTAACTTGAAATATTTGGAAGTAAAACAACTTTATCTATAAGCATTCGAAGGAAGCTATTTTATCTTCTTTTTTCTTTGAGAGATTTATTATATGAAAGTTTGAGGTGGGAATCGAGGTAGATATGATTCAGGTATGTAAAAAGTATGAACATAGATGTCCAAATGAGATTGGCAGTGATCGGTCTAAAAAAAGGTAAAAGAAAATGAATTTGGTAAGACAATCAGGGGAGGCCCTAGAAATTGACAAAGGGTTCAAAAAATATTTGACTGTAACACGTGAGATTTAAACATGTGGCTCAAAATAAATTGTAAACGCCCTATACAATTACACTAGCATATGTTCTTGTGTCCACAAGATTCAGTAGTCTGTATATAAACTACAAAACTTGATTTCATCCTATTTGAGTAGTGTAATTTCTCGACGATGGAAGTTCAGTTGAACTCCATGAAATGAGCATAGGTCTACCTCTGAAGGTGTTAGGTAGAACATGACACACCCACAGTTCATCGATATAAAAGCATGTAGATCGAGTAATTGGGTAGAAGATTAATAAGTAAGTAGGCGAGCTTGTTCTCCTTTTAATATGGTAAAGTATGATATTAGAAAGGTAGTCTGAGTCTTCTAGCCATACAAGTTTCTAGGGTACCTTATCTGTTCCTTTATCAATAGTATTTAGTTATTCTAATATTATCCTATTCTTTTATTGTTATTTGTTACCCTTACTATTTTGTAGGCACTAAGTTCCTCTCTACCATATTTGTATTTTAGTATTTACTCTTCATTTTTTAGACTAATTTTCAAAACACTTTTTTATTATCGAGGATCTATCAGGCAGTCTCTCTATCTCTCAGAAAGTAAACATAAGGTTACCGTAGTCAGATTTCATTGGGTGATTTGTTGTTGCTGGTGTGCTAAATGTTTGATTTAAAACGTTACAAATTATTTAAACTTATATCAATTTTACAAAATTATACGACATTATTTTTTTGTCATTTATCAATTCATATTTTTAGCTTCAATGTGATTTTTTATTAACAAAATGTGACATACTATATATCATATCCATACTTCAAGATATGATGTTCAAATAGAATAATTTTTAAAATTTATATATTTATATTACATAAAAAGTATTATCACTATAATTAATAATTTTAAATATTCAAAAAATATATATAAAAAATTTATAGTCAAAGATAAACTTATTTGAATCTCTAATAGTAATTTTGTCATATAAAATAGAATAAATATATGTTCGAGTGGATTAAATTGAACACATGGTAAAGAAAAAAATTATAATTAATATGCCCCCTCCTTATTCTGTATCCTTACGTGACAATTTTTCAAGATTAATCTATTCTTAATAATATAATTTCTATAGTAGAAAAATTTCATAAAAGTATATATTATGTGTAAATTTATTTCCTAAACTATCAAACGCCATCGATTCACCACATAAATGATACAGGCGCAGTAATAAAGATCAAAGCCACGAGTGAGCATGATTCCTCCTAATGATTAAGTGGGGACAACACTATATGATTTCGATATCTGCATGGTTGACACTTATCAATTTGTGAAGCAACTAGTGTATTGCTTTGACGTGTTAATATAGGAGATGTCAGCAGTGACCTTAGCTGATTTTATAAATGGTTCAAGGGCCAAAGGAGTTCGTCAACACTTAGCCTGGCTACTCTTGCGTCGCAAC
This sequence comes from Petunia x hybrida, assembly GCA_037355625.1. Taxonomy (NCBI): domain Eukaryota; kingdom Viridiplantae; phylum Streptophyta; class Magnoliopsida; order Solanales; family Solanaceae; genus Petunia; species Petunia x hybrida. The sequence continues at coordinate 777,374 of JBBBVM010000739.1, read as the reverse complement.
GGATGACGACTTTCCCCATTTAAACACTTGGAAAGCCTGCAGTTTTGTTCATCCTGTCAAATGGTGTACCCAGTACCAATACGTGATGGCTGATGTGGTAAATCTATTTTTCTATTGTCTGTCAGTTTTATGGATTGAATTCAGATTCTAGAGAGATGAGCCGCTAGAAAGAGAAAGTCACTTTTTGAATATGAAAATATTTGCAGGCTGTTAAATAACAACTACATCGACCTAAACTAACAATCAATCCTAAACTACAATAAGTTACCTAATGTTTCTAACTGATTATACTTTAGTCCCACAAGATATTACAATTTAATCCCAATATTTCTAATATTCCCCTTCAAGCTGGAGGGTGAAGAATATTGAACACTCCCAGCTTGCCAAGTAGATAAGAATGTTGAGCTGACCCCAGACCCTTTGTGAATAGATATGCATGTTGGTCTCTGGAGCACACATACTGAGTTACCAAGCATCCCTCCTTCAGTTATTCTCTCACAAAGTGTCAATCTATCTCAATATGTTTAGTTCTCTTATGAAAAATGGGATTAGCAGCTATCTGCAATGCTGCTTTATTATCACAATACAACACTGCTGGTTGTTCCAACCTTACTCCTAGCTCAGTAAACAGTCCAACCAACCAAGTCAACTCTAATGTGGTAGAAGCCATGCTCCTATACTCTATCATTGCACTACTCCTTGACACTGTGCTCTGCTCTTTTGACTTCCAAAAAACTAGAGAATCCCCAAATTATCTCCTAGTAAATGGGCAGGCAGGCAGGCAACCCAATCTGAGTCACAGTACCCCACTATTCTGCACCTCTAATTTTTTTCTCAATAGCACTCCCATTCTCGGTGCAGATTTTAGGTACCTCACTATCCTTAGTGTTGCATCCATATGTGATCTCTTGGGATTCTGTAGAAATTGACTAAGGCATTGCACACTGTAATTGATGACTGGCCTTGTAATAGTTAGATAGAGCAATTTGCCAATTAGTTTCTGATATTTAGTAACATCTTCCAGTGGTGGATCATTTGTCAATCCAACAAATTTGTCATATTCTACTGTGGTCATTTTCTGATTTACTTCAGTGGGTGTACATGCAGGCTTGGCTCCACTTAGTCCAAGGTCTGAGATTAATTCTAAGGCATACTCTCTCTGATTAAGTAAGATAACTTCCTTGGACCTCATCACTTCTATTCCCAAAAAGTACTTAAGCTCACCAGATCCTTCATCTTAAATTATTTGTTCAAAACTCCTTTTGCTTCCTTGGTCAAATCCTTTGAGCTTTGTTATCAACAAGCCATCTACATAGATCAAAATGATGACTATATGTTCCCCTTCTTTCTTGGTAAAAAGACAGTAGTCATATGCACTTTGAATGTAGCCAGCACTCATAAGAGCATCTGTGAGTTTGATGTTCCATTGTCTGGATGCTTGTTTGAGTTCATATAAGGACTTAAGCAGCCTGCATACCTTTTTCTCCCCTGTCTCTGAAACCCTCAAGGCAAATACATGTAGACTTCTTCATACATATCACCTTGCAAGAATGCATTAACACATCCATTTGATACAGCTCCCAACTCCTTGATGCTGCTAATGCTATCACTGACCTTACTGTCACCATCTTTGCTATTGGTGAGAAGGTTTTATGGTAGTTTAAGCCTTCCTTTACATTGTATCCCTTAGCTACAAGCCTTGCCTTGAACCTGTCAACTTCACCATTGACTTGTACTTGATTTTGCATACTCATTTTGAACCAATAACTCTCTTCCCCTTGGGCAAATATACTACTTTCCATGTTTTGTTGTCCTTCAGTACATTCGCTTCTTGTTGCATTGCTTCTATCCATCTCTTGTTTGCACCAACTTCATGAAATGTTGTTGGTTCTTTTAGTACAGAAAATACTGACAAGTAATCTCTATATTTCTGGGACACATTGGCGTATGATAGAGAGTCACTCAATGGATACAAATAGTTGGTTTTCTTAGCAGCAGGTGTTACAAAGTCCTTTAACCAGGTTGGGGGCTTCTTAATTCTGCTTGGCTTCTTTAATTCCTGCTCCACTCTTTCTTCATGTGCCTGATGTTCTATATCTTGTTCCAGCTCTCCAGCTCTAGTTTCAGAAAATGCTTCATTGAAATGTTGCCCACTAGTAGGATGTTCATCCTTAAATGAATCATCCGGTTGCAAAGGTACACCTTCAACTGGAACAGTCTCACTATGACAGCCTGCATCCTGTCCATTACATGGTGCATCATCCTCATCATCTGCTAGGAACACTTCATATTGATGAAGAAATGAGTCCAAGTCTGACTAATGCACCTCTACTCCACTAGTATCTTTGCTGAATGGAACTGCATCTTCCCTGAAAAGTACATCTCTGCTAATAAAAAATAGTTATTATTCAGATCCAATACCTTATACCCTTTTTGAGTGGTGGAATACCCCATGAAAACAGACTTCCTGGATCTTGGCCCAAATTTATCTCCTTTTGTTAAGTTGGTTGCATAGCACAAATACCCAAATACCCTCAGGTGATCTAGAGATAAAGATCTCTTATACACCAGCTCATAAGGACTTTTGCCTCCCAGAATCTTAATAGGTGTTCTACTGATCAAATACACTATTGTCTTGACACACTCTCCCCAGTACCTGTCAGGAATGTTAGCTTGAAATTTGAGTGCCCTTGCTGTGTTTAGTATGTGTCTGTGTTTTCTCTCCACAACACCATTTTGTTGTAGTGTGTATGCACAACTACTCTGGTGCACTATCTCTTGTTGTCTTAGAAGTGTATTCCATTGTGAGTTAACAAATTCAGTCTCATCGTCTCTTCTTATCATTTTGACAGTAGCATCAAACTGAGTTTTAACATATGCCAAGAAGTCTCTCAAAAAAAATATAGCTTCACTTTTAAACTGCATCAAACATATCTAAGTTTCTCTTGAGAAATCATCTACCACAGTCAGAAAATAGTATTTATTATCAAATGTAGCAGTTTTATATGGTCCCCAAACATCCATATGAATCAATTGAAAAACAGTATCACTCCTACTAGTACTTTCTGGAAATGCAAGTCTATGCTGCTTAGCTAGGGGACATACATCACATTCCTGATGTGCTACATACTCTATCTTATTCTTAAGAAAGGAAACATGTTGCATAGCTGTAGTTGAGGCATGTCCCAATCTCGGGTGCCGAAGCTTGCAATCAGCTCTTTCTTTGCTCACTGCTCCTGCTAGCACTTTATTCACCTGCCTGTTTATTCTGTCTTTCTTCACTACATAAAGGCCATTACATGCCTCACCAATCATCTTCACTCTGCCACTGTAAATATCCTGAAATATGCAGAATTCAGGAAAGAATGTGACAGAGCAAGACATCTCCCTGGTCAACTTAGAAACAGACATTAAGTTGAACTTAAAGTCAGGGACGTGATACACTTTTGTCAATTTTTCTGATGAATCAAGAGAAACTTCTCCAACATGTGTTATTTTAGTATGACTACATATAGGTAACTAAACTCTTTCTCTCTTCAACTTATCTATTTCCCTTACATTGTTCAACAACTTCATGCTAGAGGCAATATGATGTGATGCTCCAGAATCAATAATCCAACTACTATTTGAGGGAGAGCCAGACAACAAGGAAGTAACAACATTACCCGCCATGTTGACATGACTCTCTAGTGCCTTGCCCTTTCCTTTATTCAGCATGCTCAGGATTTGTTGGTACTGATCTGGAGTAAAAAACTGACCACCTGCACCATTTCCATATCCAGCTTGACTACCTACAATACTTCCAGCTTGACTGGTTCCACTTAAGGTACACTTTGTTTCCAATTCATCAACAAAAGTGGCATTGGCATTAGCTGTGGTCAACACACCTCTACTTCCAATATCTCCTCTTGTATAGCCATATTTTCTCTTGTAATCAGCAGGGTATCCATGAACTTTAAAGCAATTCTCTTTGGTGTGATTTTTTAGATGAAGACAGTTCTCACAATACATATCTTGTTGTTTCCCTTTATAACCTTGCCTATTTCCTTATCTACCACCTGGGCTAAAATTCTGACCCTGTCTAAGAGGCTAGACCCTACCAGCTATTAGTACAGCGGATTCATTCAAATCATTTTGAACCAGATGTTCCTGTTTACTCTCAGTATCAATGATCATACTGTATGCTTCATCAATACTTGGTACAGGATTCATTAATAGGATTTGACTTCTAACTGGAGCATAATGCTCACTAAGCCCCATTAGAAACTGATGCAGATGTTGTCTATCCATATGAGCTATATAGTCCTTAGACTCAGGGCAAGCACAACCAGGAAATGGAACTAACATGTAATATTCATCCCATAGGTCTCTAAGACAAGTGAAAATAAGTCGAGACAGAATTTGTACCTTGAGTATGTAATGCAATTTCTCTGTGCAACTGATGTTCACGTGTTCCATTCATCTTATCAAAGCGTTTTTTCATATCTTTCCAGACGTTGTGGGCATTTGTAGCATATAGAATTCCAGTCCTTAAATCCTTGGCTACAGTGTTCAGGATCCATGCTAGAACAATTGCATTGCACTACTTTTCTCAGTGCATTCGATGGAGCAAGAGGAAGAACTCCTACACAAACAGAAAAGACTGGGACCACTTCACGTACATATTCGACCCATTCTGGGTCTTGGTGTTCTCAGAGATGCGAGTAAACACCAGTATACGCAATTTTCTCACATGTTCCATCTAGAAACCCTAGCTTATTCTTAGCTAAAATCGTCATTTTTATAGATCGACTCCAAATTGCATAATTCTCCGATCCAGCCAGCTGTATAGGGACCAAAATTGACCCAGGTGTGTCTGAATAATAAATATAAAGAACATGATTATGATCTATCTCAATTTCTCCACGATTTTGCGCTATTTCAGCTGCCATTTTTCTCAAAAATGATGAATTTATGTGAAGAAATGTGTAATGTGTGAGAATATGATGAAGAACAGTGATGAATCAAACCCTAATAGCGTGGAATTCGATCATTCCCGCTCTGATACCGTGTAAGTTTTATGGATTGAATTCAGATTCTAGAGAGAGATGAGCAGCTAGAGAAAGAAAGTCACTCTTTGAATATGAAAATATCTGAATCAGTAACTAACTACATGTACAGGCTGTTAAATAACAACTACGCCGACCTAAACTACCAATCAATTCTAAATACAATAAGCTACCTAAAGTTTCTAACTGATTACACTTTAGTCCCACATGATATTACAATATAACCCCAATACTTCTAATAGTGCTGCTCTCGTATTTTTACGTTCCATAAGAAAATTTTATAATTTGTAGCTTCGTGTAAGAAAAATTGCTGGCAATCACGACTCAATATGATAGATCTACATTTTCCAACGCGCTCTCGCATATTTACTTCCCATAAGAAAATTCTATAATTTGTAGCTCCTTGCCAAACAAATTCCTGGCGACTACTAAGCCTTACTAGCAGTTAGACCTGGCGATCGCCAGGAGGTACACCTTGTGATTCTAGCGATCGCCAAAAAAATTTAAGAAGTTTTTTACAAGAGAATTACGGAACTGTGACACTTAAGGGAATGGTTTGCCTAACTGGCCTCATTAACAATGGTTTGCAAGAATGACCTTGCTTATCCTATATAATGTCTATTTTGTCCCTGGCATTTTCAGTTCTCATCTATCAGATGTATTTTATATATAATTTTTAATAATATTTAACTTATAATTTAAATAATATATAGGTTATTATAGTAATTTTAGTTCATTAAAATTATCAATATATTTAAATATGATTTTTTTCATAAAGTACATTCACCATCATTCTCTATATCGTATACACAGATTTTTGATTTTAGGTTATCATCGATAAAATAGAGGTGGACCCAGGAACTGGAAGTTACAGCTGTCATGCACTATTTATAATATAGGAAAAAATAAACATAAAATAAAATGAAATAAAGAAGAAAGCTGGGGAATTCAAAATGTGAGGGGTAAATGCATGTATTGCAGGCATAGTCGACCAATGCACTCAAATATAATTTTGTTCTATGGGTGTCACCTTAATACATATGTCTACTTTCAAAAAAATCAACACATAAATATAAAAATTTTGGCCAGTTAAGCGAGTGTCAGTGCATCCTAGCCCAACATGTGGGTCCGCCTCTACGATAAAATATAACTTACATTATTATTTAAAATTAATTTAAGATAAATAGATTATTTTTTGGATTTAAATATATTTCTATTCTCAATAATTTCTTCTAGTACTTCATGCATTAATTTTTTATTTTTTATTGTATAACAGATTAACTTTGAGTTTTGATTTTTATAAGTAAAGTACTAATACCAGTAAAATTATTTCTATAATTAGTTATTCTCGTTTATTTTATTGATAAAATCATTAACTTATATACTTTGATTATTATTCACTCATTTTATTTTAATTATAATATTAATTTTTTTTATAGATATAACATAGAATAAAATATATCATGATATGAATTTTTTTAAATAAAAACTTGCTAATATAGAGGTTAAAATAGGATATTTCGAAAGTCCATTGAGATAAAGAGGGGAGAATGATTATTGTTCATAGTTGAGGGGGAAGTTTGATTTTAAAATCAAAGATGGCGGTGTAAATAATTTTCACCCAGTAATAAAACATGTCCCTTCTCTTCTTTAACATTCAGTAGATGTTACCATACGTACAAAAAAGATTCAACAACTTATTCAAACCATAGAAACTCCAAAATTTCTAGAAAAAAGAAGATTCAACGTAAATTTCTTCAATATTTCATTGATTATATGTAGTTTTAAAATTAAATTTTGCATAATTACAACTTAAATGCGTAGAATTTATTTAATTTTCGTATAATAGCAAATTAGCTATAGCGAGTTGTGAATTTTGATGATAATAATTGAAAACTACTGCTAGATAACCAACAATTAACGTCACATTGATTTTCAATTGCTGCAAAAAGAATTTATATTAGTTTAAATATGTATTTGTTGCAGAATTTACAAATAGAAATTGTAATTACTCTTATTTTAGTTGCAATTGCATTATTTTGCCCTAAATTAACTTGAAATAACTTGTAGATGATATATGTAAATTTTCACTAACAGGAAACACTCTTTAAGATCTGTTCTATGGGAATTTGTTTGCAACGCACTCACTGCCTTGTGGGCATGTGTTGCCTAATATGCAGCACTTTTGATCGCATGAAGTGGTGCCTTGGAAGTGTTTCCCAAACGGCAACACTTGGAGGTCTGGTTCAAAACAGCACATAATAGGCAGCAGTTTTGAATGCATAGTAGGTGCCTTTTAAGTATTGCCTTGTGGGCAACACTTGAAGGTTTGGTGCAAAACAGCATGTAGATAAATCTCTACATGTGATGCCTAACAGGCGACACTTTAGTTGTTTTGTTAAATCATTGTGTGGACTTACTATAACTTGTGTATCGAATTTCCCCGCAAGTTGTGGCTGAAGGCCAACACTTTAAGTAAAAAAGTATAGACAAGTTTTTACAACTTGTTGCCAGTCGACCTCTACCGCCTACGCACAACACTAAACAAAGCAAAAATTAATTTTTGTGTCTATCTTGTTAATCTATTCAACAAACTCTAAATTTGTGTAATCATTTCATTGCATGCAGAATTTAGATGGCAACAAAATGCATATACATTGCTTGCAGTGGAACACAGAGCACTATTTTGAAGAGCGATGTAGTAAGTCTGAATGACGAAATGAAAAAATTAGATGCAGAATTTTGGAGTTTGAATCACAATGACCATAAAAGTACTCAAACAAATTAGAGAGATGGTGGTTACGGGAAATATAAATGATGATGACGAACCAAATATAATCGTTGAATCTACTCCACCGGCTACAACAAATTAGTGCTATTTGGTCATGTCATTATATTTTTTAATATTATGCTTTAATATATATATATATATATATATATATATATATATATATATATATATATATATATATATATATATTTGAAGGGCATTATAAAGAATATTCTTTATTGTCTTATTGTATTTTAATTCAATATGTCTTCGCTTTATTTCTCCGTTAACCCCTCTATTATTGTATTTGCCTGCAAGTGTTGGTAAATAGGCATCAGTTGTCTGCCAATCCTTACCAAATCCTCACAGACAATTGCCTTGAGTAGCTGCCCAAACAGCACTCGGCCTCGCCCCATCACTAAATTTCCCTAGCCAATTCCATTAAGTTGCTGCCGAAGCAATCCTTAGCCTCCACCCTCTCACCAAATTCCCCAAGCCAATACCCTTGAAATGCTGCCTAGGCAGCACTTGACCCCCACAATTCACCAAATTCCCCCAATCGTCAATTCCCTTAAAATGCTACCTAGGCAGCACTTGACCTCCACCGTCACCAAATTTCCTAAGCCAACTGCCTTAAGGTGCTGCCTTCACATAATAAGCTTAAAATATGCAAACAAATACTAAAAACACAAGCTAAGCATTCAATATGTCTTAGCTTCATTTCTCTATTAACCCCTATCTACCATTATTTTTAGATGCAAGTGTTGGCAAATAGGCAACAGTTGCCCGCAAAGCCTTACCTAAACCACACATCCAATTGCCTTAAGTGGATACCTGACAGGGACCACTTGGCCTACAACCCTCACAAACCAGATTCCCTTAACATGCAGCACTTTGCCTCCACCCCCTATCCAAAATCCTAAAACTAATATACTTGAAATGATGCTACCTAGGCAACACTTCACCCCCTACCCTTCACCAAATTCCACAAGTCACTTGCATTGAATTACTACTCTCACAACATCATAAGCTTATAAAATACAAACAAACATTAAAAAAACAAGACACGACGCACATAAACGCTTACAAGAAAATGTACATTCAACATTAAATACAATTAAACTCTACAAATCCCAAGACATTCACATTGCTAAAAATACAAACATCTGTTACACACAAACCATTCAGTCGCATCAACTAAAAGACAAGTATTCACATTAAAAATTCAGTCATCCTCATTACTTTTATACAACAGAGAAAGGCTTTCCAAGTACTCCTTCACAAAGAAGAGAATTATGGTAATGATAATCATCGCCTGTCTTCTCAGGATGAGTATCATATCCACCATTTGACTTGAACCTTGCATGATTCCACATATTAGTAGCCCAATCAAAACGATAATCTTTCAACTGCGTACACTTCATCTTGGAAACATCTTTGTCATACATTATTGAATCAACAAACTTAAGCACATAAGCACCACAATCATACCTACACAAAATTTCACGAAAGACTGAATGCAAAAAACATAACAAAACAAATAAAAAATTGAATCAACAAATGCCTCAATCTTAATAAGCAACAAATTTTTCTGTACAATCAACAAATGCAATGTCAACATCACAAATAGAAAGAAAAATAAATAGACAATACCTATTACTAAATATTAAGCAAAATACAGCCTAACAGACATCACTTTTCCTACAAACAGAACTTATACTTGAATGTTATGTCAATTGTTGTCACGTGGGCAACAACTTCTACAACAATAGGAAAATAAAAATGCAACAACCAACAAAACTTATGCTTGAATATAATCTCAGTTATTGCCTTGTGGGCAACAGTTTCTACAGTTAAAATAAAATAAAATACAGCACCAATACTTTGCTAAAATTTACAACAACTATGTAATTAATATATTTTAATTAACACATTCAACAATATTAACAACAAAATTAACGATTCAAGGAATCAAAATTGAAAAAACTAAGACTGAAAGGCAGCACTTTCCATACAAAACACAACTCATGTCAGTTTAATAAAGTGCAATAACAACACTTTGCTAAAAATTAAGTTAACTACATAACTAGTATAATTTATGTCAACTATTACCTTGCGGAAAATAATTTATACAGTAAAAGGATATCAAATTGCAACGGAAATACTTTGCTAAAAATTACATTAACTACCTAATTAGAATAATTTTATATAATAAATTATATAAACATTACCGACTAACAACAAAATTTAAACATTAATGGAACAAAAAATTGGATTAATAATGAACATCAACATAAGGAAAACACAAATTCGCAGAAAATTAAACAAAGAAAAAAGAAAGGAGAGGGAAACTAGGCGTAGAACCCTAATTCGCAGGGGAAAGGAGAGAGAGAGAGAGAGAGAGTGAGAGAGAGAGAGAGAGAGAGAAGAAAAGAGGCGGCTAAGAAATTAGAATTAGAGCTTATTTTGGTCAGGGACAAAATAGTCTATTCAGACGTTTAAAAATAGGTAGGAGGCCATTTTGCTCAAACATTTCTTAGTGGGGACAAAAAGATATAACCTGGGTTAAGGAGGTACATGTGGTGATTTTTTTTTTTTTTACAGGAGCTGGAAATGTTAAAGCTGTGCTAGATATGTCCACTACTGCAAAAACTCGTGCAAATTAATCCCATTTTGGGTTGGGGATTACGCCCCTATGGTTCAGAATAAATGAGGCCCATGAATGGTTCAACTTAGCCCAAACCCAAGGACAACCCAAACCCAAGGACAAGCCTAGAGGTTAGGTGCCCATCAACAAATATTTACTTTTCGTTGTCCATAATTTTTTCTATCCAAAAACTTAATACATATATATATATATATATATATATATACTTAAAATATATTAAATATATATCCAAAATATATATTAAATATATATATCCGATATACATAATATTAATACATATCCGAAATATTTAAAATATATTTAGAAAAATAGTTATTGAAAGAATGAAACAACAAAAGATGGACAAAAACAGTAATTATACTTTCACAACGGTTATGTGGCGTAATTTTTTCAATTTTTACATATATGGGCTATCATATGGGGTAAATGACAAAACTATGATACTTAAGGCAATGGTTTGCCTAATTGACTTCACTAAGAGTGGTTTAGCAAGAATGGTCTTCTTTAAGTTAAATGAATCTTTTTGGACTAAATTACCGCTGAACAAATCATATAAACACAACATATAAACCAAACCTTCCCTCCATTAACTCTGCAACTTATTTCCAGACTTTCGTCCCTTTACTCTTCCAACTGATTAACCTAAGAACTCAAATTTCCAGAAAAAATAAGATTCAAAGGTAAATTTCTTCAATATTTCATTAATTTTACGTAGTTTTCAAATTAGATTTTGCATAATTTCATCATAAATTCGTGAAATTTGTTTAGTTTTTCTATAATCACAAATTAGCTACTGCGATTTGTGAATTTTGATGATAATGATTGAAAACTACTGCTAGATAACGTCACATTGATTTTCAATTGCTGCAAAAACAATTATATTACTTGAATCTGTATTTGCTGAAGAATTTACGAATAGAAATTGCAATCACTCTTATTTAGTCGCAACTGCATTGCTTTGCCTTAATTAATTTGAAATAACTTGTAGATGATGTATGTTAATTGGTGCTAACAGAAAAAGCTTTTTAAGATCTGTTGCAATGTAATGTGTTTGTAATGCACTCGCTGCCTTGTGGGCAGCACTTGCAGTTGAACTGAAAACAATTGATGTTACATAAACTCTACATGTGTTGCCTAATATGCAGCACTTTTCATCGCCTGAAGTGGTGCCTTGTAAGTGTTGCCCACAGGGCCACACTACATGTAGAGTAGCTCTGGTTTAAATGTAGAGTAGCTCTACATGTGCTGCCTAATAGGCAGCAGTTTTGAATGCATAGTAAGTGTCTTTTCAAGTGTTGCCTTGTGGGAAACACTTAAAGGTTTGGTGCAAAATAAAAATGTATAGGGATCTCTACATGTGGTGCACAACAGGCAGCACTTTACGTGTGTACTAAATTGCCCTACAAGTTGTGGCTTCTTGTTGCCAGTCAACCTCCAACGCCCACGTACACCACTAAATAAAGCAAAAATTGAATAATGTAGAGTGTATGAATGCTGTTCTCGCGAAGGCCAGGAAGCTGCCTATATTGGGATTGATAGATTACATCCAAAACAAGCTCCAAAGTTAGTTTTATGAAAGGAGAAATGATGCACGAGCCACATTTCATGACCTCAAACATTGGGCCGAAGAAGAGCTCACCAACATTATTCCTACTGCCTTTAGGCTGATAGTAAGTAGCTCTTGTTCAATAAAACTAATGACTATTAGTTCTGCAAACAAACACTAATGTAACATTTCACTTTTTTGTTTACTTGATATTATCTTTTGCCTGCAGGTAAATCCAAGCAATGACACAAGTTTTACTATCAAAGATGGAAAAGATGAATTAACTGTAGATTTAAAGGAGAGGTCCTGAGGTTGCTTACAGTTTCAGACGGACGAAATACCATGCATCCACGCCATTGCAGCAATAGAGAGAAGAAACTTGAACAAGTCGACTTACTGTGTACACTGGTTCAAAAGAAACACTTGGATGCAAACTTATCAGGGAGAAATTCTTCCAGTGGGAAGTGACAGCTCGTGGGATGTTCCACAAAGTATAAAGAAATTCACTGTACACCCACTGAATACAAAAATTCAGCTCTGTAGGAGACAAACAAAAAGATATGTTTCAAGAGAAGAATTCTTCAAGAGTAGGATCAGATGCTCGAGATGCAAAAGAATTGGACACAATAGAACAAGTTGTCTCCACACTCCGGTCCAACATCCACATGCAAGAAGATATAAAAATAGAGCTGGAGCTGTGGCATGAATATGTTATTTTCTTATAATATTGCATTAAATTTGTCAACAAATACTTTTCGTTTTGCTGTAAGCACAACTATTTCTCATTTTCGTTAAAGTTACGTGAACACATTCAATCCACAAAACTTGCAAAATAAGAATACGTTTCCCACTCATTCTCGCTGCAGTTCAAATGCCTTAAAGTATGGACAGATATGCAACACTTATCCCAAACCCGACTTAGACTGGATTAACTGCCTCAAAGTGTTGTCCGGATGGCAGCAGTTTATGTTTAACTCATCAAAACCTTCTCCAAGATACCATGAACTGATGCCAGTGCAGCACTTTACCATTGTGTTTAGATACAAGTGTTGGCAAATGGGTAACAGTTGACCCCAAATCCTTACCAACACTCGCCACCCAATTCTTATTGACTTGCTGCCTAGGCAACACTTGGCCTACATCCCCCATAAACTTCATCCCTTAACAGGATGCCTGATAAGCACTACTTGACCTACAACCCTCACAAACTAGATCTTTTAGCATGCAACAGCACTTGGCATCGACCCCCTACCCAAAATCCCAAAGCTAATACACTTGAAATGTTGCTGCCTAGGCAGCACTTTACCCCCAAACTCTCACAAAATTCACCAATGCGAAATTCCCTATAAATGTTGCAGTATGTTTAGATACAAGTGTTGGTAAATGGGCAACAGTTGACCCCAAATACTTACCAATACCCCACACCCAATTCCATTGAGTTTCTGCCTAGGAAACACTTGGCCTACATCCCTCACGAACTAAATCCCTTAACTGGATGCCTGACAAGCAGCACTTGACCTACACCCCTCACAAACTAAAACCTTTAACAGGCAGCACTTGGCATCCACCCCATATTCAAATTTCCAAAGCTAATACACTTGAAATGATATTGCATAGGCAGCCTCACAGGCAGCATGTTGCCTTCACCCTCCCACAATTTATCTCACACAATAACCTTAGAGTATTACCTCCCAGGCATCACATAAACATCAACAACTCACTAAATTTCCTAAGGCAAACAATATTCAGTAATTGCCTGGACAACACTTCACCGAACCCTTAGAAAAATAACAAGTCCCCTCTCCCTCACATCCAACAAGATGAAAAGTCTAGGTAAAAGAAAAAAATGTGGAATACATGAAATAGCGCTTAAATATATAATTAATAACATTAATATAGTGCAACAGAACCCAAATTCGAATGTAAAATAAAACAAGAACAAGGTCAAAAGTCTGTTATACTATTACAAAATTACATAGAATCTAAATAGTACTTTTTTCTAAATCGCCTGCCATACAAAATGTCTCGATCTCCATATTACTAGATGGTGTAACAGCCACAACATCTTCTGAGTTGTCCAACAGACGGAATGATGGCATATCATAATCATAATCAAATCCATATTTTTGTCTTTTACTGGCAACGACATCCTTAGAAACAGCTGGTTGATTTATAAACTCTTCCACCTCTTCTATGGATTGCACCAACAACTTCCCCTGTACTAGCAAAAAAATGCAATATCAACATCCAAAAAATAAAAACAAGAATAAAAAGGAAAATATCTACTACTAAGCAGTAAGGAAAGTGCAGCTTGATAGGCAGCACTTTCCATACAAAAACATAACTCATACTTGATGTTCTGATATCAACGGTTGCCCACAGGCAACATTTTCTAGAAAAAGGAAGACTGTGCTTGAGTCTTATGTCAATTGTTGTCCTGTGGGCAACACTTTTGAAAGTAAAAAGGATAATAAACTACACAGCCAACACTTTACTAAAAATTAAATTATGATTAATATAAATAGGTCAACTGTTGCCCTGTGGGCAATAATTTCGACCGTTAAAGCAAATCAAAGTGCAATGACAATACTATAATAAAAATTACATTAAATACCTAATTAAAATAAATTAATATAACAAATATAAACTCTATTGATTAACAGTAAAATTTAAACATTCACGGAACAAAAAATTAGATAAATAATGAATATCAACAAAGAAAAAAGACAAATTTACAGTAAACTAAACAAAGAAAAAAGAAAGAAGAAGTAAACTAACCCTAATTCGAAGGGAGGGAGAGAGAGAGAGAGAGAGAGAGAGAGAGAGAGAGAGAGAGAGAGAGAGAGAGAGAGAGAGAGAGAGAGAGAGAGAGAGAGAGAGAGAGAGAGAGAGAGAGAGAGAAGAAAAAGAAAAGGGGCGGCTAGGACATAGGATTAGGACTAATATTGGTCATGGGCAAAATAGACTTTTCATATGTTTAAAAATGGGTAGGAGGCCATTTTGTTAAAACATTACTTAGTGGGGACAAAATGACATAACCAAGGATAAGGGGTACATGGGATGAAATTTTTGTATCATATGGGTGATCTTGAACTTTTAGTCCAGCTTAGAAGAAACTTAAAAAAATGACATTTATTGCTCTTCGGGAATGATTTCTAATTGTAATATGTGCATAAATTAGTTTGTATGCGAGGTAAGAGTTGATGACATTTTCTAAAGTTACAGAAATTGAAGATAGTGCAACGACATGTGAATAATTGAGCAATACATAATTTTTTTGCTTATGAGGCAGAACTTTGCTTTCACTGCTCTAATTAATCGAAATGTCCCGAACTCATGTCTCATGAACAAAATAAGTTTGTACCAAAATTATATCGGATGAACAAATCAAGGTTATACCACAAACATTATAATCTTATTAATCCATATATTACAATCATGCATCACTAATCCTTACATTATACAAATTATGTATAACGACATATGCACTTGAATATACAAACATACACATGACATATAAATATGCACAATAATAGATAGAGTTGTATATACATGCATAGGCGGACCTAGGTAGTGCTCAGGGGTATCAAATTGATACCCCTTTACCGAAAAATTACATGGTATAAGTAGGTAAAAAAATTATTTTTATGTAGACATATTATATATTGAGTACCCTTCATTTTATTTATATGTGTAATTATTTAAATTTTGATATCTTTTAGTGAAAATCCTGGTTCTGCCATATATATGAGTATTATATTAAAAAAATATTATTATATTTATAAAGCATATATTATATATTTTTTGAATCTATTCCAAATATAATAATTCTGTGAAGAACTCGAATTATTTTACTAAAGACAGAGATAAGCATAAAGGTATATAGCGTGTTGCCTTAGTTCAAGGTAAGCTAGGTTTTTTATTTTATTCTCTGTCTCGAGTGTATTTCATCGTATATCTCAACTAACTAGCTGTTAGACCCTTGGTTTTGTGGGATTCGGCCATGGCACGAGTTTGAGCATGTTGGCTCGGCCATGGCACGAGTTTGAGCATGTTGGCTCGACCATGGGCAAAAATGGGTTGAAGACAACATGATTGACGAACGGTTGGACAATTGCGGGCTAAATGTGCTTGATTGGATCAAGAACATGTGTGGGCTGATTGTCTAACGTATGGTAGCACGACGGCTAGGCAGCCTAGTGTCTTGTGGTTGTCTAAGTGAGGGCAATGATGAAACGGTTTTGGTTGTCGGGTGGCAAACGAAACGAGACAGCGGACGAACGACGTTGTGGGGAACAGGGTGTCATGACATGGTGTCGTGATGCCAAGGCAAGCATTGACTTGGCTAAGTGTGGTGCATGGCACTTGGCCGAAGTTGGGATGGATGGATCAAGACGTAGGCTAAGCGGCTGAACATTGGCTAAGCCTTGACCGCATGTGCCAGGCATGTGCCGGCAGTGGCCGAGACATGGCCTTAGAACGTGGGCAACATGGCCGAGAAACGTGGGCTGCGTGGCCAAGAACGTGGGCAGTGTGGGCTGCCAAGTGTATTTCGTCCCTTATCCATTTGTAATGCCTTTTTGGCTGACCTCTTTGTATATATTAGTCCATTTATTCTTTGTAAATACTTAGACAGAAAAGATGTAGTCGAAAATAAAAAGATAGCCATTGAACGACTTGTGTTCTTGGCTTAGGACGAAGACGAAGTCGACCCAATTATATTAGACTTGAGATATTAATACATTGGTTGGGAACGGGTTTCCCGTATATCGTTGTGTTGCTATTTACTTATACTTGCTGCCTATATTTGTTCCAAATACTAAAACGAAATCAAATGACCCTATTATACAAACAAAGCGTTGGGAAGGCTGGGCTTCGCAAGGGTGCGTTGCCGCCGCACGGCGCAAACCTCGGCGGGTTTTAAGTGATCAAAAATCGCCCCCGTGACAACTGGTATCAGAGCGGAGCAGGTTGTTTGGTGCGTGTGACGGGCTGATCAAGACATCAAGAGAGGGCTCGGGATGGCTTTGATTCAAGGGGAGGCCGTCTAGTACTTGGAAATGGCAAAACAAGTAAGTAAATGTGACTTTTCTGTCTCAAGTGGGCTGATTTCGGGATAAATCAGTATGGTTGCTCAATTTTTGAGCATGGCAACGTGTTGGGCTTGCAAAAATGAAGGAGACAAGATGAACAAATGGGAGAAACATGTTGAATTTGTTGTGCACAATTTGAGGCTGCATGGGAAACGAATTTAACACAAGGCTCAAGGTTGTTGGCTTGTGATTTCTTCGCAAGTTGCAAACGTATGTGGGCTGTTTGTGATGAACGGCTTGGAGGGTTGACAAAGGCGCTGCAACAACATAGAAACGTGCAAGGGAAACGGGCAAAGGCATGGGGAAAACGCTGCACTTGGGTGAGAAATGTAGCAAACGGATTTTGTGACTTTGATAGCATTTCATTGCATTTGTGGGGTGTTGTTGAATCTGTTTGACGAGGGCGTCGAATTCAGGTGGTGCAGGTGGTTTGTTAGACCCTTGGTTTTGTGGGATTCGGCCATGGCACGAGTTTGAGCATGTTGGATCGGCCATGGGCAAAAATAGGTTGAAGACAACATGATTGACGAACGGTTAGACAAGTGCGAGCTAAATATGCTTGATTGGATCAAGAACATGTGTGGAATGATTGTCTAGCGTATGGTGGCACGACGGCTAGGCAGCCTAGTATCTTGTGGTTGTCTAAGTGTGGGCAATGATGAAACGGTTTCGATTGTCGGGTGGCAAACGAAACGAGACAGCGGACGAACGACGTTGTGGGCAACGGGGTGTCATGACATGGTGTCGTGATGCCAAGGCAAGCATTGACTTGGCTAAGTGTGGTGCATGGCACTTGGTCGAAGTTGGGATGGATGGACCAAGGCGTGGGCTAAGCGGCTGAACATTGGCTAGGCCTTGACCGCATGTGCCAGGCATGTGCCGGCAGTGGCCGAGACATGGCCTTAGAACGTGGGCAACATGGCCGAGAAACGTGGGCTGCGTGGCCAAGAACGTGGGCAGTGTGGGCTGCCAAGTGTATTTCGTCCCTTATCCATTTGTAATGCCTTTTTGGCTGACCTCTTTGTATATATTAGTCCATTTATTCATTGTAAATACTTAGACAGAAAATATGTAGTCGAAAATAAAAAGATAGTCATTGAACGACTTGTGTTCTTGGCTTAGGACGAAAACGAAGTCGACCCAATTGTATTAGACTTGAGATATTAATACATTGGTTGGGAACGGGTTTTCCGTATATCGTTGTGTTGCTATTTACTTATACTTGCTGCCTATATTTGTTCCAAATACTAAAACGAAATCAAATGACCCTATTATACAAACAAAGCGTTGGGAAGGCTGGGCTTCGCAAGGGTGCGTTGCCGCCGCACGGCGCAAACCTCGGCGAGTTTTAAGTGATCAAAAATCGCCCCTGTGACAACTGGTATCAGAGCGGAGCAGGTTGTTTGGTGCGTGTGACGGGCTGATCAAGACATCAAGAGAGGGCTCGGGATGGCTTTGATTCAAGGGGAGGCCGTCTAGTACTTGGAAATGGCAAAACAAGTAAGTAAATGTGACTTTTCTGTCTCAAGTGGGCTGATTTCGGGATAAATCAGTATGGTTGCTCAATTTTTGAGCATGGCAACGTGTTGGGCTTGCAAAAATGAAGGAGACAAGATGAACAAATGGGAGAAACATGTTGAATTTGTTGTGCACAATTTGAGGCTGCATGGGAAACGAATTTAACACAAGGCTCAAGGTTGTTGGCTTGTGATTTCTTCGCAAGTTGCAAACGTATGTGGGCTGTTTGTGATGAACGGCTTGGAGGGTTGACAAAGGCGCTGCAACAACATAGAAACGTGCAAGGGAAACGGGCAAAGGCATGGGGAAAACGCTGCACTTGGGTGAGAAATGTAGCAAACGGATTTTGTGACTTTGATAGCATTTCATTGCATTTGTGGGGTGTTGTTGAATCTGTTTGACGATGGCGTCGAATTCAGGTGGTGCAGGTGGTTTGTTAGACCCTTGGTTTTGTGGGATTCGGCCATGGCACGAGTTTGAGCATGTTGGATCGGCCATGGGCAAAAATAGGTTGAAGACAACATGAGACGAACGGTTAGACAAGTGCGGGCTAAATATGCTTGATTGGATCAAGAACATGTGTGGGCTGATTGTCTAACGTATGGTGGTACGACGGCTAGGCAGCCTAGTATCTTGTGGTTGTCTAAGTGTGGGCAATGATGAAACGGTTTCGGTTGTCGGGTGGCAAACGAAACGAGACAGCGGACGAATGACGTTGTGGGCAACGGGGTGTCGTGATGCCAAGGCAAGCATTGACTTGGCTAAGTGTGGTGCATGGCACTTGGTCGAAGTTGGGATGGATGGACCAAGGCGTGGGCTAAGCGGCTGAACATTGGCTAAGCCTTGACCGTATGTGCCAGGCATGTGCCGGCAGTGGCCGAGACATGGCCGAGAAACGTGGGCTGCGTGGCCAAGAACGTGGGCAGTGTGGGCTGCCAAGTGTATTTCGTCCCTTATCCATTTGTAATGCCTTTTTGGCTGACCTCTTTGTATATATTAGTCCATTTATTCATTGTAAATACTTAGACAGAAAAGATGTAGTCGAAAATAAAAAGATAGCAATTGAACGACTTGTGTTCTTGGCTTAGGACGAAGACGAAGTCGACCCAATTGTATTAGACTTGAGATATTAATACATTGGTTGGGAACGGGTTTCCCGTATATCGTTGTGTTGCTATTTACTTATACTTGCTGCCTATATTTGTTCCAAATACTAAAACGAAATCAAATGACCCTATTATACAAACAAAGCGTTGGGAAGGCTGGGCTTCGCAAGGGTGCGTTGCCGCCACACGGCGCAAACCTCGGCGGGTTTTAAGTGGTCAAAAATCGCACCCGTGACACTAGCCATGGTGAGTATTCAACTTGATGAAACTATTATTGACAACAATTTGTTTTCATATACTAATGCTTGGTTAGAAAACAGCCACAAGGAGATTACATTGAGTTACACAGGAAGAGGAGTGGATACCGCCATGATCACTTTAAACGTAAACGCAAGAAAGAGGCTCGTCGAGTTCACAACAACTCTCACTTTGCCAAAAAGGTCCCTCAATTTTTCCCGAGTTCACCCTTCTCGAGTGCAGCCTTTTCCTGAACCATGTGTGATCACATATGCTTTGTGCACCGGGCTGTCCTTTTCAGAACTTAACTTTGTCCTTATTTTAATTCTTTTTACAGGCTTTGGGTATCAAGGCTAAGATTTTTGCTAAGAAGCGCTATGCTGAAAAAGCACAAATGAAGAAAACGTAAGTTCTTTTGCCGAATTGGGAGCGTTGAATGTCAATAAAATTGTTATTGTAGTGTAATATTGGTATGAGATGAGTTTAAATGAAGTAATATGGACAGTTGAGAATTCAAATAACCGGCCACAACTAGTGGCATTGAAGTTGTAATAAATTGATAATTCAATATTGACACTCTTAATTGATTCTTGAGCCAAGGGTCTAGTGGAAACAACCTCTCTACCTCACAAGGTAGGGATAAGGCCGTACATCTCTCGAGACCCTACCTGTGGAATCACAATGTTGTTGTTGTTGTTGTTGTTGTTGTTGTTGTTGTTGTTGTTTTTGGCATTCTTAACTGATGCACATCTTTCTCCAATATTTCAGTGAAACCTCCATGGTATGAGTAATGGGGAAAATAAATGCCCCTGTAGTTGTCATTAGGATGATTGGTGCTCTTTGAATTGTAACTGCATTAGAAAAAAGAAATATTGTGACCAACTGAAATAAGGCACGGTAACTTTGTCGTAGAGTTTCTGAAATTCTATCCAATTCACCTATTGTCTTTGTTTGCCTCGAATAGTTTGGCTATGTATGAGGAGTCATCAACTCGTCGCAAGGTTGATGATGATGTCCATGATGGTGTTGTCCCTGCATATCTGATGGACCGTGAGATCACTACACGTGCTAAGGCATGTCAATTTTGCTGCATTATTGAACTTCTTGTATTTTTGTTCAATTGGTGGTAAAAGGAACATACACTGCTCTAATTGGTTTTAAATGTTAAAACTTTTGTTATATATTCTTAGCAACACGATAAAGCAAAAATGGAAAGAGAAAGCTGGAAAATGGGAGGTGCCTCTGCCAAAGGTAAAGTTGGAATGGTATTGTAATTCTCGTCTTTTTGTAGCACATTCACTGCTATCTCTGTATTGGTCTTTAGATAAGTATAGAGAGCTTCCAGTGAAAATATATGACCTGCAAAGTGTTACCATTTCCAATTTCACATGAGCAGGCATTGTAATTCCTTCTGTGTAGATGTCCCTAAAATCCATTTTCCTAATTTGTTTCCTGACGAGATACTTCGCATTACAGGTTAGGCCTGTAGCTGAGGATGAGATGTTCAGAGTGATAAGATCTGGCAAAATAAAGAGTAAGTAGTTCTTCAATCATCTAAATTTGTTTTCTGCCTGTTAGCTTATATTTATAGGTTCTTGACCATATGTGCTCAAGTTCTAAATATCCGCTTCCCTCACTTTCTCTTTGTGTTATTTGTTATCTCTGAGAACGCAATTAGTTTGTCTGCGCTCTAATGTTGTTCTCGTTATGCAGCCAAGCAGTGGAAGAGAATGGTTATGAAAGCTACCTTTGTTGGACCCGGGTTTACCAGGAAACCTCCCAAGTATGAGCGGTTCATCCGCCCAACTGGCTTACGGTTCACTAAAGCCCATGTGACATATCCTGAACTTAAATGCACATTCAATCTTGAGATCATCGGGGTGAAGAAAAATCCTAATGGTCAAATGTATAGTTCACTAGGTGTTATGACCAGAGGAACCATTATTGAGGTAATCTTTCCTTTTTGACAGTAGATCATAGTTTAGGTCGATAAGTTGCATCACGAATTAAAATTGTCTTGCTATAAAATCCAGGTAAATGTCAGTGAACTTGGACTTGTCACTCCTGCTGGGAAAGTAGTATGGGGTAAGTTACACTTACTTGCATGTTACACTCCCGGTATTGTTGTCCTTCAAATTCTGATGAACCATATTCTTGGATGGTGAATTCTAGGGAAATATGCTCAAGTGACAAATAATCTTGAAAATGATGGTTGCATCAACGCAGTGCTCCTTATATAGTACCTTCTAACAGAGGAGAAAGCGAGGCCTTTTTGTGTAACTATATCTTATTGGAGATGTTTGATGCTGGTTGTGACAGAGAATGTAGCACAGGAGATGTTTGATTAATTGGAAGTGACAAGATGTGTCCCCAGAATAACTTTGCTACTATAAGTGGAACTGCAGTAGAAGATTTTATATGATGGAATACTTTGGCATGTTCATAACAAAAAAATGCTTAATGTTACACGGAAAATTGTCACACAACTTTTCTTTGGGAAAAGACTGAAGGGAAACCAGTTTAGCGAGGGAAAAACTGAAGTTTCTCTCGTCTTATGTTATACTTTCTGACATTTAAATGGTCATGCCATATTGGTTTGTAGAACAGGTAGTTTGTTATTACAGCAATGCTACAATTTAGTGATCACCATATTTTGTTCAAAACTCGAATCAATTATTTTCTGTTAACTGCACGCGACACAATACAACTGCTTTAATCTGGGAATATGCTGGCTTAATTCTGATGACAGATGGTGATTTTAGTTTCAACTTCTGGCACCATCTTGTCCGAATCATCTGTCAAAAAAGCAACAAGGAAATTCAAGAAAGGGAGAGGGGGGAACATGTAGTTAAGAAAAAAAGAACTAGTCCTATTTGGGAACATCATATAGAATGGCTAAAAGCTATTAAAGTGATTTCTCTATAGTTCTGAGTTTTGTATTATGTTGATTGTTGTAGTCGTCAACAGACAGGCAGATCTAGTGGAGGAGCCTCCAATGATTCCAATTCACTAACTCCGTTTTCCACGAGAAACGCCATGGCCAAACCCCAGCCAATATGAACATCCAAATGACAATGCATTAGCCAGACTCCTGTTTTAAGTAAATATTGTTATGTTTATAGTATTGAAATGTAACATGGTATAGAAAAAGTTAAAACCTATTGGAGATATAAGTACCTAGATTGTCAGCAACAAATCTGATGACTGCCCATCCATTAACAGGTACACTTGCTGTGTTTCTGAGAGGTGGATTAACAAGGTTGAATTTAGCTGTATGTGTTTTTGGATTAAAGTTACCGAAACCCTCTGCAATAATGTAAAAATCATATCCATGAGATGAGTGGTTTTCAGCAGTGAATATATTTGTCCCCTGTAACACAACTTGCACTTTTGCTCCATATTTCAGTTTGTACAGCTTAGTTCCTTGAATAGGCTGCCAGAGTGATCGGCTTACGTTGCCAGTGTAATCAAATTTCACAGGTGGGGTTCTTGGGAAATCTGTTGAGAAAACACCAGGTATGCCTTGGTGATGTGTTTGAAGCAGGGAATAATTGGATGGTAGCACAAAAGATACATTGTTCATACTGGCAGCGAATCGTGTTCCATTTGGACCTTGACAGTTGCTAGAGGGTGCACCTTTTGGGCAATTATTGAGTCCCAGCCCAACTATGAAGAACAAATTTTCATCAATTTCAGTGGGCATCTCGACTTTTCTTGGGCTTCTGAATTTGGTCGTGAAAGCAGTGACAGTGGCCGTGTCATTATATGCTGGTAAAGATGGGAAAACTGGATTGGTCTTGGAACAATTAGCAGAGCAAGAAGCTGACTTGTACTCGAGGATGGCTGTGGTGGTAGTATTATCAAAGGGCGTGCCTTGAGCACTTGCATAGGCACGTGCTGCCATGTAGTATTTGGCTAGTTGCTGATCAGCTTTGATGAGGACATCAGTTGTCTGGCCTGGTCCCAACATAAGGACTGATGTGGATAATTATAGCTCCGTAAACAGTGGCCCTGAGCCACGAGCTGTGGGCGTGCCACCAAAGTGTCCCTTCCTGTCCTTGAATTGTAAACCGATAAGTGTAACTCTTTCCTGGTTTAATTGGGCACTGAGTGACAAATTCTGGCCCATCTGCCCATCCTGTTCTTATTTGCCTAACTCCATGCCTATTTGGAACACAACAAAGTAGTATAAAAAGGGAAAACAAAGTTTCATATGAACTATAATCGTGTCTACTTTATGGAGTAACATATATCAGTTCATTTGAGTTCTGCATGCATGAACATACCAGTGAATGGTGACATTATATCAAGCTTTATTAACAACGTTGACAACTAGAGTATCGCCATTTTTTACTTCCAATGTTGGTCCAGGGAGTTGTCCATTCACGGTTATGGTGCTGTGAGTCTTGCACAGCCTCTTCACTGGTGTTGCTTGAATCTGTTTTACAAAAACAGAGATCAATATAGTAAAGTGTTGTACAAATTTACGAAACGCTAAGAAAGCAAAGAAGGGAAAACTTGGATAACATACAATAAAATCATGGTTGTGAGTTTTCCCATATGCTGCAGTCGCAAAGAGAAGCAAAATGCATATAATTAAGAAATGACTCAAAGAACTGCCAATGCTATTGAATGCCACCATTGTTTTCCTTTTCTTAAAACTCTGTTGAGTATTCAGTTGATGCACGTAAGTGTTTGAATATTGGAGAATTGAGGCTTTACTTTTATAGGGGAAATAAGGTCTTGCTACAGCATTTTCAGCAGAGGTTGCAAAACTTAGTTCAATACTGTAGAAGCAGTTGGTTCACCCACTTAGCTCTAACTGCAGAATTATCATGAATAATGCTTATATTATAAGTCCTTTTCTTTGAGGTTGTTATATCTTGAATTGTCAAAGAAGCATTACTTTATTATTTTTTGCTCAACATTAACGATGTGTTGTTATCCAACATACCAAAGTTGGTTGTTATGATTATATACTATGTATCCTCCTCTTACCACAAATTAAAGAAAACTTCTGCTCTTTGGATAGGATGTGTTCGTGAATAGTAGTTAAGAAAAACCTTTGGTGAGAACTGAAAAACCTTTGGTTAGAATTCAACTTCTTACTTGGAAAGGTACTTGGTATTGAGTGGACGGCCGATGGTAAATATTCAATAATTGTGATAGTTTTTTTACTATATTAATTTGAAAAAAAAAGCAGCACAATACACAAATATTCTGCATTCACGAAGGGTCCCTAAAGGGCCGCACCTCAAAAGGTGTGATGTATGCAATCTACCTTGATGCAAACTCGAATCCGTGATATATATGGGTCACATAAAAGACAATTTTGTTACTGTATTAAAGAGTAGAATTATAGTATGCGACTAACCCAGATTGGATGAATTTTAGTGGATGAAGTAAGATGGGAGAAGGACAAAACTATGACACTTAAGGCAATGGTTTGCCTAATTGACCCCACTAAGAGTGATTTAGCAAGAATGACTTTTTTTAAGTTAAATGAATCTTTTTGGACTAAATTGTCCTTGAACAAATTATATAAACCAGACCTTCCCTTCATTTACTCTGCAACTTATTTCCAGACCTTCCGTCCCTTTACTCTCCCAACTGATTAACCTAAGAACTCAAATTTCCAGAAAAAAGAAGATTCAAAGGTAAGTTTCTTCAATATTTCATTAATTTTACGTAGTTTTTAAATTTAATTTTGCATAATTTCATCTTAGATTCATAGAATTTATTTAGTTTTTGTATAATCACGGATTAGCTAAAGCGATTTGTGAATTTTGATGATAATGATTGAAAACTACTGCTAGATAACCAGCAATTAACGTCACATTGATTTTCAGTTGCTGCAAAAAAAATTTATATTACTTTGAATCTGTATTTGTTGCAGCATTTAGGAATAGAAATTGCGATTACTTTCATTTAGTCGCAACTGCATTGATTTGCCTAAATTAACTAGAAATAACTTGTAGATGATGTATGTTAATTGGTACTAACAGAAAATGCTTTTTAAGATCTGTTGCAAGGGAATGTGTTTGTAATACACTTGCTGCCTTGTGGGCAGCACTTGCAGTTGAACTGCAAATAATTGCTGCTAGATAAACTCTACATGTGTTGCCTAATATGCAACACTTTTCATCGCCTGAAGTGGTGCCTTGTAAGTGTTGCCCATAGGGCCAAACTACATGTAGAGTAGCTCTGGTTCAAATATAGAGTACCTCAACATGTGTTGTCTAATAGGCAACATTTTTGAACGCATAGCATGTGCCTTTTCAAGTGTTGCCCAGGCAACACTTGAAGATTTGGTACAAAACAAAAATATATAGGGATCTCTACATGTGATGCACAACATGCAGCACTATGTGCATACAGCACTTTACTTTGTGCCTACTTGTTACAGTGAACCTCAAACGTCTATATATCTCGTTAATCTATGCAACAAAGTCTTAACTCGTGTAACTATTTCAATGCGTGTAGAATTTAGATGGCAATAAAATGCATATACATTGAACATGGAGTGAAAACAACAAGTATCTGGATCATGAGACGAAACTAATCCTCGTCACAGATAGTGTTATCTTCCATGCACTTCAAAGGGACATCTTTAATGCTCTGAACTGCAGCCCTGATGACACCGAAGTAAAAATATGATTCGACACTAAACTGGATACAAGCAAAGGAATGATAGTGACGAATGATCAAGAACTGAACACTTGCTTGTATCTGCTAAGCAATGATCAACATTTCAGCAAGTCCCCTTTCATAGTAGAGAAGAAACGACACGTCCTCAAAAAGTAGCAGTACCAGTAACATATGCCCATCACCTGTGAATGAAGCAGAGAATAGTGGTGCGTTCCAACAACAGCAAGGGAATTTGTTTGAACTTATTGACCAACACGAAGAACTAGTGGCACTCACTGACTAAGAAGCTGAGAATAAGCGGCAATTTAATATGTATTTGTTGCAAAATTTACGAATAGAAATTGCGATTACTCTTATTTTGTTGAAACTACACTGCTTTGCTAAATTAACTTGAAATAATATCTCTGTAAATTGTCAATAACAGGAAATACTTTTTAAACTCTTATTGATAGGCATTTGTTTGCAATGCACTCACTGCCTTGTGGGAAACACTTGGAGCTGTGTGGAAACAATTACTTGTAGATCAACTCTATATGTGCTGCCTAATAAGCAGTACTTTTTATCGCATGAAGTGGTCAGTTGTATGTGTTGCCCTGTGGGCAGCACTTGGAGATCTGGTTCAAAACAGCAAGTAGAAAAGCTCTACACGTGCTGCCTAATAGGCAGTAGTTTTTTTATCGCGTGAACTGGTGCCTTTTAAGTATTGCCTTATCGACAGCACTTGGAGGTTTGGTGCAAAACAACATGTAGAGAAATCTCTACATATGATGCCTAATAGGCATCACTTTAGTTGTTTTGCAAAATCTTTCTATTCACTTGCTATAACTTTTGTACTAAATTTGTCTACAAGTTGTGGCTGAAGGCCATCACTTTAAGTAAAAAGTGTAGGCAAGTTTTTACAACTTGTTGCCATTCGATCTTTACTGCCTATGCACAACACTAAACAAAGCAAAAATTGAATGTTTTGTGTCTATCTTGTTAATCTATTCAACAAACTCTAAACTCGTGTAACTGTTTCATTTCGTGCAGAATTTAGATGGAAACAAAATGTATATACATTGCTTGCAATGGAACACGGAGCACTATTTTGAAGAGCAACGTAACAAGTATGAATGACAAAATGAAAAGTTAGATGCAGAATATTGGAGTTTGAATCACAATATCCATTAAAGTACCTAAACAAATCAGAGAGATAATGCTTACAGGACATATAAACGACAATGATGAACTAAATATCATCGATGAATCTACTCCACCGACTTTAGCAAATTAGTGCTATTTTGTCATGTCATTATATTTTCAATATTATATATATTTTTTTATATATTTTGAAGGACATTTTAAAGAACACTATTTTCTTTTGTCTTGTTGTATTTTGATTCAATATGTCTTCGTTTATTTCTCCCTTAACCCATCAATCATTGTATTTGTCTGCAAGTGCTGGTAAATAGGCAACAGTTGCCTGCCAATTCTTACCAAATCCTCACATGCAATTGCATTGAGTAGCTGCCCAAGCACTCGGCCTATTCCCATCACCAAATTCCCCTAGCCAATTCCATTAAGTTGCTGCCTAGGTAACCCTTAGCCTCCACCCTCTTAACAAATTCTCCGAGCCAATACCTTTGAAATGCTGCCTAGACAGCACTTGACCCCTACCACTCACCAAATTTCCCCAATCTCCAATTCTATTAAAATGCTACATAGGCTGTAATAAGCTTAAAATATGCAAACAAACACTAAAACACAAGCTAAGCATTCGATATGTCTTAGCTGCATTTCTCTATTAATTCCCTCTACCGTTTTATTTTGATGCAAGTGTTGGCAAATAGGCAACAATTGCCTGCAAAGCCTTACCAAAACCTCACAGTCAAATGTCTTAAGTTGATGCCTGACAGGCAGCACATGGCCTACACCCCTCACAAACCAGATCCTTTAACATGCAACACTTTGCCTCCACCCCTACCCAAATTTCTAAAGTTAATACACTTGAAATGATGTTGCATAGGCATCACTTCACCCCTTGCCTCTCTTCAAATTCCACGAGCCACTTGCATTGAGTTACTGCCCTCACAATACATAAGCTTATAAAATACAAACACACATTAAAAAATAAGCCACGATGCATATAAGGAGCTTACAAGAAAATGTATATTCAACACTAAATACAATCAAACTCTATAAATTCCAAGACATTCACATTGCTAAAAATATAAACATTTGTTACATACAAACCAATCAGTCGTATAAACTAAAACACAATCACTCACATTAAAAATTCAGTCATCCTCATTACTTTTATACAACAGAGAAAGGCTTTCCAAGTACTCCTTCACAAAGAAGAGAATTATAGTCTTAGTAATCATCACCTATCTTCTCAAGAAGAGTGTTATATATATCCACATTTGACTTGGACCTTGCATGACTCTACAGATTAGCAGCCAAATCAAAATGGTAATCTTTCAACTGCGTACACTTTATCTTGGAAACATATTTGCAATGCATTATTGAATCAACAAACTTAAACACCTAAGCACCACAATCATGCCTGCACAAAATTTAACGGAAGGCTGAATGCAAAAAATAGAATAAAATAATATAAACTGAATCAACAAATGCAATGTCACACCATAATTAACTCAATCTTAATGAGCAACAAATTTTTCTCTATAATCAACAAATGTAATGTCAACATCACAAAAAGAAAGAAAACTAAAAAAAGAATACCTATTACTAAACATTAAGCGCATAGCCTGACAGACAACATTTTCTCTACAAATAGAACTTATACTTGAATGTTATGTCAACTATTGTCATGCGGGCAACGGTTTCAACAGCAATAGGAAAATAAAAATACTATAACCAACAGAACTTATTCTTGAATATAATCTCAGTTATAGCCTTGTGGGCAACAGTTTCTACAGCAAAAAGAAAACAAAATGTCATACCAATATTTTGCTAAAATTTACATCAACTACGTAATTAATATATTTCATATAACACATTCTACAATATAACAAACATTACCAATTAACAACAAAATTTAATGATTCAAGGAAGTAAAAATTGCAAAAACACAGACTGAAAAGCAGCACTTTTCATATAAAATACAACACATACTTGATCTTATGATGTCAATTGTTGCCCTCTATTGTTGCCATGTGGGCAACAATTAGGGAACAGTTTCTGAAAAAAAATGCAAGAACCAATGGAACTTATGCTTGAATCTTATGTCAATTGTTGCCCTATGGGCAACACTATCTACAGTAAAAGAAAAATAAAGAACAATGACAATACTTTGCTAAAAGTTATATTAACTGCCTAACTAAAATAATTTCATATAACAAATTGAATAAATATTACGGATTAGCAATAAAATTTAAACATTGACGGAATTAAAAATTGGATTAACAATGAATATTAACGATGAGAAATATCAAATTCGCAGAGAACTAAACAAAGAAAAAGGAAAGGAGAAGGAAACTAACCAAGGTGTAGAACCCTAATTCGAGAGAGAGATCGAGAGAGAAGAGGTGACTCACCATTAGAATTAGGGCTTATATTGGTTAAGGGCAAAATAGTCTTTTCATACATTAAAAAATGGGTAGAAAACCATATTGCTAAAACATTTCTTAGTGGGGATAAATATACATAACCAGAGATAATGGAGTACACGTGGTGGTGAAATTTTTTGCTTGCAGTAAGATGGCAAAAAATCTTATTCAGTTTGTTATGTCTATTAAATTAAATTAGTCTGTTAAAGATTTGATTGGTTTGCATCTAACAGAAAAATTCCGTTAGAAAGACCTAAAACGACGAGATTTGATTTGAGAAATGATGCCCTCAAGTAGGTGATCAGTCTCAACATATTCTCCAACACTTTGACTTCTCTCTTTTTCTTTTCCGGAGGAAAGTCCAAAGACGTACGCTTTTTCAAGAAGTTATACATATACCACTGGTTATACTACGTAGGATCAAATTTATGACTGAACTTTGTGAATTGATGGTCCACATTTGCTCTTCGTCAATTGATGGATCATAATTAATTACCCTTACAGTTACAAAATGTGTTAGGCTTTGCTCTTATTGACCGACAACAGAGGCTTATTGTAACTGGCCTTTTTTTCACAAGGAAATTGGTCAAATAAGCTCTTGAGTTGTGTAAATAGTTTAGTTTTGCCCCTGAACTTTAACGAACATGGTTTTTAATTTTTTTCGACGACAGCAGCATGCACTCTTCAACCAAGTTGAATTTCCACCTTGGTTGTGACTCAGTCGATACAACTCCATCACCAATACTCCTACATTATTTACAACAGTATTGTGGTGGTCAAGGTTAATGGTTGAGAGCCCGTGGTCTTATTGCGGATGTGAAATGGTGATTGGGGAAAGTGGTAAAGATGAAGATGTGAGAGAGATCATCTAAATAGAGTATATATAGCGTATGATATAGCACATGACTGCGCCCACTGCCACTATCAATATTTAACTCAATAAAGCTAGCAAGTGTGCTTAGTTAATAGTAGTTCATGTGGTTGATAAGTTGCATACACGAATTAACATTGTCTTGCTATAAAATCCAGGTACATGTCAGTGAACTTGGTCTTGTCACTCCTGCTGGGAAAGTACGTAGTATGGGGTAAGTTACGCGTATCTTGCATTTTAGATTCCCAGTATTTGTTGTCCTCAAAATTCTGATGATCCATTTTCTTGGATGGTGAATGCCAGGGAAATATATATGCTCAAGTGACAAATAATCCTGAAAATGATGGCTGCATCAAGGCAGTGCTCCTTGTGTAGTACCTTCTAACAGAGGAGAAAGCGAACACTCTTTGTCTATCTTATTGGAGATGTTTGATGCTAACAGGAGAGGAAAAGTGAGAAAGTGGTTGTTGGAACTTGAAAATGTACCTATCAGCATGGTGCTATAGCAGTGATTTAGGTTTTTCGTTCAGTATCCCATTGACTTCCATGTTCCTGATGGTGGAACCAGGAAAAATCAAATTAGCTTATAAGATTCATTGGAAGTGACTAGACGTGTCCCCAGAATAACTTTGCTACTAGAAGTGGGACTGCAGTAGAAGGTTGCACTTTATATGATGGAATAATTTGGCATGTTCATAACAAAAAATGCTTAATGTTACATGAACAATTGTTACCAACTTTGTTTGGGGAAAAGACCGATGGGAAACCAATTTAGCGAGGGAAAAACTGAAGTTTTTCTCGGTCTTATGTCGTACTTTATAGCTGTGACATTCAAATTATCATGCCAGATTAGTTTCTAGAATAGGCAGTTCGTGATTCCAGTACTGCTACATTTTAGTGGTCACCAAGTTTTGTTCAAAACTCAAAATCAATTCTTCTCTGTTAATTGACGCGACACAATACATCTGCTTTAATCTGGGAATATGCTGGCTAATTCTAAAGACAGATGGTGAATTCAGTTTCAACTTTTGGTACAATCTTGTTCAATCATCTATCAAAAAAGCACCAAAAAATTCAAGAAAATGTGGAGAACATGTAGTAAAGCAAAAAAAGAACTAGTCCTATTTGGGAACATCATTTCGAATGGCTAAAAGCTATTAAAGTAATTTCTCTATGTTGCTGAATTTTGTATTGTGTTGATTGTTGTAGTCATCAACAGATAGGCAGATCTAGTGGAGGAGCCTCCAATGTTTCCAATTCACTAACTCCGTTTTCCACGAGGAACGCCATGGCCAAACCCCAGCCAATATGAACATCCAAGTGACAATGCATTAGCCAGACTCCTGTTTTAAGTAAATATTGTTAAGTTTGTAGTGTTGAAATAGAACATGGTATAGAAAAAGTCAAAACCTTTTGGAGATATAAGTACCTGGATTGTCAGCAACAAATCTGATGACTGCCCATCCATTAACAGGTACACTTGCTGTGTTTCTGAGAGGTGGATTAACAAGGTTGAATTTTGCTGTATCTTTTTTTGGATTAAAGTTACCGAAACCCTCTGCAATGATGTAAAAATCATATCCGTGAAGATGAATTGGGTGGTTCTCAGCTGTAAAGATACTTGTCCCCTGTAACACAACTTGCACTTTTGCTCCATATTTCAGTTTGTACAGCTTAGTTCCTCGAATAGGCTGCCAGAGTGATCGGCTTACGTTGCCAGTGTAATTAAATTTCAAAGGTGGGGTTCCTGGGAAATCAGTTGAGAAAACACCAGGTATTCCTTGCTGATGTGCTTGAAGCAGGGAATAATTGGATGGTAGCACAAAAGATACATTGTTCATACTGGCAGCGAATCGAGTTCCATTTGGACCTTGACAGTTGCTAGAGGGTGCACCTTTTGGGCAGTTATTGAGTCCCAGCCCAACTGTGAAGAATAGGTTTTCGTCGATTTCAATGGGTACCTCGACTTTTCTTGGGCTTCTGAATTTTTTTGTGAAGGCCGTGGCAGTAGCTGTGTCGTTATATGCTGGTAAAGATGGCAAAACTGGATGTGTTTTAGCACAGTTAGCAGAGCAAGAAGCTGATTTGTACTTGAGGATGGCTGTGGTGGTAGTATTATCAAAGGGCGCGCCTTGAGCACTTGCATAGGCACGTGCTGCCATGTAGTATCTGGCTGGTTGCTGATCAGCTTTTATGAGGACATCAGTTGTCTGGCCTGGTCCTAGCATAAGGACTGATGTGGTAAAGGGTTTAACATACGAGGCATCTGCTCCAACGACAGTAAGTTTGTGGTTGGCCACAGAAAAGAAAAGTTGCTGGTTGAGTCCAGCATTGATAACTCGAAGGAGGTTAGTTTCGCCCGAGTCCACATGAACTACAACGGTATCTGCAGTAAAATTGTGAATTATATTTTAGTGAATGATAGCACAACATGGTCAGGTGGAAATTAGTTTTTATACTATGTTTAAACTTGCTGCCATTAATTGATCTTTTAAGAGTACTAGTAGTGTTGTCTTTAGTATTTGATCAAAATCTTTCTGTTGTTTTACTTGGGGGTTGGAGGTGGGGTCATATTTCAACTAATCTTGATTGTATGTACAATAGAGTCGAGATACCACATCAAGGTCTTCCTAATATCTGAGGTAAATTTCTTGTTGAACTGTTAAAATAACTCTCGGAATTAGAAGTTTAGAACTAACCTTGACTTGAACACTTGTACAGGTCACCTGGTTGACCATTGATGGTGTATGCATCAGATACATTCGGAGCTGCACCTGTTCTTGTGGCTTGTCTTATAACGTCGATAGGGTTTGCATTCCACCACTCACCTAATCAGCATTACAAAACCATCAGTAGATTGGGTAAAACGGATAACTATTACTAGTACTTTTCCTTTTCAGAAATGATTGATAAGAAATGGTAGAAGTAGTACCAAGCAGAATTGGTGTTTCTCTTTTGGGCTTAGGAAATGGATATGATCCTCCTTCTTTCGGGTGGATAATAATAGCTCCGTAAACAGTAGCCCTGAGCCATGAGCTGTGGGCGTGCCACCAAAGTGTCCCTTCCTGTCCTTGAATTGTAAACCGATAAGTGTAACTCTTTCCTGGTCTAATTGGGCACTGAGTGACAAATTCTGGTCCATCTGCCCATCCTGTTCTTATTTGCCTAACTCCATGCCTATTTGGAACACCACAAAGTAGTACAAAAAGGGAAAACAAAGTGTCATATGAAATATAATCGTGTCTACTTTATGGAGTAACATATATCAGTTCATTTGAGTTCTGCATGCATGAACATACCAGTGAATGGTAACATTATATCGAGCCTTATTGACAACGTTAACCACTAGCGTATCACCATTGTTTACTTCCAATGTTGGTCCGGGGAATTGTCCATTCACGGTTATGGTGCTGTGAGTCTTGCACAGCCTCTTCACTGGTGTTGCTTGAATCTGTTTTACAAAAACAGAGATCAATACAGTATAGTACATTATACAAATTTACGAAACGCTAAGCAAGCAAAGAAGGGAAAACTTGGATAACATACAACAAAATCATGGTTGTGAGTTTTCCCATATGCTGCATTTGCAAAGAGAAGCAAAATGCATATAATTATGAAATGACTCAAAGAACTGCCAATGCTATTGAATGCCTCCATTGTTTTCCTTTTCTTAGAACTCTGTTAAGTAAGTGTTTGTTTGTGAATTATTGGAGAGTTGAGGCTTTGCTTTTATAGGGGAGATAAGGTTTTGCTTCAGCTAAGGTTGCAAAACTAGTTCAACACTGTAGAAGCAGTTGGTTCACCCACTTAGCTCTAACTGCAGAATTATCATGAATAATGCTTACATTAAAAGTCTTTTTCTCTGAGGTTGTTAATATCTTGAATTATCAAGGAAGCATTACTATATTATTTTTGCTTAACATTAAGAAAGTGCTGTTATCCAACAAACTAAAGTTTGTTGTTATGATTATATACCAAGTATCTTCCTCTTATCACAAATTAAAGAAAACTTCTGCTCTTTGGATAGAAAAACCTTTGTTTAGAATTCAGCTAATATTACATACTTGGTATTAAATGGACGATGGTAAATCTTCAATAATTGTGATAGTTCTGTTACTTTAGTAAAGAGTAGAACTACAAATTGTTGCTAACGAATTTTAGTGGATGAAGTAAGATGGCAAAAAGTCTTCTTCAGTTTGTTGTGTGTATTAAATTAAATTAGTCTGTTAAAATTTTGATTGGTTTGAATTCTAACTATAAATTCAGTTAGAGAGACCTAAAACGACAGGATTTGATTTGAGAATGATGCCCTCAAGTAGGTGATCAGTCGAAATACATATTCCCCCACACTTTTGACTTCTCCTTTCTCTTTTCCAGAGGAAAGTCCAAAGACGTACTTATGTACGTGTTTTCAGGAAGTTATGCTGATACATATACTAGAAGGAGCACGGGCCTAACACTAAATTTTCTCGAGAAACTAATATGCGTTAACCACATAAAGAAATTCATTTCTACTACTCCTTTGCACTTTAAGGTATGGAATCTGTTGTAATGGTTTTTTCAACTTGATGTAGAAATGGAGGCTTCTCCAGATTAGCCTTTTGCAATTGACATTGTCATGGGATAAGAAGTAGTTATTGCAATGACAAAAAAACTGAAGTGCTTTGCGTATTTTTCCGCCGACCTCTTTTCCAGGAAAACCTCACTTCTCGGTCTAGCCTCACTGATTGTATTCACAGCTTTCCAGATCTTGGAACCAGATCTACTTTCTCATCGACATTCTCTAAATGAATATATCATATGTAATGAACGATCAAGGTTATCTTTTCATAGTTTATCTTCGTCGACGTCAAGTCCTCCTCTTGATCCTGTCATTAGACTAACTGTGCAACATCTTAGACTTCCTGTTGCACAAGTTTGCAGGTTAAGAACTTGAGGGTAAATTCAACTGGAGACACAATAAGATGATGTAAGATAAAAACATATCTAAGAGTTACAGTATGAGTTATTGTTTAATATAGAAAATACCTAGTTGTTCAAATAAAGTCAGCAAACTCAACCAAAAGCTTTACATAGCTGATTGAATCATATTCATCCTACACTTGTGCATATATCAAAAGAGTAGTATTTCAAACTACACTAAATTGTGGAGTACTTATCAGTTGAACTCCGTAACAATAAACTAAAGTTAAATAAAATGTCCCAAAAGTCACGGACTACCATCATTATGAAAGTAAAGATTTACTTTGGAAAATCCTACAATATTTTACGAAAATATAAGCATACAACAGTTTCTCATTATTGATTTTTGTCGCAAACATTAATTTCTCAAAGATTGCGGTTGAGCTTTCAGCCTATGTAAAATATTGGAAATGCCACAAGCCATAACAACAAAAACATAATGTGCAAGAGGCGAAAGTTACTCTATTTATAACACTATTTGCTATGGCTTAGCTCTAGAACTAATAAATGACTAAAAGTGCAATAAAGTTCATCTTAAATTTTTCATTAAGAATTTTAATTGTTTATTTCTTACCCATAGGTTGAAGGCAAGATAAAACACGATCCCATAGATTAAAGGCAACATAAAACAGCGCTAACATGCTGATTTTGGAAGGGAAGGATTAACAACTGCACTGAGTTTGAAGGAAATGTAAAAAGCAGAAATTTTTATGAAACTTCATTTACATTGTTTTCCAAGAGCACAAATTTTATTCTTCCTTAAAATATTAATTTTACAAAGTGCTATTTTACCTTGCAAAGTTAAGAAAATACAGTTCTTTTCTCGACCAAAAAAAAAAAAAAATGAAAAATATACAATTGAGAAACAACTTTTAGACCATGAATTTCTGTAATTAAACAGTCTCATCTCTCATTAATTATGTCTACCACTTCTTATGGATAGAGTTAACGAGTTAAAATCTCAAATGGTCAATCAACTTTAAGAAATTAACCACTATAGTCACTTTGCTTTGGTTGGTCCCAAAATAGTCACTCAACTTAGGAAAATATCTTCAAAAGTAACTCTGGCCAGTTTTTGCACCTTCACCTACCAAAAATCTAACGTGATTTTTTCAAATATTTTTATATACCCGTAGGTTCCACTTTCTTTGCCATGTAGGACTTTTTTATTAGTTACTAGTAGTTTTCTACCACGTGCAATGCACGTGTATCTTTATTAGTTAGTACAAAAATTATAAATATTTTGTAATAAGCGTGTATAGTTGCTCGTAATTAAAAATATATATAAAAATTCAAAGTACTGATATATCAAATCCTTTTCGGTCGATATTTTTGTTTACGCAATACATAATCATACTAAAAAATACGAAGGCCAGTAATTAATATCTGAACAATTTTAATCATGCAAATTTTATAATATATCAAGTATTTAGCTTGTTATCAATACCTTTTCTTACTGTTTTGTTTGTGCTAATGGCAAACTGTTATTTTCCATTAGGAATTACGAGTATGACAAATAATTATTTGGCCTTCGTACTTAATATATTATAAAATTTGCATGATTAAAATCGTTCAAATACTAGTTACTGGCCTTCGTACAATAGTAATTTTTAGTATGATTATGCATTGCGAAAATAAAAAATATCGATCGTAAAGGATTCGATATATCATTACTTCAAACTTACATTTTATATATATATATATATATATATATATATATATATATATATATATATATATGCTTATTACAAAATATT
Organism: Petunia x hybrida; assembly: GCA_037355625.1. Classification (NCBI taxonomy): domain Eukaryota; kingdom Viridiplantae; phylum Streptophyta; class Magnoliopsida; order Solanales; family Solanaceae; genus Petunia; species Petunia x hybrida. The sequence continues at coordinate 739,599 of JBBBVM010000739.1, read as the reverse complement.
TATAATTTTTGCACTAATTATTAAAGATACACGTGCATTGCACGTGGCAGAAAACTAGTAGTAACTGATAAAAAAAGTCCTACATGACAAAGAAAGTGGGACATACAGGTATATAAAAATATTTGAAAAGGCCACGTCAAATTTCCGGTGGGTAACGGTGCAAAAACCGACTAGAGTTACTTTTGGAGATATTTTCTCTAAACTGAATGACCATTTTGGGACCAACCAACGCAAAGTGACTTTGATGGTTAATTTCTCAAAGTTGAGTGACCATTTGAGTGACCATTTGAGATTTTAACGTAGAGTTAACATTTGTGGATTTTGAAATAACTTTTTACAAGTTCTACAGAGAACTTACAATCCTTTTCTTTAAATGGATGGGAGAAAACAAAAATAAGAAAGAAAAGGTTAAGCTAGTGGCCCATAATTCAAGAATCCAAGGCTTGTAGCTCATGTTTTTTCCTATTCAAACTTACAATTCAACCCAAAAGATGCACCAACAGTAACCTAGTGATTTGATATCTGAATATCTCATGCACCAAGTACCAATATATTCCTTTTTGTTCATGTGGTCGATAAGTTGCATCCACGAATTAACATTGTCTTGCTATAAAATCCAGGTAAATGTCAGTGATCTTGGTCTTGTCACTCCTGCTGGGAAAGTACGTAGTATGGGGTAAGTTACACTTTACTTGCATGTTTATTTGTTGTCCTTCAAGTTCTCATGATCCATTTTCTTAGATGGTGAATGCCATGGAAATATGCTCAATTGACAAATAATCCTGAAAATGATGGTTGCATCAACGCGGCGCTCCTTGTAACAGAGGAGAAAGCAAAGCCTTTTTGTGTAACTATATCTTATTGGAGATGTTTGATGCTAACAGGAGTGGAAAAGGTGAAGTAGTGGTAGTTGGAACTTGAAAATATACCCGTTAGCATGGTGCTGTCGCAGTGATTTAGGTTTTTTTGTCTATTGTTATCCCAATGACTTCCACGTTCCTGGAGGTGGAACAGGAAAAATCAAATTAGCTTTTAAGATTCATTGGAAGTGTACCCAGAAAAACTTTGCTACTAGAAGTGGAACTGCAGTAGAAGGTTGCTTTTATATGATGGAATACTTTGGCTTGTTCATACCGAAAAATGCTTAATGTTGCACGGACAGTTGTTACGCACAACTTTTCTTTGGGAAAAAATGAAGTTTTTCTCGTCTTGTGTTATACTTTATAGTTGTGACATTCAATTGATCATATCAGATTAGTTTCTAACAATAAGCAGTTCGTTATTATAGTACTGATACAATTTACTGGTCACCAAGTTTTGTTCAAAACTCAAAATCAATTCTTCTCTGTTAATTGACGCGACACAATACAACTGCTTTTATCTGCGAATATGCTGGCTTAATTCTAAAGACAGAAGGTGAATTCAGTTTCAACTTCTGGCACCATCTTGTCCCAATCATCTATCAAAAAAGTACCAAGGAAATTCAAGAAAATGGGGAGAACATGTAATAAAGCCAAAAAAGAACTAGTCCTATCTAGGGAACATCATATAAAAATGGCTAGAAGATATTAAGTGATTTATCTAAGGTACTGAATTTGTATTATGTTGATTGTTGTAGTCGTCAACAGACAGGCAGATCTAGTGGAGGAGCCTCCAATGTTTCCAATTCACTAACTCCATTTTCCACGAGAAATGCCATGGCCAAACCCCAGCCAATGTGAACATCCAAGTGACAATGCATTAGCCAGACTCCTGTTTAAAGTAAATATGTTAAGTTTGTAGTATTGAAATGTAACATGGTATAGAAAAAGTTAAAAATTTTTGGAGATGTAAGTACCTGGATTGTCAGCAACAAATCTGATGACTGCCCATCCATTAACAGGTACACTTGCTGTGTTTCTGAGAGGTGGATTAACAAGGTTGAATTTTGCTGTATCTTTTTTTGGATTAAAGTTACCGAAACCCTCTGCAATAATGTAAAAATCATATCCATGAAGATGAATTGGGTGGTTTTAAGCAGTAAATATATTTGTCCCCTGTAACACAACTTGCACTTTTGCTCCATATTTCAGTTTGTACAGCTTAGTTCCTCGAATAGGTTGCCAGAGTGATCGGCTTACATTGCCAGTGTAATCAAATTTCACAGGTGGAGTTCCTGGGAAATCAGTTGAGAAAACACCAGGTATGCCTTGCTGATGTGCTTGAAGCAGGGAATAATTGGATGGTAGCACAAAAGATACATTGTTCATACTGGCAGCGAATCGTGTTCCATTTGGACCTTGACAGTTGCTAGAGGGTGCACCTTTTGGGCAGTTATTGAGTCCCAGCCCAACTGTGAAGAATAGATTTTCGTCGATTTCAGTCGGCACCTCGACCTTTCTTGGGCTTCTGAATTTTGTTGTGAAGGCCGTGGCAGTGGCAGTGTCGTTATATGCTGGTAAAGATGGCAAAACTGGATTTGTTTTAGCACAGTTAGCAGAGCAAGAAGCTGATTTGTACTCGAGGATGGCTGTGGTGGTAGTATTATCAAAGGGCGCGCCTTGAGCACTTGCGTAGGCACGTGCTGCCATGTAGTATCTGGCTGGTTGCTGATCAGCTTTGATGAGGACATCAGTTGTCTGGCCTGGTCCTAGCATAAGGACTGATGTGGTAAAGGGTTTAACATACGAGGCATCTGCTCCAACGACAGTAAGTTTGTGGTTGGCCACAGAAAAGAAAAGTTGCTGGTTGAGTCCAGCATTGATAACTCGAAGGAGGTTAGTTTCGCCCGAGTCCACATGAACTACAACGGTATCTGCAGTAAAATTGTGAATTATATTTTAGTGAATGATAGCACAACATGGTCAGGTGGAAATTAGTTTTTATACTATGTTTAAACTTGCTGCCATTAATTGATCTTTTAAGAGTACTAGTAGTGTTGTCTTTAGTATTTGATCAAAATCTTTCTGTTGTTTTACTTGGGGGTTGGAGGTGGGGTCATATTTCAACTAATCTTGATTGTATGTACAATAGAGTCGAGATACCACATCAAGGTCTTCCTAATATCTGAGGTAAATTTCTTGTTGAACTGTTAAAATAACTCTCGGAATTAGAAGTTTAGAACTAACCTTGACTTGAACACTTGTACAGGTCACCTGGTTGACCATTGATGGTGTATGCATCAGATACATTCGGAGCTGCACCTGTTCTTGTGGCTTGTCTTATAACGTCGATAGGGTTTGCATTCCACCACTCACCTAATCAGCATTACAAAACCATCAGTAGATTGGGTAAAACGGATAACTATTACTAGTACTTTTCCTTTTCAGAAATGATTGATAAGAAATGGTAGAAGTAGTACCAAGCAGAATTGGTGTTTCTCTTTTGGGCTTAGGAAATGGATATGATCCTCCTTCTTTCGGGTGGATAATAATAGCTCCGTAAACAGTAGCCCTGAGCCATGAGCTGTGGGCGTGCCACCAAAGTGTCCCTTCCTGTCCTTGAATTGTAAACCGATAAGTGTAACTCTTTCCTGGTCTAATTGGGCACTGAGTGACAAATTCTGGTCCATCTGCCCATCCTGTTCTTATTTGCCTAACTCCATGCCTATTTGGAACACCACAAAGTAGTACAAAAAGGGAAAACAAAGTGTCATATGAAATATAATCGTGTCTACTTTATGGAGTAACATATATCAGTTCATTTGAGTTCTGCATGCATGAACATACCAGTGAATGGTAACATTATATCGAGCCTTATTGACAACGTTAACCACTAGCGTATCACCATTGTTTACTTCCAATGTTGGTCCGGGGAATTGTCCATTCACGGTTATGGTGCTGTGAGTCTTGCACAGCCTCTTCACTGGTGTTGCTTGAATCTGTTTTACATAAACAGAGATCAATACAGTATAGTACATTATACAAATTTACGAAACGCTAAGCAAGCAAAGAAGGGAAAACTTGGATAACATACAACAAAATCATGGTTGTGAGTTTTCCCATATGCTGCATTTGCAAAGAGATGCAGAATGCATATAATTAAGAAAGAACTCAAACTGCCAATGCTGTTGAATGCCTCCATTATTTTCCTTTTTCTTATAACTCTGTTGAGTATTCAGTTGATGCAAGTAAGTGTTTGTTGGTGAAACATTGGAGTGTTGAGCTTTGCTTTTATAGGGGAAATAAGGTTATGCTTCAGCATGGTCAGCTTAGGGTGCAAAACTTAGTTCAACCCCGTAGAAGCAGTTGGTTCACCCACTTAGCTCTATCTAATTGAAGAAATTTTCATGAATAATGCTTACAATATAAGTCTTTTTCTTTGAGGTTGTTATATCTTTAATTATCAAGGAAGCATTACTTTATAACTTTTGCTTAACATTAACGATGTGCTGTTATCCAACAAACCAAAGTTTGTTGTTATGATTATATACCATGTCGATTCATCTATCACACATTAAAGGGACTTCATCTAAATGCAAAAGTTGAGAATTGAACCTTTGAGCTTTAATTTGCTGATTCGGAGTATGTATTCTACATAAAAATACTTTAATTTGTAGATCACTAAGTAGTTTAATAAACTAATGTCATCAAATTACTACTAGCCAATGCTCTTATGTTAAATAAGAAATGACTATCTTGTAGATTATATTTCAAAATACAAAGAACCAAAAGCTGTAAACCTCAGTTAGCACCGTTTACCTCTGGAATTCTAGTGAGTCGTACTGACCAAGAATTAAAAATTAAAAAGCTTTTGGGTCACAAAAGTCATAGGTTGGTGTCGCACGACAAAATCTTTACCAAAATTGGGCAAAAGAAATACGTAAAAACTTTGTAGGAAATTATGCATATTTGGCTCCTTTTTTATTTTGAGCAAGGGGTTCCACATATGAATGTTTAGGGTCGTAAGTTTACAACACAACAACTATGTATAAATCCTAGACTAATCGGGGTCGGTTAATTACTCCATCCGTTCCACAATGGATGACATGCTCCGGATATCAAAAGTGAAACGAGTTTATCTTTAACCGTAATATTTTCATGTCTTTTAAATATTTTAAATTATTAATTATTGTGACTTATAGTATTTTTATGTAGTTTCCAAATATATAAATGTCGTTCGAAAAAACTTAAAAGTTATATGTTCAAATTCACTGTCAAAACAAACTCGTTTGACTCTCGAAATCCGAAACATGTCATCCATTTTGGAACAGAGGGAGTATATGAATTCTTACGATCATATTAAGATCGAAGTTTGTTGTAGTGTCATTTTTTATAGGGATGTGCTCGTAAATAGTAGAGGAGGAAAAACCTTTGGTTAGATTTCAGCTGTTATTATAGAAGTTACTACTCCCTCCATTCCAATTTATGTGGCAGCATTTCTTTATTCGTCTGTTCCAAAAAGAATGACAGCATTCTAAATTTGGTAACAATTTAACTTCAAAATTACAGTTTTACCATTACTGAAATGATTTACATCACACAAACATCTTTGTCTTATTTACACCACAAGTTTCGAAAGTCTTCCTTTATTTCTTAAACTCTATGCCGAAGTCTTCCTTTATTTCTTAAACTCTATGCCGAGTCAAACTATGATACATAAAGTGGAATGGAGAGAGTATTAGATACTACATAGATAGGTACTTGGTATTGTATTGAGGATGGTAATTGTTTAATGATTGAATTAATAATTTGCTACTAACCCAAATTGGATGAAGTTTAGTGAATGAAGTTAAAGATGGCAAAAAGTCTTCTTCAGTTTGTTGTGTCTATTAAATTAGCCGGTGAAAGATTTGATTGGTTCTAAATACTGTAACTATAAATTCAGTTAGAGAGTCCTTACAATAAAAAGGTTTGATTTGATAAATGATGTCCTTAAGTAGGTGGTCTGTCAAAAAAAATATTCCCCCATTCTTTGACTTCTCCTTTTCTCTTTTTCCAACGGAAAGTCTATAGACGTACTTACGTACGTTACTTCAAGAATTCGTGCTCGTATATAGCCTACGGGTTTCTTATTATTCTATTTGTCTCAGCTTAGCATAGAAGTCCAAATTAATGGGTCAGATAATTCTTATTGACTAATGGTAGAAGTTATTTAAAGCGCGGACCTTTTTTTTATAAGGAAAGTCGTTCAATTTGCCTTTGAGTGATGTCAACTTTAATGAACAGGGCCACTGTTCCGGCTGCAACAACATCCTATATTTAAATCGGAAAAGGGCAAAAATTACCCCTCAACTATATCGACCAAGCTCAAGTTTTTTTTTTTTTTTTTTTTGGTTAATAACTAGCAGCCATTCATTAAAGGAAAAATATTATATAGTGGATATTGGTCCACATGTCTGGCATGTGAAAGTATCTGGCTTATCCAAATTCAAAAGATTAATGCATTCGTTCAAGCATAAAACATAGCAAAATAAAGTGTTGGACTGTGACAGGGAGCTCCCACTTTTGGCCATAGCATCTGCCAATCTATTTGTTTCCTTGGGTATGTGTTCAACCTTCACCAACTCCAGTGCTGTGATTAGCTGCCTGCAATCAGAGAACATATGTGAGTATAGACTGCTAGGTTGTTGTAGTGTATTTGTTAATACCTGGGCATCTGTTTCAATGAGTAGCGGCAATAAATTATGGTCCTTTGGTAGTTGCAGTCCTCGAAGTAGACTTTTTAGTTCACTATAGAGGCACTGGGGCTTTGAAACTTTTCAGTAAAGCCCAAGATCTAATCCCCCTTGTGATTTCGAAATACTCCTCCTGATAAGGCACTGGGGCCTTGAAACTTTTCAGTAAAGCCCAAGATCCAATTCCCCTTGTGATTTCGAAATACTCCTCATGCGCTGCCTGAACTATTCGAGGAATGGAAGGATCCGTCAATATTCAGATTGAAAAAGCCCTTGTCGGTGTTTCCACGAGATACTTACGTGATTTTGCTGAGGCTGTGGGGGGAGATTGGGACGGGGTACCTAGTGTAACAAATTCTAGAACTAAGGTTAATATCAATTTTCCATTGATAAGATGTGGGTTTTAGCTAAATAGAAAGGAATTTCTATTTTTTCAAATCGTCCAGACAATGAACGATATTAAGGTGTTAGGATGAATAGTAATTGAGCCTTGTTGCATGGAATAGGTAGTGTTGGTTATGGCCTGTTTGAGCCACGTAACAAAGTTATTTCTAGGTTTATTGATGAAGGGTAAGAAATCCCAGATCATATTTTCTTTGGGGCATAAGCAAAATATGTGATCAATAGTCTCGATATGGCTAGGGCAGGCTTTACACATGGGGAGGGTATGATGTGTCGATGATAAAGATGATCCGCTGTTGGTAGCCTTATGAGACCATGAGCCACAAGAAGGGTTTGATCCTGGAGAGGGTGGAGATTTTCCATATCCATTGATGTGTGAAGGGGTTGTCACTCTCTTGACGAGTGAATTAGGAATAGAGTTTGTTGAGAAAGCCCCTGAGCTGGTCATATTCTAATGGAATGAATCATTGCTTTGAGGATTATCAGGCAGTATTATAAATTTGATTTATGATGTCTTCCGGTAGGTTGAAGGAAATGTTATTTAGGTTCCAAGTATTACTTTCTCGTTGGGAGCTGATAGTATTATCGAGGAGAGATTTATGTATGGGGCCTGCGATGAGAGATCTAAGTGTTGTCGTGTGATTGATCCATTTATCTTTCCAGACATTAATACAGTCTCCTTTCTCAATATTCCAAGAAACCCCTTGCGCGCAAACTTTGTTACCCTGTAGTAGGGCTTTCCAAATAAAGGAGTCAGTTCCCTTAGGCTTAACAGGGTTAATTGATCTATTTTTAGAATTATATTTGGATTGTAAAATTTCGGACCAAAGGGGTTTTGGTTCTACTCTGAAACGCCAAGCAAGGCTTGTTAGAAGTTTGGTATTTTTGACATGGGCTTTGGAAATACCTAGTCCTCCGAACTTTTTAGGAGAAGATACAACATCCCATTTGATTAGGTGAGTTTTCCTTTTATCAGTGGTAGTACCCCATATAAAGTTCCTAATAATTTGGTCAATGTTATTCAATATACTAGTAGGGAGAAGAGCACTTTGCATAGTGTATGTGGGAATGGCTGATAGAGTAGCTCTAGCTAGAATTGAGCGGTACTTTAGTGATAGCATTTGGTTTTCCAACCCTTTAGTCGAGTCCTCATTCGATCAAGTAAAAAGGTGTAGTCCTTCCTTTTTGGAGCTTCATTGGTGATATGGAATCCTAGATATTTTCCAAAGGTTTGAGATTCCCTAATATTGAGTGATTCACTCATTTTCTGTCGTAGATTAGGTTTACAGTTCGAGGAGAAGATCACTCGGAACTTCAGGTGATTGATTTTTTGTCCTGATGCTGCACCAAAATTTGTGAGGACCCTAGTGATGGCATCTGCTGTGTTTTGAGTAGTTTCCCCAAATAGAACCAGGTCATCAGCAAACATAAGGTGGGATATTTTAGGATCTGAGCGAGATAGTTTAATGGGTTTCCAAGTACCATTAAGTACAACTTCGTTTATTTTTCTCATAAGGGCCTCCATGCATATTATGAAGAGATATGGGGATAGAGGGTCCCCCTATGTAAGACCTCGTGAAGGGATGATGGTACTAGTGGGGGTACCATTGACTAGAATTCGAGTGGTGGGTGATGAGATGCATGACATTATAAGAGCTATAGTCCTAGGATGGAAGTTTAAAACTTCGAGGGAATGTTTAATAAAGGACCACTCCAGTCGATCGAAAGCTTTTTCGAGGTCTATTTTAATAATCATCTTAGACTTTTTACCCTTGGTTTTAGCGAGAGAAAGCATGGCTTCTTGTACTATGATGGCATTGTCAGATGCCCTTCTACCTGTTAGAAAGCTAGTTTTCGTTGGGCTGATAATTTTTTTAAGAATAGGTTTTTTCTATTGACAAGTATTTTAGTGATGATCTTATAAATAGTGTTGCAAAGACTAATGGGTCGGTATTGAGAAATACTTACAGGGCTCTTAACTTTGGGGATAAGGACTATAAAAGTATTATTGATATCCAAAAGTATTTTACTTGTGTGGAAAGCCTCTTCACAAGTGGCTATGATAGAGAATTTGGTGTCATTCTAAAATTTTTGAAAGAAGACTGGGTGGAGTCCATCAAGTCCAGGAGCTTTTAGTGGTTGAAAAGAATGAACAGCTTTATGAATTTCCACATGTGTCAGGGGTTGGGACACGTACTCACAGTCACTATCAGAGAGATGTGTGGATGCTAAGTATCCACATGAGTTTGGGGAGACTGTGAGCTCAGTACTATAAATATCATTGTAATATTTTACGATATTACTTTGAATCTCATTTTGGTCATATGTCCAATCTCCTACTGAATTTTTAAGTCCTAAGATACGATTTCTTCTATGCCTTTGGATGGCAGATATGTGAAAAAATTTTGTGTTACGGTCTCCATCATTTAGCCATTGTATTCTAGATTTCAATTTCCAAAAGTCATCCTCTAATTTAAGGATGTTATTGTATTCAATAGTTAAAGCGTCCTCCAATTCTAGGTGAAAGTATTTTTTAGTATAGCGTTCATGTTCTAGAGCCCCTCTAGTCTTGCTAAGACTAATTATTTTTCTTAAATATATTACCAAAACTTTTCTGATTCCAATCTGTTGCATTTATTGTGAAGAGTTTAATTGACTTGGAGTATTCAGTGCTACCATACCAACATGCTTGGACAATGTGCAGAAATTCAGGGTGGCTAAACCACATGGTTTCAAGTCTGAACAAAGAGATGGGGGCTGCGTAGGTTTTAAAACAATTAAGCAATAAAGGGCAGTGGCCTGAATGTGTACGAGGTAGGTGTCATACTGAGGAATTGGGAAACATACTAAGCCAATCATTGGTCCCCAAAAACCTATCCAATCTCTCATAAATTAAAGTTTGCTTTTCTTTATGTTTGTTTGACCACGTGAATCTTGACCCAGTAAACCCAAGGTCAACCAAGCCTATTTTGTCCAAACACTCGGTAAAAGCATTTATACATTTATAGTTCACAGGAAGCCCTTCAATTTTTTCGGCTGTAGTGGTTATTTACTAAAGTCCACACAGATCAACCAAGGCAATTTATTGTGAGAGTGAATTTTTTTAAGGTTGTCCCAAAGCATCAGTCTATTATTAAATATGGTGCTAGCATATATAACTGAGTATCTAAAGGCAGTTTTAGAACCTACCTCAATTATAGCTTGGATCTCTTGAGTAGTTGCATGTTCATATCTTCTAACTGTAACCATTTTTTTTCCACATCAGAACCATCCTTGCTGATAACCCATTTGCTGGGACCTCCATCATATCATCAAATTCCAGTTGAGTAGTGGGTGCAAGATGGGTCATACGTCTGGTATCTGTCAAAGCCAACACTGCTGGTCTGGTCCAAGCTAAGATGTCAGTTAAATTTCTTGTACAAGCTAGGCTATTTGAGCCCCTGCAGTTCTAAAAGAGTATAGACATTTTAACTTGATTGTTGCTGGCTAGCATCCTGGCTGCTAGCGACCCTATCATTTGTCTGTCCAGATTGTTCAGGTACGTTGTTCGAGCTTCTTCCCTTGCTGAGACTGGTAGGAGCACACCCGTGCATTTCCTGAGATAGGGAAAGTGACGAATTGCAATGATGACCCTGTAGACATCCAGAGGGCACATCACCATTTTTCTTACATCGAATTCTTCTTCTATTGGTAATGTCTCCGGCACATGCATAGTAATGAATTCCATCATCGTAGTATCGCTTCTCACCACATCTAGGTTGATTTGAGCGTTTCTCATCTGATTTTGGGCGACTTGGGCGTCTTCCTCGTCCATATAAGCCGGCATTTGGTTCCATTGGGGTACAATCTGTCCTATCCTTGCGTCCACAGCTTCGCCTACACTTTGGTTGTTCAAGAAGCTTGAGGAGTTTTGGAGTTGGCGTTTAGTCTATTGTTGTAGCGACGGGACTGTCACAGGTGGGCGATTGTCCAGTTGAACTTGTAGATCCATGTCTCTGATTTCTTCCATTGATAGGTTGTGATTCATGACTAGGTCCGGAAGGGTTAGGGCTAGACGTTGGGTCAAGGAGTTTGCAATGACTAAAATTTCTGAGTCTCTCGCCTGGTTGTTCATCCTTCCTTGCTGCGAAGATAATAGGGGTGGCGGCGTAGGAGTTACCACTGAAGGGGCCACTGTTTTTGGTGGTAGGTTTGGGTAACTGGAGTTTGGGGTGGCGCCATTGGCGGAGCAAGTGTTAGGTTTAGGGATGGGTCTTAGTTGTGGTGGAGTGGCTGACTTAGTATTTGTCTTAGTGGGGATGGTTGACGTTGAACAGATATTTGCAGCTGTAGGAACGGGCAAGCTAATAGGTATTGGGTAGACATCGGGTGTAAATTGTAGATCGTGGTTTGTTATCGCTGACGCAGCTGGTAGTGGTGGAGAAATTGGCGGCGGCGAGGTTCTTCGTGATTTGGTGGAGTTCTTGTCATGGTTGTTTGTTTTGTGGTAAATTACAACTAGTGGAATGGAGATGGGAGAGGGAGATTTTAATGGAGGAGTGGTAGGTTTAGATGGTGGAAGGGGCATAGTCGGTTGAGTTACCGGGGGGGGGGGGGGGGGGGAGGTAACTGACAAGTTTCCACTTTTAGGATATTGTGTATCTTTTCATTTAATGCAATCGGCGGAGATGTAGGGACTTCTGAGGGTTCAGTGGTTTTGTCGACTATGTTGCAACGTGGTCTTGCTCCTGCCCGTGTAGATATATTATTTAAGTGATCCTGTGTTATATCCATGGGTGTATCTACTTCTGGTAAAGATATAGTTTGGGGAGGGGGTATAGTTTTGGATATAGATTGAGTGTTATTGTCAATTTGCATGTCTGTAGTAGATTTTCCCATGTCAGAGGGATTTTAGGGGTTCGAGATCACTGCTTGGGTAGACGTGGAGTTGTTAAGTCCTTTGGAAGTTGTCGAGGTAATTTGATTGGTGGTTTGGTAGTGTGTATGTATTTTTTCTACTATATCGTGTTTGGTTGAACTAGTAGAAGTTATATCTGATTTGTCTTTTGTTTTATGGGAAATAGTCTTTCCCGAGGTAGGTGGAAAAGTCAAAATAATGTGTCCAGCTTTTTCCTTTTTTGGCTCGGGTTGAATAATTTTTTTTTTGTGTTCCTGTCAGTGTACCTAGGATAATTCCTTTTTGTCCTGTGTTGTTCTTCTCATTTATCGCTTTTGACTTTTTCCTTTTGTTTTCATTTTTATTTTCCACATCAGCTTGCACTTTTTCTTTTTGTTTATTGTTTGCTACATCTCGTTTCACATTATTTGTCGATTTTTTTCATGTGTTTCTTCTGAAATAATTTGGGGTGGCTTGATCAGATTGTTTTCCTTTTGGCTTAGTGCTTCAATAATAGTGCGCACAGTACCTTGTTCCTGATGGCTGGCCTCCTGTTGTTGTGATGATGATTTGTTATTTGTCCTGATGTCCTTGTTCTTATCCTTGTGGCCATTAGCCACTGTGTAACTGGTGCTTCAATTTGTGTCTCTTTTACCTGTAGTCCCTGCAGGGGGTAGGAAGTTTTCTTTCTTCTATAGTGGACTCTCTGCCATTTTGGTTCGTCTATATTTGTTTTAGAGGTGGATGGTGTAGCTTGATTATTATGGTCTTGGGGAGTTTTGGGGAATTTGAGTGGGTGCAGGTTTCCTGGGGCACTGGTATTGTAAGTGGCCTAAAAAACTACAGTATTGGCATAGGAGTGTGCTCTCTTCATATTGGATTTTTTTGTAGATGGTTTCCGATAAGTAGATCTCTTGGGAGTTGTTTGTCCATGGGAGCTAAGATACAAAATCGCGCATATCTACCTCTACTAGCTTGAATAGTGCAATTGTCTATTTTTAAAACGTCACCGATGGATGAGCCTATTTTCTGAAGAATAGACATGTCATAATACTCTGTTGGGAGTTCTGGTAAGCGGGCCCAGATAGAGGTGTATGCTGGTTGGATTTCTGACGTTGAAAACTTGGGTTTCCATTTTTTGACTAGTATATAGTGTCCATTAATGAACCAAGGCCCCCTTAGTAAAGCTGTTTGATAGTTCTCATTTTTTTTAAGCGAATGGCATAATATTCTTCACCTAAGTCAATCATTATAAGTTCTTCTGTTGGTTTCCAAAGGAATAGAAGTCGAGATCTAAGCAGGTTATATCCAATTTTTTTTCCTAGGACTCGAAGAATAATAGTTTGATTCCACGGAGAATATATCATTTCTCTCTCTTTAACTGTTATAGGGATAAAGTAAGAGTGGTTCATGGAGTTAATGATTTTTTGGCATTTTATGCCTATAATTCCTTAATATTTCCTCACGTCTGAGTACTTTATTCGCGCGTTTTCTAGTTAATGGATGTGATTTTGCACTGATTTTATGTCACATGATTGTAGGTTGTTATGAAGTGCAATTGCATCTTTAAAGAGCATGATCGAGCAAGAAAAGATTGGATTTGGATTGAGGATTGGATCGAACATACGAAGGTACAACGCGATGCGAGCTGCAGACGAAGGAGGCAGGAATTTGGCCGCCTTCTGGCGCGGTTACTGGCGTGGGGCGCCCCAAAAGCGCCCATGTTTCAACCGGTTCTGCCTGGGTTGGCGCGTTCGGGGGCGCGGGGCGCCAGCTACAGCGCCCCTGGAGCGTTTTTGGACTTCCTATTTCGTCTAGGCTTAGGTGTAACTTATTACTAGGCCTTTGTAAACCCTATAAATACTCTTTTACTTTGTTTTTGAAGGGAGTTCAGACGTTGGAGCAAGTTTTGGAGGAGAGGGGAGGAGCCCTAGATGTCTTCTAACAAGTTCTTTCTCTTTTTCTCTTATTCTGCTCTTTAATTCTATAGTTTGTTCGTTCTAGGGTTAGAGTAAATACATGAAGGTTGATGTTTGAAAGTTGATTTCTATATATTGATTTACCATTACAGATTGTTTATTCTTTCTTGATTATAATTGTTTGATTATTGAGGACTGATAATTGAACACTATCTATGGTTTTTAGATTGAACTCGAAAGAGGGAATTTAATTACGTAATAAGAAAGAATAGAAGTAGTTTGTGAACCCGGGCATCGGGGAACCAATTTGTGAGTAGGATAGACATATACTTGCTCGCCTAGCTTAACTAATCACAGGATTCGTTAATGCGTGTACGTGATTCAACCCATAGACATATAGGGATTGGAGTAGCCTGCATAGACCGTGAAGAATCGAAAGGTTTTCACGGGTACAATTAACCTGTTAGTTAGCAATCTAGGAAATCAAGAAGTAGAATCAACTGGAAAACTCAACTGGATTGTTCGTAACTCTGACCCTGGACCGTTTCTCCTTGATTGATAACAACTTAGAATTTGCTCTGTTACCTGATTTCAATTAGTTTAATTACTGCTCTTTAGTTACTAAAACTCTCACCATCAAAGAAAAAGATCACTGAATAGCTTTTAGAAATTTTTGTTAAGTATTAGTCTGCATAGTCCTCGTGGGAACGATACTCAATTTATCACTTTATTACTTGTCTAACAACCTGCACTTTATCGCTCCTGTCAAACTCACAAACATCATTAGAGTCATCACAAAAATTAATGGGGGAAGGAGCATGACACTTAGGACAATCATTTCACCGACCACCACACAATTTACAAAAATTCCAATCAAAGGTGGTCGAAAATTCACATAACCAGTCTCGCAGGGTTGAAAGACTCGGACAATTTTCCCAAAAGTGATGTCCTCCACAAAGTAGACAAGAATCAATAAAATTTGAGCAACCATCATTCAACCCACTTTCATTAAAATATGCCATGTAAGCTAGTAATACTATAATAAACTAAAAATGAAAAAAAATTAGAAAACCAATGAAAAATTACAAAAAGATTCTCCTTTTAGTTTTTATTAGTGGTACATGTCATCCACCCCATGGTTTTTCTTATGACCTCGGTTCTTTTCCACGGGGAGACCTTTGAACCGGGTAGTTTTTATTTTTTTTAGGATTAGTAGAGTAGTTAGTTGTTAGGTGGCCCTAGACGAAGGAAATAGGTAGAATGCTAGGTGCCTTTGATTTGTTTGATACCGGTGGACTTGAACTTGTTGCATGTGCTATTTGTGGTGTCCTTTTGTTTTAAATTGTGATGCATGCCTAGAGAAAAAAAATGGAACGACCCCCCTTGAGATGCTTGAGTCCACTCGCTTGGCTTTATTGTGAACCTTTGTGCATTAGTGCTTAATTTTCCAAAAGTTTCACCTTATTTGTTTGATTGAGAGTTGTTGATGGAGCCTTTTTGTGTGGATCATGTGCAATGTGTGTGTGAGGCATATTCTTATTTTACTCCATGTTTGCATATTGGTGTCTAGAACTTGCCCCGTGTGTGTGTGCAAAGCGAAATCCTAGGTTTACTCTAGTCGGGAAATGATACAGGCCTTCTCTTGATTTGCCTACCCTTATATATACACCTTGGACTTGATTGTTGTTGATGCAATACGAACCAGGCTCACCTGTTCGATTCATCAAGCAAGTCCACCGAGGAGTCACATGGCGCCCACGATCAAAGTGTGGCCGGAATGAAGATACCGAAGACTGCCTCGCCGAGCAGCAACGATGGAAATCCACCGAGCAGACAACAAGTGACTGTGACCGTTGCTGACGCTGACTTCGGAGTTGTGAGACCGAGGACAACTTATGGAAACTCAACGATCAAGCTCGAGCCCGAAGCTGAAAGCAACCGAACCAAGGAAGAACGACGCCGATCAAAGAATCGATCGAAGGGCTACAAATGTGTCCGAGGCAGGAGAGCGTTTGATTACAAATGTGACCAAGGCAAACAAGCGTTCGGAGACAACGTGTTCGAGCTGAGCTGCCGAACACATAAGCTACTCCAGCCCTGCGTGGCTTTATCTCATTGGTCGCCTGTGACCACTTTACTATTTTGCCTTTTTTTATTGTCTATATAAACTCCTAGCATAGCTCATTAGTTTTTAGCTTTTAGTTGATATTGAATTGAGAGAATAGAGATAGAATTGGCCGAGCCATTCTTGTTTGAAGCCCGAGGCTTCGTTTATGCCTTCTTAGGCTTGGAACCGAAATGGATTTCATCACTAGTATGAATCCTTGTTAGGTTCAAGTTTCATTTTCTCCCTTGGATAATCAATCAATGTTTTGACCGTGATTATCCGTTCTTTCTTCTATTTCTGTTCTCCCCCTTCCCCGATTTCTTGTTATCTTGGTTACTTTACTGCTTCCGCATCTTTACTTCCGCGTCGAGTTCTTGCTGTTTCCGATCGCTAGCTTGTCTTCGGATTTAGCTTGCATCAGTTTGGTATCAGAGCAAGACTTGGATTTCGTTCCTACGAATCCACGTTCCTTGTTCATCTTATCTTTAATTTTCTGTTTGTTCTTATTTTACAAAAAAAAAAAAGTAAAAAGAAGAAAATTCAAAAATTTGAATTGATTGTTGATTGTTTGGATTAGACAATCACATATTTGAATTCACCACTGTCTAAGGAATTGATCGAGTACCCGACGTACAACATTTGTAACTAGGGTTTTTCCATCATTTTGGACCGTGTTCTTGACGTGGTGTTGTTGAAAATCGAACCCCAGTTGTGTTTTTGGTGTTTACCGATGAAAACTGGAGGTTGTTGAGGTATTTGGGTCGATTTTTGTGCTTAAAATCGAAGTTCCACTGTTATAGACACTGTCCGTACGCCGGAAGCTTGTTGACATTGTTGACAGTGTACGGACGACGTGAGCTGTGTTCTTAGCTTCGCTTGGAACTGGAGTGATCTCCGACGTTGTAAAAACCGGAGACGACCCAAATCTTGAGCTTAATCTGTTGTTAGTGGACTGTGAACGAATCTTGATATTGTCCGTACACCGGAGTAAAAGTTCACTGTTCCATTGAAGAAGAAAGGGGTAAACTGTCAAATCTAAAACCCCAGGTGAAAAGTTGTCGGCTAGAAAAGGGAAAAGTGGATAAGGTTAAACCCTATCTGAACCGAGGAGGAAACACTTGTACCGAGGTCACGTGTTCGGAAAATTCCGAAGCGGAACCGAGGAGGTAGATTCTCTTAGGATTTCACTTTTCTTGTGACCGAATATTCTCGATAGTGGATCTCTGGAGTAATTCTTTCTACTCGAGGTCGTACTATCGAATCTGAGCTTATAAGAACTCGTGCGTGGGGTGACCGAAGTCCAAATTCATAGAAAATTCTTTTGACTCCCCGTGCGCAGTTAAATAGCTACCGTTCCATCGAGTCATATAAACTCCTTCCGAACCTAAGCTTGGAAAGTACTAGTTGTGATTTATCACTTCGGTTTCCTAACAAGGAGGCAAGGCCAACTTGAGTGGAAAAAGGCTGAGTGGTGAGAACAATAGAGTGAGGTCACAAAAGCCAACGACCTTGAGTGTAAACACGAGTGGAAAGAAACTGAGTGAACATTGCTCGAGTGATACACGTGAGGGAGTGAACTTGTGAGGTCCTTTACATTTGTTTGTTGCAGCTATGTCTTCGGATGATGATGACTACGGAGGGTATGATTCGTGTGGAGATGATGGAGACTATGGTTCCTACGGAGGTGATGATTGTTATAATGACACCGGGGACTATGGCTCTTACGAGGACGAAGCGGGTCACTATGGTGAATACGAAGACGAAGAAGACTACGAAGCCTGTGAAGATGAACGAGAAGAATCTTTTGCTTCGGGTCAAGAATACGAAGGTAGTGACGCTTCGAGGTACGATGACTCTACTTACTCTCATTGTGAAGACCTTGAATACGACGAATGTGACATCGAGGAAGTCGATGACGAAGTTGACCGAGCAAACTATTTGATGTCTTCTTCTGTCGGTGTCTCGTGTGGAGCACAAGGGAGTAGTAGAACCCCTTCCATCGGGTTGGGAGGTGGTGGAGGTTGTTCCATGGGAGGAGGAAGATTTGCAACTTACAGTCGTGGCACACGATTCAATGCTTCCAAGTCCTATGGAAAGGGTGGCTCGAGGAGCACTGGTGGTTGTGGACCCGAGGAGGGTAGAGGAGGTTTCTACCGAACACCTTCTTCGAGGAGAAGTTCTCACGGGTTCCATGCTAAAACTCCTTCCTCGACTTTCAACAAAACTTCTAATGTTGGAAGAGTGAAAGGAAGTGGGAGTTATTCTAGTGGTGCTACCACTAATGGAGGAATAAGGAGAACCCACGGAATGGGATACTCAAGTTCGATCTTGGATCTTCGTATCCGAAACTTGGGTAGAAGCAGGTTCGCTGTTGAGGTGAATGGTTATGGAGGAAATTTGCTCAAGATTGGAGGAACCGATGTCAGTTGCATTAGTGCTTACTTGGTTCGGATCCTAAAAATACCATGCTATAAATTGAAGCATCCTTATACATATAAGGAAGTGAGTGTTTCGTATGAGGCTCGGGTACTCATAACTCATGGAGATTATAGAGAATATGTTTGGTGCGATGTGTATTCCATGCCCGATCTTGATGTTTGGCTGGGAGACCCATGGGTGCACAACAAGCAGATGCTATATATCGATGAGAGGGATGTGTACCTTGTGTACAACAGAGAGCTGCAAATGGCTTATACGTTTACACCTCACGGGTTGAAGGGAAAGATGTCCAATAGTGCATATGCTTCGGTGTTACAAATGAGAAAAGAGCGAGAACTCCAATCCAGGATCGAGAGAGTGCCATCGAGGAGTCCTACGATCACAAGGAGCAGTGGGAAAAGTGCAAGAAAAGAACCGACCGAAGTCAATACTGTGAACCCGAAGCCACAAGCTTCGAAGTCAAGTGGTTCCCCGATAACGGAAGAAGAGACCTCGGTTGATGAGTCTTCGAGTCCTAGACTTCGGGTCGATGTTAAAGGTCCACCTACTCCAGCTATGGGTATTCTTGGTCCCCGACCAAACTCACCCGAATATGAGAGACAAAAGATAGAGAGGAGTAAGGGAGTGACCGGTGACAACTCTCGAGAGGAAAAAGGAGAGGCTGTGACGAGTGATGTGAGTGAGTTGTCACCACCCAAACCCACACCTGACCTTGAAAGAAAAATGAGGGAAAAGAAAGAGGGAAAAAGAATCGATGAGAGTGAGGACACCCCTTATTCTAACATTAACCTTTTATCTTTTCCTTCTACTTGTTCGAAATCTTGTGCAGGAACTCTTGGAGGCAAACCGATAGAACCTCAACTCTGTGCCGAAGTAAATAGGCAAGGTGAAGAAAATCTTTCATGTGAGCTCCACGAAGAAGAAACTACTCGTGAGACTTCGGAGACATTACGAGATACCGAAGGGCACTCCGAGGTAAGTGTTCGATTTCCTTCCCGTGAGCATGATACTTCCTTGTCTTGTGAAATTGTATGTGAAAACTCTATGCTAGTTGATGATTTGTATGATTACAATGTGTTTGCAACTAGTGTAGATTCGAATGGTCAACTTGTGAGTGAATGTGAACCACTAGTTGAGAGAATTGATATGCCACATCATGATGTGAGCTCGATCTTCATCAAATCTCTCTTTAGTGATGAAGTTGTAGTTGACCTTACTTGTGACCCTTGTTATGACACACCACCAATCTTTGATAAAGGGGAAAATGAGTTGTTTGATCATACCCTTGTTGAAATTATTGCCTATGGTGGATCTGTGTGTTGTAGTGAGGAAGATGATACCCTTGAGGAGTCCTTAGTGGATGAGTTGGATCGAATTATATTCGATGACTCCTCAAGTGTGGTCGATGACCTGGGTTCGGATGCACCTTTGATGGGCAGTGAACTTATTTTCACTAACCCTCTGTTCGAAGGAGATGGTGATGAGCATCCGACTCGAGGAGAACCACCTCGGTTTGAAAGGCTTAACCCCGTAGATAACCCATTATTTGAGACCTTCTTCGGAAGTCTGTCTAAAGAGAAGGGTTGTCTTGGAGTTCATTTGGGAGGTGAAAAGCTACCTCTTGGTGTGAATAAGATTGCTTTTAAGAAGGGGAGTGGAGTATTCGATGTCGGTTGTCGAGTCAATCATTTTACTTACTCCATTCCACATGTTGATCACACCACGAGTATAGTGCATACCGAAGTCTATAAGCCCCATGGTGATAAAAGTGAATTTTGGGCTCGGTATGATGACTACGAGTTTAGAGGTGATAAGGCCTTTGATCGTCACATCTTTCATATAAAGTGTCCTATTGATCTCTTCGTGTACTCATGTGTTTGATTTAGTTCCTATTTGAGCCAAGAACTTGTTGTTTCCTTCGGAGACATAGGCTGTTTGATTTGCATTGATGCTTGGCTCTATCATAAGAGTGTGTTTTCCACTCTTAAACACTAACCTACTTTCGAAGTAGGAAGCTTTGTTTGTCTTTGCCTTGTTGCAGGTCTTGCCGGTTTGATTTCGAGGACGAAATCCTTTCAAGAAGGGGAGGATGATGCAATACGAACCAGGCTCACCTGTTCGATTCATCAAGCAAGTCCACCGAGGAGTCACATGGTGCCCACGATCAAAGTGTGGCCGGAATGAAGATACCGAAGACTGCCTCGCCGAGCAGCAACGATGGAAATCCACCGAGCAGACAACAAGTGACTGTGACCGTTGCTGACGCTGACTTCGGAGTTGTGAGACCGAGGACAACTTATGGAAACTCAACGATCAAGCTCGAGCCCGAAGCTGAAAGCAACCGAACCAAGGAAGAACGACGCCGATCAAAGAATCGATCGAAGGGCTACAAATGTGTCCGAGGCAGGAGAGCGTTCGATTACAAATGTGACCAAAGCAAACAAGCGTTCGGAGACAACGTGTTCGAGCTGAGCTGCCGAACACATAAGCTACTCCAGCCCTGCGTGGCTTTATCTCATTGGTCGCCTGTGACCACTTTACTATTTTGCCTTTTTTTATTGTCTATATAAACTCCTAGCATAGCTCATTAGTTTTTAGCTTTTAGTTGATATTGAATTGAGAGAATAGAGATAGAATTGACCGAGCCATTCTTGTTTGAAGCCCGAGGCTTCGTTTATGCCTTCTTAGGCTTGGAACCGAAATGGATTTCATCACTAGTATGAATCCTTGTTAGGTTCAAGTTTCATTTTCTCCCTTGGATAATCAATCAATGTTTTGACCGTGATTATCCGTTCTTTCTTCTATTTCTGTTCTCCCCCTTCCCCGATTTCTTGTTATCTTGGTTACTTTACTGCTTCCGCATCTTTACTTCCGCGTCGAGTTCTTGCAGTTTCCGATCGCTAGCTTGTCTTCGGATTTAGCTTGCATCAGTTGTGTTCTCTTTGACCTTTTTGTTGGCACCAACACTGCAAGCCTACCCACTTATTCTAAATTACTTTCTTTTGGTCCTTTACTCCTTAAGTACTTTAAGTGATAATTTGATATTATGTGGAGTTGTGGTTGAATGTTGGGGGGTTTTTGAGTGGAACCAATGAGGGGGATATGTGGTAACTTGAGAAGTAGTTGAAAAAAGAAGATTAGCAAGGTTTGGAGTGAATTGAAAAAGAAAAAGAAAAAAAAAATTGAAAAAAGAAAAAAATTGAGAAATGGAAAAAAGAAGAGAAAAGAATATCCATCCTTGTTAGTGTGTGCTTAAAAGAAAAGTTGCTACTTGTTGAGAAGGTGTGTGTGAAAGTTGTTGATTGGGTGGCTTTGATGAGATATGTGCTTAAATAAATTGTGATGTATTAAAGTGCTTAGGGAGGTAGTCACTATTACCCATATGTATCTTACCAGCCCCTTAGCCTACATTACAACCTTTTTAAAGTCCTAGTTAATCCCGACTGGAGTGAGTCTACATTATTGGAGTCCTACACTACGGGCAAGCCTATGGTACATCGTGTGTGACATGTGAGCTTTTCATGAGAGTAAGTGAATTCTTTCTATGCTATTGTCCCCGTTCTATTCTTGATATTCATTGTTGTTTGTGATATTTGGGGGACACTCTCTTGCTTCATTTTGGTGTGGGCAAACAGTTTGCATGAGATAGGTGAAGTCGTGGCTTCTTGGTTGAGTAGGTAGGTGTGACTTTGTGGGAGCATGGTTGCAATGAGTTGAGTTTGTGCATTTGAGTTGTCTTGGGGTGGTTGTTCTCATGTTTTGATATTTGATAAATTGTTGGCATGTTTGTTGGACCCATAGTAGTCTTGTATGCATTTGTTCAATGGTCGGTATCAACCATAGTCATAGGCAGACCTGTTCTACCTAGGTAGGGAAGTTATTTGCAATTGCTCGAGGGCGAGCAAAGGTTCAAGTGTGAGGTGGTGATGTTTGGCATTTTATGCCTATAATTCCTTAATATTTCCTCACGTTTGAGTACTTTATTCGCGCGTTTTCTAGTTAATGGATGTGATTTTGCACTGATTTTATGTCATATGATTGTAGGTTGTTATGAAGTGCAATTGGATATTTAAAGAGCATGATCGAGCAAGAAAAGATTGGATTTGGATTGAGGATTGGATCGAACATACGAAGGTACAACGCGATGCGAGCTGCAGACGAAGGAGGCAGGAATTTGGCCTGGCGCTATAGGTGGCGCGGGGCGCCCCCAATAGCGCCCAGCCTTCTGGCGCGGGGCGCCCCAAAAGCTCCCAAGTTTCAACCGGTTCTACCTGGGTTGGCGCGTTCGGGGGCGCGGGGCGCCAGCTACAGCGCCCCTGGAGCGTTTTTGGACTTCCTATTTCGTCTAGGCTTAGGTGTAACTTATTACTAGGCCTTTGTAAACCCTATAAATACTCTTTTACTTCGTTTTTGAAGGGAGTTCAGACTTTGGAGCAAGTTTTGGAGGAGAGGGGAGGAGCCCTAGATGTCTTCTAACAAGTTCTTTCTCTTTTTCTCTTATTCTGCTCTTTAATTCTATAGTTTGTTCGTTCTAGGGTTAGAGTAAATACATGCAGGTTAATGTTTGAAAGTTGATTTCTATATATTGATTTACCATTACAGATTGTTTATTCTTTCTTGATCATAATTGTTTGATTATTGAGGCCTGATAATTGAACACTATCTATGGTTTTTAGATTGAACTCGAAAGAGGGAATTTAATTACGTAATAAGAAAGAATAGAACTAGTTTGTGAACCCGGGCATCGGGGAACCAATTTGTGAGTAGGATAGACATATACTTGCTCGCCTAGCTTAACTAATCACAGGATTCGTTAATACGTGCACGTGATTCAACCCATAGACATTTAGGGATTGGAGTAGCCTGCATAGACCGTGAAGAATCGAAAGATTTTCACGGGTACAATTAACCTGTTAGTTAGCAATCTAGGAAATCAAGAAGTAGAATCAACTGGAAAACTCAACTGGATTGTTCGTAACTCTGACCCTGGACCGTTTCTCCTTGATTGATAACAACTTAGAATTTGCTCTGTTACCTGATTTCAATTAGTTTAATTACTGCTCTTTAGTTACTAAAACTCTCACCATCAAAGAAAAAGATCCCTGAATAGCTTTTAGAAATTGTTTGTTAAGTATTAGTCTGCATAGTCCTCGTGGGAACGATACTCGATTTATCTCTTTATTACTTGTCGACCACGTATACTTGCGTGTGCGTTTGGGAGCAACAGTTAACATTTTCATCAGATAAATAAAAATTTTCTAGTTTAGAGGTCATGTGATTAATATCACTCTGATGAGAATCCGTCGAGGAAGACATTAAGGTATCACGAAAACTTACTGGAATATTTTGTCGCTCCTCTCCTGTGGGATATTTTGGATTATGAGTGCTTCGATCCATTTGGTTCTTTTCTTGATCCGATAGTGGGGTTGCTGTTTCTGTGTTGGTGATCATAAGGGGTGGAGAATTATTTGTGGAAAGGGTTATGAGTGACTTTTGTTATTTGGATTAATCTTCAAGAAAGCTTTGATGGTTGTGAAAAGTTAGAGAGAAGGCGGAGCATTCTCTCTCTCCTAGTTAATCTTGGTTTCTTTCAGTAAAACAACACGTACCGAGCTCAAGTTAACTATCTTCAAGTCTTAAATGAACCAAAATGGACAATCAATTACACTACCAAATCAAAATTTTCATTTTTATTGAAATTCTATCGATACAAATCTGATCCACGCTCAACCCACTCACCTATAAAGGTGTGGAGCGATCGTCAAAGATAGTAGTACCCAACTAAGAGTCGGGGTCGATTTCTTTAGAGAGCAGCCTTGCAATCTATAAGTCTTAGATTGAATAGTAACGAGTTCTACAAATTGTTCGTCTATTCTTAAGTATAATAAGATAGAAATTGAATTAACTATAACTACGACTAACGATTAACGCTAAAAGCATAAAAGTAACTCAACACTTGAGAGTATTTGTAAATATGGAGAATGAACTAGGGGTTTACTCATTCGGGCAAGATTCCTTTAACTAAACTCTTTCTTTAACCTTACAAATCATATGGGATATATCAATGGTCAGACCTCAATTGCAATCCTCAAAACCTATTAGGGATAAGGAGGATTTACCCCCTTTAAGCCCGTTAGGATCAATAATGGGGCGTAAGAAACCCTAGTCCGAAGACCCGTACGGGAGTGATCTTTTTAGGTCTTCTCTCTTTAGATGGGGTAACCCGTAGCCAATGTAACCCAAATACTCGCTAGTTCCATGAACCTACACCTTCAACCCCGTTAGGGTGATGAAAGAAAAGTAGGGTTAGGTTCAAGTACGGCTGTGCCTCAAACCCTAGTTAAAAAAAAGTACAATAGAGAACTAGATTCACCTTAACCCATATCTTTTACAAGATTAAAAATAAGTTTTAAGTTAAACAATCAAGTCATCATGAATAAACCCCTAGTATGAGTTTAACTACTCATACTAGGGTCTAACACACACATGGTAAGAAATGAATGGCAAGAATCATGTAAAGAATTAGATTAAGAAATGAAATCCTTACAAAAGATTCAAGTTAGAACCTTTCCTTAGCCTCCAAGAATATTTAAAAGTGTAATAAGTGTATTCTAAGTTGAAAAAGGTATATCTTTTGCGGAGACATAACAGCCTATTTATAGGCATGGGTTTTAAAACTAGGCTAATAATTACAAGTTTGCCATTTTGCCCTGTTTTACACTAGACCGCCGGTATTCGGCGGGCCGCCTATTGAAGTGCGCGATCGTCGAAGGCAAGTCTAATTCTTCTTTTTGTCTTGTTCTGCGGTGCAGATCCGACGGGGTTGCAGGTCCATCGATGGACAACTTCAGCAGTTTGCAGATTTCTTGAGCTCACTATGATGGTCGGCGGAGGCGCATCTTCTTCTGCGGCATCGCAGAATGCAATCAGTAATTCAACCGCAGTCCACCTCTTTGCTTCAATGGAACTTGCTGAGCTCTTGAACTCTTTCCTCTTTCAGCCGGTGATTCGGCGAGGCATCGATCAAGTTGCTGCCCTATCTCCCTGTTCTTCATAATGTAGCCTAAGTGCACTTTTTTTTTTGCTCTTTTCTTTATTCTTTTGGCTTTGTACACTAATTGTCTTTGATGCCCTGAAACATGGAGATAAACATAAGATTTATTCAAATAACAAAGCTTTTATGACGTGAAAGCTAGTCTAAAAGAGTTGTAAATATACGAAAAATACCAACATATCAAAATCCATCACCAATCCTTCTCAAGATTATCAATAAGCAATAGTGTATTTTTTTTTTTTTTTTGGTTTTGCGCCCCTCAACTCTTCCTCAGTCAGGCTTCCGCATGTCAAAACTCCACATCAACCTCCTCGTATTAAACAAACCAAATACACAACATTCAACTCCTAAAATATTTGCAATAGTATTTTGGTGGCCAAGGTGGGGTCATAATGGTTGAGGGCCGATGGTATTTTGACGGATATGAAATGGTGAATGGGGAAAGTCGTAATGTTGATGTGTAGAATTCTGAAGAATCAATGTCCTGCCCCTTCTATTGAATAAATTAAGCCAATATATACAAATCATATATCTTGGCGACCAAGCAAAGTATCTAGAAAAATAAGGAAAACATTAAATGTATTCTCTCCTAACTATATACAACTTCCTAAAATAACTACAACGAAATATTACATACAGTATTCCCCAATACTCCCCCTCAAGTTGCATCATAAAGATCACGAATGGCCAGCTTGCGAAGAAGGTAAAATTTTTTTTGTTTCCCAACTGCTTTAGTAAATATGTCTGCCGGGTGTTGAGAAGTGTGCACATGAGATGTAACAGTGCGACCAGCTATTATTTCATCACGTACGAAGTGGTAATCAACTTTAATGTGCTTCGTACGTAAATGGAAAACTGGATTCGCAGCTATATGGAGAGCAGATTGACTGTCACAATACAAACGAACAGGCTGCTTGTGGGAAACGCCTAAGCACTGTATCAAATCCTTGATCTATTTCAGCTCACACATTGTTGTCGCCATAGAATGATACTCCGCTTCAGCCGAAGAGCGAGAGACATTATGTTACTTCGTGGTTTTCAAAGAAATAGGTGAGTTTCCCAATAAAATAAAATAACCAGTTAAAAAGCGCCGCGTTATGGGACACCTTGCATAATCGGAATCGCAATATGCATTTAAGAGCAAATTGATATCAGCTCGTAAGAAAATCCCATGACCTGGATTAGCCTTCAAATATCTCAACACGCGCAGTGCTTCGTCCCAGTGTCTCTCTTTAGAACAATGCATGAACTGAGCTAATACATGAATAGAATAGCATAGTTCGGGACGAGTGATGGTCAAATAAATTAGTCGACCAACCAATCGCCTATATCTCTCGGGATCAGCAAAATCCTTACCATTGTCTAAGGCAAGCTTATGATTTTTCTCAATAGGAAAACTAGCTGGTTTGGCTCCAAGAAGTCCAGTTTCACTCAAAATATCGAGTGCATATTTTCTTTGATAAAGAAATAGACTATTGGGACCTCTAGCCATGTCTATCCCCAAAAAATATTTTAATGACCCAAGATCTTTCATGTGAAAGCAACGATGAAAATATCGTTTGAAGTTAGCAATAGCACCAAAATTGTCTGATGCAATGATTAGATCGTCGACATAAACAAGAACATGTAGTATCAAACCATTCTTTTTATAAGAAAATAAAAAATAACCTGCATAGGATTGCACTAAACCAAATTTCTTCAGTGCAGCAGCAAGTTTGGCACACCAATTTCTTGGAGCTTGGCGCAGTCCATAATACATTCTTGCACGAATATTTAGATGAAGAAGTTTATATGCAACTTCCGCCTGGATTTGAGACCTCGACTGGTGTGCTGCTGCACAAGAATTTTACGTGGAAAACTCCTTGCTCAAGGGAGAAAAACCACGACCCACACTCTGGGATTTTAAAACTGAATCCACTAACACAAGAGCAAAGTTTCTGATTACAAACTCTGTAACCAAGGGGCTACACTCTAGACCCTAATCACCACTCAAAGCTAAACTCTAGCTTTTCAAGTAATTACACAAGAGTTCACCTAATACATATGCTTCTGCAATAAGCCAATAGGTAAAAACTATGAATGCTCAAACTAAGACAACTTACAACTCAATGAACCTAGACAGAATATCTAGACTCAATACACTGCATGCACTTCAGTTGTCTTCTCCAGTTTACTCACGTAGAAAGATGCTAGATTGCCTTTGTATGCTCTCAACTATCTGTTTGTGAATAACTAATTTTACGGCTGTCTCAACTACTTATATTTATACGGGTCTTGAAACCTTAGTTGAGTTCTACAAGGAATCCTTTTAACTATGGCAAGTCAGGATTCCTATTAACTTTTTTCCTTGTTGAAGTCCAACTCCTTTTCACACTTCGAAGACACAGCCTGGACACCGCCTCTTTTAGTCTGACTAGGATGCATATTCATTCACGCGTCACTACTCCTAGTTCCGCAGGGATTTGCAACCCGCAATTATTTTCGATCAATCGTGCCCTTCATGTCAAGGACTAGGTTCTTCGTGGGAACCTCTGAGTCCTTTACGTTTGTCATTCTTCAAAACCAGCTCTCAACAAGTATGACACTGAGTTGTGTAACACACATAATCTTTCAATCTAGTGGACACTTTTTTTTTCCCGATGCCCTCGACCAAGAGCATCATCCTGAATAGTAGACGTTTCTGTAGGAGAAGCAACCTATACACTCAAATATTTATTGGCGTTAGACTCGCCATCGACACTCTCCCTTGATTCAATAGAGGGTGAATGGTCATGTTGCATAATCTGATCATCAATGGTTTTTCATAATCCAACGAAGATGGGTATACTTCCAAAGCTACATTATTAGCAGGAGAAGCATTAGAAGAACCCAGCTTAGTAGTGGTCTTAGAGGTACTAACTGAACCAACATAAGGGAAAGTTTTTCCATCAAAAGTAACATCACGAGACACAGAATATTTTCCAGTCTCCAAATCATAGACACACCATCCTTTCTTCCCATAAGGATATCCAACAAAAATACATCGACGACTCCTCTAGAAAAATTTATCTGTGTCACGGAACTTACAGTGAGCAAAACATAGACATCCAAATACTTTAAGAGGCTCATATGAAGGTTCTTTTCTAAAAATTAACTCATAAGGAGTCCTTCCATTTAATAAGTTGGTAGGAGTTTGATTAATAAGATAAGCTGCCGTCAAAACACATTCTCCCCAATATGAGATCGGCAAATTAGCTTGGAAACGGAGTGCACGTGTAATATTTAAAATATGGTGATGCTTCTGTTCCACTCATCCATTTTTCTGAGGGGTAACAACGCAAGAGTTTGATGCATTATTCCTTGCTCTGCATAAAAAGTATGAAGACATGTGAACTCCTTACCATTGTCACTTCTAAGTATTTTTACTTTTTTCTCAAACTGAGTCACAACCATGGAACAAAATTGCTTTACTTTATGTTTAACCTCACTTTTTTTAACCATTAAGTAGACCCACACACCACGAGAAAAATCATCCACAATAGTTAGGAAATAAATAGCACCACAAGAAGAAGGAACATGATAAGGGCCCCAAACATCATAATGAATCAACTCAAATGAATAAGTACTTCTATTAAGCTCTCAAACAAATATCAAATAATGCATCTACTCTATTAGAACTACTAATTCCAGGAATAAGAGAAACTATCTTGTTGGAGGGATGACCAAGCCGACAATGCCATATATCAAAATTTTCCACTTTATGGATGTTATCTGCTTGTGCTCGTGCCGCAAACTTGAAATAATATACCTCATTACATTGTTCACCCAGTCCAGTCACTGTCCTCAAAGTCTGGTCCTGTATCATAAAAAGATTATCAGTAAATGTGACTAAACAATTATTATCATCAATGAGCTTAAACACAGAAATTAATTTGCATGTTAACTGTAGTACATAAAGAACATGTTACAGTTTCATATTATTTTTTAATACAACGGTCCCCGTTTTTGTAGCCATAGACGTGGAACCATTTGGAAGACCTACTGAAGATGGTGTGACATCACACAAATTATTCAATAACTTAGCGTCACCACTCATATTGTGAGATGCCCCTGTGTCGATAATCCAGCGAGTTCCACAAGTATTACCTGTCAATTTTTCATGATTTTTATTGTGGGAATCAAGCATAGAGAGAAGTGCACTCCACTAGTCATTAGTTAATCCAGGCAAAACATTATTATTTCCTCAATTTTATCATTCGTCACGGATGCTTGCACAACATTAGCAACTGCTGCACTCCTACGTCCAGTGCCACCCCGTCATGAATTTCCAGATCGTCCACCACGACTACGTCCAGTTGTCCTTCCTCTTCCTTTTCCTATACCCTACCATTCAGGATAGCCAATCAACAGAAAACAATATTTTTTCTCATGTCCAGCTTTTCCACAATTAGCACATGTTGGTTTTTCCGAGATATTATGTGCAGTGCTATTATAGTTATTGCGAGTATGAGATACAGACTGCACAACAAAGGTAACATCATCTGCGTGCTCCTCCTTAGATCGAGCAACGTTCGTATGTCGTTCTTTTTGAATGATCATGGCATAGACTCTATTCAAACCAGGCAGTGGTTCCATGCTCAATATATTGGAAGATGTAGTCCCGAACACATCATCATCAAGTCCCATTAAAAATTGATGAACTTTTTCTTTTTCGTGTTCTTGCACCAATTCCTTCGCTGCCCCACACTTACACCCAACACATATGCATATCGGATTTTTTGTGTAGCCAATTAGTTCTTCCCACATGCTCTTCAATTTACCATAGTTTGCAGCAACATTCTGCCCTCCATGTTTACAAGATGCAAGTTTGCTTTTCAATTGGTGTATTCTCATGTCATTGCTAATTGAGAATCTTTCCTTCAAATCTTCCCATAGTTCTTTGTTATAACCTATGCACCTCCTAGGGACACTAGAATGGGGGGTTGAATAGTGTCCTCACATTTCGTTGAAGAACCTGACTCTTAGTTACAAGAACTCAGTTCTTGTGCAGTTGCTCCAATCAAAACTCACCACACTGAACTTAAAACAATAAATAAAGAACATAATGTTTTTACGTGGAAACTCCTTGCTCAAAAGAGAAAAACCACGACCCACACTTTGGAATTTTGAAAACACCTCCACTAATACAAAGAGCACGTTTTAGATTACAAACTCTGTAACCAAGAGGCTACACTCTAGACCCTAATCACTCATAAAGCTAAACTCTAGCTTTACAAAGTAATCGCTCATCACCTTTACTCTAGCTTTACAAAGTAATCGCTCAAAAGTTCACCTATTACAATGGCTTTTAAGATAAGAAGATATGTAAAATAACACTAAGACAACTACAATAAAGAACCTAAACAATCTGCTACTTATGCTCCGAGTTCTTCAGTGGTTGTCTCCACAGTTAAGTCACTTCAAGAACTATTGAATCGCCTTTTTAGTTTTTCTCTCAACTCTCGTAGCAAATAACTGAGATCGGCTTCGCTAACTACTTGCTTTTATATGGGCTCTATAACCCTAGTAGTGTTTCACTAAGAAACCTTACAATTATGGTAAGTTAAGATTTCAAGTGATACACTCCTTGTTTAGTACCAACTCTCATTCACACTTCGATGAGACAGCCACGTCACAACTTCTTTGGCTGACTAGGATACGCATATGCACACGCACCATTACTCATAGTTCTGCATGGATTTGCATCCCACAATCTTTTCGATCAGTCGTGCCCTTCTCCTCAAGGACTACGTCCTTCGTTTGTCATTCTTCAAAACATTCATCTCAACAAATTCTCCCTTTTTGATGATGACAAACAAATATTGCCTAAGAACCTGTACATGCAAACACCAAGATAAAAATAACAAAAATACAGTTGAAAGAGAATTTAAAATAGATGAGTTAGGTCACAAATATCCCAACAACATTTCCTTCTTCCTCCTTTTGGCATCATCGAAAAGATTCAAAAATCCTTCAAGAACAAGTTAGTACTGTCCAGACTATAGCACAAGGCAACAAGTTAGCTAAGAACACGGAGAATATATCCAATGGCCCAAACAGAACCAGCAGTTATATAGAAGAAACCACAAAGGCAAAACAAGCAATTTAAAATCAATCATCCAGGGCACAACGTAAATGCCCCAATTAAGTACAAACCAAAAAGATTTTGTCTTAAATGTGCATTATAAAGATGGAAGGATTTTGGACAAGGAATGGGAAGGCTATTTGACTAAAGCTTGAAGTGTTTCCAGGTTCCTTGATTTCTTGGCCCTTTCAACAATTAGCTCGGCCTGGAGCCTGTTGCACTCAATGGTCAAACGATCAATCTCTTGATCCATCAACTTTAGCTGCTTCTTTAGCGCTGCATTCTCATCATTCAGCTCTAGTAAGTGCTGCTCCAGTTCCTTCACAGCTTCAACAGCTTCTTCTGGTCTAAAATCTTCACTCTCATCAGCCTTTTCCATCTTAACTTACATAGGACGCTTAGATTCTCTCTTCTCCTTAAAGAAATCACAAGTCTTTAAGACGTTCATTCCAAACATCTGATGATGAGTAGCTTTCTTCCCATATTTAAGAGGCACCTAAAGTGTTCAAATACCTGTGGCAGAATGTAGGAATGCACAAGAGAGTGTGGTTTCTTGTCTGTGTCTGTGATCCTTTTAATATGCTTTATAATCAGCCCAGGTAGGTTAATTTTGACACCCTTGTCCAGAAGTCCATGTAAGTCAAGTTAAGTTAAGGGCACAGGCTTCACTGTTCCTCTCACCTCTTGGAAACATGAACTTGTGTACAAATTCAAATACCAGCTGATGAGCTAGTTCCATCTCTTTTTTCTCAACTTTTCTTTCCTTCCTCAGTCTGGGATTGCCTGGGAACTTTCTCGCTACTTCCAATAGAGCAACATTGTCTGTTCTCTTGGTCCACTTTAGCTTCATATACCTACAATAGCCTTTAGTAGACACATCTAAAATGACACCTAACTCAGCTCTCCCAAATTCTATTTCTATACCTCTGACCACATAAAAAACTCTTCTACCAACCACACTACAGTTTGCATAGAATTCCCTCACTTCCTCTACAAACAAACATGTCTTCTTTTGAGAACAGCTTAATCCACCCCTGATCCTTCACCTTCTCAACCAGGGGTTTCATATTAGGCTATTCCAAATCACACCATATACTACCAGGCAACACTGGATGCATGGAATAGAAGGCTCCTCTGTCTACCTCTACTCTCTTTTCTTTCTTCTTCTTCTTTGAATCCTCAGACGTCTTAGAGTCTGAGTCATCTGGGTCGACAAAGTCCCCATCCTCATTACTGCTTTCCTTGTCATTAGTAGCCTGTGTCTTATAACCCTCTTTAGCCTTCTTTTATTGGTCAAATTTTTGTAGTTTCTCAACCTGCTGCTTAAGGGCTGAACTGGTAACCCCCTTTCTAGGAATCACAGACTCTTTCATACCCTCATTATCAGACTGAGAGTCCTCTTCATCACTCTTATCAACGAGTCCCCTCCTTGCCATAGCTTTTCCTTATTTCACTAAAATTCTCTTTTTCTCTTTTACAGGCTTTGTTGCTTTGATAAACACTACCTCCTTCTCCTCCTCTTCTTCCAACAGTTTCTCATCTTCTTTTCCAAATTTTCTCCTGACATTTTTCTTTGGAACTCCCTCCAACTTCCTAGTACCTACATTTTTTCCCAAAGTACCCTTTTCTGTATCATTCTCAGAATTTGACCATTCTGATTTAGCATCATCAGTTGTAGCAGGAACTGAGGAAGAATTAGGTTCAGCAAAACTTGGACCTCCACCTACTGGACCACTCCCATCAGCCCCCACATGCACCTTCTCTAAGGGGTCTGCCTCCGAACTAGGTTCGTCGACTAGGCCCTTTTGAGATTTCACAGACTCCTCTTTACTCAACTTTTCAAGCACAGATTTCACAACATCTACACTAGCAATCTCTTCAGCCATACTAGGAACATTTATTTCTATCCTAGGTTCAACAATTCCAACTTCAACATTACTCTTCTTCTCTTCTATACCCTTCTCCCTGTCAGTTTTACTACCAGACTCCACCACCTCCACAGTTTTAACAATTTCATCCAAACCAATCATAAAAATTTCGGCACTTAGTTTTTCAGGGCTAAAGATGGAATCTAATGCAGTGGAACTAGTCTGAGTCAAGTCGGGCCTTACCTCAACTAATTTCAAGTCTGAGACAATGGGTGTAGTCGACGGAGCAGATGATTTTGAAGTTGATTTCTTGGGAGCCTTCTTTCTAACTTTATTTTGAACCTTTAATCTTGCCCTAGCAATTCTTTCAGCCAAAGTGGTAGGAGTTGGTTTGAGTGTAGGTTTTTTAGAGGTTTGGGTTTCAGAGGTCTTTGCTGGTGAGGTTGAAGACGATTGTGGTTGAGACATTTTTGGAATTTCTTGGAAGATTTTGGAAGAGAGATGTTTTCTTGTTTCAGATGATTTGTGTGAGAGAGAGCATTGAGAGATAGGTTGTTGTTGATCTTGGGAAGAGAATGTAATGATGGCTATTAAAAGTAGAACACCTTTTAAGTATTTGGGGAATCGAGAAAGTGGTGATGTGACGGTTATGAGGGAATTAGCATTAAGTTTCTTATTCCAAGTGAGGTAGGTTTAAATTTTGAATGTGTAACTTATAAGGAATGTGTCTAAGAAAATAGGGCGGTTACACATAAATGAAAAGTTTTAGAATGCACGTGCAAGAACAATTTAATTTCAGTCAAATACTTAACGTAAATAACCACATAGGCATACCTGGACATGATTCCTCGTCTTGTTCTTGGTTTCTTCTTTAACTTAGTAAGTTTTTCACTGGGAGCTTATTAGATAATTCATTGTAGACTTAGTTAAACCTGATACTTACAACAATATCATTTTAGACTGGACTATAGCAATACAATTCAAATATAGAATAGAAGAACTTAACTAACTAAATTTTGGGAAATAAGATGTTGGATCATCCATGTATTTTGGTCATCCCTAGCTCCAACATGTTCCTCTCAAACTGAACTTTGTTCATAACCTTGGTGAAGATGTCAGCAATTTGATCTTCAGTCCTGCATGAATTCATAGTTATTAGACCTTTCTCTACATTATCTCTTAAGAAATAATGTCTAATATCAATGTGCTTGGTTCTCTTGTGTTGGACTGGGTTCTTGGCAATGTTCATAGCACTTGTATTATCACAGAAAATAGGCACAAATCCACATTTAATTCCAAAGTCCTCCAGTTGTTATTTAATCCACAGCAGCTGAGAACAACAAGATGCAGCAACAACATACTCAGCTTCAGCCGTGGAGAGCTACTGAGTTCTGTTTCTTAGTAGCCCAAGAAACCAGATATGGACCAAGGAAATATTCCATTCCTGAAGTGCTCTTTCTATCCATCAGAAGCCCTGCATAATATGCATCTGCAAAACCAATTAACTCAAATGTACCACCCTTGGGGTACCATAGACATAAGTCTTGAGTTCCTTTTAAGTATCTCAATATCCTCTTGACAGCAGTTAGGTGGGACGCATTTCGCTTAGATTGAAATCTTGCACAGAGTCCTGCAATGTAGACAATATCTGGACGACTGGCTGTAAGATAGAGGAGAGAACCAATGATTCCTCTATACTTGGTCTCATTTGTGGAAGGACCAAGTTCGTCCTTATCCAGCTTTGTTCCAGGAGCAATAAGAGTATTCATTTCCTTAGCTCCATCCATGTCAAACTTCTTCAGTAGCTCCTTAACATGCTTTTGTTGCTAAATCATTGTTCCTTCAGGAGTTTGTTTGATCTGCAAACCCAAGAAGAAATTTAGTTCTCCCATCATGCTCATTTTGAATTCACTGCCCATTAATTCAGCAAATTCCTTGCACAATTCTTCATCGGTTGCACCAAATATGATGTCATCAACATAAACATGTACTACCTATAGATCCTTTCCTTTCTTCTTCAAGAACAGTGTGTTGTCAATCCTTCTACTTGAGAAACCATTCTTGAGCAAAAATCCTGACAACCTCTCATACCAAGCTCTAGGTGCTTGCTTCAAGCTATAAAGAGCTTTGCCAAGTTCGTATACATGATCAGGAAAGTCACTGCTTACAAACCCAGGAGGCTATATGACATATACTTCCTTATTCAGATAGCCATTTAAAAATGCACTCTTCATATCCATCTGGTACAGTGTGAACTCCATGTAGGTAGCAAAAGTAATCAACATTCTTATGGCCTCCATCCTAGCCACTGGTGCAAAGGTTTCATCATAATCAATTCCTTCTTCTTGACTGTAACATTGAACCACCAACCTGCCTTTATTCCTGGTAACTATGCCATATTCATCCAGTTTGTTTCTGAACACCCACTTAGTTCCAATAATTGATCTATCCTTTGGTCTAGGAACCAAGTGCCATACTTTACTCCTCTCAAATTGGTGTAGCTCTTCCTGCATAGCTATCACCCAGCCTAGATCCTCAAGAGCTTCCTTGACATTCTTTGATTCCATAGCAGATAGAAAAGTAAAGAATGCACAAAAGTTTTTCAAAGCAGACCTGGTCATAATCCCAGTGTCCAGTTCAGATAGCATATTTTTCAAAGGATGTGAGCTCTGATGTTTCCAGGGTCTTGGCTGAATTTGATGAGAAGGATCTGTAGCTGCATTGTTAGTAGGTTCTTCATCTTTATTTTGTTCGTCATCTTAATCAGCTGTTCCCCCTGACATGTTGACTTCTTGTACCCCCTGAGTCAGTTCTCCATCTGTTTCACTTGGTTTTTCCTTTTCCTCTAGGTTCTCTGTACCTTCAGCAGAGTCTTCTCGAGCAAGAGCTATAGCTTGATCATCTCCCTCCTTCTCAGCCACTACCTTTTCTGATTCATCAAATACCACATGCATGCTTTCTTCAACAGTTTAGGTTCTTTTGTTGAACACTTTATCAGCTTTGCTTTGAGTAGAATATCCCAGAAAGATAACTTCATCAATTTTCGCATCAAATTTCTAAGAGACTCCTTGCCATTGTTGTGTACATAACATTTGCATCCAAACGGTCTCAAGTGAGCAATATTTGGTTTCCTTCCTCTGAGTAGCTCGTATGGAGTTTTGTTGAGGATTGCTCTTATGGAACATCTGTTTTACAAGTAGCAAGTTGTATTCACTGCTTCAACCCATAAATTTCTTGCTAGACCACTAGACAACAACATGGTTCTTGCCATATCTTCCAAGGATCTGTTCTTCCTTTCAACGACTCCATTTTGATGTGGAGTTCTTGGTGTAGAGAAATTGTGGTCAATGCTATTCTTGAAGCAATACTCAGAGATTTTAGCATTCTCAAACTCCGTGTCATGATAAGATCTGATGCTCACCAGCTCCAGACTCAACCTTTTCTGAACAATACCAGCCTACTCTTTGAAGCTATCGAAGGCTTTATCCTTGGAAGCAAGGAACAGAGTCCATATGTATCTTGAATAATCATCAACTATCACGAACATAAACCTCTTTCCTCCTCTACTTCTAACCCTCATTAGTCCACATAGGTCCATGTATATCAGCTCAAGTGGCTTTGAAGTACTTACCACTTTCTTCGACTTAAAGGATGACTTTACCTATTTCCCCCTAACACAAGCATCGCACATCTTAATGTCTTCTAACTTCTTAGTAGGCAAACCATGAACAAGATCCTTCAATGCAAGCTTGTTGAGCTATGAAAGACTAGCATACCCCAATCTTTTGTGCCACAGTTGTGAGTCACTCTCTTGAACAATCAGAAAAGTCAAATTGTTTTCAGGCAGTGATCCCAACGATGCCTTGTATAAATTGTTCACCTTTTTTCCTTCCATGACCACTTCTCCACTCTGTAGGTTCTTCACAGTGCACCCCATAGATGAGAAGCTAACTTCATTTCCACTGTCACATCGTTGAAAGATGCTTAGTAGATTGTGTCTGAGACTATCAACACAATATACATTTTCAATAGCATGATCCAGTGATCTCCCAACTTTTCCTATGCCAACAATCTGACCACTCATTCCTCCTCCGAAGGCCACACTACCTCCTTGAAATGCTGCGAGTAAGAGAAAATTTCTTTTGTCTCCTGTCATGTGCCTTGAACACCCACTATCTAGAATCCAATTTGGGTTGTTCACTCTCATTCCAACCTACAAAACAGATTAAGGGTTAGATTTAGGAACCCAGACAAGCTTGGGTCCTGTTGAGAGCTGGTTTTGAAGCATGACAAACGAGAAGGACTCAGAGGTTCCCACTGAGGACCTAGTCCTTAGAATGAAGGGCACAGGTGATCGAAAAGATCACGGGTTGCAAATCCCTGCGGAACTAGGAGTAGTGGCGCGTGATTGAACATGCATCCTAGTCAGACTAAAAGAAGCTGTGTCCAGGCTGTGTCTGCAAAGTGTGAAAAGGAGTTGGAGTTCAACAAGGAAATGAGTTACTGGGAATCCTGGTTTGCCTTAATTAAAAGGATTCCTTGTAGAACTCTACTAGGGTTTCCAGACCCACATATATATGCAAGTAGTAGAGGCAGCCGAAATTAGTTATTCACAAACGGAGAGTTGAGAGCACACAAAGGCTATCTAGCATCTTTCTACGTGAAAACTGGAGAAGAAAACTTGAGTGCATGCAGTGTATTGAGTCTAGATATTCTGTCTAGGTTCGTCAGGTTGCAAGTTGTCTTTAATTAGAGCATTCATAGTTTTACCTATTGGCTTATTCAGAAGCGCATGTATTAGGTGAACTTTTGTGTAATTACTGAAAAGCTAGAGTTTAGCTTTAAGTAGTGATCAGGGTCTAGAGTGTAGCCCCTTGGTTACAGAGTTTGTAATCAGAAACATTGCTCCTGTGTTAGTGGATTCAGTTCTAAAATCCCAGAGTATGGGTCGTGGTTTTTTCTCCCTTGAGCAAGGAGTTTTTCCACGTAAAAATCCTTGTGTTCTTGTGTGTATGTTTTGTATAGTTTAGTGTTCCAGGCAGTAGAAGAGATAATCTGAGAACTAGGTTCTTCGCTAGGAGAACAAGGTTCTTGAAACGAAAATCGGAGGACACTATTCAACCCCCCCTTCTAGTGTCTTAAGGAGGTGCATAAAGTGTAACAAGTGGTATCAGAGCGGGTCTTGTTGTGAGAGGTTAAAACCTTAAGAAGGATCAAAATGAGTGCACCACCTACCATCACTGAAGGTCAGTCAGTTCAGAGGCCTCCACAGTTCAACGGGCAATACTATGCTTGGTGGAAAAGCAGGATGGAGAACTAC
Source organism: Petunia x hybrida (assembly GCA_037355625.1). Taxonomy (NCBI): domain Eukaryota; kingdom Viridiplantae; phylum Streptophyta; class Magnoliopsida; order Solanales; family Solanaceae; genus Petunia; species Petunia x hybrida. The sequence goes on along the minus strand of JBBBVM010000739.1, from coordinate 700,916 downwards.
ATATGTGCTGAAGATTATCAACTCTGGCTGATAGTCTCTAAAGGAAATCTGATTCCCACCAAAGTAGTAGGTGAAGGAGATGCTGCTAAGCAAGAACCTAAACCAAAAGAAGAGTTCAATGAAACAGATTATAAGATAATTGAAAAAAATCACAAAGCCAAAAGACTGGTCATTTGTGGTCTTGGTCCTGAAGAGTTCAATCGTGTATCATCTTATAAGACTGCTAAGGAAATATGGGATGCGCTGCAGGTTGCGCATGAAGGAACCACAGAAGTGAAGGATTCCAAACGAAGAATGCTGAAAAACCAATTTGAACTTTTCACCATGGGTGAGAAAGAGTCGATTCAGGACATGATGACAAGGTTGACTATCATCACTAATGAAATGAGATCCCTGGACATGGAACTGCCAGAAATAGAGATGGTCGATAAAGTCCTGAATGTGCTTCCTGAAGCATGGGAACCCAAAATGACTGCTATCATTGAATCCAAACCTCTGAGATCAATTAAACTTGAAGAGCTAGTTGGAAGTTTGAAGACTCATGAGATGATGAAAGACTCAAAGGCCAAGCCATCTGTAAAGAAGGACAAGACCCTTGCTCTTGAAGCAACTGAAGAAACTGATGAGTATGTTGATCTTCAATCAGTTGAAGCGGCAATGGTGAGTGCCTTAAGACAGAAGCTAAATCTGGGAAGGTTCAAGGGATTCAAGAGAGGTGGAAAGGAGGGTTCTAGCTGGAAGAACATAGTTGACAGTCCTGACTACTCAAGGTGCTTCAAATGTTTCAAAAAGGATCATGTTGTTGTAGATTGTCCTATGTGGAAAATAGAATGGATGAAAAATAGAGCATCCAAGGAAAAGGAGAAGGAGACACCAAAGGAAGCTGATAAATATAAAAGGAAGACGAGACGACCTCCAAACTTCATAGCAGAAAGAAGAAAGAAGAAGGAGGCATTTTATGCTACATGGGGACCTACTGACAGTGAATCCGACCATGAAAAGGATTCTGGAGATGACTCGCCACTGACACTAATGGGTATGTCAGAAAGTAGTTCCGATGAAGAAGATCTTCGAGAGTTGAGAGGAGGAAGAGATCCGTCTAAACCCCTTGTGTTTAACGGAACTCATTACAGGAACTGGAAGAAACAAATGAAGGCCTTTTTGCAAGCCGCGGACTATAGTCTTTGGCTAATTGTGAAAAGAGGACCTCATGTCCCTGTGAAGAGGGCTGCAAATGGTGTCATAGTACCAAAGAAGGTGGAAGAACTGGATCCCTAAGACCTAGACTGGCTTCAGGCAAACTCCAAAGTTGAATGGTACTTGAAAAGAGGACTTACCTATGATGTGCTGGCTAAAATTTCTGAGTGTAAGTCGGCCAAGGAAGTCTAGGAAAGGCTGAAAGAGGTGTACTCAGATAATGTTCAAAAGAAGGACTCAGCTCTCATGGCAGTAGATGGAATTGAAGATGCTCACTCTGCAGAGGTATGTCTATCTGAACTAAAAGAAACCTTGCATACATACTCTTCTGAGAATCTGATCTTAATCACTACTACCTTGATTGAGGGTTATGAAAAGGAGAAGCTTGAAAAGGACAAACTAGCTGAAGAATTAAGTAATCTTAGAACTAAGCACAAGAGTCTCCTAGAACAGAACATTGAACTAGAAGAAGTCAATGCCGTTTTGAAAGGACAGACTCTGGTGTCAAACTCTAAAATCACTGATCTTGAACTGGAATGCAATCAGTTAAAAGAAAGTGCAAATGGTAAGCAAATAATAAGTGAAGTTCAAACCTTTTTGGAAAATGAATTAAAAAGAGCAAATGAAATTCTATATCAGGAAACTGAGAAGAACAAGGTCCTAAGTCAAAAGGTTGAAAAAACAAAATTTGAGCTTACCAAGTTAACTAAGTGGAACAAATCATCAGAGGCAATGAACTTGGTTCTTGAGAATCAAAACAGAGGAAAACAAGGATTAGGATTCAAGAAACCACTGCCTCCATATAACCTTAAAAGAAAGTACGTAAGGTTACCCTGCAACATGCTATGTACTTTTTGTGGTGAAACAGGTCATATCAAACAAAAATGCATACATGTAAGCAAGGCAAAGGCTAAAAATAAAAGAAGTGTTTTACCTAAATGGGCTAGACAGGACCTGATTTATCCATTTTCTAGTAAGAAGGGACCCAAGCTTGTCTGGGTTCCTAAGACTAACCCCTAATTTGTTTTGCAGGCTGGAGTGAGGGAGAACAATCCAAGCTGGATTCTTGATAGTGGTTGTTCGAGGCACATGACAGGAGATAGGAGAAACTTTCTCTCACTCGCATCATTTCAAGGAGGCAGTGTGGCCTTCGGAGGAGGAAAAAGCGGTCAAATAGTTGGAATTGGAAAGATTGGGAGAACTCTAGATCATGCCATTGAGAATGTTTATTGTGTTGATGGTCTTAGACACAATCTATTGAGTATCTCCCAACTATGTGACAGAGGAAATGAAGTGAAGTTCACATCTGTAGGATGCATTGTGAAGAATCTACAGAGTGGAGAAATTGTAATGGAAGGAAAAAGGGTGAACAATGTATACAAAGCATCGCTGAAGTCATTACCTGAAAACAACCTAACATGTCTAAATGTACAAGAGAGTGACTCTCAGCTGTGGCACAAAAGAATGGGAAATGCAAGTCTCTCACAACTGAACAAGCTTGTATCAAAGGAGCTGGTTCGTGGATTGCCGAGTAAGAGATTTGAAAACATTAAGATGTGTGATGCGTGTGTGAAGGGAAAGCATGTGAGATCATCCTGTAAGTCCAAGAAGGTGGTAAGCACATCAAAACCACTGGAACTGTTGCATATGGATCTGTGTGGAACTATGAGAGTCAGAAGTAAAGGAGGAAAGACAGTCGTGTTTGTGATTGTTGATGACTACTCTCGATACACATGGACTCTGTTCTTGGCAACTAAAGATGAAGCTTTTGACAGCTTTAAAGACTGGGCTGGTGTAGTTCAGAAGAGGCTAAATCTTGAACTCATTAGCATCAGATCTGATCATGGAACTGAGTTTGAAAACTCAAAATTCTCTGAATATTGTGCAAGGAACAGCATAGATCATAACTTCTCCGCTCCAAGAACTCCCCAACAAAATGGAGTGGTGGAGAGGAAGAACAGATCTCTGGAAGACATGGCCAGAACTATGCTATTATCAAGTGGTCTTGCAAGAAATTTTTGGGCTGAGGCTATAAATACTGCATGCTACTTGCTAAACAGATGTTCAATCAGAGCAATTCTTGACAAGACCCCATATGAGTTACTCAGGGGTAGAAAGCCAAACATTGCTCATCTAAGACCTTTTGGGTGCAAATGCTTTGTTCACAACAATGGAAAAGAACCCCTGGGAAAGTTTGATGCTAGGAGTGACGAGGCAATATTTCTTGGCTATTCGACCCAAAGCAAGGCATACAAAGTGTTTAATAAAAGGACACAGACAGTGGAAAAAAGTATGCATGTGGTCTTTGATGAATCAGACAGGGCACTGGAGGAACGTGAGACAGATGATCAAGAAATTGGGCTCAGCAGGGAAGAAGGTGTGAATGAACTGGAAGACTCTGAAGACAAGGAGACATCAGGAGAAGGTCCAAGTGCATTGGAACAAGGGGTAAATCTGTCAGGGGGAACTTCAGATAAAGCTGTTGATCCAGCAAGTCAAGAAGAAACTCACCAGGATGATAATGCAGGTTCTTCCAGTCATATCAAACTCAGGCCATGGAAACACCAAAGATCTCACCCTTTGGAGAATGTCCTATCAGAACTAGATACAGGAATCATGACTAGGTCAGCCTTGAAGAATTTCTGTGCCTTCTTTGCATTTCTCTCATCCCTGGAACCAAAGAACGTAAAAGAGGCTCTAGAAGACCCAGATTGGATTCTAGCTATGCAGGAGGAATTGCATCAGTTTAAAAGAAGCAAGTTGTGGCACCTAGTTCCTAGGCCGAAGGACCGATCAATAATTGGAACCAAATGGGTATTCAGGAACAAACTGGATGAACATGGTATAGTAACAAGAAACAAAGCAAGATTAGTAGTGCAAGGCTATAGTCAGGAAGAAGGTATTGACTATGATGAGACCTTTGTACCTGTAGCAAGGATGGAGGCTATCAGAATGCTAATTGCTTTTGCTACATACATGGAGTTCAAACTATATCAGATGGATGTGAAGAGTGCCTTTTTGAACGGATACCTGAATGAAGAAGTTTATGTTATACAGTCACCAGGTTTTGTGAATAATGAATTCCCTGATCATGTTTACAAACTGGACAAGGCTCTTTATGGACTGAAGCAAGCCCCTAGAGCTTGGTATGAAAGACTCTCAGGATTTCTATTGAAGAATGGGTTTTCAAGAGGAAAAATTGATAACACACTGTTTCTCAAAAAGAAAGGAAAGGACTTATTCGTGGTTCAAGTATATGTCGATGATATTATTTTTGGAGCCACTGATGAGGGGCTATGCAAAGGCTTTGCTGATCTGATGGGAAGTGAATTTGAGATGAGCATGATGGGAGAACTAAATTTCTTCCTTGGATTGCAAATAAAGCAAATGCCTAAAGGAACTATGATTCACCAGCAGAAGTATGTCAAGGAACTACTGAAGAAGTTTGATATGGAAGGTGCAAAAGAAATGACTACCCCCATTGCACCTGGGACAAAGCTGGATATGGATGAACTCGGTCCTTCAACAGACGAGACAAAATATAGAGGAATCATAGGATCACTCCTTTATCTCACAGCCAGTCGACCTGACATTGTATACAGTGTAGGACTGTGTGCTAGATTTCAGTCCAAACCCAGGGAGTCACATTTGACAGCTGTGAAGAGGATCCTGAGATACTTGAAAGGAACTCAGGACCTTTGTCTCTGGTACCCATGAGGAGGTACTTTTGAACTAATTGGTTTTGCTGATGCAGACTATGCAGGTCACTTGGTGGACAGGAAAAGCACTTCAGGAGTGGCACACTTTCTGGGTCCTTGTTTGATCTCTTGGGCCACAAAGAAGCAAAACTCAGTTGCCTTATCAACTGCTGAAGCCGAGTATGTGGCAGCTGCATTATGCTGTTCACAACTGCTGTGGATCAAACAACAACTGGAAGACTTTGGCATCAAGTGTGGTGCTGTACTAATTTTCTGTGACAATACTAGTGCAGTGAACATTGCCAAGAACCCAGTCCAACATAAAAGAACAAAGCACATTGATATTAGACACCACTTCCTGAGAGATAATGTGGAAAAAGGTCTAATCACTATGAACTCTTGCAGGACTGAGGATCAAATTGCTGACATATTTACAAAAGCTTTGAACAAGGTACAGTTTGAGAGGAACAGGTTGGAATTAGGGATGACCAAAATACACGGATGATCCAGCATGGAAATCCTCATGATTGGTTAGTAAAGTATTCGATTGTCTATATCTGGATTTTGTCATTAATATTCAGTCTAACATGGTACTTTTACTAGTACACTTGTTCAGTTTTAGCACCAGGTAAAAATAATGTGATCCCATGAAGAACCTACTATGTACTAACAAGGAATCAGTCAAAGCATGAGGAATCATATCCAGGTACACTCACACTACCCTACATGATAAAAGTCATAACTGAATGAAATTGTCAATCACACGTGTGTCAAGGGAGATCCTCCATGTTCTTATAACTGTCCAAAATTATAGGAACACATTCCTTTTCTGGGTAGAATTTTAATTGATGTTTTGGACCCCACTACTCAAAAAGGGGGATATATCAATTAAGTCCATAACCGTCAAAACTCTTAACTCTTCCCGGTTTTCAAAAATTTCAAAAAGCTGCTTTTTCTCCTTTTTATCATTACTACATTGCCTTCCCTAGACATTGTCAAATCACCGAAACCCCTTCCCTCTTAACCATATTTCCCAACCCTTTACCATCCACTCACTTCTTCCTCTCAAAATCAAAATTCTCTCTCAAAACCCTAAAAGCAGAAAATTTTTCTATCTCTATGGCAACACATAAAAATCGTGTCAAAATGTCTGAAAAACCACCACCATCTACGCTTGCCCAAAGGATTGCAAGGGCTCGTGCAAAATTTCTTCAAAAAGGGGACAAGAAGCTGGTAAAGAAGTTGAGATTAAGGACGACTCCCACTACACCCATTGCACAAAGTTCATCACAACCACTACATGAGGTAATCTCCGCTCCTATCTTATCTACACCTGTTGTTTCAGTAGATATGAACAGCCCTGGAATGGCAGAAACTGAAACCCTAGTGACAGGGTTAGACAAAATAATAGGTGTTGAGCATGTTGAACAAGTAGATAGGGGGAACTCATGTGAGGCAGAGCGTGACCATGTAGGAGATAAACTTAGGAAAGGATTACAGGTGCCTGTGGTAGTTGAGTCTGGTGAAAGCTTGAATGTTGCAGAAAAGGTAATAGAAAAATTCAAGGAGGATGATAGGGTTGAGAAAGTTAGGGAAAAATCTGTGCCAGAAAGTCCAGCTGTTAGAGGACTTGAATCTGTTGAAGCCCCAGAGAATTTGGTGCAAGAGCCTGTTGCTTGCCAAATTCCACTGAGGCTGATGATGCAGATATAGATTGGACAGATTCTGAGAAAGAAGGAAAGAAGGAGACAGTGTTGGAAAAGACTGAATCAAAAGAAACTCCCAAGGTGGCTGAAGAACCAAAAAGAAAAAGGAAGTTTGGAGAAGAAGATGAAAAATTAGCAGGGGAGGAAGAGGAAGAGGAAGTTGTATTTCTGAAAGAAAACATAGTGGAGCCTGAGAAAAGAAGAAGGTTAGTAAAAGGGGGAAAACCAGTGCTGAAGACAAGGCTGGTTGATGAAGATTGTGATGAGAGTGTTGACAAGGTTGTCTATGAACCTGTGGCCAGAAGGGTTGGCACCAGGTCTGTCTTAAAACAACAATTGGAAAAAGTTGGAAAATTGGAGAAAACAGTGACAAATGTGAGGGATAGAGAAGCAAAGAAGAATGAAGAAGAAGATAGAAGAGTTGGAAAAACCCAGGAGGAAAGTGATGAGGAGGCAGGTAGTTATGCTGAGCCAAGTGACTCTGATACAGACAGTGAAGCTGAGACAAGAAGAAGGAGAAGAGAAAGTAAGGATGAAGCTGACAGAGTGGCTTTCTTTTCTAAACATCAGGTGTTGCCTGGCAGCATCCTGCATGATGAGAAAGAGTTTCATATGAAGCCATTACTCAGAATGATTGGTCACCAGGGCTGGTTGGGATTGTTTGGCAACAAGGATAGAAAGTTGTATGCTGATGAGATCAGAGAATTCTATACAAATTGCAGAGTCAATGCTAGGAGGGTGTTCACAACTGTGAGAGGAGTGGAGATAGAATTTGGGAGACCTGAGCTTGGGGTAATTCTTGACATACCTGCTGAAGGTTACTGCAGGTATATAAAGCTTAAATGGCCAAAGAGGACTGATGGAGTCACTTCTCTAGATGTTGTCAAGAAGTTCTCAGGGAAACCCAAGTTGAGAAAGGAGAGGAAGGTAGACAAGAAGGAAATGGAACCTGCACATCAATTGTTGTTTGAGTTTGTGCACAGGTTTCTTCTACCAAGAGGAGAGAGGAACTGCGAGGCCAGTGCTTTGGACCTGACATACATGGATCTGCTGGACAGGGGGTGAAGATTAATTTGCCTGGGCTGATAATTAGACACATCAAAAGAATTGCTGACACAGAGTAGAAGCCACACTCCCTTGTACATTCCTACATCATTCAGCAGGTACTAGAGCACTTTGGGGTCCCTTTAGAAGCTGGGAAGAAGCCAACTATTCACCAAATCTTTGGGATTAATGTGCTGAAAAATTGTGACTTCTTCAGAGAAAGCAGAGCTTCAAAGAGACCAATGCAGGCCAAGCAAGAGCAGGAGGAGGAGAGTGAGGATTATGGACCTGAAGAGGCCATTGATGCTGTGAAGGAGCTGGAGACGCATGTCCTTGAGGTAAATGAAGAAAACACAGAGCTCCACAGACAGCTGAAGTTGAAGGATCAAGAAATCGATCGTTTGAAAATAGATTGCCACAAGTATGAGGCCGAGTTGTTGATGGAAAGGGCCAAAAATACGAAGCAACTTGAGGCACTTGTCAGACACTTCAACGTTCAGCTTTGAATCCTCCTATCCTATCCTAGTCTGTTCTAACCCCTCTCTCTACCTGCTGTCTACCCCCTCTTATGCTCTCCCGATCACATGTGGTTGGATGTTTAAGACAATTTATTCTGTTGTGTACTTAATACTGGGGTTGTGATGTTAACGCAACCTGGATGATGATTTTAAATTTTCTTATGCTTATGACAATGTTTCATGCTTCAGTAATTGGTTTTGATTGGGCCCTTATTTTTCTTATGTGTGCTATTATTACTGACTTGTTGCCTTGTGCTTTAGACTGAGTTTCACTAAGTTCGTGCAGGAATTCGAATCTTTTCGATGATGCCAAAAGGGGGAAGAAGGAAATGTTGGAGTGTTTGTGACCTAATTCATCATCTGTTTCTTTTCTACTTGTTATCCTTTGTTGTTTGCTGGTATTTGTGTATACTCAGGTTCTTGGGCAACATTTGTTTGTCATCATCAAAAAGGGGGAATTTGTTGAGAGCTGGTTTTGAAGCATGACAAACGAGAAGGACTCAGAGGTTCCCACTGAGGACCTAGTCCTTAGAATGAAGGGCACAGGTGATCGAAAAGATCACGGGTTGCAAATCCCTGCGGAACTAGGAGTAGTGGCGCGTGATTGAACATGCATCCTAGTCAGACTAAAAGAAGCTGTGTCCAGGCTGTGTCTGCAAAGTGTGAAAAGGAGTTGGACTTCAACAAGGAAAGGAGTTACTGGGAATCCTGGTTTGCCTTAATTAAAAGGATTCCTTGTAGAACTCTACTAGGGTTTCCAGACCCACATATATATGCAAGTAGTAGAGGCAGCCGAAATTAGTTATTCACAAACGGAGAGTTGAGAGCACACAAAGGCTATCTAGCATCTTTCTACGTGAAAACTGGAGAAGACAACTTGAGTGCATGCAGTGTATCGAGTCTAGATATTCTGTCTAGGTTCGTCAGGTTGCAAGTTGTCTTTAATTAGAGCGTTCATAGTTTTACCTATTGGCTTATTCAGAAGCGCATGTATTAGGTGAACTTTTGTGTAATTACTGAAAAGCTAGAGTTTAGCTTTGAGTAGTGATCAGGGTCTAGAGTATAGCCCCTTGGTTATAGAGTTTGTAATCATAAATATTGCTCCTGTGTTAGTGGATTCAGTTCTAAAATCCCAGAGTGTGGGTCGTGGTTTTTTCTCCCTTGAGCAAGGAGTTCCTTCTTATAAGAGAATGGATGAATTAAGTCTTTCTTAGCCCAATCAGGTAAAGCAAATTTCTTGTTCTTAGGTTTAGCCTTACTCATTTCATGCAATTTTCTTTTAAGTGACCTGTATTACCACAGAAGGTGTAAAACATGTTACAACGCAGATCTACATATTTGCTTTTGGGATTGTAAGGAGGAAGTGGTTTCCTACATCCTAGACCTTCCTTTCCTTTGATCTGGTTTCTCTGAAGATTTTTTCCATTTGGTTAACCTAGTAAGCTCATAGTCAGACTTTTCAATATTTTCTCTAGAACTCTGTTCTTTTCAGTTTCTTGATAAAGAATCTCATTTGTTCTTTTAAGCTCATTCTCGATAATGGTTTGAACCTCACTGATTACTTGCTTACCATTTGCATTCTTCATCTTATTTATTTCAAGTTCAAGTTCTGAGATCTTAGAGTTACATACAAGAGCCTGTCCCTTTATGGAAGCATTGATTTCTTCAAATTCAACATTTGCTTCTTCAAGGTTCTTGCATCTAACTCTTAGATCAGACACCACTTCAGATAGTTGATATTTCTCAGACTTTAATTTTTCATAACCCTCAATTAAAGTTGCAGTTATCAGTATCAGATTGTCAGGTGAGTATGTATGCAAGTTATCTTTCATTTCAGAGAGACATATCTCAGCAATGTGAGCTGCTTTTTCACCATCGGTTCCCATGAGAGCAGCTTCCTTCTTCTAACTATCTCCATTGCAGATGTCCTTAAGTTTCTCCTATATTTCCTTGGCAGATTTGCATTCTATTACCTTTGACAGATATCGAATGTCATTCTATTTTTAAGTGTCAGCATAGCTTTGGCGTTTGCTTAAAGCCAATACAAGTCTTGTGGATCCAGTTCCTCTACCAATTTTGGAACTAAGGATCCATTTGCAACTCTCTTCACAGGTACATAGGGTCCTCTTTTCACAATCAACCTGAGACTGTAGTCCATAGCCTGAAGAAACACTTTCAAATCTCTTTTCCATCTCTTGTAGCTGAGCCCTTCAAACAATGGAGGCCTGAAAAGATTTCTTCCTTCCATGATTTCAAACGGACCAGCCTCTTTTGAGCTCTCATCTGTTAACCCCATTAGTGCTAGTGGTGATTCATCATCTGACTTATTTCCTTCATCAGATTCACTATCAGTTGGTCCCCAAGTTGCGTAGAAGGCTTCCTTCTTCTTTCTTCTTTCAGCTCTAAAATTTGGAGGATGCCTGAACTTCTTTTTGTCCTTGTCCTTGTCCTTGACTTTGGAAGTGTCTTTTTTCTTCTCCTTTGTTGCTCTGTTCTTCATCCACTCAACTTCCCACATTGGACAGTCCATCACTGCATGATCCTTCTTGAAACACTTAAAGCAGCCTGAGTAGTCTGGACTATCGATTATGTTCTTCCTTCCAGAGTTGTCATTTGTATTCTTCTTGAACCCTTTGAACTTCCTAAGATAAAACTGTAGTCTGAGTGCATTAACCATTGCTGATTCAACAGTTTGCAAATCAACATCAGGTTTATCTATTGCCTCAAGAGCCAGAGTCTTTTCCTTCTTGGGTCCTGACTTGTTCTTGGACTCCTTCATCATCTCATGAGTCTTCAAGTTGCCCACTAATTCCTCTAACTTGATATATTTTAGTGGCTTTGACTCAATAATAGCAGTCATCTTTGGTTCCCAAGCATCAAGAATAATATTTAGCACTTTATCAACCATTTCGACTTCTGGAAGTTCCATGCCTAGAGATTTCATCTCATTTGTGATAATGGTCAGCCTAGTCATCATATCCTGAATGGACTCCTTTTTACCCATTGTGAAAAACTCAAATTGTCTTTTCAACATTCTTCTCTTTGAGTCCTTGACTTCAGTGGCTCCTTCATGAGAAACTTTTAAGGCACCCCAGATTTCTTTTGCAGTCTTGTAAGATTAGACCTTGTTGAACTCCTCAGGGCCTAGTCTATAGATTACAAGTCTCTTGGCCTTGTGATTCTTTTCAATCATCTTGTGATCAGCATCATTATACTAAGATATTTTCTCTGGTTCAGTATGAGCGGCAGCTCCTTCACCAACTGTCTTAGTTGGGATTAGATTCCTTTCAGAGACGATTATCCATAATTGATTATCCTCAACACAGATATAGTTCTCCATTCTACTTTTCCACCAGGTATAGTATTGCCCATTGAATTGAGGTGGCCTTAGCACGGAGGATCCTTCAGTGATTATAGATGGTGCACTCATGATTAGATTCTTCTCTAAGGTGTTAACCTAGTGACGAGAGAAGACCTGCTTTGATACCACTTGTTATAATCTATGCACCTCTTAAGGACACTAAACGACCGGGGGGGGGGGAGGGAGGGATTGAATAGTGTCCTCCAATTTTCGTTGAAGAACCTGACTCTTAGTTACAAGAACTCAGTTCTTGTGCAGTTGCTCCAATCAAAACTCACCACACTGAACGTAAAACATTAAAATAAAGAACACGATATTTTTACGTGGAAAACTCTTTGCTCAAGGGAGAAAAACCACGACCCACACTCTGAGATTCTGAAAATACTTCCACTAACACAAAGAGCACATTTTAGATTACAAACTCTGTAACCTACACTCTAGACCCTAATCACTCATAAAGCTAAACTCTAACTTTACAAAGTAATCACTCAAAATTTCACCTATTATAATGGCTTCTAAGATAAGCAGATAGGTAAAACCAACAATACATAACACTAAAACAACTACAATAAAGAACCTAAACAATTTGCTACTTATGCTCAAAGTTCTTCAATGGTTGTCTCCACAGTTGAGTCACTTCAAGAATTATTGAATCGCCTTTTTTTTTTTTTTTTGCTCTCAACTCTCGTAGTGAATAACTGAGATCTGCTGCCCCAACTACTTACTTTTATATGGGCTTTGTAACCCTAGCAGTGTTTCACTAGGAAATCTTACAATTATGGTGAGTTAATATTTCTAGTGCTACACTCCTTGTTTAGTAACAACTCTCGTTCACACTTCGATGAGACAGCCACGACACAACTTCTTTTGTTGACTAGGATACGCATATGCACACGCGCCACTACTCCTAGTTTTGCATGGATTTGCATCCCACAATCTTTTCGATCAGTCGTGCCCTTCACTAAGTCCTTAGTTTTTCAGAATCATTTTTCATTCTTCAAAATATTCATCTCAACATTCTTTAACAGATTCCATATAAGAGATCGTAGAACGAAGTGTCGGGTCTATGGTGTTAAAGACCCAGACAACCAGCATCGAATTAACGGCGTACCAATCATCGAGTTCAAGTCCTTCTTCTTTGGGTTTTATAATCGTTCTATCGATAAACCCAATCTCTTTTTTGCTCTAAAAGCGTTTCTCACGGCCTTAGCCCATTCGTTATAGTTGTCTTCCTTCAAAACCACAGGAGTTATGAAAATTCCTGTGTGGTCTCCTGAAAGCAAATAATATGGAGATGTTGGATCATTCATGGGAGTTTTGTAACTTCCTGAGCCACTGCCTCCGTCTCTATTCTTCTTCTCGTTGTCGTCAGCCATCTCCCAATTTATTTTGGTTATGGCTCTGGTACCATGTAGGATTCTGAAGAATATATTTTCTGCCCCTTCTATTGAATAAATTGAAGCCAATATATACAAATCCTATATCTTGGCGACCAAGCAAAGCATCTAGAAAAATAAGAAAAACATTAAAGGTATTCTCTCCTAACTATATACAACCTCCTAAAATAACTACAACCAAATATTACATACAGTATTCCCCAATATGATGTGAGGACATTTCCAAATAGAGTGATTTTTTGGTAGAATTTTTTGTTTGTTCTTCATGTGAGTGTCGTGAGATCGAAGTGGTGGTGAATAAGGTAATGGTGCAGGTCCTCAAATTTTTTTTGAGTGTAGTGAATCAATTTTTATGGTGATGATCATTTTCTAGGAATGAGTATAGTGGTCGGAAAGTGAAATTTAGATCATTTAGTAAAGTTCTGAGGCAATATGGATTTGGCATAGTTTATCATTAAATTTATCATTTTCCTCTTGTATAAAAGATCTACATATTGGAGAAATTCTGTCACTAGTCAATAAAAACAAATTTAGTATGTTTCTGTAACGTCAATGATAATTTTGATCGATCCCAATTGTTAGCAGAGGCAAATCTGGACTTATTTATACTACGGAAAAGGGTCAAATATACCCTTCAACTATTGAAAATAGATCAATTTTACCCTCCGTTAGCAAACGGTCTCAAATATGCCTTGCCGTTAAGAAAACGGGTCACTAATACCCCTCATTTACTAATAGATTCCATGTCACACAAAACACAGATTAAAAAAATATCTATTTGCCTACGTGGCCATCCAACCTGGAATAAACCATCGCAACTCCTCCACACATATAATCACTTCACTGCCCCTCCAACACCATAGAGATGCTATAAGCATCTACATTACTGTTTCCATGGAATAAAGGAATACAATTTTAAAAAAAAAATCAATTCCACCAATAATCCCCCAAACATATACGAGTATAAAATCGGCTAATCCCAGAGCCACCATCATTTAAACACATTCATTCACAACCTTCATTAAAGCAAACACCTTCAAGGCCCATGGTAGAATAACTTCTCATCTTCCTAGTCGACTCACAATTTTAATAACTCCATAAATTTAGACCACCACTTAAATTAATGTATCCTACAATGCAAAATGAAACGGAAAATTGTTTGCAAAATGTGAAGAAACTTTTTACGGTTGTTTCAATTTCAACATGTAATCTTAGTTCAATGTTACAAAAAGCTACTAAAAGTTAAAACTTTTTTCCTTTTGCTTTTCTGTTCGACCAGCAGCTTCCTCATTTTTCTTCACTAGCGACAAACGGTGGAGGTTCGACAACGATTGATGGAGCCTCGGCGTTGGACGACGGAGCGGGCGCGGGGTGGCGTTCTCCATTGCTTCAATTTGAGACAAAAAAGGGAGAATAAGCATGGATTTAATGTACACTGGATAATTTTTGTAGTCCCATTGTGTAGCCCAAAATCTCAGATATACTTTTAGTTTCAGCAAAAAATTGGCTGAGGTTTGGTGAAGAAAAAGAGTTCTGATGGTTAATTTATGCCCACTAATCTATATCTATATATATATTAAAAGGAGTGTTGTAGCTAACCATATTTAGCCAAGTGTCAAAGCTTGATTGGTACACCTATTGTTAGTTAGGACAATAATTAGTTATTAGTTAATGTTAGTTTGTTTAATCAATTTCAAAATTTGAATTTAAAATCTAATTTAAAACTTATATATATATATATATATATATATATATGTATATATAAGGATTGAATTGAAACCGTAATTACATTTTGAAAGTTAAAGTCTATCTCCATATTAGGTTAAAAGATTAAACTAATAAAGACAAAAGTCTTTGAACTGGCCGGATTGGTATAACTGCGTCCAAATAGGGAGAATCATGAATTGATATTGTCAAGCAAATTTTAATACTTTTAACACATTTCAAAATGTCAATAAAGTAATACGTTGTGAATGAAAATAGTTTAAACTTTAAGCATAAACAGATAAGTACAAACTTACATCTATTTATTTATTTTTTATATTTTATATTTGTGAATAATAATAATAATAATTGTAGCCGTGTGATTATAGTGAAAGAAGTGATAAGAGTATTTTGAATTCAAATTTATTCAAAGTGATATGTCCAACAAAATCTGAACATGTAGTGATTTTTTTTTTCTTATAAAAGAAACAACTAAAACTGTTTTAATAATTTTAAAATTTGTACAGAAAGATAACGATTATCTTTATCTTATTATATTTTGGATGAAAAATTTAAATATAGATGGAAATTGTACTATATCTTAACAAATTAGATATCAAACGTCGAGGATTATAATGTAGAAATTTATTGACATTTAGCTTCAAAAGGTTATTACTCATCCAATATGACAAAAATATAGGTAGTTTAAACCGAGATAATTACTTAACAGGCATATTTATTACTCTGTAGCAATTTTTGTGAGTAAAAATAATTCTCTAATACGTAAATTTTGTGAGTAAAATTAGTTCTCTAATATTTCAATTTTGTGAGTAAAGTCAATTCTCTAATATTTAAATTTGTGAATAAAATCAATTCTCTAATACCCAATATTTTATCGTTCAAGTAGGACCGTGGGAGTTGAAAAGTGGTTAGTAATAGTTTTGTAAGGTAGTGGATGCACTATCTTTCCACAGTTTTAATTTATCAGAATCAAAATTTGAATGCATCCGAATTAGTTTCATGTAGATGTAGATAACTACATTTGTTAGTTTTAAATTTTAAATTTTAAATTTAAAGGTAATTATCTACACATATTCTTAAAAACAGAACGTAGCTAAATCTCCATAGAAGTTACATATCTTATCTCACATTGCAGTTTCAAATTCAAACCAATCCCAGATAAGCATGCATATCCCTTAACATATATATATATATATATATATATATATATATATATATATATATATATATATATATATATATATATATATATATATATATATATATATATATATGAAGATTTCCATCGTCAAAACATTTATCGTTGCTTCTTTTGTTTTGTTCTTCTTCCTTTTGGGAATATTGGCCCGAATGGTTTCGACTGTATACTATTCTGTATGAAACACATAATTTTACCACTGCTTTTTAATTTAATTTTGTGTTGTCTCCTACTTTATGTTCTATAATAATTTTTATGAGTCATGGCTTCTTTGTAATTCTTCCAACTAGACTTATGTGCTAGCATTTGCTCAAGTGCTAACACTAATCATTGTTAGACCTTCCTCTTTTGTTTTTTAATTGATTATAAGCTTGATTTGATGCGTACACATAATCAGATTTCTATTCACTTGCAGGTTGAGAACTTGGCCGGGAATCCAGATTAAATGAATAAAGTAGACGTTGTGTACTGTGTAGAGTTGTCCTTATTCATAGCCTAAAAAGGTCTGTCTGACTCTTTTCATCAATGGAAATATTTTATTTTATAGGAGTAATAACTTTTTTTGTTGTGTAATTATAGAGATCTTTTATTACTATATATATATATATATATATATATATATATATATATATATATATTTACTCTCTTTAGATCTTCAATTACTATATTTGTTTTTTACTCTCTTTATGTGTCCTTTACAATTGAAAATTTTACGAAAATAAAATATTAATATTTATTATATGTTTCTACAGCATGTATTAATACGTTTTTTTGTAGTAATCACATGTAAGAGTTAAAACTTACAAGACATTAAATGAAAGATCTTGAACGAATTCTTGAAAATGCAAACAGTAGAGAAAATTCTAAAAGGAAAGACCCGAAGGATTCTTTAAAATGCTACCAAGAGCACAGAAAGTTCTAATTGTGACAAGAAACCAATGTTAGACACATGTCTATTATATATAAACTACGCAATTTATATTTGTTTTGGTTATAGATTAAATAATCAGACTATTTGGTAGTTAGGAGTTAGGACTATAGAAAGGTACCAAGAGAAAGAAAGTGCAATTTTTGTGTAATAAAAGTATTTGAAGAGAGCCAGTGTTAATCTTAAAGATTCTAAAATCAGATAGTAAACCATAAAAAAAATTTCTTAGAAGTGAAGATAGAAGTATTGACTGACGTGATAAGCTTTCAAATTTGAATAGGAAGATTCACTGGGTAATGTTAGGATTTGAATCTATCTATTTAAAAATACAATGAAGTAAATACTAAAAGGATACTAATATTAACTAGGTGGCTGAATCCTTATAACTATCAATTTTAGGAATAAAAAAAATCAGCACATGTAGTTGTTTTAAGCGAAAGTAGTGTGAAGTGCCTTCTTGGAAAGAATAAGTGCTTTTGTACACCAAAAGCTTTATCAAACATTTGGTTTGTTTATTATAATGTGTTAATATGCGACTTTAGGTAAAAATGACTAAAATGTTCATTAAATTATTTATATAAATAAATTAAATCTAGCATGAATTGTGAATATAAAATAGAGATGGAGTTGGAAATTTTAAACTAAAAACTCTTTTAAGCTGAAAAGCCATAAGTTTGAAGTGACCGATTAATACCTTATGATTTAGCATATAAATGCTTGGCTTATAAGCATGATTGCCAAATGCAAAAATTATCCAAATAATGCTTATAAACTTAGCCAAGTATCGCATCATTTAATTTTACGAGAAAGTTCGCCAGTTAATAGGAGAAAGTCATGCTAGAGGAAATACCATTTTACTGAATTGTTGATATATAAAGCCAAAAACAAAACTCATTGTTTAATAAAATAACCTAATAACAAATGTACGTTGCTTAAAAAAGTAATACAATTGTGGTATTTCCTTAAATAATTAATGCTATAATACAATATACTCAAACAAAATAAACACGATATAAACAACTCTCAAATATTCTCTTTCTTTATTGTTATTATATTTATATAAACAGTTCTCTAAACTTTGTATTATTTGTTTTTGTAGATGTCGCCTGCAGATTCATATCCAAATTGAAGCCAAGAAGAGAGTATAAATAAAGTCTGGAGATCGACAAATTACCTGAAGAAAATTGAAAATCTTGAAAGAAGAAAACCTAAACAAAATGAGACCAAACATTGTTTCTAGAGAGTTTTTTTCATCATTACATTTCTTCATCCATTAATGTATCTTTTTATATGTATCGTAGTACAAATGAAGATGCCAGTATTGTCAAGTTAGGAAAATTGTGTGTTTTAGAAGAATTGTCAAATTGTTACATTCACCTTGACCGTTTCTTTCCTTTCCTTATTTCTTATGGTATCACCCATTAATCTCATAATGCCATATAAAATGTACTCCCTCCGTTTCATTTTATGTAGCATCATTTTCTTATTTGTCTGTTCCAAAAAGAATGACAGCATTCTAAATTTGGTAACAATTTAACTTCAAAATTACAGTTTTGCTATTACTGAAATGATTTACAAACACACAAACATCTTTATCTCATTTTACACCACAAGTTTCAAAAGTCTTACTTTATTTCTTAAAGTTTGTGTCGATTCAAACTATGACACATAAAATGGAATGGAGGGAGTAATATATAGATTTGTTTGATTAGGGAACTTGATCGAGATTCATGCATTGTACAAATGACTTCAAGAAATGCAAGCCGGAAGATAAAGATTACTTGAAACAAAAAATAAAGAGTTAAGATTAGAAGTAAGTTTGTTTGGTAGAGATAATCTTACATGTTTATTACAGATAAAATTCAGTTAAGTTTGGATGAATTACGGGATGAACTGTGATGAACAATATACGATGAGGGAGCTTGATCAAAACTTAGGCGCCGTACAAATTAATTCACGAAAGAAAGCTGGCACATTAATTGAAAAAATAGAGAGATATGATTAAACTAGATTGATTTGTTATTAGAGATGATCTTGCATGTTTGAGGTAGGTAAATTTACTTTTATCTGTTTAAACTAGGAATATTTATGTTTTATCATAAAGCTATTCGTTAAGCATAGGTAAATCATTAATTTCTTAGATATATCATGAGAGAAGCAAGAAATAATAAGTTTTTTGTTATGCAATTAAACTTTTTAATCAAACAAACTCACAATTTGCATGATTAGCTTCGAATAAATAAAGTATCGGTTGATATGTCCAGATTTTGTAACATCAGGGGTGGGGGTGGCGGGTTTTTTTGGGGGGGAGGGGGGGGAGAGGGTCCGATTAAAATAAATTAAAGTCAGGGAACTACAATGAAAAATACTAAATTCATATCAAAACTTTATTAGATATATAAAATTCGCTACAATTAATTAATTTAAATATCAACCGCGCATCGCGCGGGTGTTATACTAGTTTATAATTAAGGGGTGGGTCATAGAGAAGGTGGGGATGGTTTTGTCCAGGTTGCAGGGCCACGTAGAAAAATAAATATTTTTTTATCTATATTTTGTGTGACATGGACTCTTGTTAGTAAAAGAGGAGTATTAGTGACCCATTTTCTTAACGCAAGGATATATTTGAGACCATTTGCTAATGGAAGGTAACATTGATCTATTTTCAATAGTTGAAGGGTATATTTGACTCTTTTCCGTTCATACTATTACCTTATAGCAATGCGTGAATCCTGTGTACATATATATATATATATATATATATATATATATTTTTTTTTTTTTTTTTTTTTAAAAAAATTGTTAAAACTACTGCCACTATCAATATTTAACTCACTAAAGCTAGCCTGTGTGCTTAAGTACTTGTTGATGTGGTCCATGAATGGCTGAGTGTAATGGAGCCAGCACTAGCATATTGAAACTTTAGAACTAGAAATGGTCCACCTATAGCAAATAGATGGAAGGTTTCAAGGCTGGTTGAAGACGATGGTGGGTTTGTACATGGACCACATCTCATATCTCACGATTAGTAAAAGAAGGAAAAAAATTACATAAAGTGTGTTTGGTACGATAAAAATCATTTTATTGCGCCATACTTAATTTATTCTGTTTTCAGAGTAAAGGTCTTTATGTTATTAATCGTTTTGTCGTTCAAATTGATTCTTCAATGTTCGATCTTCCTTTAAATTGATTCTGGATATCCTTTGTTTTCGTATTCATAAAAGATAAACATCACACATATAATACAATATCTTAGACAGAAACCATTGACCCTTTTACCTTTTCTGTACTACTACAACTTTTCCATATATACAGTAATTAAAAGTGAAAACGTGATTTGTGAGACCCTACATGTTTCGACGTATTTTCAACTTAATGCTCATACTAATCAAAAGCAACTTTAAGTTAATAATAAAAGACGTTATCTAATTATTCAAATACTAGGTCTTGATTTTTTATTTTGAGAGAAAAATCCATTAACATTCTTTAGAAGTGAATGCATTATTCATTTTTACCATGTCATTAAGTTAAAGTAATTATTATTTTTGTTTAATATGGAATGGATTTGCTTAAATATCACTTAAACCTTTTGTCTACTCCTGATATTATAAGTAAACCTACAACTCGTAAATGACCTAGTTTATCCATTCAAGGTGAATAGAATATATTGAAAGCATCAATTCAATGTATTCTCGGATGACCAAATGAGACTCTCCTGGACTCGAGGCAACATTAATCTATTTGGTAGGAAAGAAAATGAGTTTCATGAAATTTTTGACATGACGAATTCATATTTTAGTATTTGGTATGATAAAAATTATTTTAAATGAAAATATTTTTTAAGAAAATGATCTGCCTTAGTTCTGGTATGGCTTCAAGTCATACTAAACACACTTAGCTCATTCATCATAATCGAACATACTAAGCGCCATCCAGAATTGTATATAGATTAAATAAAGAGATAAGAAATAATTAGTGTACTTACCTTTGGGTTATTGAGATAAATAAGGATAATTAGCTAAAATATAGATAGTAATTACTATTATTTTTCTTAATGAATGTGAAGAAAAATGAAAAACTTACATTAAAACCGAAGGGAGTATATATAAAAATGGTTGAATACATAAGAAAAGTATTTCTTTTAATAGTCTAGATGAAATTCCTTTTTCCACAACTACTATCCAATATCTACTCAGTATAGATACTAAAATGCAGCATTAGTTTTTAACCTTAGACAGCCTTTTTGAGCAACATAGCAGCCTTGTGAATTTTGTGATACCTGACAGTTTTATCATGTTCCCTAGAAAAAACTTGGTAAGCTTAGATTCCTCCAGTTTAGCACTATGTGCTCCTCTTCACGTGCAACCTCCAGCACCTTCTACCCTCACTTATTGCAATACATACAAAACCTTTCTTGTGGTGTGTGTACAACACTGTCCTAGACCAATTTTTAAAGAGAAGTCTCTTTTTTTTTTCCTTAGATTGTGTTCTTAAGAAATAATGTTAGTTGTCATGGAAGATCAAGATTTTAGTAGTTTTTACACATACCCTTTTAGATATTTCAAGTTGTTAATCCAAGAAAGAGCTAGGAGACTCATCATTTCTCATAAAAATGAGACAAAAGGAAAGTGTCAAGCTGGCCTTACATGTTCTTTAAGGCGTTCAACAAAGTTGTTTACATTTGTACATGCTTTTTTGTTCTTTCAACTGCTAGTTTTTGGAAGTCAGCTAGCTTTAGGCCAAGAATGGGATGGTATAATTATTACACAAGCAGATTACCAAGCACTTGAAGCCTTTAAGCATGAATTAGTTGATCCAAAAGGGTACTTGAAAAGTTGGAATGACACTGGTTATGGAGCTTGTTCTGGCAATTGGCTTGGAATAAAATGTGCACAAGGACAAGTCATTGTTATTAAGCTTCCTTTAAAAGGACTAAGTGGCAGAGTAACTGAAAAGATTGGACAATTTCAAGCTCTCAGAAAACTAAGTCTTCATGATAATGACATAGGTGGTTCAATTCCTACTTCTTTGGGATTTTTACCCAACTTAAGAGGTGTTCAACTTTACAATAACAGGTTTTCAGGTTCTATTCCTGCTTCACTAGGTTTATGTCAAGTTCTACAAACTCTTGAACTTAGTAACAATTCTTTGTCTGGTACTATTCCTGTTAGTCTTGTTAATTCAACTAAGCTTTATAGGCTTAATGTTAGTTACAACTCATTGACTGGTACAATCCCTGAAAGCATCACTGAATCCTCCTCATTAATCTTTATTGACCTCCAACATAACAATCTTTCAGGCTCTATTCCAGACACTTGGGGTGGAAATGGTGAAAGACTTTTTCTACTCCAGTCATTGACACTTAATCACAACTCATTCTCTGGAAACATTCCTGTTTCTTTGAGCAAGTTGATTGAACTTCTTGAAATTTCACTTAGTCATAACCATATTTCCGGTGTCATTCCAGATGATATTGGAAGACTTACTAGGCTTAGAACACTTGATTTATCTCATAACAATCTGACCGGAGAAATCCCAATGTCTTTTAATGATTTACCAATTCTTAGTTCCTTCAATGTTTCATATAACTTTTTGTCTGGTCCTGTTCCTGCTCATCTTGCTCAGAAGTTCAACTCGAGCGCCTTTTCAGGTAATCTTCAGTTATGTGGCTATAATGATGCTTCAGCTCCATGTCCTAAAACGCCTTCTCCGGTTAAACGAGGGAGCAAACTAAGGATTAAAGACATCACTCTCATAGTAGTGGGGGCTCTTATCATAATTTTGTTTCTACTATGTTGCATTCTCCTCTGCTGCTTGATCAAGAAAAGAGCTGCAGTAAAAGCAGAAAAAGGCGTAAAGGGTGTCGCTGCAACTGCTGAAGAAGTTGAAGCAGCAGGTGAAACAGGAGGAAAACTTGTCCATTTTGATGGACCTATTACCTTTAGTGCAGATGATCTTCTATGTGCTACTGCTGATATATTGGGAAAGAGCACTTATGGTACAGTGTATAAGGCCACATTAGAAGATGGTAATCAAGTTGCAGTGAAAAGATTGAGAGAGAAGATCACAAAAGGTCAGAAGGAATTTGAGAGAGAAGTTAATGTTCTTGGCAAGATAAGGCATCCAAATCTTTTAGCCCTTAGAGCTTATTACTTAGGGACAAAAGGAGAGAAACTTCTTGTTTTTGACTACATGCCTAAAGGAAGTATTGCAACTTTTCTTCATGGTAAGCAGGACACAGTTTTCCATTTAACATTCCTTTTCTTTTATTTTTGAGAATCAGATACTAGCTTATTGTTTTGTTGCAGCTCGCAGCCCGGATACACCAATTGATTGGCCAACAAGGATGAGAATAGCAAAAGGGATGACGAGGGGATTGCTGTACCTTCACACGAATGCTAACATCATTCATGGGAATCTTACATCGAGCAATGTTCTGCTTGATGAAAACACAAATGCAAAGATTGCAGATTATGGACTTTCGCGACTTGTGACACCTGCTGCCAATGCAAATGTAATTGCCACAGCAGGAGCACTTGGCTATCGCGCACCTGAACTTTCGAAGCTCAAGAAAGCCAACGTGAAGACGGATGTCTACAGTCTTGGAGTCATTGTACTAGAACTTCTAACTGGTAAGTCTCCAGGAGAGGCAACGGATGGAGTCGATTTGCCTACAAGGGTGGCCTCAATTGTGAAAGTGGAGGGAACAAGTGAGGTTTTCGATTTGGAACTCATGAGGGATGCATCCATAATTGGTGATGAATTGTTAAATACACTGAAATTGGCTTTGCATTGTGTTGATCCCTCGCCATCAGCTCGACCTGAAGTTCAGCGAATTCTACAACAACTAGAAGAAATTAGGCCTGAAAGGAGTGCTAGTTCTGGTGATGATAGAGCTGCACCTACAGCTCCCTCAGCAAGTGACTAGATACTTAGTTTTTTATCAACTATTTTTGAGATGTTAGGATTTAGATGCTGTGATTCTTTCATTCTTGAATTTCATTTTTTAGGAGTATAGTTGCTACTTTGTTTTTGAACATAATGGAGTCTATATTTCATCCCGTTTGATCCAAAAAACAAAATGTCAGATTGACTTTTCATTCATTTCATACTTATTTGCTGAAAACCTTCTGAACAAAATACATGTAACAGCTACTCCTACCATTTAAGGCTGTATTTTCTCATCATCACACAGCAACTATACCAAATATTTTATCATTCAAACGTTATGAGTTTTGGAAAATAGCAACAACTAGTGTCATAAACGCCAACTTGTTAATGTGAATGCAATTACTCTATTTGTGGCTATTATGCAAAAAGAAAAAGCAGTGCCGACTTTTGGAGAATAGCTATTTACACATTAACAACTTGGCAGTCATAAGTACTACAACAAAATGCCAAGTTGCTAATGTGTAACAATTGCTCAAAGCTGTGGCTATTTGTCAAAAAAGTAAAATAAGATACTTCTGGCGCTCCATCATAGATTTGACCCTTATAAAGGAAAGTCTTATAAATTTCACTCCTTGAGAAAGTTTATGACATTTCGCCAAAAACTTGAAAAAGCAATGCCCACTTTAGGCTTTGATGTTGCAAACATGGTTGTTGTATATGCAGGATGGGGGCAAGTACTTCCCTTCATTCTTGTTTAATCTGTGTTATTGTTATTATTGACTGATGAATTCAATTAGTCGGTGTGTATCATGTACCCATGGTAAACAAGAAGGAAAGGCCACATCTTTCTTGATAGAGGCTTCAGACCAACTGCAACATCCAAAAATAAGAAGAGGTAATGAATTGGGGTTAATTTTATCGGTGGTCACTGAACTATTGTTTCATTACCACAAAGTCATTTTTGTTTCATTTGTTATCCAAAAGTCACTCAATTTTGCTCCGATCTACAACAAAGTCACTCAATTTTGTTTAAAACTTGCCGGAAAAATGATGTGGCATCATTAATTAAAAATAAATTTTTAATTAATTTTTCATCTATTAATCTAATTTCTTAACCTATTATTCTTATTCTACTCAACCCAAACCAATTTCACTACTTTTTTGCCACATTATGCCAAGGATTTCACTATTTTTTTGCCACATTATGCCGGGAGCCACATTAGAAATATATTTCAACTAACTAAAGATTAATAGGACAATCTAGTATAACAAGACATTTCAAAGAAGTAATCTTCAGTTAGTTTCCAACTGAAGCCTACTGAGTTGTTATTGTTATTGTATTATCGTCAGACACGTCATTTTTTTAAGGCTTTATATCTGTATGTCAATTATTTTTTAATGTAGTAAGCAAAAGCAATGACAAACCTATAAAGTCATATCTTACATGAAGATATACATATAACTATTTTATCAGTAAAAATTAAATATTATCTACCATATAGTCACTGGGGTACCAAGCAAAAATCGAATAACCGAGAAAAATCAAAAGAAAACAAAACCGAGAAAAATCAAAAATAAAAATTCGACTTTGTTTGGTGTCAACTTGTTTGGATGGTTGTTATCAGTTGTACCGTATCGTACTGTTACTGTTCTGTTACTATAAAATAATATTTATATTAATTGTTACTTTAAAATTTTATTGTATCGTATTGTTAGTCCGTCGTTACATAACGATGAAGAGCCCATTTTATGTAACGACCGATTTGGTGTGATCGCATCGTACCGTATCTTTTTTCTCTCTTCTTCCTCTTAATATTCTCATATATTACCATTTATCTTATTTTTTTTATAGTAACTCTATCACGTATCTTATTATTTTCTTGGCAATATTGTAATTCATTCTTCATTTACTAGTATGTTATATCATGAAACGACTGCAAACAATATAATCTATCAAAATGTTGAACTCAACAAAACATAAAGTACAATACAATAGATACATTATGAAACCATATACATAACAACAGTCCAAAATAGCTGTTATTTTGGTTTTAAAATTTTAAAAAATCGACATAACTAGTTTGATTTCCTAAATGAAAAATCGAACCAAACCGATCTAAGCTCATTCATTTTTATTCATTCCTGATTCCTTATTTCCCCTTTTGCATAAACATGCCTAACATTACTCAATTTGATTAACTAATTAATTCAATACAAAACAGAAGCAAAGAGAAATGGCATCGGTATGAAATGTTTATGCACGACGATGACGTAGTGAAATGTATTTGGACTGGGTAGAATAAGAATAATGGGTTAAGGAATTAGATAAATAGATGAAAAATTAATTAAGAAAATTATTTTTAATTAATGATGCCACATCATTTTTCCGGCAAGTTTTAAACAAAATCCGGCTTGAGTGACTTTGTTGTAGACCGGAGAGCAAAGTGGAGTGACTTTTGGGTAACAAATGAAACAAAAATGACTTTGCGGTAATGAAACAATAATTCAGTGACCACCGGTGAAATTAACCTTAATGAACTGATGTGGTGGTTAACCTTGCAATTATTGGCATCCATTACTGCTTAATGACGATGGTTATAGAGGGTAACAGTTAAAGTGGCTCTTTAATCTTTATATGTTTGCGTTTTTACGTAAGATTAGTAACGTAATTCTTAGTTTGAACACTTAATTAGCAATAGATAGAATAATTTAACCACCACTGGTAACTAACTGCGAAGATGACCCTTTAAGATGTTCAATCAATTTCTACGGAAACACTATGCTTAATTTCAGAGCAATTTGATTGATTTCTTAAGTCTTCGATTTTTAGCATTTGAATTTCTTAAACTTAGTAACAAACTTACAATACTTCATCTACACTCACGTTTTTGCATCAATGTTTTAGACTAATCATATTAGCTTATCACGCTTAAAGAATATATATTGAGCAAATATATACACTTTCTAATCATGGTTAAATATAAACACAGATGCATATAAAAAAATTTCTACTTGGTGGAAGTCTCCTTCTGGTTTATCAAGTTAATCATATCAAGACAAAAAAAACTACCAATTTAGATTCAATTGTAATTGAAAAAATACAAAAAATAAGTTAGAATATAATATCATGAAAGTTAATTTTAAATACAATTTGAGTCATAGCCTTCCTCTCTTACAAATATTTTAAATGACATTGAGAAATTAAAATTAAAAATTGCTGCATTTAAACTTGAGTACAGTCTTAGTTTCCATTTTCCATTTTTCATTTTCTTCACTTACAGAAATGCCACAATGCATCTCCACCAAAAAAAAAGACAAAAGAAAAAAGAAAAAAGAAAAAAGAAAAAAAGGAGATAAATAATGTAGTTTAATAATGTAGTTTAATAATGAAGGATTAAGAATGACCCTGTAGTTAGTTAAGGGTATAGACATATATGGGTTCCCATTCAGCCCAAAAGTCTTCATGAGGTAAGATTGTTCAAAGACATTATTCTCTCAATTTTATACTGACAACGTAAAAAGTTTATATACTACTATGTTATTACATTTATCTCTTGCGGAAGATAATCCTTAACTTCAAGATTGTGAGTGTCACATTTTATAAGGGGTTAGTTAAACTCATTCGTCATTTACAAATTATAAAATGTTTTGTTCAATGAAAGTATGGACCTATAGAAGACCTACTTCTAGAAAAGGAAAAAAAGATGAACAAAATATAGTAACACGTGCAATCTGTAGAAACATGCATTCCTGATATAGCGTATACGTAAGTACGTCTTTCTTCTTATTTTTATTGGTGCAACAATATTACCTCTTATAAAAAAGAAAGGAAAGAACTAACAAGTCAAAGTGAGGGAA
This sequence comes from Petunia x hybrida, assembly GCA_037355625.1. NCBI lineage: Eukaryota > Viridiplantae > Streptophyta > Magnoliopsida > Solanales > Solanaceae > Petunia > Petunia x hybrida. The sequence goes on along the minus strand of JBBBVM010000739.1, from coordinate 673,395 downwards.
ATGCGTTTTTTTGACAGACCACCTACTTAAGGACATCATTTATCAAATCAAAGTTTGGCTTTGTTGGTTTCTCTAACTGAAGTTATAGTTAGATTTTAGAACCTATCGAAAAATATAACGAATTACTTTAATAGACAACACCAAACAGAAGAAGACTTTTGCAATCTTTTTAACAACCAAATTAAACTGTCACTTTCTGAAGATTTAATCATCATCAATCCAATGACGAAATACCAAGCCAAGTATGAATTATCTAGTAAAGTAACTTTCGATTCAAGATGGTACGTAAGCGAATAGTGCATGGTTCTAATCCAACAAAAAAATCTTCTATGGTGCAAGAATTTAATTTCACCATAAATTTTCTTTGCACTAAAAAAGATCTGGGACTTTATACAGATGATTTAGCTAGAACGATATTAGCGACGAAATAATTATAGAATTAGACATTTAAACGTTTAGCGATGGAAACGTTCTATAGCAAATTCTTGCTAATTTCTTTCCTTAGTAGTGACTATTCACGGCTCCATCTCTAATAATAGATTAAAAAAAAGGTACACAATACTACAGTAAACTTCTGACCCTGCTCATTCTTATGTCCAGGGGTGGATCTAGCCTTCGATAATGCGGTCTTGCAAACTCAACATTTTCAATGCAAAGTATAATATACTTCTGTTTTAAAGGCAGTTTTGGGACTCGTCCGGGATTCGCTCCGAGGCGGAGCACTTGCAAAATGCCCTGAGGCTCTCGGGCGGGGCTAAGATCCGTGAAGCTTACGCCTCAAGCACCCGACGGAGCGCTCAAAGCACGCCCAACGCTCAACGCTCGGGACTCGCCTTATAGAACCTATGTAAATGATCTATCTAATTCCCTAATTAAAATTGTTCATCCACAATTTTCTTTAAAAATGAGGTTATATTAATCTATAGAAATTCAGAAATTGAGTATTGCTCAATTAGTAAGATTGCATGTATTATAATTGAGATTATCATGAGGGTGAATATCATATGTATACCTGAAAATGCGTAGTCGATGTTTATATCATCACTTGTTATTGGTCTTCATGTCTTATTTTTGTCACTCAAAATTGTTAGACTTCAATTGTTTTGCAATCTAGAAGCAACTTTATATTTATCAATGAAGAGTTAACGTTTTAAATATAATTGTAATAAATCTTATTGTCTATTCGCTTTTTATAGTAATAATTTTTTATTTTTTAATTGTTTGAAAGTTAAGACCTTTTATAATATTATTCAATTTCATACTATTGTAAAAAAAGTTAGATTTTTTGTTTCTATAATCTTTTTTCTTATTTTTAATTTTCATAATTTTTTTAAAATGTATTTTCATTAGTTTTTGGCTCATTATGTTATTTTATTAATTTAAAATTAATTAAAATAAGATCCGTGTGGCGTAACGTCTTGGGGCTTACGCATCGTTCCATTGTAAGTAAGATGCTACGCCTTGCGCCCCGCCTTTTAAAATATTTACTTCTATGTGTGTGTGAGAAAAACTACTTAAATTCAACAAAATATTGGATTTGAACCCATAATTTTCAAGAATACAACGTGTTTAGTGCTAAGACCTTTAAAAGGTCTAACCTATCAAGTTAAAATTTTTGATTGTCTCGACTTGGTCGAATAAAAGAACGCATCATTACGCATTCTTGGTTTATGAAGTCCAGCCTTCAATTTTTCTATTTTTTCAGTATTTTACGTGTCCTTGTCTTGATCTTGAGATGTAAATTTAAAAATATAATTTCCTTCTTCGGTTAAAGCTGATTATTTTCACCAGCTTGGTTGCATTCAACGTTAACGAACTAATCAATGTGATAGACAAAGATAGGTTGTATCTAATCATAACAACAAACTCCAATTTGTTTGATAAAATCACAGTGTAGATGTTAAGTAAAAACCACAAGATTGAAACTTACTTCAACATTGAAGCTGTAACAAACTCAATGAAAAAGACTTATAATGCAAGAATTATTCATGAAAATTCAGCAGTTAGATAGGCTAAGTGGGTGAACCAACTCCTACTACAAACGTTGAACTAAAATTTGAAAACATAATATTCCAAATTCTCTCTTTTCCTTCCCCTATAAAGGCAAAGCCTCAACTCTCCAATATTTCACAAACAAGCATTGACTTGTATACACTAATACTCAACAGAGTTTTAAGAAAAGTATAAAAGAATGGAGGCCTTAAACAGCATTACCAACTCTTTGAGTTCTTTCTTCTTTATATGCATTTTGTTTCTGTTTGCAAATGCAGCCTATGGAAAAACTCACAACCATGATTTTGTTGTATGTTATCCAAGATTTCCCTTCTTTGTTTGATTAACATACCATGAATTTTACAAGCTTTACTAAACTGACCTTCTGTTTTGTTGGAACAGATTCAAGCAACACCAGTGAAGAGGCTGTGCAAAACTCACAACACCATAACGGTGAATGGACAATTCCCTGGACCAACGTTGGAAGTAAACAATGGCGATACTCTTGTGGTCAATGTTGTCAATAAGGCTCGATACAATGTCACCATTCACTGGTAAATTCATGCATGCAGAATAATTCAGATGAACTTACATATGTTACTCCTACATAAAGTAAACATGATTATATTTCATATGACACTTTTTTTTTTCCGTTTTAAACTACTTTGTTCTATTACAAAAGGCATGGAGTTAGGCAAATGAGAACAGCATGGGCAGATGGACCAGAATTTATCACGCAGTGCCCAATTAGGCCAGGAAAGAGTTACACTTATCGGTTTACAATTCAAGGACAAGAAGGGACACTTTGGTGGCACGCCCACAGCTCGTGGCTCAGGGCTACTGTTTATGGAGCTTTGATCATCCATCCAAAAGAAGGCGAAAGCTATCCATTTCCTAAGCCCAAAAGAGAAACACCAATTCTGCTTGGTACTATTTCTACCTTCTCTGGAAAGGAACAGTACTAGTTATATATTTGCTGATATTCTGTTTTCGCTTAGAAATTTCATTGAAATAATAGTTTGGTAACGCTGATTAGGTGAGTGGTGGGATAGAAATCCTATTGATGTTATAAGACAAGCCACAAGAACAGGAGCAGCTCCTAATGTATCAGATGCTTATACTATCAATGGCCAACCAGGTGACCTCTACAAGTGTTCCAATCAAGGTTAGTACTAAATAATAATACCACAATTGCTGCATAAACAATCCTGGATTGCTAACCAACCTAACGTGGGATCCAATAATCCCACATTTTATCCCAGGATCATAATCCCTTATCCATAGTACATACTACATAGTAAGAAGACTAATTTTTACCTAACCATGTTATGCTAATGTTAACTAAACTATTATCAGCATCTTACATACTATGGACATGTTTTTCATAGTAAAATCATTTATGCAGATACCACCATAGTCAATGTGGACTCAGGCGAAACCAACCTCCTTCGCATTATCAACTCTGGACTGAACCAGCAACTTTTCTTTACTGTGGCCAACCACCAACTTACTGTTGTTGGAGCAGATGCCTCTTATGTTAAACCTTTTACCACATCAGTTCTTATGCTGGGACCAGGCCAGACTACTGATGTCCTCATCAAAGCTGATCAGCAACCAGCCAGATATTACATGGCAGCGCGTGCCTATGCAAGCGCTCAAGGCGCGCCCTTTGATAATACCACCACGACAGCCATCCTCGAGTACAAGTCTGCTTCTTGCTCTAGTTCTAAGTGTAATAAAAATAATCCAGTTTTCCCATCTTTACCAGCATATAACGACACTGCCACCGCCACAGCCTTCACAACCAAATTCAGAAGCCCAAGAAAGGTCGAGGTGCCCACTGAAATTGATGAAAATCTATTCTTCGCAGTTGGGCTAGGACTAAACAATTGTCCAAAAGGTGCGCGTGCCAGAAACTGTCAAGGTCCAAATGGAACTCGATTCACTGCCAGTATGAACAATGTTTCTTTTGTGCTACCATCAAACTTTTCCCTGCTTCAAGCACATCACCAAGGGATACCTGGTGTTTTCACAACTGATTTCCCACCAACCCCACCTGTGAAATTTGATTACACCGGAAATGTAAGCCGGACACTATGGCAACCTATTCGAGGAACTAAGCTATACAAGCTGAAATATGGAGCAAGAGTTCAAGTTGTGTTACAGGGGACAAGTATCTTCACAGCCGAAAACCACCCTATCCATCTTCACGGATACGATTTTTACATTATTGCAGAGGGCTTTGGTAACTTCAATCCAAAAACTGATACATCAAAATTCAATCTTGTTGATCCACCTCTCAGAAATACAGCAAGTCTACCAGTTAATGGATGGACAGTCATCAGATTTGTTGCTGACAATCCAGGTACTTATAACTTTAAGAATCTAAACTATTTTTCTATATCATGTCACATTTCAATGATAAAAAACTTAACAATATTACATAAACAGGAGTATGGCTAATGCATTGTCACTTGGATGTTCACATTGGCTGGGGTCTGGCCATGGCATTTCTCGTGGAAAACGGAGTTAGTGAATTGGAATCATTGGAAGCTCCACCAGTAGATCTGCCTGTCTGTTGATGAATGCAACATATAACAAAATATAAAATGCAGAGCCATAGAGAAATCACTAAAACTGTTTTAGCCATTCTAAATGATGTTCCCCACTCCAGGCCTAGTTCGTTTCATGTTTGAAATTTCCTTAATGCTTTTTTGATAGATGATTGAGTCAAGATGGTGCCAAAAGTTACTGAATTTCACCATCTGTCTTAGAATTAGGCCAGTATATTTCCAGATTAATGCAGATGTATTGTTTCACGTGCAATTAATAGAGAATTTATTTGTTGTATACAGTTACTACTTTCTCCTTTTTGCTTCCATAAACTCAAATGAGGGTTTCCTAGTTATTCTTATCATGTTGTACTAGTGGGGTGGCTCAACAAGAATGAGGCTAAAGCCCTAAGATCCCATAGTTTGATTATTAACTTGGCTAAATTATACAAATATACAAATATAATAGCAGGTTTACAATAAAATAGCAACATTATGTCACTTTTCAAGAATAGCAATATTTTCTTAACATTATATATACAAGTTATTTAAAAAAAAGAATTATTCAATAAAATTGAAGATACACCATGCACGAAAATCGCCATAATTATAGGCATGTCTTTTCATCTGTTCCTACTTTTTTGGGATTACAACTACCCAATTACTAATTATATTGTATGTCTATCGTATGTTGTATGCGTATAGTATGGCTATTGTATGGCTATTGTATGTGTATTGTATGGCTATTGTTAGTTTTTTGTATGTCTATCGTATGGCTATTGTATGTATATTGTATGACTATTATATATGTATTGTATGGCTATTGTTTTTTACGTATGACTATTGTCAATTTTTAATAGATGGTTTTGGGGAAAGAGAGAGAAATGGATCTTAAATGTAAAAAGATTTAAACCTATCTAAACATGATTTGGGTGCATAAATATAGGATTAGATTTATCTTTCTTTTTAATTATATTTCTTTTCTTTTTAAATACACTCTGCTATTTTTTGTAGCAAACAACAAAAATGTTGCTATTTTTTGTAAGTTTTGAAAATATTTATATATTTTGTAACAAAAGTAGATAAAGTTATACTCTGTGTAATTTATCCTATTAAGTTTCGTGTATATCATATTACTATAAAAGCATGTCCTAAAAAAGCCAAAAGTCATTTTACCTAAATACCTTTTAAAATAATCTTAATGTCCTACATATCATAAAATTAATTCCCTACTTAAGGAAAATAAAAACTTGATGCCTACGATAGTGCTCTCACTAAGGGATGCTTCCTTAATCCAATAATTGCCTCATGAGAAGTTGTTTCTGTATAAATAAGGTGTCTAATAAAATGAACCACGTGACTATTACTTTGTTGTATCATTTGAACACATTTGTTGGGAAGTCCACGATCCTCTACCCCAAACTAATAAGTAGATTTCGAGCAATATTCAAAGTTCATTAATACAAGGCTATTGAAAAATTCTAGGTAATTATTCATTATGTTTATATTTTTTCATATTTCAAGTAGAGTTTTTTGCATCAATTTTGATCACTTTCAGAGTCTTGGGATAAAACTTGTATCATTTCATTTGCTGATCAATCTTGATCTCCTAATATAATATGGTATTTTGTATTCCTTTCTGAATATATATGGATAAGATTCTTTCTTGCCTCCCCTACTCAAGTTCTTAATTATTTAATTGAGTATTAATATGTGTACAATATATTTCTAACATTCACATTTTTGTGAATGTTAATAAGAATTAATCCAATACAATGTAGCACAGAAAAAGACAGGCAGTCCGTTATGTATAAGGATAGACTTATTTTGGTCCTTAATGTATTAGTACTAGATAGTCATTTACCTTTGAAAAAAGTGGACTCTTGAGTCATTTGGTACGAGAGATTTGAGATTATAATCTTGAGATAAAATTTGGGATTATATTTATCCCATGTTTAAATAGAGATGCAACCCCTTATTTAAAAAATTTGTACGAGACTAAATTTTAAGTTCCAACAAAATTGAGTTCATCCACGGAATATACTGTTTTCATGTAGAGTTCATCCACGGAATATACTGATTTCTATTATACTTGAAATAGACGTGCAACGCATGTGTCGAGAACTAGTCTTAAATAAAAGGCAGAATAGCCAAACTGGCACTTCTACTTATACGCTTTTGTCATGTCCACGCCTGTACTTAGGGTGTTTCATTTAAACACCTTTACTCGTCCAAAACCTTACTTTTAAATATCTTTGTGCCTTATGTGGCAAAGCTGAAGCTTAGTTGGCACAGGGGCTTGAACACACGCTTTTTTGAAGCGTGAACCAAACGTAATAGCCCCCCAACAGCTCTTTTTTTTTTTTGGCTTTTTAAAGCCCTTTCTTTCCCACAAGTTAAATTCACCATTTTTGAAGGCTCCAAGCTCCTCTTTATTAAATTTTCCTTCTCTTATTTCTCCTCTTTTTTAACCATGAAAATGCCAATGTGTTATTGTAGACTTGTTTTGGATCATATAACGATATATTCTTCACTAATATCAAAACATAGATTAAAAAATCCTAATTTCGAACAAACCCCCTAAATTCGAACAAAAATAAAATAAAGAAGTGTAACATTACAATAATTATAAATCGAGTTTTACCTGTAAAATGGGCTACAAGCCGATGAAGAGACGTTTGTATATCCCAATCTGATTTGGGTGTTATGTTAGTGTTAATTAGGGAGAGGAAAAGGAAGAAAGAAAGAAAGAAAAAACGGGAAATGGGAATATGATCGGGGTAAGGATATGATTTGGGTGTTATTTTGTCCTAGCCTACGTGGCTTGTCTACTAGAATATTTATTGATGTGGAGGCATTTGCACTACACGCTTTGTCACATAAGATACAGAGGTGTTTGAAAGTAAGGTTTTGGACGAGTAGATGTGTTTAAATGACACATCCCTAAGTACAGGCGTGGGCATGACAAAAGTGTACAAGAAGAGGTGTCAATTTGGCCATTATGCCTAAATAAAAGTTCATTTTCCAACTTTTGAGATGCAAAGATATAATTAATTCTTTTGAAAATTAAATTTTTTTCTGTTGTAATGAATAAATAAAACGGTTGAAATCGAGCTACAAATGTACAATCATTACATCAGTAATGTGGTTAATCTTATTCTAATGTTATGAAATTTTTTTCTATTTTAAAATTTTCTGTATTACTTCTTTGTCTAATTTATTTTTTGATCGAAAATAAAAGATTTCATTCAACCAATCGAGAATTTTACATCCGCTAGTTCCTTTGGACTAGAAATAGACCTCAATTAACATTCTATCCACTCTATCATTTACATTTAGCTTACATAGGATAAGCATTTAACTTATTCAACATTGACTTCCACTTGGTAAAACTTTGCCCTCTAATATGAAATTGAAGTACAATCTCGCATATTGAGTGTATTGTCTCTCTCCTGAAATTTGATCCTTCTTGCATTTCTTTCACTCCATTCATGGTTGACTGTTGCTGCAAAAAAGAAGCCTAAGATTCCAGCTCTGGCAGTTCTCCTAGTTGTCTGCTTGGATACCCATGCTAGCTCCTCTTCACAGCTCCCAATTTGCCTGCTTTGTCCCATCCAGTTCAACAGAGTGATCCACATATTCCTGGAGTATGAACATGCAAAAAACAAGTACTGTAGATTTTCCTGGAGTATCTGTATCACATAAAACACAGTCTGTAGGGATGTGGATACCCCATTTGCTGAGCCTATCAACAGTTGCTAGTCGTCCCACGATAACTAGCCATAAAATAAATTGTTGCCTTGGGATTATACCAGGGCTCAGCACAGTGTTTTCCATAGAACCTTGTTGTATTGTGGCATCAGGGTTGTGTAAGATCTCTTGATGCTATATTTTCTATCTTTGCACCATGTGTTCATTACCTAAATAAGATCAAGGTTCGTAAAAATTTGGCATCATAGCCTGTTTGCGTTGCATTAATTAAAAACGAGCCAATGGTACAAAACTCTTTGGTGTCATTTGGTTTGAGGGATAAGGGATTATAATTCCGGGATTAGTTTATTCCATGTTTGGTTGGAGAGATTAGACATATTTGATAAAACTTATCCCACAATTATGGGATTAACTTATCCCATATAGTGGATGGGATAAGTAATCCCAAAGTTTAGTCCTACTTTTAGTCCCATGATAAAGCTTATCCCAAATTCATGGGATATCCCACTTTTAATACTCCCTCAAACTAAACAACCTCTTTGAAGACTAGACATATCCGGAAAAATCTTTATACTGGAATTTTGAACTAAATTATAAAATTCCAGTATTTTATACTAAAATCACTTAAATATGAATCCTAGTAAAAAGTACTGGGACTTTGAATATGTAGTTCAAAAGACCCAATAAAAAATACTGGGACTTTTAATATGAAGCTTGGAATCACTTTAGTATGAACCCAGTTAAAAATATTGTGGCTAGTCTGGGTGTTGTCAATAACTATAGTGCTCCTGGACCTGATGGTCTAAATGGTAGATTTTTTCAATCAACTTGGAATATCATTGAGGCAGACTTGTGCAATGCAGTTAAAAGTTTCTTTGGTGGTACAGATCTTCCTAGATTCATCACACACACTTGCTTGGTGATGTTACCTAAGGTTGAATTTCCTCAACAGCTCTCTGACATTAGGCCAATTAGCCTATGTAATGTCACTAGCAAGATCATCTCCAAGATTTTGAATAGCAGACTATCTATGTTGTTGCCAAAGATAATATCTCACAATCAAAGTGGTTTTATCAGGGGCAGAATGATTTCTGAGAGTGTGTTATTGGCACAGGAGATTATTAATGATATGGGAAAATATACAAAAGGAGGCAATGTTGTTATAAAGCTTGATATGGCCAAGGCATATGACAAAGTGTCTTGGCTTTATCTTTGTGCAATGATGAGAAGACTTGGTTTCTCAGAAAATTGGATTGACCTTATTTACAGATTTGTTTCCAACAATTGGTACTCAGTGGTTGTTAATGGAGGTAGATATGGTTTTTTCAAATCTGAAAATGGTTTATGCCAAGGGGATCCCATCTCTCCATCTCTCTTTGTGTTGAGCGCAGAACTTCTTTCTATTATGCTTAACCAGTTACTAGAAGATAAAGGCTTCAAGAATTTTTACATGAATCGAAAGGGACCCATCATTAATCACTTGTGTTTTGCTGATGATGTTATCCTTTTTACCGGAGGTAATAGGAAATCTCTGAAGAAAATCATGACTACTCTTGGTAAATATGAACAGGTGTCCGGGCAGCGGATAAACAAGTCCAAAAGTAGTATGATCTTGCATCCAGGAGCCAATGACAGAAGGATTCGCAGAGCAAAGAGACTCACAGGCATGAAGCAGGACACTTTTCCTTTCAAATACTTAGGGTGTCCGTTTTACTTTGGGAGGAAGAAGGTGAATTTTTTTGCAGATCCAGTGCAGAATATTTTGAACAAGACAAGGGGTTGGTGTAGTAAATTTCTATCAGTAGGAGGGAGAGCTATCTTGATCAGACATGTACTATAGGCGATGCCTACTTACTTACTATCCATCTTGCAACCTCCTAAATCTGTTTTTAATCTAATTGAAAGGGCTTTGATAAAGTTTTTCTGGGGAGGCACTGATGAAAAAAGAAAACACCATTGGGTGTCTTAGGATGATTTATCTTTCCCATATGGAGAAGAAGGAGCAAAGTTTAGAAAAATCTCAGAGGTTAGTAGTTCTTTTACTGCTAAACAATGGTGGAGATTTAGAACTGAAAACACTTTGTGGACTATATTTATGAGAAACAAGTACTGTCAAAGATCACACCCTGTGGTCAAAACATGGTGCAATGGTAATGATGTTTGGCATTTTATGCCTATATTTCCTTAATATTTCTGCATGTTTGAGCTTTTTATTCGCCCGTTTTATAGTTTATGAATGTGGTTTTGCACTAATTTTATGTCGTGTGTATGTAGGTTGTTATGCAGTGCAATTGGAGCTTTAAAGAGCATGATCGAGCAAGAAAAGATTGGATTTTGATTGAGGATTGGATCGAGCATACGAAGGTACAACGCAACGCAAGCTGCGGAGCTAGAGGAGTAGAATTGCCTGGCGCTATAGGGCACGTGGCGCGCCTCCCAAAGCGCCCTACTGCCTGGCGCATTTTCCCATGCGGCGCGGGCCAAAAGCGCCCAAGTTTCGACGGCCACTGCTTGTCCCAGCGCGGTCGGGGGCGCGGGGCGCCAGTTATAGCGCCCCTGGAGCGTATTTTGACGTCCTATTTCGTCTAGGCTTAGGTCTAACTTATTATCAGGCCTTTGTAAACCCTATAAATACTCTTTTACTTAGTTTTTGATAGGAGTTCATACTTTGGAGCAATTTGAGAGCACCATACTTCATTGAACAAGGGTTTATTCCTAATCTTTCATCTATTACATCATTTACATCATTATTTCATCAAATCTTTGCCTTGTGATTATGAATATGCGTGGCTAAATATTACGTTCTAGAATTAGAGTATCGCATGAAAGTTGATTGTTTGAAGATTGATTCCCATTAATTGAATCCCATAACGGGTTGCTTATTCTCTCTTGATTTCACTTGTGTAATTGTTAGAGCTCGATAATTATGCATTATCTATGGTTTTTAGATTGAACTCGAAAGAGGGAATTTAATTACGTAATAAGAAAGAATAGAACTAGTTTGTGAACCCGGGCATCGGGGAACCAATTTGTGAGTAGGATAGACATATACTTGCTCGCCTAGTTTAACCCATTACAAAATTTGTTAATGCGTGCACGTGATTCAGCCCATAGACATATAGGGATTGAAGTAGCCTGCATAGACTGTGAAGAACTGAAAGGTTTTCATAGTTACATTTACTCTGTCAGTTAGTAACCCGAGATTTAAGAAGTGGAATCAATTGGAAAACTCAACTGGATTGTTCGTAACTCTGACCCTGAACCGTCCTCTTAATACTGTTAACAACCAAAGTTTGCACCATTGCTTGACTACACTTCTAGCACTTTAATTACTGCTTTTTTAGTTACTAAAACTCTCACCATCAAAGAAAAGATCCCTGAATAGTTTGTTTAGAAATTGTTTGTTAAGTATTAGTCTGCATAGTCCTCGTGGGAACGATACTCGATTTATCACTTTATTACTTGTCGACCATGTATACTTGCGTGTGCCTTTGGGAGCAACAGGTAACTCTCACAATTGAAAAGAGCTGTGTAAGATCCGGAAAAAGATTGAATTAAAAATTGCTTGGAGCATAGGGAGAGGCGATGTCTCTTTCTGGTATGATAATTGGACTATCAAAGGTCCATTGCATAAAATTCTACCAGAAGGATCTAGGCCTAGTAGGACAAGAGTAAACGAGGTTTTGCTGGATGGTGTTTGGAATTGGGACTTGTGTGGTTTTCAAATTCCAGAGTTTATCAAAGAATACATTATGAAGATGGAGATTGTTTTGGATAATAGTGATGACAAGCCAATTTGGACTAAAGATAATTCAGGTTCTTTCTCTGTTGGTAGTGCTTGGAGATCATTAAGACAAACAAGGGAGGAGCATTTTTTTGTGCAAAGATTTGGCATAAATCTGTACCATTCAAGATGTCCTTCATGGTTTGGCGAATCCTTCATAAAAGAGTTCCTACAGATGATGTTATATCTATGTTTGATATCACTGGACCTTCTAGATGTGGATGTTGTAGAGCGCCAAAACCTGAAAGCTTAGAGCATGTATTTTGTAATGGTGATTTTGCGACAACTTTCTGGAAATACTTTGCAAATGTTACTGGGGTTAAATGGCAAAATTCTTCTATAAGAGCAATTTTGGCTGCTTGGTGTAGTACAGAGCCTTGCAATTCTGTGATTGCATTTGTTCTTAAGATTGCACCAAATGTGATTTTATGGAAATTGTAGAAAGCAAGGTGCAGTTTCAGGTATGGAAATAAAAAACCTTTTGTCCGTAAGACCATTTCCCATATCTCTGAAAATTTAATCATGATTTTAAAGTTGCAATTTCCTAGATTGAAATCAGATCTGTTGTGGGATGACATTCTTAAATTATCTGATAGATACATTAGCTTCAAACTATCTAAATCAGTTGTGTGGCTTAAGCCTCCGGAGGGGTTCTATAAATTAAATACTGATGGTAGCCACAAGGATGGAAAATGTGGTGGAGGAGGTGTGGTGCGGGACTTCAAGGGAAGAATGGTAATGGCTTTCTCTCTTCCTCTAGGAACAGGGACTAGCAATGTCACAGAGGCAAAAACTCTGTTATTTGGTCTACAATGGTGTATTGCTAATGGTGTTTCACAACTGTTGATTGAATCTGACTCGCTACTTTTAGTAGCAGGGATACAAAATAACAGTAAAATTCCTTGGCAAGTAGCACCAATTGTTCAACAGGTTTAAAGAATGCTACTTGTGAATGAATTTTCGGTTGCACATTGCTTTAGGGAGGCTAACAAGGTTGCAGATAAAATGGCAAATACTAGTCATTTTTTGAGACATGAAGCAGTATATTTCAACTTTGAAGATTTGCCAACACAAGTTAGGGGACTGCTCAACTTAGATAAATGGCAAATCCCAAGTTTTAGAATTAGATCCAAAAAAGACAATGAAATTCTATTTTCTGATGTTGTTCTTACATAATTGGATTACTGTTATTGCTATTAGTAAATCTTAATGGTTTACTCAAAGTGGTTATTAGCTCTCACAAGGCTATTAGTCTAGTTAAAGCTCTAAGTTGTAGGAACCTGGGCATGTCCAGGTCTTCATATCTTTTTGGAGAGGATAGGCTACACATACCTCTCGTACATGTATTTTGCTACTGGTTATTTTTAATATACCAGGTTGGGGTCTGGCCTAACCCCCCACAGGTGGCTTTGAATTTAAAAAAAAAATATCTAAATATTGATTCAGTTATAGATAAAGGTAAGTGGTTAAAAAGGCCTTTAGAAACGACAAGAGAAATATCTGGGAGATCTAAATTTGATGTTAAGCGAAAAACTTAATTAGTATTCAAGAAGTTCACCCGAGGATTATGTTAGAGCATAGAGATATTTGGGGAAATGATATAATGCAATGGGATTAGATTTAAAAGAATTTATTATTTTTGGGGTTTTTTACACAAATATACAAATTTTTACCCTTAATTACAAGAAAATAGCAATATTTTTGAAATTACAAAGCATATCAATATTTTTTCTAGCAAAATGGCAATGTATAAATAGTTTTTTTCAACTCTATTTTATTCATTCTACCCTTCACTAAAACCCTTCTTCCTTTTCTCTCTCTATCTTTCACTTTCAATTCCCCAAATTACAACTCTCAATTTACTCTCTTCCTCCCATCTCCCACCCTAACACTTCCCATCACCGCCGCCCCCACCCCCACCAGGTTCAACCCGCTGCGTCACTTGGTAAGCATTATTGCTTCTATCTCACTTGTAATCAGCTTAGTATTTATGTAACTTCTAATAAGTGATAACTTTATGTGATTAAGAAATGATTAAATAAAACAGAATGTGAGAAATGTAAGTCATGTTTCGTGATCTTTTGATATACGATTAATTGATAAAACTCTTGAATTGTACAGATTGATGTAATCGCAAGCTTGTTAAGCGGCTATGCTAATTAAGTGCAGTGCAAAGTCAGGTATGCTGCAGCATAATTGGTAGACCTGTTGAAACTGAAATTTGATTTACCTTCATTTGTAACACTTGATTTTATTGGACAGATGGGAGCTGTTGAAACTGCATATGACGAGCTCCCTAACATTTTCGATATAGGCGGGGCAAAGGGTTTGCCTGGAGATTCTGTTGAAAAGATTCCCAAGATTGTGATTATGAATGATAATGATGTAGATGATTCTGGAGAGAGAGTGTCCTGTTCAATCTGCCTACAGGGTACCCAACTCTCAATTGCTTATGGTGTCTGGTTATCTAAACGAACAGAGAAGTCCAGGCAAGCGTGATGGGATTGGGTTCTATGGGGCCATTTCTTATTTATTTTTCTTGGACTCGCTTTATCTGGTCTGATTCAGTTAAAAAGCTAAACAAAAATTAATATAATATCGTAATGTGTTCAAATAGTAATGATTTGATGGCTAGTTAATAATCAAGTCAAGTTAAAAATTTGATATGATGTAATGAAACAACCTGAACACCGTTGAAACAAACTGAAACCGCGATTGAAACAGTCTGAAACGGCATTGAAATTATCAGAAACGGTATGATACAGTCTGAAACGGCATTGAAACTATATGATACAGTTTGAAACACCGTTGAAACAATCTGATACAGTCTGATATGGTCTGAAACCGCACTGAAACTAGTTGATACAGTCTGAATATGCTGAAACAGTTTCAAATTGCGGTGATACGGTCCCGAACACAACCTGAAACGGTGCAGAAACAGTTAGATACGGTGCTGCAGAAACAGTTGAAACGGTGCAGAAACAGTTGAGATACGGTGCTGCAGAAACAGTTGAAACGATGGAGAAACAGTTGAGATACGGTGCTGCAGAAACAGTTGAAACGGTGCAGAAACAGTTGAGATACGGTGCTGCAGAAACAGTTGAAACGGTGCAGAAATATTTGAGATACGGTGCTGCAGAAACGGTTAAAACGGTGCAGAAACAGCTGAGATACGGTGCTGCAGAAACGGTTAAAACGGTGCAGAAACAGCTGAGATACGGTGCTGCAGAAACGGTTAAAACGGTGCAGAAACGGTTGAGATACGGTGAGATACAACGAGATACATCGAGGATGAGATAAGAAAAAGTGAAATTAGGGGAAATGATAGGAATAAAAGTGAAATTGGGGGAAATAGTGGTAGGAAAAGTGAAATATGGAAAAATGGGAGGAGCAAAAGTGATAGTGGGGGAAATAGGAGGAAGAATGTAAGGGTTTGGTATGTTATGAGAAAATATTGCTATGTTTTTGCTATATTTGTAATTAACTTGTGTTTTCCTCTATATAGGGTTATTTTTCTAAAATATTGCTATGTTTGGTAATTAAGCTCTAAAACTTGTACTTTTATGTAAAAAAATCCTTATTTTTTTATGTGAATTGAGCATTTTTGGGTATGATGTTTATTTCCTGAGCACTTTTTTCATGGTTTTGAATTTTTTAGCACTTTTAAAGATATCCACTTCTACCATTAAACACATTTCTACAATTATATTTGGCAACTTCTTCTTTCACACTTTCTCTCTCTAGAAACCCCATCTCCCACTTCTCCTATTTTCTCCACCATGGCTCTGTCGTTGCTGATCGGAAACGAACTGCCGCCGGCCGCCGCAAAACTGTTCTTGGAGCAGATGCCTCTTATGCTAAACTATCTTTTTACCACATCAGTTCTCATGCTGAGGACCAGGCTAGACTACTGATGTATTGGCAACCAGCGAGATACTACATGGCAACACGCTCATATGCAAGCACTCAAGGCGTACCTTTTGACAATACCACTACCACAACTATCCTCCCGTACGAGACAGTTCTTGGTTCTACTAATTGTGCTAAGAGCAATCTAGTTGTCTGCTTTTTACTAGTATATAACCACACAACCACTGCCACGGCCTTCAAAACTAAATTCAAAAGCCCAAGAAAGGTCGAGGTACCTATTGAACTGAATTCACCATTTTATAATTAAGCCATCATATCCCATGTTAAAGCAGTCATTATATTATTTCGCGTGCAATTGCAGAGAAGAATTTAGTTTAATTTTGAACAAATTAATTTGGTGACAACCTACAAAGTAGCAGTACTAATATAATTTGCGACTACGTAAGACATGAAAAGTATTAAAGTAATCAGCAGTAGAATTGCTCCTTTGTACTCCCTCCGTCCCATTTTAGTTGTCGCCTTCAGCTTTTTCACGTCCATTAAGAAAATCATTAAATAGGATGTGTATTTTACTATGTTACCCTTATTTAATATTTGATTATTAACTTTCTTTGAGAATTATTTTAATTATTAAGGGTATAGTTGGAAAGAACTAGTAAATTTAGTCTTGAAATTCTAAAGTGACAACTAATTTGGGACAAATCATTTCTCCTAAAGCGACAACTAATTTGGGACGGAGGGAGTATAACTGTAGTAGGATAGATTTCTCAAGAAATTAAACATATAATGTCAATGAGGATCTTAACCACCAGTTCATACACGTAGAAAAATTATAATAATAAAGTTTACTTATAACTTCACCATATACAATTATCGAATTAATTCAGCAAACATAACCATTCAACACCAAAGACATTCTGATAAATAAATACGACCTATATTACTATGTAAGGTTGAGATGAAGCACTTCTCTAAATTCCAACCTTCTAGTCTCAGCATAGGATGTTATATGTTTATTTGGCCAATAAGTTAACCAAAGATTTCCTTTCAATTCCCATTCCATTGATTTTCCCATAGCCCTTTTATCCACTTTCCAACATACACTTTCACCATACTCATCTCCAGCAAATATAATCCCTCCTTGTTTAGTAAAAGGCCTATAAGCACTTGAATATCTATTCTTGAACCAAGCTTTTGGTTGTATTAATGAAAAAACAGAAGGCTTTGATGAAAAGACTTCTCTTCCATCACCACTATCATGAAGAAACCAATTTAAATTTGCACTATTTCCATAAACTGATTGTTCAAATTTCCATGGTTTCATACTCATAGTTACTGTTTCTCCAGCTGAAACTTTTAATCCTAAAGAGTTGGGAGCATCAAATCCTCCTTCAATTGTCTTTTCCATGCCAATTTCTCTTAATGGATTTTCAGAAGACTTGCTAACTGATATGCTCAACACATTTGTTTGAAGTGTTGGTGTTAGTTGTAGAGAAATTCTTGAAGGGAAATGTTTTTCTGATATTCCAGCTCCTCTCTCAGCCATTAGTGATTCATTCACCAGCCTAACAACATCACACCTGCAATATAAGATACATTTTCAATTTCAAATCACAAAACTCACTTTAATTAATTAGCTAGGTTCTTTTATTTTTCTTAAATTTTTTGTAATTATGGTGGTCAATAGTACTCGTAGGGGATGAGCACCAATTGTTGAATCATTTTATCTAATAAAATTGATCGACTTATAAATAAGCAGCAATGCACTTGGATAAAAGTGTTAACAGTAATTAATTTTTGTGATAAGCACTTTTTTATGTTAAAATAACTGAAATACCTTTTAAACCGTTGATAATGTTTCTTCATTAGAATGGAAAATGACGGACGATGTAAATGAAATAAAAAGGAGTTGGGGTTTCTTTTTGGAAATGATATTTAGGTAATTACGAAGAATATTAGGGATATTATAGAAAAAAATTTGTCGACGAATAGTGTGTATAAGCTGAAAAAAATCATCATTAAATGTTAAAAGATACTGTACTTTTTAATGTTCGAATAAAAGTGTTGGAACTAATAATAAGCTAAGCAAGATAAGCAAGTTAGGAAAATAAGCGTACCTAATGTTGTCAGTGTTCACCATTACTTCCATCCACCTTTCTCGAGTTATAACTTTATGATTTAATTGAATCACTCCTTCAAGCTGGTGATAGTTGAGAGAAAATCTCAAATCATCAGATAAACCACTAGAAGTAGATGTTTCAATATCCATTGCAATAACAGGACAATACAACTGGACTTTCCAAATCCCATGTGTTGAAAATGAGTAAGAAAACAATGAACAAGGTGTTTTCATGGGATGATTTAAAGCTTGTAATTCCATAATCCAATTTGTTATTGCTAAATTTACTGAACGCATCCATTGTTCTTCAGTGTTTGATCCTAAAATCCTCACTAGTAATTTTGATGCTTGTCTAGATTGTGGACATGAAAATTGGTTCTTAAGTATATTGATACACGTAGACCTAAGGTCTTGAGGAGCTTCATAAATACAAATTATGAAAGCCAAAGTAAGAAATGAGAAGTTGAAAATCTCCTTAAAACAAGAATTAAAATCCATTCTTGGGATTCTGAGGAATGAGGAAGAGTTTTTGTTGGAACCATATTTAAGGACATCTTGAATGAAATTAATCAAGAGATTGAATACCGATTCGTCGTCTAATAATTTTGTAGAATAGGACTTAATTTTCAACGGTTTTGAGGTCCATAGAGAGATAGGAAGATTATAATCAGCAACAATGGAAAAATGGAAATTTTTGGCTATGGAAAGTTTGAGGGACGGCTGAGATGAACATGATGGCGAAATGCAAATTGATATGGAGTCAGTTTTCCAATTTGAAATTGGTGGTAGATTTTGAATCCATGTATATATATCAGGAATGCTGCAAGTATAAGCCATGGTAGCTGCCTGAATAAATGGATGTTAAGTACGATATATGGAAATATGTCATGTGTATTTAAAGACTACAGGATTATGTAAAGCAAAGATTCTCTGGGCCAAAAAGTCAAAGAATTTAGGTATATAAGCTGTAGTAAAAGGCATAAATTAAATTTACTTTCATGAATGGAATAAAGCTACCAGCTGAACAATTTGCACGCAGAAATACTTTGAATGGATATGTCTGAATCTTATTATTTAGGGACCAGCCAAAAGAGAATCCTTAACAATACAGTAAATCTAGAAGTTGTGGATATTTCTACCAAGGTGGTAAGATGAGGGGATTCGAACACTGAGAATGAAGTAAGTGAGAAACTCTGATGCGGAGCATTTTTTCTTTTAATGGGCTATAGGCGACACAAATAGATTAACCAAAATACTGGATGAGTAAAATAAAAAAAGATTACGGAATTTCAAAAAAATCAAGAGTTTGGAGATGTTATGGACTTCCTTTTATTCTTATTGCTTTTGACATCACGAGTAATAATTAAGAACTTGCGGCAATTCGTAACTTGTACTTAACTAATTATTACCAAGTTAAATGAGCATATTACTTGGTAGTTTAAATATTGTTTCTAAATTCCAAATCTGGAAATAATCGTTTTCAAAGCAAGTCATTACTATAACATACGTATACGACGATCCTGGGATCATTGACTAAAAATCATACATCCACTTGGAAAAAAAAAGATCTTATACAAACTCTAGGTCGCCATTATCATAATATATAATGCAAGAGATTTTTACTAAAATCCACTGTATTTTCGGATATATGTTACGTTATGTTGATGGTCTAATTTTCTTGCATTGTCAATGTGCCAATAGAAAGCGAATCATTAGTTAATGAGTATGCTTGATGCGAATATTAAAAGCAAACTTTGAAAATTCTTGTCATTTCATTCATTTCTTTCCTTCAACTTCTTTTATGTTGAAATTGATTCTTATTCTTCAGTAGAATTACACGTAAGAATCTAGCCTTATGCATGTTATAGCTCGGTTTAGTATCTTTTCTTTGAGGTGCATGGACCAAACATGAGTTTAGTGGATTCAACTTAACTAAGAAAGTTTGATAGACACATATATATTTGTGAGTCCATGTGTATGGATATTACTAAAATTTCATCAGATATTTAAACTTTGAACTCATAATTCTAAATTGTAATGATAAAAACAGTAAAAGTTGAATATAACTCTTAAATTGATCTCTGTGATATGACTGACAAGAAGAGACTGTAGAACGAATTAGGTGAGTCAATTTCCAAGGAGAACTCTGCCTTACAAAGGTTTTGCTAAACACGAAAGCATATGCTAGCCGAGGTTTCACCCTGTTAAGCTAAAGTAAATGAATTTTGGTTACTCCCTCACGTCTAGCCATGTCCAATGAGTCACTTTAGAGAAGCCTGCACGTTCTCGTCGAGACTTTTCAACTGCAAATAAATTCGTCATGACCAAGGAAACCTTGTCTAAAACAATTTGATATAATGAGCTTACAGATTCTTAGAGGATGATGTACCAAACAGTCGACCCGGTCCAATAAAGTTGGATCCATAGGCCTTGACCCGAGCCAGTCCAATTCAAAACTTAAACGGTTAGGCCGGAGACCCTAACCCTTTTACAAAAACTTTTACGGGGTGTATCCGCATATCACTATATGATTTTTTGTTCCTATTTAAGAATGGTTTAATAAAAATGGCCTCAAAGACAGCACTTCAAGTTATCAATCGAAATTTTTTTGGTAGAATTAGACAAATTGGTAAAAAAGAACATGGTCATAAAGATTTGAACACTTTAGAGGTGATCTTTAAAAATTGAGCGCTTTTATATTTAATGAAGCTGAAAGTATAGAAATACCATTACTAATAGAGCACTTCTCATAATTATAAAATGTGCGAAAAATGTCACCGCACATTTTCAAAGCTGTAATTACAAAAATATCACTGCACCCTACAAAACAGAAAACAATACCAATCCGTTGTTATTTATTCATAGTCATGTCCATATTGTGAATAAATAAGGTCAAATCGTCATCATTTCGCTCATATAGAGAAATCAACGCAAAGCATAACATAAGACCAATACGACATCATTTTTCTTCATACAGTGAGCAAAAATCATGTTTGTTTTATAAATAAATGATGTCAAATCATTCTTACTTTATTCATTCACAAATATACATATGAAAATATAAAACCAAGACATTATGTTTGCATTACTTACAAGTGATTCAAACTACTATCTCTATTTTACAAGCAAATGACCAAATCGTCATCACTTTGCCCATATACAATGAACCAAAGTAAAAATAAATCAAGACAATCTGTCTACATTTACTTACAATTAAGCCAAACTGCTATGTCTATTTTACAAGCAAATGACACCAAATCATCATCACTTTTTTATAACAAAATTTTAAAGTTTAAAATAAATTCAAGACAATCAGTATGCATTTACCTACAAGAAAGTCAAACTACTATGTTGATTCTACAAGTAAATGACACCAAATTGTCATTACTTTGTCATATACAAAAATTTTAAAGTAAAAATAAAATCAAGATAATTCATCTGCATTTGCTTACAAATGACCAAATTACTATGTCTATTAATAAATAAATGATACCAAATTGTCATCAATTGTTCCGAGATACAAAAATTTAAAATAAAAATAAAATAAGATCAATTCGGCATCATCCGTCCACTTTATTTTACAAATACACGAGGTCAAATCGTCATCACTTCTATCTATAATATACATGAGGCACCAAAAATAACACCATCACTGCTTCGTCCGGTACCTCAGCGTCGCAAAACCCTCAGAGGTCGTTTGGTAGGAAAGCAAGTTATACATGGATTAGTTATACAGGAATTAGTAATGCATGGATTAATAATATAGGGATTAGTTATGTAGGAATTGTTTTTATCATGTGTTTGGTACATTGTATTAAAAAGTGGTTGTAGATGATACTATTTAATATATGAATTTATTTTTAAGTTTTAAATCAGTGAGTTTACAATTGTACCCTTGGATATTCAACTCTCATTGATTTTTAGGAAAAAGACAAAGGTAGTTTTGTCTTTTCATACTTTATCCATGTATAAGCAATACATGGATAAGTTATTCCATTTTGGTGGTGGAATAACTTAATACACCAATTGGTGTATTAAGTTATGCCATGTATTATTTATATCAACTTTAAAATGGAAACCAAACATTGTATAAGCCAATACTAATTTCTATACATGGATTATTTATACTTATAAACCATACCAAACATGCTCTGTCAAAGACTCAGAAAATACAAAACCCCTCCTTGACAGCTACTCAAAAACTGGAGAGGCCTTATAATTGATCTCAAAATTGGTATCAGATAAAAAAAATGCTAAAAGACTTCGGCTCAAAAAAAAAATGATCGTCTTGAAAGAGTACACAACCAGTTCCTAGAGCTTCCTCCAACTAGTAAGCTCGGAAGAATAACGCAAGTCGTTGTAACACATAAACCACAACAACACTAGCACCAAAACATCTAATTCAACCTCTTAAAGAAACTTCAAATCCACAAAAGCAAATCCAAATATCTATACATAAAATTATTAGTTCACAGTTTATAAACCATAAATATAATAAAAACATAAAATTGAAATAAAATCTATAAAAGAATACTAAGGAGACATCATTCTTATCGGTGGATTAGTGGAGGTGACTGGTTTTTTCCGTTGATGGACTTGTGGTGGCAATGATGACGTGATTGATTTACGAGTAGAGGTAGAGATACAGATGATGGGAATAGGAATTAGGGGTGAAAGTGGAAATATTTTTAAAAATATTCAAAATTTCAATACCATATAAAAAGTACTCTGCACTTAGATCTTGTTCTAAAGTGCTCAATTCCTTTAAAAAAAAAAAAGATAAAGTTTGTCATGAGATGAATTTTTTCACGGGATATGTACGCAACTAGTTTGACTTCTTGATCCCTGTAACAATGGTTTAGCAAAAATAGGCTCCACTTGGTTTAATAAATAAATCTCGACCGAAAATACCCATACAGATCTTATAATGACGCATGTATTTTCTATCCCTCTCGCGTAAGTGCTGCTTAAGAGGCAACACTTGTCGTTGATCACCTCATGCTTAGGCAACATTTGCCATTGAATCTCTTCCCACATTCCCCTAGATAACTTGAAGTGTTGCCTAGGCTGCACTAGCTGTTGAAATTCTTTCCTAGGCAACACTTGCCATTGAAAACGTCTTGTCTTTGATCTCTTCCCATGTTCTCTCAGATAACTTGAAGTGTTGCCTACGGACGAAGTGGAGGTCATTTTGCTAAAATTATTTTAAATAAGGATAAACCCTCAGAACCAGTCAACTTTGGGGAAACTGGGTGAAACTTTTTGCACTTTCAGCGCTGCAGCTTCAATTTTAACCCCATTAGAAAAACTTAAGAAAATGGTGGCGATCGCAAAATCTTTGTATTAGAAAAGACCTGACGACAATCGTCATATGATGGCGATTATCAGGTCCTTGATACTAGAAGAGTTCGGCAATTGCCAGAAAAGATTATTTTTGTAAGACTTTTCTTTTAAAGGGTCAAATCCCGTATGAGCGTCAGAAAGTATCCTATTTTTTAAATTCTCCCTAATGTATATATTTAGCAATACAAGAATCTATATATATATAAAAGCAAAGAACGCTTAGGACAAAATGTAGGATTGGACATTAGGACAACTTTTGTAATGATATTTATCCAAATTTAAATTTAACATATAAGTATTATTTTTTGAAAAAAATTTGAATGGAAAGATAGTAAATATTTTGAAAAGATAAAACCTACTATCTTATCTTAAACTATCTTATCTTATCTTAACTATGAGTTGTTGAAAGATAAGTATTTAAAAAAAAAAATTAAATGGAAAGATAAATATTTTGCTAAGGATAAAACCTAAAGTCTTATCACAGCTAACAGATTATCCACTTTTTGAATTCGAATGGAAAAATATCACAAAATCAGCTAAAAGAATTTATATGGTAATCTACCAAAATCACGTCATATGGTAATGTGATATGATAATCTCCCAAATCACGTAAATAAATGTTTATAATTTTTAAACTATTATTAACGAAGAGATAAGACTAAAAAGTTTGTTACAATTCGAATTTAATTTAAAATTTGAAAAGCTATGGTGAGGTTCCAAGATTTATCCTTTCATCATGTATTTTAAATTTAAACATAATATTTTTATCTCCCTCCTTTCATTGCCCTATTTAATCTCATCAAACCTAAAGTGGGAGTCAAACATTCACAAAAATCACAAATTTCATGAAGCTATTGAAGTTCTTATTGTTCTTCTTTGTTTTATGCTAATATAAGCCTTTTTATTTTTATTTTTATTCTCATGTACGGATTCATATACTTTTGAAATAACCTAATGTTTGTTCTCATTGTCGTCTGTTGTTGGACAGGTATATTGTTGGCTCAAATCAAAATAGAGTCCTCGACGTCCAATAATATTTGGCTCATCTATAAAATGTTGTCATTGCTTGCTCCTCCTGATTTAGTGTATATCTGTAAATGCAGTCTCGAGGTTTAGTATCTTCATTTACTTTTGATGTTTTCACGTAAAAAAAATTTTACAAACACTTCATTTTACCTTTTTCTTTTTCTTTTTCTTTTTTACAGAGTAGATCTAGCAATTAAACTTTTATCTGTTATATTATCTTGCAAAACTTAGTGCAATTTCTTGATATGTTTTAACATAGGAGTTGGGAAGGAATAAGGATACTTGCGAATAACATTAGTTATAGGAAAGTTTCTATATTTAACATCTTCATACTTTTCTGAATTTATAAGGCTATTAATGATACTTATTTTTCATCACTTTTTGCAAGAAAAATAAACTCTTGGTGATGGTTGTATTTATTTTGATTTTCTTGCAAGATAACCTATTCTTTGAATTTGTTAGTAACGTCATGTGATAGCGTTGCTGGAATACTATGACAGAGACGTGGAAGAAGTAATGTGGAAGCATAGTAACATCTAACCTCTAGGATTACAAATGGTTGAGATAGTCTTTAACATTTGACATAGGCTACGCAGTTCAAAGGAAGCATATTTGTTTTTCACGTATTCATGTTGTAGTGGAAGATGAAATATTGTATAATGGCTAGGTGATCAGTATTTTTTGCTAAAATGTACATTATAGCACGACCCTCTGTTTGTTTTGTTAGATATTTATACAACGGGTTAGTGGGGGGAGTTTGCTTATTTTACCTTCTGTTATGTATTGGTGAACTTTTTAAGTAGATAATTAATTAGAAGAATTATTATATATATATTCATTTAATTAATATGCATTTTTAGGTGCTATAAATCATGTAATAAGATTTCAGATATGTTTTTATCACAATATATCTCCAACCTTCTTTATGCCATCATTAGCAACATTAAATCTAATATTATATGAAGTTCTAATATTCAGATATATACCCCTCCAAGCAACATATAGATTTCTTTAATCTTTTCTTTTTGTTGTTAATCATGTTTTTATGTATTCTTATTTGTTCTTTGGAAGATAGGGAATAGCCAAAAAAGATCCACTTTTTAAGCCTTATTAAGTATTGCAAGGAAAGAAACTAGAAAAATGTAAGATATATAAAGAGTACAACCCTGAGGTATTAACTGAGGTTATGCAGAGAAGAAAAGTATAGGTACACAATAAAGTTTCAGTACCAAATAGGTTAAGATGAATGGAAAAAGGACGAATGAAGAAGAAAAATAAGCTTAGAATCCTTTAAGCTTTCAGTACCAACTTTCTTGATATGGGAGTAGAAAATAAAATGGAGAGTATCTCTAAGTTTTAAGTGGTAATCAGACAAGTCGAATATTTATCGGGACCAACAAATTTGGTGGCCTAAAGCCAAACTTTGATAAGAGATCTTGATTTTTTTCGTAATCAGTAGTCTTTCTTAATAATTCCTTTTCAATTAATAAAATAACCGATTAGTTTAACTTCTCTCAAGACATTGTTGATATCAGGTATATTTCATTCAATTTTAATTTGAAAATTGCTGATCTAAGGTATAACTTATTCTCGCTCAGACAAGTGTACGTCATCGAAGCTTTTAAAATTATTCATAAGCATTTGAGTCTTTGATATTTATATTTATATTCATATTCTTTTCTTATTTTTGAAAAAAATGATGTCTTTGATGGAGAGTTATATCTCCTTCTCTCTTTCCTCTATTTATTCTCCTCCAACCAAAGTGTAAGTCAGGCATTACAAAGCTTATTTTTTGATGATTTTATTACTTATTCTACTTCATTTTGGTTTACGTTATTCATCTCTCATTTGAATAATTCTCATGTATATCTTCATATGTTTGTAAGATTTTAACTAACATTTATTTACATTGTTGTCTGTTTGTGCACACATATATTGTTGCCAAATCTAGCTAATCAAGTTCATTATGTAAACATGAACAAGAATACGAAACTGTGAGGAGAATAATATGTATTGAGGTCAAAAGATATTTTCATGGAGGATTTATAATCGTTCATGATCATGTATTTTGTTGCAAAAGACACCATGATGTATTTGATTGTAAAATATTTTATTGAAATTTGGATTGCACCTCCACACTCATTCTACATATTTTGATTATGG
This sequence comes from Petunia x hybrida, assembly GCA_037355625.1. NCBI lineage: Eukaryota > Viridiplantae > Streptophyta > Magnoliopsida > Solanales > Solanaceae > Petunia > Petunia x hybrida. The sequence continues at coordinate 646,835 of JBBBVM010000739.1, read as the reverse complement.
ATAATAATTATTACTGGAATCGTGATTTAGGATGTATCCAATTTATTAACTAGAGATTTAATGATAAGTGTAGTAGTTAGTCTTCTTTAAGAAAAAAAAAAAGGAAACAAATTAGCATTTTAAGATGTATTTAGTTTATTACATTTTGGTTTTACCAAATCTCAAATTTGTGTGTCGATATATGGGATGCAGACAATTTTTTTTTATATATTTTCAATTTATCGAATTTTGATGTTAAGTACGCTCAAATTTGTGTGTCGATATATGGTATGCAGGTAAGCTTTCACTATAATACCTTATTAGATGTACATAATATATCATGTTATGTTATGTTATATCAGCAACAAATTTCGATGAAAGTATAATAACAATTTAGTAGTAGAATAAGAGAAAAAGAAATGGAAAGAAAAGAGAAAAAACAAGCCCATTCTTAAAGGATCAAAAGATCTTTTTTTTTTTAAAAAAAGACGAATGGAAATCAATTAGTACAAGAATAAGAACAAATATTATAGATATGAGAAATTGAATAACTGAACACTCAGTAAGTAGGCGAGAATTTAAAGATTCAATTGTGATTATGTTATATAACTGTTAATTATATATATAAAAGTAATATGATGAATTGGTTTTTATATTGACCGCGCATCGCGCGGGTGCTATACTAGTAACGACTGAAAGAAGAACTTCATACTTTACTAATTTCCAAATTCGAAACTCTGAATGCTGACTAATTGAAAGAAAATTGAAAGACATAAAAAATGACTATTTCTTTATTAACAAGAGATCACAAAACTCTATTAAAATAAACAATACAGAATTTAAAATATATGAATGAATTTAAAGTATTGAATAAATTTGGGGAGTTTTAAATATAGATCAATGTAGTTAAATAAGATATACTGTTTTAAGTTATTTAACTTAATAAGAAAAATTCAGACCTCAATTGTTGTGCCTTTTTGAACAAAGAAATCGTGCAAAATACATGAAATTCGATAAAACCACTCGCGATTGACATTATTGTGAGAAAAATGATTTTAGCTTTCGCAAGAAGTTTATAAGCTAAGCAAAAGATTAGACTCTATATATCTGATAAATCCTAGGCTTAATCATCGAATGATGAAAATAAGATAACTAGGATTCAATTAGCTTTTGTAATAAAGTTAAAAACAGAAAGAAGCTATGACGCAAAGATAATTTATCCTAATTATTGATATTTCTCTTTGGACGCCTTTTAATAAGAAAATTATTTTATATTTAGAAATGTTTATTTTGGTTAAAACGTTTCATAATATAAACAATATTTTATTTCGTTTGTTAAAACTATCTTTTCGGGACAATTTAAATGCTTCTTAAAAATAACTATCTAAATACTTTTCTTTTTAATTCTATCATTAAATTTGTTAAAAACAGTTTCTGTAAACTATCCTGAAGTTAAATTCCTTTTTCTTTATTCAGTTCATTTTTTTAGGCAAATTAACATCTTCTAATGTCTATTAAGTTTGAATCTGATGAAATAGCCTCCTTATGACGACATTTAGTTCTTATAACAAATTCACTAGATCTTTAAGTGATTTTAGTTACTGGATTCGGAAATTAATGGGTTCTTATCTGCAATAAGAAGATTCCAAAAGTTGTTAAAAATATTAATATCGTCATTATCTATGGAAATCCTAATAAAATTACGTTTCAATGTCCTAATAACTGGCTACTAATCAATTTTCTAGTATAAATAGAACCATTTATCTGAACCTGATGTTTTTAACTCAACCAAAGAAAGTTCACCATCTCCATTTTCAGCTTCAGTTGTAACTGCAAAGAAATATGGATTGGATCCCTTCTCAACCTTAAATATTATATTGGTCTTGTAGTCGCATGCCACCCTGAAAAATTCCCAATAGAAAATTAACGAAAGAAAAATACATGGGTCGAGGAGTCTAACGTATTATAACAGATTAAACTATATCGATAATAAACTAGATCGATAAAATAATAATTTTTGATTTGTTAGTTATAGACTTAATTACCTTTTATTGGAAATATTGATTCATCCAAGTTTACGCAATTGATCAGCTTGACCAGGCTTTGCCAAAGCTCCAAAGGCCGTTCCACTTAAATCAAAGTGAACTGGATCATTGTTACAAGCTCCTGGACACTCATCTGTAAGAGTTAGGGTGTGTTTGGTATGAAGGTAAATGTTTTCCATGAAAAATGTTTTCTTGAAAAATGTTTTCCTGGAGTGAAAAACATTTTCCAAAAAATATTTTTTAGTGTTTGGTTAAAAATTGAAAATATCTTCAGAAAATAATTGCTTATACTTCTCATACCCAATCCCAACCCTACCTCCCTCCCCCTCCAATTTTTTTTTTTTTTTTTTTTAATAATAGTTGGAATATGTACTTCTAAGAATAGTAAGTACAAAACTTTTTTTTTTTATTTCTCACTATTGTCCTATCTCTGTCGAGGCTCGACTAATTCAAATTTTTTCAGGGACTTCCAACAACCGACAACTATATTCCCTGAAAATAATTCTAATATATTTTCCAAGAAAACATTTTCCTTCGTACCAAACACACCCTAACTCTTACAGATGAGTGTCCAGGAGCTTGTAACAATGATCCAGTTCACTTTGATTTAAGTGGAACAGCCTTTGGAGCTTTGGCAAAGCCTGGTCAAGCTGACCAATTGCGTAAACTTGGAAGAATCAATATTTCCTATAAAAGGTAATTAAGTCTATAACTAACAAATCAAAAATTATTATTTTATCGATCTAGTTTATTATTGTAATATGGCCTTTGTTTTTTAGCAAGCCAAATTATTACTTGGGGCCAAAGTATAAATGTATGGTGGAGAATTTTTCAACAATTCTCTTTTTTCTTTATTTTATGCTTGGAGCCCAAGTTTAGTCTCCTATAAAAGGAGAGTCATCCTCCTCTTTGGAAACACACCAACAATTGAGAGTTTCTTTTTGTCTACTCTTATTCTTTTTCTTTTATAAAGAGTATTTTGTATGAGAGTTTGTGTGTTGGGAAACACTTGTGTGAACCTCTTTGTGAGTGAATTGTGAGGTTATTCTCTCTTGGGTATTTGGGATTAATTAGAGTTTATCTCTAATTTTGTACTCTCTATTTTATATCCGTTGGTATAGTAAAATTGTTCCTCTTCGCCCGTGGATTAGGTCTTTTGACTGAACCACGTATATTTTGTGTCTCCTTTATTTGTTTTAGTTGTTGTTATAATCAACTTTCGATATCCTTGTTATTGTCACTATAACGCTGCTTTATCGTATTCCGCACTAACCCGGGTCTCGATCCTAAGTTTAATCTGTTATAATACATTAGACTCCTCGATCCATATATTTTTCTTTCGTTAATTTTCTATTGGGAATTTTTCAGGGTGGCATGCGACTACAATATCAATATAGTAATATTTAAGGTTGAGAAGGAATCCAATCCATATTTCTTTGCAGTTACAACTGAAGCTGAAAATAGAGATGGTGAAATTTCTTTGGTTGAGTTTAAAACATCAGGTTCAGATAAATGGGTTCGCATGCAACAAATGTTTGGAGCAACATGGTCTGCTCATATTAATCCAGCCACACAAAAACCTCCTTTCTCTCTTAGGTTATCTTCACAATATAAACATCAAGTTCAAACTGATGATGTTATTCCTGTTGGTTGGCAGCCAAAAGGATATTACAAATCAAATGTCAATTTCCCTCCTCAATTATAAAGTCTTTTAATTTTACTTTGGAGGAATATTAGAGGAATTCGAGAGATTACAAAGTGAAATGTTGGACTTCTTATGTGGACCAACAATCTGATATATTAAAGAAATTTCTTTGGTTATCAAGTGCGAAATTTTCAGTTTCATTTTGTCATTGTGCTATTTTTCTCCTAAAAAATGTGATCTAATGTCTAATTTTGGTTCAAAAGATAGAACATTAATTGCTTATGTTACTGAACTTGATAGTTGAATAATGGAGAAAAATATACTGCGAAAAGAATAATCTTCTTTTCAACAAGGCTGATGTACTTGAGCAATTACTGGAAAACGAAATGCAATGTAAAGTGTATAAAATTGCCTCTATCAAAATATAAGTCTTTAATTTAACACATATCCAATAAGTAGCCAGGACATGATATGTAGGAGTAGAAGAAAGGCGATCGATGCAAAAGAAACTTCTATTCTCAAACTTTTGGAACAAATCACTTGCTAAGTTTGCAAAGTCAAGAAATTAATGGTGATAAAAGGAAGATTTTTTTTTTAAAAAAAGAACATTTATTGTAGTCCAGATTTTATCTTGAGTCTCATCGTTGGAGATCTACGTACTCTTCTTCACTCTCAAATCCAAAATTGCCGAAGCTCGTAAATCAAAATAAAAATCTCTAAGGTTTATCTTATCAGTATACAGCAATTAGCATGAGGTTGATTTCTTTTTCTATTTGCTCTGTTAGTTGAAAGTCTGTTTTGTTTTTTTAAATTGTATTTATTTACTGTTTTTAAAAATTTACGAAGTTAGCGATAATAAAATAGTTAATCAAAATCGAGGTTTGTTTGTTTCGCTTTGGTCAACAAGCTAGTTATCTACATTTGAAGGTCGAAGATGGTATTAACGATGATCGGAATTAAGACGAAAGGTATAATTCTATCTTCAATTTGCAGTTGCTACTAACTTAGTAAAGGTATAATAAATGTTTATGTTATTTAAATATGCTCAATGTCATTTCTTCTCCTAGTACTGTTGCTTGTAATAATAGTGGTACGACTTCTCGTAACAGTCGTACGAACGCTACATGTAATGTTCCGTGATTTTATCTAATGTTAAGTCATATTTCTACCAAAAAAGAAGGTAGAACTTGTCACTTGCTAATTTGGTAGTTTTAATATGGTCAAACATCTCTATAGTGATTGCCTTTGCCTAAACTTTCATGGCCGTTATAGTGAGGCGATGTTATACAAATATACTGGCATTTGACGTTTAGATCTCATTTAGTTGTTATAGTCAAAAAGTTCACAAAAAATACATGTTAAATTTAAATCTCATTAGATTTCATATTTTATTAATTAAAAATTAAAAAGATTAATACATTATTCATAAATTTATAATTAGTTGTACCAAATCAATAAAAAATTAAAATTTAAGGAACATATGTTAAACTATTATACTTAATACAATATTTTTCATAAATATTTGTTTATGGTACGAATGTAAAAAGGACAATATATTTATGTTATGAATGATTATCATAAATATATTTTATTTTATTTTATACATAATATATGAAACGACCTCGGTCAGTCGTTTCGGAAGTTAGGATTCCGATTGGCGTGCCGATAATTTTAAAATATTTTTAAGGTCCATTTGGACCTGTGTGTAAAATTTGAGCTAAATCAGACCTCATTTGGTAGGCATCGGAAGAAGGTTTCAACTTTTATTGTCGATAAATTTTAAAAAGAGATTTCCGAGCTCGGTTTTGGCGAATGAGCTCCGATTCAAAATTCGAAAGCCCTGTTAGGTTCGTATGATTATTTGTGATATTTGTGGACTTTCGAAAGTGAATTTCGATATTGTTCGGCTAGTTTCCGCTAAAATGTCGAAAGTTAAATAATTTGACATTTTTCCATTTAAATTCGCATATTGAGTTTTGGGAGTCCGATTTGAGATCCGCCTTAGCAAGTATGTTATATATATATATTTTGTATAACTTGTATGTAAAAGTTGGAATTATTTTGAATATCGTAGGGTACCGTTTTAATTTTTGCAAAATAAAGAAAATAAAATAAAAAGAAAAGAAAAGAAAAGAAAAGAAAGATAAACGAAAAAGGAAAATTGAGTAAGTGGAGGCGGTGCCTCTTATTAGTTCATATCATATAAGCAGTAGCGAAACAGAGATGAGAAAGGAAAGTAAGGAACGCAGAGAACGTACGAAATATGTCATAAAATAAGAAAAGGGGCCGGAGAAAAGTAGAATTTTCATACTGAAATATCCAGGTAATGATGTTAACTCATTATCTTAGCTTATTACGTGTGTTTGAATATATTTTTACGGTAAAAATTGAGATATTAGACATCGTTTTAATAAGTTCAATTGATAGTTTCAAGGGTCAATTGGACCCCGATAATGGAATTGATTATATATTCATACTCAGTGAGTTATGAGCAACGTATAAATGTAATTTATTTAGGGTTTGGCTATGTGATCTTAAACCCTGTACATAGACCTGGCCTGCGTATTGCGTATGCGAATAGGGTATCAGGTTCCTAACTGGATTGCCCTAAGATGTGGGGAATGAAGCCTTTAGCCTTATTTGATATAGTTTTCTGCTTATTGAATACAGCAGGATCGTTTGGCAGTAATCCAAAGGATAAAGCGGTTGTTGAGTAACAGTGCTAACTTTGTAACAAGGTAAGTGTTTATATCCATTTCTTTGGAGGCACCTGGCCTCGTGGATTTTCTACCACGTGTTTCTCACGTGTGTAGCTGCCGATAGGCGTACTCCTTACGCCTTAGCTTTGGATTTACATTATATATTATATGTTATATCCTGTTGTTGGTATTACATTGAGGATCTGAGCATTGTACTCTGGCTGTGAGTTGGCATCTACTTCCCGACTGTCGATGAGAGTCCCGCGCTGGTGAAGGGTTATTATTGCATCACATTGTATTCATATGCATTATATGTCATTCATATGCATTACATTGCATATCATATTGGGTGCAGGAGTATTCCGCCCCACGAGCATGAGTATTCCGCTCCATTATTTCATATTGAGGACAGGAGTATTGCTCCTCTGGTTTATATCATATTGGGTGTAGGAGTATTCTGCCCCAGGAGCAAGAGTATTCCGCTCTTATATCAGATACTGAGTGCAGGAGTATTCCGCCTCAGCTTTACATTATATCAGGTGCAGGAGTATCCCGCCTCTGGTTTATATTATATCGGGTGCAGGAGTATTCCGCCCCAGGAGTAGGAGTATTCCGCTCCAGTTGGTAATCAGATTGGATTCCCCTTGAATGCAGGAGTATTCCGCTTCGAGATGGGATTACGGGCACATGTGACCCTTTGCATCATATTTTATTTCATTTCATTTCATCTCATCTCATTTCATTTCATTTCCTACCATTGTGTAGACTTGTGGTACATAACTAATGTTCTGTTTATATGTGCATTGCTTATTCGTTGATATGTTTCTGGCTCGTATTCCTGGTTGAGTTTATGATTCCATACGTGTTTCTGGTTATTATCTGGCTCTGCCTTTTTATAATTTAAATAAGAGGAATTTGGTTTATCTATTTCTTTTCTCCCTGGCTTGCTATCCTATTATTTGAGGTGGCTAGTCTGCCCCACTTATTGAGTCCTTTTGACTCACTCTTGTTTGTTGTTTATTTCTTGTCTATCTATTTCGTTTCGGCAGGTTCGCTCCAGGATTGAATTCGCCACGTTGTGAAGGAGCGAAGACGACTTCAGCTGTCAGGGTGAGCCAGCTTTTATTCCGGATCGCTACCAGTTAATTATTTATTATTTCAGTTGCATTTTGCTCCCTTCAGGAGGTATCTGTCTTCTTTGTACTCTTAGATGTCTAGTCTGAATAGCCCTAAACCTAGTATGTTGGGTAGTCAGCTGTAATTTCTTTTGTACAGCTTAGAGGTATCAGTATGTTTGTGCTGCTTTTTCTAAGTATTGTTCTTATTTATGAATTGTTATACTTATTTTCCTAATGTAATTGGTAAGGATTCGCCCAACGGGTCTAGGCGAGGTGTCGGGTGCCCGCACGGCCTAACCGGATTCCTGGTCGTGTCAATATATCTCTTACAAAGTTTAATTATTTACATACTATTTGACTATGGCTGTTACAGAGAGGTAATATTATAAATAGTGTACCGCTGTAATGAATTACTGTTATAGGTAGAATGTTGTTATAGGGAGGTAAAATATAACATGAAAAAATCAATTCTGGAAAAAATTAGACTGTTATACTACAATACTGTTATAACGAGGGACTGTTATAGAGAGGTTTGACTCTAATATTTTAGAATTGGCCCATTCCTTTTTCTGCTTTAAATAAATATTTTGACATATGTCTTAAATTAGAAGTCCACAGCTCATGAGCTAGTCACAGCCTTTAACATTGAGGTTAACCTTTTGAATCCCTTCTCTATCTATGAGCATGTGCTACAACCAAATTATGAAAGGTATTCTAAATATCTAATCAGCATCTAAATAAAAATCATTGCAATTCCATTATTTTATTTTGGAAATTAAATTGTTTTGGGCGAAGTTTTCAGCGTGTGCCTAACAATTTATTATGACAGATTCCGAGATCTTTTAAGTGATTTTCGTTATTGGATTCCGAAAATCTACTGGATTAGTTAATGCTAAAAGTTGTTACAAATATATTAATTATGCCGCTATTACCCCTTAGCTAGCTAATATTAAATCTTCAAGATAAATAGATTGATTAATAATAGTGGCCATGGCTTCTAATCTGCCTCAATTTATTTTTGTTTGCATTTTTATCTTTCTATTTTCACGTATTTTATTAGTGTTTGTTCTTGCCAGCCGTTCAATGGCAGTATAGATAATGGTGGGTTTTCATCAGCTTTGGCCACTTGGTATGGAGAACCTACTGGAGCAGGCAGCATTGGTAATGTCTTGCTAGATTGACTTTTAATTTCTATTGTAATATGAGTTTAAGTTTTGTGGACTAACAATAAAAGCACTTATACTATCAAGTCAAAGTGACTTATAACGATATTTAACTAATGATGACACAAAGAAAAAATTTAAATAGTTTGATGAATAAGTTTATATCTTTAACAGAGATGAAACTAAGATATTCCGTAGCTATCACGCACTAAGGTGCCAGTTTTCGAAAATTCTTTATGAGAAATATATAGTAACTCAAACGGTGCTAGATTCAAGATGAAAATAGTTTTAATCTTTTCCACTCCACTTAATTTGACAAAGAACTCATGGCACTGCTGAATAAATAGATTATGATTTCTGCATCGATGTAAGCTAGGATAGTGAAAAACAGATTAAACAGGGATACATTTCTTGTTTTGAGTGAGTGTGTGTGTGTGGGGTTAGGGAGAGCTTGTGGACTAGAAGATGCTATAGCAAAATGTCACGGCCTAACTTTCAAATTAGCACTCCATGCGGCACTTGACGGTTTGTCTATAATGTAGCAAACTCAAGTAAACCTTTAACTTTACAGGATCGCTAAGAGAATGCTTTACAAAGAAATATAAGAGAGATTGCAAAAGAGAGATTGTTACTCACTCAAACTTTTCTGGATGCCTTTACAAATGAATGCCTCCTCTATTTATTTTGCTCATCAAGGAGCTAACGTGCAAATAATAATTGTTTACAAGTCCCTAATATTTACGCTTAAGGACCTACTCTAGAAATTCTATGGAACTAGAATCTTCAGAGCCCTTCTTTGCAATTCATAGAGGTTCTAGGTTGTTCCATGAGAACTTCCCACACAATTCTAGAGTATTCCACTCCCTTTGGCTTAGTTGGCGCCATTCGTGCACCGTGTCGTGCCTATGTGGCGTGATGACTTGACGAGAGTGTCACACTCTCCCCCACCTGATGTTGCGACGACCGCGGCATAATGCTGCTGGATATACTCGTGGCACTTATGCTTGTATTGCCACAAGTCTTGATATCGCTCCCACGTAGCCTCCTCCGGAGATTGCCCCTTCCATTGCACAAGGAACATGGCTGCCGGTTTTTGACCCTTCTTTCCTCTCTCTTCGTAGTCAATGATGGCCTCGATCTCTCGATCTAGCAGGGCAGTGATGGTAATAGGCGTGCGAGTCGTTTGGCCTCAACTTAGGTCTTCCTTGTCTTCATGGTACGACTTCAACACACTAGCATGGAAGACTGGATGAATCTTCAAATAGGTAGGCAAGTCTAACTTATAAGAAACTTTGCCCACCTTAGCAATGATCTCGAACAGCCCTTCGTACTTGCTCACTAAGTTTTGATGCATGCCTCGTAGTGCCTTGAACTGCCTCGGGTTAAACTTGACTAAGACCATGTCCCCAACTTGATACTTCATGGGACACCTCTTGTGGTCGGCAAACTTCTTCATCTTCCGGGATGCCTTGTCCAAGTAAGACTTAGCGGTGTCAATCTGCTCTCCAAAGCTCTTAGTAATGTGATATGCTCCCAAACTCTTGCCCTCGAACATGGCCGGTAAAGAATTGGGAGTTTGAGGCTGTTGGCCTGTGGCTAGCTCAAACGGTGTCTTCCATGTGGACTCGCTCCGCTGCAAGTTATATGAGAATTGGGCTATATCCAAGAGCCTTGACCAATCCTTTTGATGTGCGCTCGCAAAGTGTCTCAAGTAGCACTTAAGTAGCGCATTGACCCGCTCCATTTGGCCATCCGTCTGAGGATGGAAACTGGTAGAGAAATGCAACTGCGTGCCAAGCATCTTGAACAACTCCTTCCAAAAGTTCCCACTAAAACGAGGGTCTCGATCACTAATGATATGCCTCGGCAAGCCCCAATACTTTACAACATTCTTAAAGAATAACTTAGCGGCTTCCTTAGCAGTGCAACTAGCTGAGGCGGGTATAAAGGTAGCATACTTAGAGAATCTGTCCACCACAGCCATAATAGTACCATATCCGTCGGACTTCGGTAAGCAAGTGATGAAGTCCATGGTGACACTCTCCCGCGGACGCTCCGCAACAGGTAGTGGCTCTAATAGTCCTCCGGGTGACCGCTGCTCCACCTTGTCTTGTTGGAATACAAGACAAGTCTGTACATATGCCTCAATATCATCTCTCATGCGTGGCCAATAATATACCGATTCAACCAATGCCTTTGTGCGGCGTTGACCTGGGTGACAGGCCAACAATATGTCATGGCTCTCCTTCACAATGCGCTGCCTAAGGTTTTCATACTTAGGCATAGAGACCCTCCTTCCTATGGTAAGCAGTAAGCCATCTTCAACCCAAAAGCGCCTTGTCTTGCCCTGACTGGCTAGCTCCAAAAGCTGCTTAGCGACTGGATCATGTTGCATACCCTCATTTATTGCATCTCAGATGGCAAAGCTTGCTGAAGTGATGGCAGAAAGCTCATCTTTGCGACTTAAGGCATCGGCCACAACATTCCCTTTGTCAGGCTTGTACTCAAGCACATAATCAAACTCGACCAAGAAATCTTGCCATCTAGCTTGTTTCGGTGTGAGCTTCTTCTATGACTGGAAGTAGTTAGTAGCCACATTATCGGTCTTGACCACGAACTTTGATCCAAGTAAGTAATCGCGCCAAGTACGGAGGCAATGCACAATGGCCGTCATCTCCTTCTCTTGCACGGTGTAACACCGCTCTGTCTCATTCAGCTTGCGGATCTCAAAGGCTATGGGTTGTTTATCTTGCATCAATACACCCCCAATGGCAAAGTCTGAAGCATCCGTGTGCACCTCGAACATCTTGGTGAAGTCAGGCAAAGCTAAGACTGGTTCATCCATCATTGCTCTTTTAAGGCCTTCGAACGCCTTTTGATATTGCTACGACCAAATCCACGGCTTTTTCTTCTTTAGTAGCTCCGTCAAGGGTGCGGATTTAGCAGAGTATCTACCTATGAAGCTTCGGTAATGGTTTACAAGACCAAAGAAAGATCTCAACTTCGTTACCTTGGTCGGCGGCTCCCATTCTTGTATGGCACGGACTTTGGCCTCGACCATCTGCAACTCTTTATTGCTAATGACATACCCCAAGAAGTGCACCTTTGATTGGGCAAACTCGCACTTCTCCCTTTTGATGTATAGCTCGTTCTCCTGTAAGACTTGGAAGACTATCTTCAAACGTTCCACATGCTCCTCCAAAGTGTGGCTATAGATGACTATGTTGTCTAAGTATACTACCACGAATTGGTCAAGGTAGGGGCGGAAAATCTTTTTCATGAGTGTGCAAAAGGTAGCAGGAACGTTGGTTAAGCCGAAGGGTATCACCAACCACTCAAAAGCTCCATACCCTGTCACACACGCGGTCTTTGGCTCATCCCCTTCCGTAATACGAACTTGATAGTAACCCTTCCGTAGATCCACTTTGGTGAAGTACTTTGTTTGTCCAAGCCTATCGAACAAATCGGAAATGAGAGGGTTGGGGTACTTATTCTTCACGGTCACCAGTGAGCGCCCGGTAGTCAATGCATAGTCTCAACGAACCATCCTTCTTCTTTTAGAATAGGACCGGCACGCCATAGGGTGCCTTTGACGGACGAATATGGCCGACATCGAGCAACTCCTTCAACTACTTGCATAGCTCCTCTAACTCGGGTGGTACCATACGGTAGGGGCCATAGGCAGACGGTTTAGCTCCAGGCTCCAACTCGATCTTATTGTCTACCTTACTCCTTAGTGGCAAGTGCTTCGGCAGCTTTTCGGGCATTACGTCCTTGTTCTCCTCGAGCACCTTCTTTATGCATGGTCAAGGCCTCTTTGGCACCATCGTCTTCACTCAAACTTGCAATGGTTTCCATAAATATCGGCTCGCCCTTCTTCAATCCTTTCACAAGCTGCATGGCTGATAAGTATGCATGACTTTGTCCTTGGGGCTTAGTGGCAAGTGCTTCGGCAGCTTTTCGGGCATTACGTCCTTGTTCTCCTCGAGCACCTTCTTTATGCATGGTGGCAAGGCCTCTTTGGCACTATCGTCTTCACTCAAACTTGCAATGGTTTCCATAAATATCGGCTCGCCCTTCTTCAATCCTTTCACAAGCTGCATGGCTGATAAGTATGCATGACTTTGTCCTTGGGGCATCATACACATAGGCACCATGCATGACCCTTCCCGCTTCACAACCAAGAGACGCTGTAAGTAAAGATCGATCATGGTGTGGCACTGCCTGAAGAACTCTTGCCCAAGGATGATGTCGAATATGTCCAAGGGCGCCACAATGAAGTTAGTCTTGCCCCTCTAATTGCCCAAGGCAACACTAACCCCATTGGCTACTCCTCGTACTGGTATTGTTGGGGCATTGACTGTCTTGAGGCGGGTATCAGTCGGGCTTAGCTTCAATCCAAGTCTCTTTGATGCGGCCTCGGTCATGAAATTAGCTTGAGCTCCAGTGTCAACCATAGCACGGGTAGGCTTGTTATTGATGGTGATGTCCACGTACTGCGTGCCGTTCTCTTCCGGTTTGCTAGCTTTCTCCGTGACAACAGCACATAGCCCTATCATGCCTAGTTGCATCGTGCCCGAAATCTTCTCTGGATCTTGTGCCTCCCTTTATTTCTTCTCACGTATCATGGCACCAAGAGTCTTCAACTCGGGAACCTTTGTAAAGCCGTGAGGTCCCCCGCACACATAGAATCCACTTTCTTTTATCTTGGCATAATCTTGACGCCCAGATTTCTTGCTATCGGACTTGTGAGCATCGTTTGTCTTGGAATATTACTGCTTCTCCTTGCTTTTTCCACGATCTCCCCCACTTTTGGCATGATTACCCTTCGACTCTTTGCCCTTGCTCTTGTCATACTTGTCATCCGCCAAAGAGTTAGCCTCGACGATAACTTCATCAATGGTAGTGACTTTCCGGCAGTGCAACTCCTTTCTAGCCCAGCCTTGCAACCCGTCCATGAAGTGAAATAGCAAGTCTTCATCGTAAGATTTGGGATTTGAAGCATAAGCGTATGGAACTTCTCAATATAGGCACTGATGCTTCCCGTCTGCTTCAACTCCCTCAGCTCTCACGTTGCTTCGTATATGACGTTGTTAGGGAAGAAAGCCCTCTTGAACTTGGTCTTGAACTGCTCCCATGTGTCAATAGTGCACGAGCCTTTCTTCATGTCGACCTCCTTCCTTCTCCACCAAAGCATGGCCTTCTCTGAGAGATATGGGATAGCCGCAACAATCTTCTTCTCCTCAGCCTTCACGTTACCATGCTTGAAGTAGTTCTCCATGTGCCATAGGAAGTTGTCAATCTCTTACGCGTCACGAACTCCTTTGAACACAGGTGGCTTGGGGATCTCGATCTTCCCCTCCTTGTTAGCGTCGGATGCCACGGCCCCTCCAGCGTTAACTTCCTCCTCGAGTGCCTCGATCTTGGCCTTCATCACCTCGATGGTGCACAGCGCCTCAGTGAGCTTGCACTCCAAGGTGTTGATGGTTTCCCTCATATCCAACTCGACTTGCTCGCGTTCCTCAAACTTGTCCTGAATGTTGTCGAACTTGGACAAGGAATGGTTCTCAAGGGTCCCCATCTTGCCTTCAATCCTCGACATGCGTTGGCCATGAGCTTCCACAATCAACGTAGCCTCTTCTACCTTCTTAACCTACTCACGGACAGGGGTGAGATCTTCCTCATCGTCGCTCACCTCCGTAGCCGATGGTTGGGAGATGTGGCCTTCACTTGGAGGGGCTTCGGGCAGCACCTCGTCACCCTTCCTAGCATTCCTCTTTCCCGGCAGCATCCTGGACATTGGTTAGGGCGCTAGCAGTGATGTTTTCTCCATTGTGTGCCATTCCATTAGAAATAACCTGGCTCTGATACCACGTTGCCACGACCTAACTTTCAAATTTAGCACTCCGTGCAGTACTTGATGGTTTGTCTACGAAGTAACAAACTCAAGTAAGCCTTTAACTTCACAAGATCGCTAAGAAAATGCTTTACAAAGAAAGACAAGAGAGATTTCCAAAGAGAGATTGTTATTCACTCAAACTTTTCTTGATGCCTTTACAAATGAATGCCCCCTCTATTTATACTACTCATCAAGTGGCTAACATACAAATAATAATTATTTACAAGTCCCTAATATTTATACTTAAGGACCTACTCTAGAGAATTCTATGGAACTAGAATCTTCCAAGCCCTTCTTTGTAATTCCAAGAGGTTCTAGGTTGTTCCATGAGAACTTCCCACACAATTCTAGAGTATTCCACTCCCTTTGGCTTAGTTGGTGCCATTTGTGTGCTATGTCGCGCCTATGTGGCGTGATGACTTGGCGAGGGTGTCACAAAAAGCTACATACGATGCTATGATAATAGCTGGAACTCAAGTTTTATGTCGACATAGCTATGGATGTGGTGTATGCTATAATTAAGGTGCACACATTACTCTTAACTTTTACTTAAACTTGTTTAGCAATATATCCAGGAGCATGCAACAATGATCTTGTTCACTTTGATTTAAGTGGAAAGGCCTTTAGTGCTATGGCAAAGCCTGACCAAGCTGAGCAACTGCATCATAAATCAATATTTCCTATAAAATATTAGTTTTGTGTCTGAGTAAAAATTGATAGTAATTAATAACATGTAGTAACTCTTTATAGCAAGTGTAATATGGTTATTACTTTGAAAATAATAATAATAATAATAATAATAATATTAATAATAATAATAATAATAAAGGCTAAATTGAATGAAAATGTCAAATTTCTTTATCATATTACCATATAAAGCTTAAATCCATAGTTTTCTAACATCCTTGTAAGGGTGAAGCTAGGAACATGTATGAATTTCAATCGAACCCCTTATTTCCAAATTTAAACGGAAAATTTTATTTGGTTAAATATAAATGACCAGATTCTCTTGACACTAATCAACTATTCTAGCACTGGTAAAGGAAATTTAAAATTTTTGTAAGGCTATCGCAAACTCCAACTATTCATCAATCTATCGCAAACTGTTTAAAAACCCTGCTCTCTAGGCTACTAGCGTTTTGGAGAAGAACTACTCGCAGCTTTGCTTGGCCTCTTCCATGGCCAATTTGGCCACTGGACAGCCCCCTACTGGGGTTGTCCAGTCCCTTACTAACCCTATACAACCTGTTCCACCCTTGCCACTATGTGTGTCAAACGGGTAGGGGTCTACCCGTCAAAATTCGGACCTATTAAAATCCGACCCCATCCGGACCCGCAAAAACCCGTACCAATACCGGTAAACCCCCTAAAATACCCCTTGCCCGAACGGGTATTTTTTTCTTAACGAATACCCGTATCCGTTATGACCCGTCAAAATTATCGGGTATTAATGGATATACCCGTATCTGTACCCGTTAAAAGAAAATGAGTAATAAAACTTGTACGCGGCAGGCAACGAAAAGGTGTGAAAACATGGCAAAAGAGAAAGGTATACACATGAGGATGAGAGGAAAATGATTCAATTAGTGAAATTCTGTTAAGTGACTACAGTCAAACACCATCAATGGCACCTACACTGGAGCATGAGGGAAATGACATAGAAGAAATTACACAAAGAATTAGGCATATTTAAATTTACAATTTGAATTTTCATTATCTAGTTTTGATGTTGCACTTTTTAAATTTGGAAGTTTAATGTTCAAGACTTTAATAATTCAAGTATCTTAAATAAAGTAAATCTTTGAGATTTTCCTATCATTCATCTTTTTTTTTTAAAAAAAATATTTTATGTAATTAAACTAATATTATTAAAAATAAAATTAAAACCCAGACCCATACCCGATTTGTTAAGACCCGAACCAGTACCCGTACCCGTACCCGCTAAAACCCAAACCTGCACGGGTAATTTTTTCCTCTCCGAAACCCGGACCCATTAAGAACCCGTAATTTAAACCTGTATCCGGACTCGTACCCCTAACCCGCGGGGTTATAATTTTACAACCCGGAACCGTATACTTGTTTGACACCCATACTTGCCGCCTACATATTCTTATGCATCTAAGCTTAAACCCTCAGCTGAAACTTTTGCATGAACTCTTTACCACAGCCAACTATGGACTTTCATCATGGTGAACCACAATTTGTATGGGTTGATAAACATGTTGACAATATGGTAATACATGAAGAATTGCAATACGCAGTCTTGGGGAAATTTGCCTATGGTATGCCTGATTTTCATGACTTGAGAAAACAAATTCCATTACAACTTGATATTAAAGGAGAATGTTCAATAGGATTCTTGGACACACGACATGTTTTAATTAGGTTATCGTTGCTTGAGGACTATGTCCATCTTTTGTCACGTCAAGCATATTATATTTAGATTGGACATGCCTTTCATCAGTTGAGGGGGCTCAAATATGATGTGCGGTTTTATCCAAAGGAGGAAACATCGACTGCAGTTGCGTGGATCTCTTTTCCAGGACTTCCCCCAGTCTTCTTTGTGAAAGAAGCTATTTTTGCCTTAGCCACAGCAGTTGGAAAACCTTTGCAACTTGATGCTGCTACAAAATCAAAATCTAGACCTAGTTGTGCAACGGTGAAGGTTGAAGTATATCTCTTAGGCCCTAGACCTCAGCGTGTTAGGACTGGTATCAATAACTCTATCATTGGAGAAACAAGGTTTAAATGGGTGCGTATCAACTATGATTACATCCCTAAATACTGCAAGGTCTGTAGATTACAAGGTCATGATGAAGAGGAGTGCTTTGTGATACATCTAGAGTTAGCATTACATGATGATGAAGAAGAGGGTGAGGTGATGAAACAATAGCCTATTAGGATCCTACAATGTGGTAAAACTGTGGGCAATGTTAATAATGACAAGGAGGAAGGTGCTAAACTTATACAAGAAAAGAATGATGATGTGCAAGTTCAAAAGTAACATAGAAAACCTTTTAAAAGATTTGTTCCATCTAATAGGAACCCTAATGCATGGACTAGGGTTGAAAATAAAAAAAAAGCAAGGCAAGGAAGTTGAAAAGGTCAGTGGAGAAATTGTCAATACGACTAATTCTTTTGCCTTCTTGAATGAGGAGGAGGATGGCATTGTGGCAGTTCAGGCAGACAAGGAGGTGAAGTCAGCTAGTGTTAGCCTTTATATTCCTATAAAGGATTGGGTGACTAATGATTTTAAAGACTACCCCTAAAAATCAAATTGTTGGTGAAGTTATTGTGTCGGGGAAAGATGCTTTAAATAGCAATATTGCTAAGAATAAAAATACACCTAGGGTTAATATTCAAGCTGAAGATAATGGAGACAAGGAAGTTATGGAATTTACTGGTGAAGCTGGGGGTCAAGACATTGATCGTGCCTTGACTATTGCCCTTCAAAGTTCTACCTCATTTAATGGTGCAAATCTTGGCATTATCAATGATGCTACTTTAAATGAGCTGAAGGTTTTAAATCCTGAAGCTTTTTCATTAATGCAGCAGGCATTAGGGTTATTTACTAATCGATCCCAGTCACCAATGGGAAAGGAATTAGCTAATATACTACCTCAGGTCCCAAATTTTTCCTCAGCCGATGTGGGAGATAAGCTACCATATAACATCTCAAATTGTGAGCTAAATACCATGGCATATTCTGTGCCAAGTCAGTCTCAAGGTGATGATGCAGCTCGAGGTTCTTCCTTAGTGACTGATGATCTTGCACGAAAAAATACTGAAGCTGATGATGATCTTATAGCTAGAATGCCTTTGCAACCATTGGTAAATGAGGTACAACAACAAGATGGAATTAAACTGGTGGATGGACCTTTGAGTCCTGACAGACTTGATAATGTCGAACTTGATGAGGACTCGACTGCACATAATTTTGAATAAGTGGCTCGTGAAGGTGATTTGGCTCCCATAAGTGTCAAGTCCCAGAAACAATTGCTCTCACCTGCTCCGTTAGAGAATCCTGATCAACCAAAGCAAAACCAAAAGAGGATTAAGAAGAATAATAGTCAAGATCCTAATAAAATCCATTCGTTGAGGTCTACCTCAACAAAAAGAAATTAGATGATGGATAAGCTTCTAATCTGTAACATTAGATAAGTAAATATATAGGAGGCCTTTGATAGGCTCATTACATTGCATCAGAGGAAACACTTTCAAGTTATAGGGCTAATGAAACCATTCCAGGATGTGCATACAATAGATAGCTATAGGAGAAGACTGGGGATGGAGCATTGTTTTTATAATGATAATGGGAAGATCTAGGTGTTTTCCACAGTTGATTTTGTAGCGAATGAGGTGATGAATGATGAGCAACAACTCACACTATCTTTCCTG
The DNA here is from genome assembly GCA_037355625.1 of Petunia x hybrida. NCBI lineage: Eukaryota > Viridiplantae > Streptophyta > Magnoliopsida > Solanales > Solanaceae > Petunia > Petunia x hybrida. Next base: position 627,889 of record JBBBVM010000739.1, on the reverse strand, counting down.
CATCAACAGTTTGAAGAAGAGGTGGTCATTACCTTTGTTTATGCTAAGACAAATCCTGGAGATAGATTTTTCTTGTGGGATGCTATGCAGTACTTTGCTGGTGATAACTTGAGGCCTTTGCTTGCGGCTGGAGACTTCAATGCGATCCTGTCAGAGAATAAGAAGTATGGGGGAAGGCCAGTTTTCATGCCAGAGTATGAGGAATTTGCATCAACACTTGCTAACTATCAGCTAATAGATTTGGGCTTCAATTTAGGTAGCATCTTTACTTGGTGGAATGGTAGAGTTGAGGAGGCTTTTATTCTCAAGAGGTTAGATAGATTCTTGGGTAATCAGCAACTTTTGGATATGTGCACAAAGATTGAGGTTGATCATCTTGCTAGAGTGGGGTCAGATTACTTTCTATTGCTTGTCAGTTTCTCACAGGACTCAATCCCTATTGTGAAACCATTTAAGTTCCTCAATTTTTGGGCTTTACATGAGGAGTTTCTCAACCTGGTTATGGAACACTGGAATGTACAAATATCAGGAGATCCATTTGTGGTGCTTAATGCAAAGTTGAAAGCATTGAAGACGAAACTATCAGTCTGGAGTAAAGCAACATATGGCAACCTTTTTCAATAGGTTTCTACAGTGGAGGACATCATTTTGGCTCATGAGTTTCAGTTGGAGATTGCTCCAACTACTGAAAATAGAGAGGCACTTAAAAGAGCAGAAGCTGAGCTGAAAAGATACCTCTCTTTAGAAGCTGAATTTTGGAAGCAGAAGGCAGGCATGCATTGGTTCAAAGAGAGTGATGCTAACTCTAAATTCTTTCACTCTCATGTCAATAGGAAAAGGAAGAAGCTTCATGTTAGCAGGATACAAAATAGAGAGGGCAACTAGATTAATTCACAAGAAGCTATGGCAAATGAGGCACTATGGTTTTATGAGAGAGAGTTTTTTAGAGAGGAGATATCAAACAACTATGACCTCTTGATGAATGTTCCAACTATGATTTCAGAGGAGCAGAATGAAGAATTTACTAAAGTTCCTTAGGAAGAAGAAGTGAAGATAGCAGTCTTTGGTCTCAATACGGAGAGTGCCAGTAGACCTGATGGTTATACTGACAGATTCTTTCATGTTGCTTGGGATATAATCAAGGATGATATTGTGAAGGTGGTGCAAGCATTATTCAGTGGAAGGGCATTGCCAAGATATGTCACACACACTAATCTGGTGTTGATTTTAAAAAAGCAAAATGTGAAAACCTTTTCTGATTTGAGACCTATCAGTCTCAGTAATTTCATCAACAAAATTCTATCAAGAGTGGTGCATAACAAGTTAGCTGGAGTTCTACCTAGTATAATCTCTCAAAATCAAGCTGGTTTTGTTAAGGGAAGAAGCATAGTGGAAAATGTACTACTTGCACAGGAAATCATTCATGATATAAATGAAAGAGGTTAGGATGCTAATGTTGTGATTAAACTAGATATGATGAAGGCTTATGACAGGGTGTCATGGCCTTTCTTAACAATGGTATTGAGGAAAATGAGATTTTGTCATGAGTTCATAGGTGTTGTTTTCCAATTAGTGTCCTATAACTGGTACTCTATTCTCTTCAATGGCCAAAGCTATGGCTCCTTTCACTCAAGCAGGGGGTTGAAGCAAGGTGATCCATTATCACCAACTCTCTTTATTCTCACAGCTGAAGTTCTTTCTAGGAGCCTGAACTCACTAAACACTCATCGCCATTATAACGGTTATGATATGCCTAAGTGGAGTCCTTATATCAACCACTTAGCATATGTTGATGATACCATTTTTTTTATTTTTTCTCATGAAGAGTCTTTACATTTGATCACTGGGATTCTACATGCTTATGAGACAGTTTAAGGACAGAAAATTAACAAAGACAATAGTGCAATTTACCTGCATGGATCAGTGAACAATGAAGTGGTGGACAATGTTGAAATGATCACTAGCATTCATAGAAAAGATCTTTCTTTTACCTATCTTGGATGTCCTATCTTCTATGGTAGGAGGAAGAAGATACATTATGAAGATTTAATAGGGAAAGTTACTGCCAGGCTGAATGGTTGGAGTGCAAAGATGTTGTCGTTTGTTGGGAGAGATATACTTATCAAGCATGTACTCCAAAGCATGCCAATTCACCTTCTCTCTGCAGTTAATCATTTGAATAGTGTCATAAATCAGTTGCATAGACTCTTTGCAAAGTTCTTTTGGGGTAACTCACAGGAAGGATCATGCAGACATTGGTCATCCTGGAAACAAATATGCTTGCCAGTTGAGGAAGAAGGTATGGGGTTTAGATCTTTATTTGATGTATCAAATGCACTATTTTCTAAGCTTTGGTGGAACTTCAGAACTGGTAACTCATTATGGAGGACTTATATGGCTAACAAGTATTGCAAGAAGCTGCATAAAGCCATTGTTCCAGATAAACGAGGCTCCTATGTGTGGAGAAAAATTATACAAGCAAGAGAGGCAGTTGATCATGATATATTCTGGCAGGTTAGGCAAGGATCAGTTCATCTATGATATGATAACTGGATAGAGCTAGGTCCATTGTATTTTGTAGTGCCATACACATTTGAGTGTGATTTGTGGTATAACAGTGTGAAGGAGATAATAGATGAGGGGCAATGGAATGGAATGTTGATTTTCTCTCTCAGCTACTACCAGATGATATAGTGGACCATATTATTCATAATGTACCTTTACTAGTAGCGGATCAGAGAAGAGACAAGCCTTGGTGGTGCTTAACTTCAAATGGTAAGTTTACAGTAAGTAGTGCTTGGAATTACCTGAGGGTGAGGCAGCATAAGGTGCCAATTGCTAATTTCATGTAGGTTAAAGGGGTGCCTACTAAGGTATCATTCATGATGTGGAGGATGTGGAAGTTCAAGCTTCCTCTGGATGAAGAACTGAAGAGAATGGGATATCAATTTCCTTCTAGATGCCGGTGTTGTGCCATGCCTAAGGTAGAAACTAGAGAGCATTTATTCTGGATGAGTCCTGCGGCAACAAGTTTGTGAAAATTCTTTGTTCAACCTGTTGGAGTCCATTTGGAAAATTGCAACTTGCATCAGGTTTGCTTTAAATGGTGGAAACAATGGCCTAAGCCATGGATTCAAACTGTTTTTCACACTATTCCATCCTGTATTATTTAGTCATTATGGAAGAGAAGAAATGATATTAGACATGGTAAATCTGCCTCATACTCTAGGATGATATATGAAGTTACTGGTAGTATTTTCTTCTTTGTTAAATTAGGATTTTCATACATCTCTTTGGGGAGTCAAGCATGGCCTGATATTGTAAGTGCTTTAGAGAACTATTTGCCCAGATTCAGGTATATAAAAGTGGGATGGAAGGAACCAAGTTCAGGAGTTTTAAAGGTCAACACTGATAGTGCTTCTAAGGGCAATCCAGGCCCTAGTTCTATAGCCTTTTGTGTTAGGAATGCAGAGGGTGATGTTGTGTATGATTTGCAAAGCTGATTGGTGACCTCAATAATATGGTAGTTGAGGCTATGTCCATCAAGGAGGCCATGAAATATTATGTAGAGAATTCTTTGGGACCTATAATTATTGAAATTGATTCTTTGGTGGTCAAACAAGTGGTAGAGGATTTGCGGAAACCTCTATGGTCCATAGCTGCTATTGTTGATGATATTCAGAGGTTGAAGCAGCTAGGAGAGTTTCAGTTTCAGCATATCTTGCGTGAAGGGAACAAACTAGCTGATTGTCTTGCTAACCTTACCTATAAATTGCCTAATGTTTGTTTTACTTCTTATGCACAGCTACCACCCAAATCCAAGCTGCTTGTAAATTTCGATAAGCATCATTTTATGGATTATAGAGCTAAGCCATGGAGGGGATCAGGATGACAAATAGAAATGGTGGAAGAAGGGAAGCTGGAGAGGAAAGAAATCTGGAGAATGGCCCATATGATCAAGACTGTATAGTGGAGATCATAGGGGTGTATTTCGCTAATATTTTTTTCTTTTTTGCAGGTACAAGAAGGAAGATGCAATCTGTGACATTTGTGCTATTTGTTAATTATATTGCAAGAAACAGGAAGTGCAAATACCACAGCTGCATTGAAGATATAAATATTATACTGTACAATTGCTACAAGGACCAACTCTCTCTCTCTCTCTCTCTCTCTCTCTCTTGTTCTTTCACATGTTCCAGTTCTCATGCTGGCCTCACATATGTCTTGGGGAGAGTTTCAGATTATTCCAAGCCTTGATAATGACCAGGTTTAATAGAGGTGCAATATGGAAGATAGCTTGTTGCTGTTTGATCAACACTGGAGGAGCAGCAGTGCTCCATCCTTGTGGCAATGGAGGAGCAGCGGTGCTCCACTGCTTTAGTCGACTATTTTTGTTCAATTGCTCAGCCTGCAAGCATAAGAGCAACACAAGAGTAGTTACTACATTATTATTAATCACAAGCTATAGTTTAATAGCTCATAGTTTTAGTAGTTTTCTAGCTAATAAGTCATTGTATATAAAGTACCATGTTTATGTATTACCTTTATATTACTTGGTGGTATTAGTGCTAAATGGTGCTCAACCCAAGAATGTGAGGGTAATAGGTAAACAAGGTGCTAATTTCGTTAGAGTTAGCTTGCTTCTAGAATTGCACTTGTTAGGTTCACATCTTGTAAAGACAATTTATTTTTTGCTTTGCTATTAATAAAAATGGTCACTAGGTGTAATGCCTAGTTGACTCTTTGTTAAAAAAAAAAATTAAATTAAATCGTAGGTGTGACATCTACTATTTTAATGAATTATCAGATCCGCCGGTGCATCCTTGCATTTCTATTTTAGTTAACTTTTTCTTGGATTTTTCTAGGGTGGCATCAGGCATGTGACTACAAGCAAAATATTATGTTTAAAGTAGAAAATTTTACACAAATAGACTATTATAGAGACCTATGCTACATAAAATAGCTATACTTTTCTACTATTAGAAAATAGTTATACTTTATTTACACTTTATAAAATAATATATAAAATATAACTCTTTAGAGATATTTGTTTCACGCGAGATACCAAGGAACCATATATCCACTTGCAAATTAAATGTTGTTTTTAAATATGCAGACACTGTTTTACCAGTACACGATCTTTCAGACTGGTTATCTTCTATATATTCAACTGTTACTATCTTCTCTGGCAATTCTTCCAATTCTTTTTAAAATCTATCACTTTTTAATTTTCATTCTCTCCATATTTATTTAGTTGAATTAAGGAATTTCTTCAAATTAATATATAAAAATATGCCGTCAATATTACTCCAACACAGTGGGAAATAAACAAAATTATAAGATTTGTTGATTATATTACTGAAGGAATCGTAGAAGCAAAGCATATGAATAACTATGTATCTTCAAAGTATATATTGCTATGAATATCATGTATCTTCATGTATATTATTGTTCCTATATATATATATATATATATATATATATATATATATATATATTTTCATGTATATTATTGTTTCTCTATGTGTCTTCATGTATATTATTATTTTCCTGGAATATTTTTATATCTACTCATGGTAGCAAATCATATATTGCTATGAATATCTATGTATCTTCATATATATTATTTTTTTCTCTATGTTTCTTCATGTATATTATTGTTTCTCTGTATATCCTCATGTATATTATTGTTTCTATATTTATATTCATGTATATTATTGATTACATAAAAAAGTTATACAAAATAAATATATACAAAGAAATATACTAGATATATAGAAATAAAAATATATACATAAGTATAAAAATCTATAAGATACATTTAAGGATAATAAAAATCTGATAATGGAGAGAATTTAGGGTAAGTTAATTTAGGAGTATCTTTTGTGTTAATTCTTCAACAATAAAAGCCTATTTTTAAGGATTTTACTTTATCATTTTAACTATCCTAAATAACTATGTTTTGTTGATAACCTATTAGAATTTGTTATGTTCAATAATATTTTTAAAATATAGTTATGTTAGCTAATTAAATGTCTTTAACTAGTTTGTTTATGTAATTTTCCCTTTATAGTACACAAAGGATCCAACCCATTTTTCTTTGCAGTTGCAATTGTAGCTGAAAATGGAGATGGTGCACTTTCTTTGGTTGACAAACAAAAACCTCCCTTTTCACTTAAGTTAACATCAGAATGTATGCATCAGCTTCAAGCTAAAAATGTCATTCCTGTTGGTTGGAAGCCAAAAACAATTTACAAATCACATGTCAATTTCCCTAACAAATTATAGTCTTTTTAACTACTCTGGAGGATTGGAGTAATTAGAGATTAATTACAAAGTAATGTTGGACTCTTCTGTATACCGACAATATGATAAATAAAATTCTTTAATTACTCCCTCCATCTCATATTAGTTGTCATTTTAGGAGATAATGTATGTCCCAATTTAATTGTCACTTTAGAATTTCAAGACTAAAATTGTTACTCTTTTCCAACTATATCTTTAATAATTAAAAGAATTCTCAACAAAATTTAATAGTGAAACATTAAATAAGGATAATATAGTACAATACACACTCTATTTAATAGTTTTCTTAATGAGGTAAAAAAACTGAAGGTGACAACTAATTTGGGACAGAGGGAGTAGTTGTCAAGATCCAAATGATCAATTTCACTCTATTGTAAACCTATCTGAAAATTGCTCCCACATTACATTTGCACATTAATTCATATAGTGTATATATTATATTTTCCTCAAATGTGCATTATCATAGGAGATGAAAAATAATATGCTAAACTAATCCATTATTCATAAAGGGTGGCCTAAGTTTTTTCACTCGAAAATAAGCTCTTCGTGCTCGGTGTTTGCACTCCAAAGAATGAAATTCAAGACACGTGTCTTAGCATATAAAATTTTTTGAATTAACCATGGCTAATAGATATATGTATTTTCATTTTAATTTGGGGCTACAATTGGAAATTTCACTAGTCCTCCAAACTAAAGAATTATAAAAGTAGAGCAGTTGGCAGAGAGATGTGTGGGGTTGTATGCCATGAAAATGAAGATGTTAATTTATATATAGGCATGGTTTTACTATAATTGTGAGATGAAATCTACACAAAAGCAGTTGTTTGATCTGGGGGGGAACAGTTTTACATATATTTTGTGGTTCAATTTGCTTCTCATGACTGGTTATTTGTTCTTGACAATTTGTTGCTGCACCACCAAGACTGAAACTGGTCTATTGATCTCTGCAGCTGCAAGCATATCACCAACTGGTCCTAATTCTGGTAAATCATTCCATTCATTAAGGCCTAACAATTGTTGTAAATCGTCTCGGTGGCGCCTTCCAACTATGATAAGATCAAAGGCTTCTTCCATAGCATGTATAATCAAAGCAGTCTCAGCTCCATCTTTAACTCTTTCCTCTCTATACACAATATTATCTTGGTGCTGACCAAGCATTCTTACATCCTTCAGTAATTCAGCATCAACTACTGCATCCCACTGGTTTTCACGTACGTCGATGTCCCATGAAACAAATCTAACCACTGACAAGTGAATTTCTGGTGATTTTGACATACGTCTAGCATAAGCCAACGCCTCACGATCATCATTGCCTCCCATGAAAACAATGGCTACATGATACACCGGTGACTGACTTGATTGACTCGTTAGACGCTTTACTTTCTGACGGTCAATTAGGATACCAACAGAACAAGGAGCCATGTCCAAGACGTTATTGTTAATCGACCTCAGATTACTGCTGTCCAAGATAATCTTCCCCTGCTGATTCCATTTTCTGTGAAATGGGAGTATGATCATGGATGTTAACTTGTCAAATGCAAGTGAGCAAATGTCCTGATGCATGAACCTTGGCAGTGACATTGAGGTAAAGAAATGAGTACTAGCAGCTCCAGGGTACTGATGTTCAAATGATTGAAAAATTTCTACAATCTTCTGTGACCGAGAGACGCCAGAAGTATTCTTTTGGCCAAGTTGATGATCAATTAGAAGTGGGGATGCCCGACCAGAAAGTTCCACCAAGTGTAGTGCATACACAGATAAAGGACTTTCTTTACATGGAAAAGAAGCATCTAAGAGCTTACGGACAGCTATCACATCATCAAGTCGATGAGCACATAAAAGCAAGCGCAATTCAGAATTGCTTGAAGCATGTTGGATGTCTCTTTTCTGATAACCGGCATACATCCTTGAATGATCATAGATCGACCCAACACAGAAATGCGAGAGTGCAGCTATGAGTAGTACAGATGCAGTTAGCATGGAAAAGGTTTCTCCATCAAATGTCTGCATTTCAATTCAGGGCAAGAGAAGACAGAATTAAGACTCTGGTTGAAACAGGTTATTACAAATCTTAGGAATGACAAACTAAAGTTTCTGTTTCTTTAGGAGCATTGCCATCAGATTCCAACTTTTTGCATCAATGAACTTAAGAGTGAAAACTACTGCATTCAAACTAAATGGTTAAAACAACTTGCTTTCATGATCGACTTAATGCAAATAGTGCGTAGATGTAAAACTGAAACGCCGTCTTAGGTTGGTACAGAAGAGCACACCAAGGATAAAGATATGTGAAGTTGCACAAACTTGCCCACATAAACAAACTGTATTCAAGCTAATATCATTCCGGGGATAACAGTTATACTTGATGGTCCGAAACAAGTTTGCATGTAATGCAGCCTAAACAACATCAACCTCAAAATGCATTTATACAACAGCACTATTTAAATATTGAAGGGAAAGTTGAATACCTGATTAATAATGTTGTTAAAGTAAAAAGACATCTGGATAACACCTTGTGTGGACATGATGAAGGCAAGAGCAGCAGCATCTTTTGGAGGCACCTTGCAGGCCAATGCAGGAAGGAAAACTGAGACGTACTTTACCGTAAGACAAATGAACACTATAATCCATACCCAATTCAGGAAGTTGAGATCATACAGTTCAATAAGATTTACTTTCATACCACAGTAAGTCACCAAAAGGGGTGCAAGCATACCAGATGTTAAGGTTTCTAACTTATCCACCAATGTTGATCCAAGAGGTGGACCATCTGGTATCACTAGACCTAGAATAAAAGGACCGTATTGATAATTAAGCCCTGCATTATCCGTAAGAATCACAGCTATCAGGACAGTGAACGCAGCCCAAACAATGTATGATGTGTTTACAGGCCTGCCTTCTGGTGTCCTTTTGATGATCAAAAGTGAAAGCGGTCGCACAGTAAACACAATGAGCATGATTATGCCAAAAATTAGAACAAAAGACTGACTAAAGATTACAGCAGGTATCTCTGCCATCACTCCAATTCTAACGGTCGAAAAGATAGTTAAACCAATATTACTAACTAAGTCACTGATCAAACTTGATGCAAGAGCAAGACGGCCAAGTTCCGAATTCATGATTTTCAGATCAACAAGGAGAGAAGCAACCACTGGAAATGCAATCAAACTTTGTATCAAGAAAATACTTTGGGTAGCTGGTTGTCGATATCTATGCAAGTAGTCATCTTTTGAAAATATACCAAAATAGAAGCTCGCGAAAGACGACACCGGTAGAATGACTGCAAGCAATCCTATTGTCCATGCCCTTGAACCACTTTTCAACACCATTTTTGGGTCCATTTTCACTCCACTTAGGAATATAAAGAAGATATACCCAATTTTTGATAGCAAGTCTATGAAAATTTCTCCTGGTTGTGGGAATAGTGTATCTGTAAAGTCTGGGATTTTTCCTAGCATTGTTGGACCCAATATGATACCTGCCTGTAGAGACAGCACCATCAAAGGTGAAGTTAATACAAGCATAATTGAAATAAAGTTTGCTTTTTTGTTTAATACAAACAATGATTTAAATTTCAACATACTTCTCATTTCTAATATACAGAAAACCTCAAGTTTTCGTCCTATTATATAACAGAGACATTCCGGCAAACAGTTTGAAACTCGATGAATAATGATTCTGCCCCTCGACTCTACCCTTATCCACTCATATATTAGGTTTTTGCTAGTGGCAGTTTTGAACATGTGACGTGCGTCTAAATCAAAATTTTCTTCTTTTAAACGATCTTCTCAAACTTTATATCCTAGTTCTTCGATTCTTTATCCCTCTTATCTATATGAATGAAGACCTTGAATGAGAAGAACATGCACTATTACCTAAAAAAATCCACTACCTTGCTGGAAGTTGCAAGGCACCAGATAAAATGTTCGAGATGCATGCAACGTGACCGAGACACCATTATTTTATAATGGTAGAGTCCGTATCAACTTGCCCACAATTTGACTATTCTATCGAGTGTGTGTTACTTCCCACCAGGCAACTATGCCCACCAAGACTTAGACAGGTCGATGATATCACCTAGTGTTTTTCGAGTATGCTGATACCGAGAAACCATTACTATATAAAAAGAACATTTAGCAATAAAATGACATGAATAAATGGAAAATAGAAAGATTAATACCAAAATCTCAGAGACAAGGCGAGGCAGACGAATACGTTTGAGCAACAAATGAAGGCCTTGAGTAAGCAAAAAAATGATGGCTAATTGTAAAAGAAGCCTAGGCAAATTGTAACTGAGAAAATCAAAGCCATCAGGTAAACCCCATAATCCTGGTGAATGAAGAGGTATTTCTGCATAACATTTTTCATCTGTTGCACCTGGTAATTCCCCTTTAGGGATTGTCTCCTCCCTTGAGTTCATAATAGATGATGATCACCTTGGCTAGGCCTATGATCACCACCCCCACATTTGCAGATAAAATAGTAAGGTTTAAAGATTTGTAATATTTTGTTAGAAGCAAATATTTGAAGAATGAATGGAGGGAATTCCTAGTACCCCGTAAAATATTCACAGCCTTTGATTGCAAATGTCACATGCAGCAGGAACTAAATATAGAGAGGAGGTGAGATCATTTTCTTCTTTTATGTTGACAGAGTTTGACTAGGAGTTATGAACCCTTTGGTGATGTAAACATGATATAATATTTGAATGCTTATAAATGAAAATAAACTTTTTTTTTAAGGAAAAAAATGTTTTTCTTTAGCCGGCAATTTATCGGGAACAGACTTTCCACTTTTGTGAGAGTGTCTGTTACATCTCACATTTCTCATACTCCACTCGTAAGATAGCACTGAATATATTGTTGTTGTTTAATTCCTAGTAAGTAAGAACATGACAAAGTTCACCATGTAATTAGTTTTGCTGGGAATTAACGTTGATAATAATTTATTCTTTTGTGCCAAAATATGTGACAATTACTATTTGAGAAGTCAAAAAGTTCTTGTGTGATCACGATTTCTTAGATGTTTATAAGCATTTTAAATTAAAAATTACTCCTTTATGTGAAGGTTTTTTTTTTTTTTTGGGCATTATCAAGATAACACATCTGTGGTATGGGAAGGTGTTTGAATTTTGAGAGTCAAATAATTATCTTGAGTGAATTCAAATATGTTACATATATAAAAACTGCAAAAAGTACTATAAGTTACAATAATTAATAATCTAAAATAATTAAAAAGTATTTGAAATATCGCGGTTGAACAAAAACTCATTTGACTCTCGAAAAGCAAAAAATATTACATAAATTTTGACAGGGGAATTATTATTTATGACTTAAATTACTTTTATTTTAATTTTTTAAAAATGAATAAATCTATGTCTTAAATTCATGTCAAAATTGAAATTTTTTTTATCATCATACCCCGATTCTTGCCACAAATAGTGGAATGTAGGGAGTATTGTTTTTCCTTGACTTGATATTGCTCATGTATATCGTGTCTTGATTGAAAAGTAGACTATTCTTTCCCCAATGTATTTTCCTACATTCTACCATCAATTTCAGTGATAAGCCATTGATGATCTATTTTCTTAAGATAAATTAGACATTTCGATCACATTTGAGGAAAAATATATGATATACCCTATGAAATAGTCTAGCAGATATAATGTTGGAGAAATTCACTAGTAGATTTATAAAGAGAAACTGAGAATTTTAAACTTGATAACAAAAGAATTTTCTTTGATGTATCAAATTGTCGGTATACATATTAAGGCCACCATTATATTTCACTTTGCAATCTCTCAAATTTCTCCAGTATTCCTCCTAAGAAAAATTAAAAGACTTTATAATCGAGGAGGGAAATTGACATTTGATTTGTAATATCCTTCTGGCTGCCAACCAACAGGAATAACATCATCAGCTTGAACTTGATGCTTATTTCCTGAAGTTAACCTAAGAGAGAAAGGAGGTTTTTGTGTGTTTGGATTAATATTAGCTGACCATGTTGCTCCAAACATTTGTTTCATTGGAACCCAATCATCTGAACCTGATGTTTTTATCTCAACCAATGAAAGTTCACCATCTCCATCTTCAGCTTCAGTTGCAACTGCAAAGAAATTAGGGTTGGATCCCTTGTCAACCTTAAACACAATATTCGTCTTGTAGTCGCACGCCACCCTGAAAAAATCACGACCAAAAATGAATGAATGAATAATACATGGGTCGAAGAGTTAGTTACCTTAAAAAGAAAGTAGCTTACTTGTTATAACATGTTAAAATATATTGTTAAGCTAGATCGATCTATAAGATAATAGTTTAAATTCTGTTATAAACAGACTCACCTTTTATAGGAAATATTGATTCTTCCAAGTTTACGCAATTGGTCAGCTTGACCAGGCTTTGCCAAAGCTCCAAAGGCTGTTCCACTTAAATCAAAGTGAACTGGATCATTGTTACAAGCTCCTGGACACTCATCTGTAAGAGTTACTGTTATTGGACTTCCTGAGCATTCTGGATACTGGCTGCATGAGACCTGAAAAAAAAATTCATTCTTACAAAGACATCTTATACATTTATTCTGTAAAATCTAATAAACAACTGTCTTTTTTTCTCCTTCTTTTCTATTTGTAATTTCTTTTTTCTCTTCCTTTTCAAATATGATATATTAGTATTAAACAACGGATTTAGATTTAGATGTTGTGAATTCTGATCGGTTAAGAGACTGGGCTCTGAAATGTATCTTCAGATCCACAATACTGAATGCAACAAATTTATGTAAAAGTTGACAAGTAGTGTGTGCACCTGATAACATGCGCCACATCCAGAACCATGTTGGAATAGAACTTGATTTCCAGCAGTTATCATGGCATTATATGGAGCTTTTGCTACATCATCTTCTAGTCCACAAGCTCCCCCTAAACATCAAAAAAGAAAGAAATTAACAATGTTTTTCCTCTATCCTTGCATTGATTTAAAAGAAGAAGGAACCAATAAGGTAGGTTATCAGGTACTTATGATAATATTAAAATATACTGAACGTATAAAAATCTTTAACACTTGGTATATACAAGGCAAATCCGGGAAATAAAATATTGTTGGAAGCATTACCACTTCCAGCTCCAGTAGGCTCTCCATACCAAGTAGCCACAGCTGAATCATCTAAACTAGCATTGAATAATCGGCAAGAACAAACACTAAAACAATACGAGAAAAGAAAAAGAAAAATGCAAACAGAAAGAATTTGAGAAAGATTAGAAGCCATGGAAATTAATTTAAATTAGCAATGTTTTGCTCTTTCTCTAATTGCTTATGCAAATGGCATAAGAAGTGGTTCTATTTATACTAGAAAAATCATCATAGCCAGCTAATGATAATATAATGTAATTCTTTGAGGATTTTTAGAGATAAAGTCATGTAACAACTTTTAGAATATTTTGTAGCAGTCAACATGATCCAATAATTTAGATTTAATTTGGGAATCTAGTAACAAAAATCAATTAACGGTCCTAATTAATCAACTAGCAACTAATTAAATGCCATAATAAATTGTAGAGAGGCTATCTCATCATACTCAAATTTGCTAGGTGGGCAAAACTCAACCAGTATCAATTCTCTACAATGGAGAAAATGAGGTTCATTAGCTACATAATAGTCTTAAGTTACATTATAATTACATGTTAAAGTATATATCCGGCTTAAAGTTGAGCTGATGGACAGTTTTCCATACAATATTTGCTGACAAGTTTTCGAACTACAAATAGTAAAGTCTGCCCAATAGTCAAATCCAGCGAATAATTAGAACCACAAATCGTTCATATGTGCCTTGAATAGAACATGTAGACTGTAGAGGCATTTTAAGAAATTTTATGTTATCTTAGAAGTTAATTAGTGATTTCAACTCTGGTCATAATTAATCAGTACTAAATATATATCTATTACCCAGTAGACAACTTCAGGAAATAATAGTACTTCATTACATTTTAAATCATCTGAGATGAGTTTAATAGTTTCATATCGAACCCAACTTTTTGGATTGGATTTCAGCACCTTCTCACTTTTTCTGTCTTCTCGGTTGAAATGTTGGTAACGTTTATTTACGTAGTGGATGGCAAAAGGACCAATATACGAGAGAGGATAGAAACCAACATAGAGTTAAAGACAAAACTGGCACATTGGATGTGAATTCAACAAAGAGCTCTCGGCGTAATGTATTAATACAGACTACTAGGCTAAAACCTCGTCGATAGTCTAAAATCAATCAGTACAAACGAATTGTAAAATTTAGGTAGTATGTAGCATGATATGAAGTAATCACCCAGTAGAAATATAATGATATCATAAAGAATACACTTTACAACCAGTATCGGGATATAACAATTTAAGTAACAAAAATCTTCCTCTAGCTCCTTTGCCTTCAATGCTTCCTTCACTCTGAGAAGAAGTGTCGTCCTCCAAGCATGATATGAATCAATCACCCAATAGAAATATAATGACATCATAAAGAATACACTTTACATACAGTGTCGGGAAATAACAATTTAAGTAAGATCATCTTCCTCTAGCTCCTTCGCCTTCAATGCTTCCTTCACTCTGAGAAGAAGTGTTGTCCTCCAAGCATCCTGTTGAGTGAAAAATATTGCCGATAGAAAAAGAAAACATCAAGTATTGTGATGAAAAGAAAGCATAGCAAAATGTGTTTAGGTTGATAGAGCCAATCAAGAATGACAATTCCCATATCAATCGGATAGCTGAAATATGAAAACAACCTATAGAAAGTACACATTCTGGAATGTCCAGATAAGCAAAAGGATTCCTTTCTTTAATTTAATTGCTTGGACTGGCATTATCAAATAGAAGTTTTTTAAATGGAAGGCCCATACCAGTTAGAAACCTCTTAATGCATATGTCAGTTCTGCATTTAAGTTCCAATACTAATATACCAGACAATGCCTGAAGGTTAACTGCAACATCGATCGATCCTGAAATGCATCTATCTACTTCTATGTAGTTTATAACACCAGCATGCCAACCTCAGGAAGTCTATATTCTGGTATGTTCCACTTCTATTTTCAAATAATTAACCAAATTCATGAAACTGCAGGCATAGACGAAGAGCATGGAGAATTCATTAGAGGACAAATGGTGTTCATGACCTTATAAAATGCTATGAAGAGCAAGAACTTAACGTGATTTTCAAGTATTATTAGGGAGCTTTTGGATAGGAATGTATATATCCAAAAGCAGAAAGAAATAACTCAAAACATACAAAAATCAGCAGTTGGTAACATTTAATTTCCTTTCCGTAGGCAAAATGGAGAAAATATAATTTACCAGCTGTGTCATGCTATCATATTCCTTGACAGCACCAGTAAACTTTGTAACATCTTCCTCGTCAATAGCAGCTGCCAAATCCTGTGATTGAAAAAGTACTCTACCAAATTAATCCTATATTATCAAATCCGAAATCATGGACATAATGATTCTGAAGCAATAACTGGGCTACAATGACTTTGGTATATGCATACCAGTACCTCAGAAACGGTGGGTTCATTATGTTGGTAGCTATTTTGGTATACAAGCAGTGTGCCTATGTCCCATAGAAATCATTTCTCCGTTCAATTTCCTCTGGCTTTAAATATCTATCTTGATAGTTTTGTTTCATTTATTAAAGTGTCTTATTTGTCAACTACAGATAAGTTAATATCTGCATTTTTATCAATCACATAAGTCTACCCTTACGGCCTTACCCATACATGACCAATGATAAATATAACAACTACGCCTCAATTCCAACAAATTGGGGTTGGACAAATGAATATAAAAGAGTAAGGGAAAGATCATACACACGTCAACCCTCACATGAAACTCTGTTTCTCACCTATTACTTCAAAGTTTAAACTAGGAGATCAATTTGGTCCTGTAATCAGTCCCTAAGTTACATTTATCCTATCTGCATTATAAACTGGATTTAAGTTTCAGATCACCCACTTTTATAATCTTTATTTTGATAGATTCTTACAATTTTAAATATTTGATACAACATATACTTGCTATATCCACAGATAAGGCAGGGAACCTTGTTTAGAAGAGAAGGATAAAGGAGCCAAGATAAAAGAACTAGCTTGCTTGAGTTAATTACAAGTTATGGCATACCATTAGCAACTTGTACTCACGTGACCCTGTAAATGTAGGATCCAGATCCTGCAAGATAGGATGCAATCTTTACTTCATGTATATCTTGTCCCTTGATTGAATCTTTTCGATGCTTGACAAGAACAACATTGTACCTGATATCGCTCCAATGCATTGTTAATAGCAACAACATCACCTTTACAAAGTTGGCAAATACCAGCATTTAGAAGATGCCCTTTAGCTCCATACTTCAACAAGTTGTTGCCGAGAGAGTGTTGTGCTATCTCCTCAAAGATCTCAATTGCTCTCTGATATCTGGGTGACAAATGTCAGAACGTTAAGTTTTTTTCCTTACAATGTAATCTTCAATAGGTCTTATCATATTGAACAATTAGAGGTTTACATAATAGTTCAGTAACATATGCAAGATGCACAGAACTTTTAACATGATATTTACTGCACACTTATACTCTTAATTTACAAGTTATTTCTTTTCCTAATGATTGGTTTTAACTCCTTTTATGTCTCTCCCTTTAATAGATCAATATACAAGATTTTGCACCAGTACCCCAAGGGACTAGGATAGAGTTCAACAGCTCCACAATGAAATATGCAAGATAAACACGGAAGCTTAGCACCAAAGTCAGATCTCCCAGTCCCAAGTTACCTATGAATTAATCTGCGATGAATTTACTTTGGCAGTTTTTAAGTCTGTTAGACCTGCTGCTATTAGTAGGGTCTATCGTCGCAGGAAGAAGGAAGAGAATAAGGCTTGAATGTGTCTAGTTTAATTATTAATTAATGTGTATTTATTATAGCAGTTACCTAGCAGTTTTTATAGCAGTTAGCCAGTTATTTTCAGTTTTCTATATTAAAAATAAAGTCTGAACAGAGCAGATCATTCTGGAGACTTGTCTGTATGTTTTCTCTCTAGTTGTTGGGAGGATAAGGTTCCTCGAAATACCTTGGTTATTGGGTGTATTGTTCTACTAGTTTCTATTTGTTAAGTTGTAAAACCTTTTATATTTGTTGGTGGAAATAAAGACTAGTTGAAGTGTGATCTAGTTCTGATTGCTTTGTATGTTTTGAGTTTAAACAGATAAGGTTAGGATTCTGGTTCCTAACAAATTTGGTATCAGAGCCTTCATGGTCTCAACCAGAATGGAAGGGAGGATCGAAGGGTTGGAGAAGACAATGAACGAAGTACAAGAGGAGATTGGATCAGTTCGGGATTACATAGGCCAATTACGAGACTGGATGCTAAAAAAAGATGAACATGACGCTGAAATTCTTCGACATATGAAAGGAAAATCAGCGGTTCAACCAGATCCAATTAGAGAGGCGGAAGTGATGGCAGAGAATAGCGGCAACCGGGGAGGTGATGGACAACGAGAAGAAATTCAGCCACTAATTCGCAATGGAATGCATCCTAGAAGACTGGAACTACCAATATTCTCCGGTGATAATCCATTTGGGTGGCTTAATAGGGCAGAACGTTATTTTAATTTCAACGGCATCGTTGATAAGGATAAGTTGGAGGCTGCTGTTGTTTGTCTTGAAGGGAAAGCACTAAATTGGTTCCAATGGTGGGAGACAAGAACGCCGGTTGTCACATGGGATGTGTTTCGTGTAGCCATACTCCAGCGATTCACTCCATCACAATTAGGGAACTTATATGAGGTCTTGATAGGGTTGCAACAGACTGGAAGCGTGGCACAATACAGAGAAGATTTTGAGTTACTTTCAGCACCTTTGAAGGATGCAGATGATGAAGTTCTAATTGGAATTTTCATTAATGGATTGAGAGAAGAGATCAAAGCAGAGTTACGTCTTAGCAAACTGGGAACCTTAACGCAAATAATGGACCAAAGCCAGCGTATTGAAGAGAAGAATTGGGCCCTTAGCCAAGCCCACTTGCCAAGAAATTTGCGAATGGCTCTTCCCAGAAGTTCAGCTCCTTTTCTAGTGAATGACAATAGCCGAATAGGAAGCTCTACAAGTCCTCACGTTCGTGTTGGCACAACACCATCTAATTCTGCACGTGCTACAGTAGCACCGCGACAATTTCAAGAGCAAAAGCAAGGAGAAATGGTGCAGCCGGGGACAGAAACTTCTACAAGGCGTGGAGGAGCATACAAAAGGCTTTCTGATGCAGAGTATCAAGAGAAATTGAGAAAAGGACTTTGTTTTCGTTGTGATGAAAAATATGGTCCCAATCATAAGTGTAATTCAAAGCAGTTGAATCTGCTTATTGTTGCAGCAGAGGGTGATGAAGAAGAAGGCTCAAATGAGGATTCAGAGGAAGCAACAAGAGGCAGGACAGACCAATTAAATGTTCAAGAACAGCTAGAATCACAAAAGTTATTGGAATTGTCCTTGCACTCTATTGCAGGGTTCACTTCAAAGAAATCATTGAAAGTCTGGGGAACGATATTGGGGAAGAAGGTTATTGTGTTGATTGATAGTGGAGCTTCAACAAATTTCATCTCCCGAAAGGTGGCTGAAGCATTAGGATTAAAACAAACGGAAACTAAGCCGTTTGTGGTAGAAGTGGGAAATGGACAGCAAGTAAAAGGTAGTGGAAGCTGTAAAGAAGTCGAATTGTGGGTTGATGACTTGTGCATAATACAAGACTACTTCCTTTTCAATTTGGGCAGTGCTGATGTAGTGTTAGGATTGCAATGGCTGGAGACTTTGGGGGATATTCAAGCCAATTTCAGGACGTTGACGCTGAAATTTGAAATAGAAGGGCAAACACGAGTTGTTCGGGGTGACCCTTCCTTGTCTAAATCTGTGGCTTCACTCAAAACACTTTTCAAAGCCTTACAGAAAGATGGAGAAGGGTATTATGTTGATTTCTCTGAGTTAACAGTAAAAGAAGAACAAGAGAATTCAAATTTGCACCAATTACTCAAAGAATTTGAAACTTTGTTTGAGGAACCGAAAGGGCTGCCACCTAATAGGAGTCATGATCATGCTATCCGTCTCAAGGAAGGATCAAATCCACCCAATATACGTCCATATCGCTACCCCCATTACCAGAAAAATGAGATTGAGCGAATTGTACAGGAAATGCTTGCGGCTGGTATCATCCAACCAAGTATAAGTCCTTTCTCTAGTCCAGTCTTGCTAGTTCGCAAAAAAGATGGTAGTTGGAGGTTTTGTGTGGATTATCGGTCTCTTAATAAGGTCACTATTCCTGATAAATTTCCAATTCCAGCTATTGATGAGTTATTGGACGAGCTTGGTGGTGCTACTATATTTTCCAAATTGGATCTTAGATCGGGGTACCATCAAATTCGGGTTTGCAAGGAGGATGTAGCAAAGACAGCTTTTCGTACACATGAAGGCCACTATGAGTTTTTGGTCATGCCCTTTGGATTGACTAACGCTCCATCAACTTTTCAAGCCTTGATGAATGAAATATTTCGACCTTACTTACGTAAGTTTGTATTGGTCTTCTTTGATGACATATTAATTTATAGTGCAGATTTTCCTACTCACTTGGATCATTTGCGCGAGGTGCTACAAATTTTAAAATTTCATCATTTAGCTGTGAACCGGAAAAAATGTCAATTTGGACAGCATCAACTAGAGTATCTCGGGCATATCATTTCAGCAAGTGGAGTTTCAGCGGATCCTGCAAAAATAGCTAGCATGATTAATTGGAAAATTCCTAAAGATGTTAAAGGCTTGAGGGGATTTTTGGGGCTCACTGGTTATTACAGAGAGTTTGTCCGTGACTATGGAAAAATTGCCAGACCACTTACACAACTGCTTAAGAAAGATGCTTTTAGTTGGAATACAGAAGCTCAGTTAGCTTTTGATTCTCTTAAGGAGGCTATGGTCACTTTGCCGGTTTTGGCACTGCCAGATTTTAACAAGGTGTTCGTTCTTGAGACAGATGCTTCGGGATTTGGTATTGGAGCAGTCCTAATGCAAGAAGGACGGCCCATAGCTTTCCTCAGCCAAGCACTTTCTCTTCGGGCACAATTTAAGTCAGTGTATGAGAGAGAGTTAATGGCTATCGTTTTTGCTGTACAAAAATGGCGACATTACCTTATGGGTCGACATTTCATTATTCGAACAGATCAACGAAGTCTTCAATTTCTCATGGACCAGCATGCTATGGCAGAGGAGCAACAAAAATGGGTCACGAAGTTGATGGGATTTGATTTTGAGATCCAATACCGTCCAGGTTGTGAAAACAAGGCTGCTGATGCCTTGTCCCGCCAATTTCATTTTATGGCCTTTTCTGTTTTGCGCAACAGTACATTAGATGATCTCTCCACAGAAATTCAACAAGATGATCAAATTCGTCAATTGATACAAGATTTGCTTCGAGATCCTGCTTCAAGACCGGATTATGCTCTCAAGAATGGTTGCCTATATTTCAAAAGCCGATTGGTGATTCCTCGTACTTCATTGCACATTCCCATGCTCCTAAGGGAATTTCACTCCTCACCTACAGGTGGTCATTCAGGTTACTTCCGGACATACAAGCGCATCTCACAGGTGTTGTATTGGAATGGAATTAAAAGGGACGTACAGAACTTTGTGGCTAGTTGTACAGTTTGCAAGCAGAACAAGTATGAAGCTCTTAGTCCAGCTGGTTTGCTGCAACCATTACCTATTCCTACTCAAGTTTGGGATGACATAGCTATGGATTTCATCAGCGGATTACCAAAAGCAATGGGCTATGATACTATACTAGTTGTGGTGGACCGTCTCACTAAATACAGCCACTTTCTTATCTTATCTCATCCATATACAGCCAAGAGTGTTGCAGCACTATTTGTTCGTGAGGTTGTACGATTGCATGGTTTTCCTAAGTCTATTGTTTCGGACCGCGATAGGGTGTTTGTTAGCCAATTTTGGCAGGAATTGTTTAAGTCGTCAGGGACTAGCCTCAAGTTAAGCTCTGGTTATCACCCTCAAACTGACGGCCAGACTGAGGTTGTCAACCGCTCCTTGGAGACTTATTTACGATGTTTTGTGGGGACACATCCGAAACAATGGCCAAAATGGATTTCTTGGGCTGAATTTTGGTTTAATACCACTTACCATGCTTCCACCAAGATGACCCCCTTTAGAGCTTTATATGGACGAGATCCTCCTTCTTTGTTGCGGTACACTGACGAAATTTCTGTTGTTGAAGAGGTCAACCAGCAACTTGTTGCTCGCAACACTATTTTGGATGAACTCAAAGCTAATCTGGCCCACGCCCAAACTCAAATGAAATTATATGCTGATGCTAAGCGTCGTGAAGTAGTATTTCAGCCGGGTGATTTAGTTTATCTCCGCTTGCAACCTTTCAAGCTTCGCTCTCTTGCTAAAAAAGTTAATGAGAAGTTAAGTCCACGTTACTATGGGCCATATACTGTCTTGAGTAAAATTGGCGAAGTGGCTTATCGCCTTGATTTACCCCCTCATTCCCAGGTGCATCCCGTGTTTCATGTTTCTTGGCTAAAGCGTGCGGTGAAGGATTCTACTCCCGTTCAGCAGCTTCCTTCTTTCTTATCTGAAGAACTTAAAATGAAGGTGCAACCTGAAAGTGTGGTAGATTGTCGGACGCTCTTGAATGGATCCCAAGAGGTTTTGATTAAGTGGAAAGACTTACCTGACTTTGAGAATACTTGGGAATCCTATGAAGTCATTGCTGCTCAGTTTCCTCATTTTCACCTTGAGGACAAGGTGAAACTTGTTGGGCGGGTATTGTTAGACCGGCTGCTATTAGTAGGGTCTATCGTCGCAGGAAGAAGGAAGAGAATAAGGCTTGAATGTGTCTAGTTTAATTATTAATTAATGTGTATTTATTATAGCAGTTACCTAGCAGTTAGCCAGTTATTTTCAGTTTTCTATATTAAAAATAAAGTCTGAACAGAGCAGATCATTCTGGAGACTTGTCTGTATGTTTTCTCTCTAGTTGTTGGGAGGATAAGGTTCCTCGAAATACCTTGGTTATTGGGTGTATTGTTCTACTAGTTTCTATTTGTTAAGTTGTAAAAACCTTTTATATTTGTTGGTGGAAATAAAGACTAGTTGAAGTGTGATCTAGTTCTGATTGCTTTGTATGTTTTGAGTTTAACAGATAAGGTTAGGATTCTGGTTCCTAACAAAGTCCCTTTTTAGCAGTCACCTTTTATCTTTAAATGTTTCAATATTTCCATGTTCAGCAAAGAATTTGCAACTTCCAAACATCATTATTCTCTTTTTAGAAAACTGAATTGCTACTTAAACAATCTTACTTTTCTAGTTGAGCAGAGAATTGTGCAATTTTCTGCTTGCATTGATTTGCACTTGTTGTGACATCCTCACTCTCGAAAAGATCAGCTGCTTTCTCATAGTAAATGACAGCCTGCTCCAAATTCTGCTCTTGTTCGTATAATTCAGCAATTTCCTGGACACAGAAGAATCGTCGTGTATCTTTCAAACACAACCAAGTTGCCAAAATACACTATAATTAACTGGATAGTATAACTAGAACCATTTTAATGAAACAGAAGGGCAATGACTACCTTCGACCAGTCACACATTACCTTCTTAATATAAAGGTTTAATATTGCTACCTAGAATATATAAACTAAGCATAAATTATACCAAAACCGGACCTTATGCTAGAAAAGAATTTTGCTCAAGCACACAGTACTGAGAGGAAAGCATCAAAGAGCAGATCCAGATGATTCAGCTTTACCTTGTAGTATCTGGCAGACATATTTAGCCTTCCGATGTCCAGAAATATGTGCACTGCCTGCTCTAGGCATGATATCGCCTCTGCAAAAGATACATCATGAAAAATTCTTTTTGGTAAGGACATTGCAAAGAGTTCTTTTGTTCGGAAAAATTGAATTTTGACAAGAGACAAATGAAATAATGAAGTCTCAAGACTATTATTACATTGAAAATGGCCATAAATGAACAACTGATATGGGCACTAGAGTTTTGTTTCTCTATATTACATAATATACCAGAGTTCTATGCAGGCCGGAATGTGGTCAGCCATTTTCCTGTATAGTGGGACAATGCATTCTTTGATCATCCTTATTGAGAACTTTTTATAACTGCTAGTATCTTTTTGTTAGCACATGCTATGAGCTCACTCACTTAGGAGATTATCTAGAGGCTAAAGGACGGTAGAGGATCCATCTAGAAAAAGGAATATAGTAGAACCAGCTATGGTAAAACACCCACTGATAAACCATTGTGCTGGAACAATAAACTTATAATTACTAAATTGAAAAAAAATAATAATAAAAAAAATCTCATGGAGAGGTCCAACTGAGAGAAATCTAAAAGAGATTCAATCTAGTACACGATAAGAATATACTCAAGGATGTTCACGTAGATATTTGTTTGAAGCATATAAGATGTTCTGCAACACACAACAGATTGGACTGAATCACATGAATTATTCAGGAACTCGCAACCTTTTGTATTTGTCTTCTTGTAGCAATGAGCTGCATTAGCGTAAGCACTACCAGCCTCATGTTTGCTATCCAACTGATAAGATAAAAGAAGTTCAAGAAATTAATTTCTGTAGGAAAACGAAAGCGAAAAGCATCAGATACAGAATAAAGGTACAAGCTGTTACAAAGTTACAAGGGGGTCAAGACCTTCAGGTGACATTCCGCCAATTTGACATAAACTGCTCCAGCTTGATCCCCTGAAAGACCAACATTCCAAGATTAATATGCATTTTTTCATCATATAGCATAGATGATCTACTTTACAGAACGCCAAGTGTTATGAACACGGATAATTCACATAATGCTTATGGGCCAGGGCCAGTATTTTGGACAGAGATCGGTTGGGCTGTTGGTTCAAGAACTAAACCACAAGGATATCTTACAACTCGGCAGTCCAACAAGAGGTTAACTTGGGATCCAGGCCCAAGCAGCAACTAGTTAAAAAGGGGCAAAACTTCAGCAACAATAAATTAGGCAAATTGTGAAAATGCCTAAGGCAAAGTCTATGCTTCAGTTCTCACCTCCAATTCTCTCTAGTTCCTCATCCCCTTTCTTCAATGTTCCCATCCCCTTACTGGTTACGCTTTATCCTCTCATCCCCACTCCCCTATCTCTATCTTAAATTCATGTTACTATCTTCTAGTATTGTAATCGTTTCCATCTATTAATATAAACAAGTGTCCAGTTTTCCTTTCACTGTTGGATTGAGCTGTGAACTAGTAGTGTTTACTACACTAAGCCTTCCCCGAGAGATTGTACAACAGTAAAAATAATCAACTACTACTGTTACTACTATGTCTCAATCCCAAGATGGGGTTGGTTGAATGAATCCTCTACATCCATTCTGCCCCATATAGCCCCCTTTCGATAAACCAACAACAACTCCATTTCATTCACAATTAGTTGGGCTAAGCGGTACGGATCTTCAATATCACACATGCTCTATTTGGGTCATTTAGGCCTGTCTCAATCCACTATTGAAAAGACAACTTAGGAATTCTCTAGAACTAAAGATTCTATAAAACTCCTAGACCTTGCCACATTATATTCATCAAGTTTTCTTCCTAAATCAAACAACTGGATTTCTATATACAAGATAACAATTTTAAAAATATCCTTTTATTCCATCTTTTAGTGTCAATTCAGTGTCTTGCACAAAGCACATCGATGAATTGGATGATACTGCACATACAAAACAAGCAAAAGTTGATTCAATCAATGGTAGTGGCACGTCGATAACACAACAAACACAGATCAGCAAATAATTCTCCATAAATGTACAATATGGCAGTCAAAAGAACATTAAGAAAATAACAAAAATGCCATACTTCCCAAGTATTTCATCAAAAGAAAAAGTAAAGCAAAGTTCTACTCCATTTGTCCCAGTTTATTTGGCACACTTTCCTTTTTAGTACATCCCTAAAGAACTCGCACTTCCTTATTTTAAACACTTTTTCTACTTTACGCTTGTTAGATCCCACATACTTATCCCATATACTTCTTTTTCTCTTTACTCTAACAAGCATATTTTGGAACATTGCAAAGTCAATATCTACTTCTTAAAACTCTGTTCTGAGTCAAACTCCGCCACATAAATTGGGACGGAGAGAGTACATCTTACTAGTTATATACTCATACTCCATTGCCTGTGATATATATTTATTTTAATCGAATGATCATCCACATAATCACAACACATACACAAACATAAGCATTCTAAATCAACTCGAATGTTTTTTCGTTATTAAAAATATATATATATACTTTTGAAAAAACAACTATTTATACTGTCCGATGCACAAAGCATTCTGCATTTACCTACAGGGTCCGGGGAAGAGTCACACCTCATAGTAATGAATAAAAATAACAACAAAACATAATTATCTAAGAAATAATAAATTACTAATGAAAATTGTACAAGTAACAAAACTAACATGATTTAGCGAGTTTAAAGCAATTAGCAGCTTTATCGAATAAATCAGAAGCATCATCATATTTTGAACCGAATAGTCCCCATCCGCTCAGGCTTTTTTCTGCTTTTTTCACAAATTCTTCTCCTCTTGCTATTTGATCTCCCATTTCAGAAAAATGATTTCTGAAATTGCAAAATGAGGTGAGGGAGTTGATATTTAAACAATGGGCCTTGACTTTTGTTAAGACCGGGCGAATTGGGGAAATTTTGATCAGTAGCCATTTTTTGACGCGTTCATTGGAGACTATCCAGCGTTTCAAAATTCATTGAAGAATAGCCAAAAATTCGTGCGCACACTTAAACTCTATTAGCGTTGGAAAAACACCGCAGACTAGTCCCATAACAAAAAACTGGGGCTTTGAACAAAGCCCAAGTATTTTGTTACAAAATAATCCCATAATAAAATAATGGGATTTATTCCCATAACAAATGTCTCATCAAAGGGATAAATCTCATTATTTTGTTATGGGACTTTATATATAAAGATTCAGTCACATAACAAAATGCTGGGGCTGTGAACAAGTTTTGTTCACAGCCCCAGCATTTTGTTATGGGACTGAAGCTTTATACAAAGTCTCATAACAAAATGCTGGGGCCTTGAACAAAAGCCCCAGTATTTTATACTGGGGTTAGTTTACTGAAGCTTCCCAGTATAAATATTGGGGCTTTGAACAAAATTTGTTCAAAGCCCCAGTATTTATACCGGGATTTGTCCGGAGGTAGCTATTTCTCAGCGAATTTATTTTTGACGGCTACAAATCAATTAGCGCGCGCCAAACAGGCTCCTACACGAAATTTTTACGGCAAAGTGCACCAAAAGCCACTTTTGGCAGTGGTTTTGGTTTGAGGCCACTTTTATTATTGGTTTTACATTAGATGCCACTTTTTGGAACTTCAATTCTTTTGGGTTGAACTTCACACAAGTTCAGCCCACAAGGATTGAAGTTCAACTTCAGCCCACCACAAGGATTGAAGTTCAACTTCAACCCACAAGGGTTGAAGTTTACGCATCTATACCTAAAAGTTCAGCGCTTACATATTGAAGTTGAAACTTCATAATTTAGACATGAAGTTCAGCCCACAAAGATTGAAATTCCAAAAAGTGGTCTCTCATGTAAGGCCAATAAAAAAAGTGACTTCAAACTAAATACCAGTGACAAAAGTGGCTTGTGGGTGAATATTTTACATTAAGACCATATTCTTTAGTTGGGCTTAGAACTACAACCCGATTCTAATTAGGGTTTTTTACACTATATACCCTTGAAATCCAAAGTATTTACCCACCCTACCAATAAAAATTAGACTACCCATAAAATTAAAAATATTTATCCAACCTAATCATTTATTACTGAATACATTTGTTATACCTTATTGGTGTATACCTTTATGGTATACTGCATAAATTATGGTATATGGGTAGGCCATGTAAATAATTTATGGGTAGAGCTGGTAAATATGAAATTTATGGGTAGGGGTGGGTAAAATATTTTAGTTTTGATGGGTATTTTCGTAAACCTCCCTTCTAATTATAAGATTTACAACAATAGGAAACGTTCTGGCACTCGTCAAGGATGTAACCCCGTATCAAAAAAAGTCTTATAAAAATGATCTTTTCTGTCACTAGATCTTTCTATTAGAGAAGACATAAAGATCGCCAACATGCAGGTGTCGTAAATCTAGCGATTGATAGAAAACGCCATTTTCGTAAGATTTTTAAGAGGAGCTTGATGGGCAGGAAGCTCCGGACGAAGATGTGTCATCTCTGCCTTGATGCGGGTCAGCACCTTCGGGGAAGCTTTGGGTTGTACCTATACAGCTAGGAACTGGGGGACGTTGAATAGATGCTTAATGACACTTCGTGAATTAGCGTTACTGACGCTACGTAGCAAACTCTTTTAGCGTTATGATCTCATTCTACATGAAGCTGCCTGCAGAGTTGAGATATGGCCTCCGTAAAAGGTATCAAGTTAAAAAAGATAGTTCATGAAGAAAATAGACTTTTGGAAAGTGGTTCACCTAGCTCGGTTGGTGCCTCTATTCATATGGGAAATCCGTTGGTGATAGATCTCACCCAATGTCCCCCCGTCCGGAATTGTGTTATCGGAGCCGAGCAAGGAACTACCATTAGTGGACACCCATGCCAATTTCTGTGTGAAATGACAGGGATCGGTTTGGTTACACAGGGAATCCCAAGCCTCTAAAATAAATCTTTCTCTTAATAGATCTCTTCTTGTTCCACAATCTTCAGCGAATACGATATTTTTCTTAGGGGTTAAAATTATAATAGCAGTGCCGAAAGTGTCCATTTTGCACAAAAACTTCGAGTATTTGGAATAAAGAGATTTTACATAAAATTACAAGTTTTAGAAGTTATTTACAAAACATAGCAATATTTTAGCAAAATTACCCAATATAGAGGAAAGGAAAAATTAATTACAAAACATAGCATAACATAGCAAAATCTTACATTTTTCCTCCCATTTCCCTCAATTTCACTTTTGCTTCACCCATTTCCCCCAATTTCACTTTTCCTCGCGGTATTTCCCCCAATTTCACTTTTACTCCTCCCATTTCCCCCAGTTTCACTTTTCCTCCTCCATCCTCAACCACCTGGTATCTCACTGTATCTCGGTGTTTTTCAACTACCAACCACCTCGTTTCTCGTTGTATCTTGTTGTATCTTAACTACCAACCACCTCGTATCTCGTTGTATCTCGATGTATCTCAACTATCAACCACCTCGTATCTCGCTGTATCTCAACTATCAACCACCTCGTATCTCGTTGTATCTCAATTATTAGGCACCTCGTATCTCGCTGTATCTTGTTGTGTCTCGTTGTATCTGCATTGTTTTGCATTGTATCTAACTATTTCTAGGCTGTATCTAGCTGTTTCAAGATTGTTTCAGAATTGTTTCATCATGTTTATGCATTGCTTCTCACTGTTTCTAAACTATTTCACCTTTTCTGCAGTTGTTTCACATTTATTTTTTACAATTTTTTCAGACTTTTTCACTAGCTGTTTCAATTTGTTTCAACATTGTATCTCATTTTATCTGCATTATCTCTGCTTCGTATCTAATTGTATCTTGATGTTTCAAACTATTTCAGCACCGTTTCTAACTGTTTTTAGGTTTTTACACTGTTTCTGCATTTGCATCTAATTATTTCTAGACTATTTCTGCTTTGTATCTAGCCGTTTCTAGGCTGTTTCAGCGTTATTTCACATTATTTTCTATATTTTGTTTCAGACTGTTTCAGCAGCTGATTCAGACTGTTTTAGCGTTATTTCATACTGTTTCAGCACCGTTTCAGGTTGTTTCAGCACCATTTCAGGTTGTTTCAGAGCCGTTTCAGACTGTTTCAGATTATTTTCAAACTGTTTCAGCATGTTTCATTCATTGACATTCCTTTGTCACACACGGTTAAGAATAGAGACGTACAGATGGGTACACATACATACACAAAAAGTTTGAAACAAATCGGTACACATACATACATACATACATACATACATACATACATACATACATACATACATACATACATACATACATACATACATACATACATACATACAAAACCAGTTAACGGGGAGATCGGGGAAGCGATTAAGGGCAAAAATACCAGCCACCACCGGTGTTGAGCAGAGGGGAGATGGGGGAAAAGATGCAGTGAAAAAACAGTTGCATCACCACCACGAGACTGTCTCCATGTTCAAATCAACACCACCGCTCCCACGCTTTGACGCTGCCATCATTTTTGCTGCATCTTCATGTTGTTGCGTCCGTCGTGCCGCTGTTGCGGTTCATATGATTCTGCCACTATCTTAGCTTGATCTGCGCCAAAGGAAGCATTTTCAAGGGTAATGGAGTTCGGATTTGGGAAGTAGGGGTCAAGACGAGTTCGGGAAGGTATGTGCTGGTATTTCCGGTGGCCAAACGGTAGACATGCAGCGGCAACTGGTGGTTCTCTTTTCCGGTGAGCCATGGGAATTTTACAAGGGTTTAGCATCTTTGATGAGCTAATAGGGGTGAAGTGAGCAAATAAGAAAATAAACTTTATATAGCTAGGGTTTTGAGAAATGTGTTAGGTAAATAATGTTGTGTTGTAATTTGAGAAATATTGCTATTTTTTTGTAATACAGGATTGTAGGTTTGTGTATATATGTGTAAAAGGAATAATTTGTTTGAAATAAATAGATCTAGTATGTTGTCACAGTTTTAGTTCCCGTAAGAATAGTCTTATATTTTTTACCCTCGTCAAGAAAAGCTCGTAACAATTGCCAGAAGTCACTTAAGGGAAACTCATGGCGATCTCCAAGTTATGCTGCTAGTACAATCTGGCGATCATCAGAAGCTTTTCTTATAGGAGCCAAAAATGTGTGAGACTTTTCTTACGGAGGATAAATCTGTGATGAGACGCCAAAAGTATCCTATTTCTGTAAATCACCCTTTTTTGTTGGGGGTGTTTTTCGCGACTAGGATCATTTGAGGGAACTGTTTATATGTTGTTCCTTTTTAGAGAATTTGTGCAAATATAGCTCCAATTTAAAGTTCTCGTACCCGAATTTTGTAATATTGCAATACTTTTTTTTAAAAGAAATTAGGTAATTGTATCTTTTTTATTGTGCATTATACCTTTTCTGTTGTATGACATATTTTCTATTGTGGGAAGTATCTTTCTGCAAGTATCTTTACATTGCATGTCGTATCGTTTTTAGGTGCTAGGATTTTGTTTTGTTATGTTTTATAAATAAGTTTTTTTTTTTCTATATATTTTTTAATTGTTTAAAAGTATCTCATATTATGATAAAGATGTCATGAACTTGTATTTTTGTATATTATTACTACTCAAAGCCAAATACCGAGTAACCAGAAAATATTTTTCATAGTGAGTTTGAATAATTTGTTCATATTTTAAGAATCAAAGATTAACCATAACTAGTGTAGTACCCACGTGATACGCGGTGAATATCTAAAAATAATAATTATATCAAATTTCATATATTAAGGTAGCAAATATATAAAATTTTCATTATTGTACCTTGTAACCAACTACTCATATATATTAATAGTAAAAGCTTGAACCAATAAATTAGAAGGAAAAAGCGTAAGCATAAACGGAAGCATAAGATAGTATGTTACCCGCACAATAGTAATTAAACCAAATTGTCATGTGATTTATTTAACTGCATTATCATATCGCTTCAACAAAATTTCAAATGTCATGTTGTTGCTAGTGCAATGCATCAAATAACAAAATCTTTATAAAATTTAATGAATAAATCATATAGTTATGAAATAAATTTTCTGTTTGAAATGAAAGAAATAATAAGTATTTTGTTTCTCATTTCTACTTATTAGATTTATCACCTACTACGATTTAGATTATTTATGATGCTAATATGACTTTTTCTTTGTTTGTTCCCTACTTAAATAACTTTATCCACGATTCTCCTTTACTAATATAACATAAATATGTTGTTCTTATTCTTGGTAAATTTTCAAACTTTTATACTGTTATTCACAATTCCTCAATTGTATAAGTTTATCAATAATATTTTTGTGAATTATTTCATCATGATTTTTGTTTTATAATTAACTCAATGTATAAGTACCTTCGCGTTATATCTATACCCTCTTGGTACATTTTTTATTACATTTGACTCGCTTTCTTTTCTGATAAGTAAAGATTACATAAGAATATTTCATATCCAAAATTGTGTTTCACCTCAACGATTAGCAAAGGGAAGATATTACTACTTACACTCCCAACAACAAAAAATGTAATAATCATATTGAAACAAAATGTTGCAAGAATAAATATAACACAAGTATTGAGTGAAGAAAATATTTTTTTTTCGGCTTTCTTTTTCTTCAACACAACTGATACATGAGAACAATTAATTCATGGTTTTTAAAATTATCTAATTTATTTATCCTTAGGAGAAGAATCACTCTTCTCATGTTCTTCGGCGAGAACTGATCCTATATTCTTTAGCCTAGTTAAACATGACCGAACAATATTTATAGCATAAACTTAACTCTTCAAATATGACTTGTGTATGCAAGTCTATAAAGCAAGCTTCGTCCCATAAGATAAATATTTAAATATACAAAGAAACAAAAAGGAGAGAGAAGAATAAAGGAAAATATAATGCAGAGGAACGGGTTGTCACTTAATACAAACTCAACTCCTTTTTAAAGAAATAAAAAATTTACTCCAATGAAGAATTCCAATTTTTTTTAAAAGCTCCAACAACTTAACAATTCCATCAACTTACTCCAATTCAACAGATTCAAGAGAAAATCGTAATGAGGTATTTTACCTAAAAAAAGAAAAAAAGACGGATGAGTCAATTACCAGTTCACTATTCCAAGATAATTGAATGTGTGTGAGTAAAAATACATCAAAAATGTACTTTATGGATGATCATTCATGTGTATATTATCTTTTTTTGTACTTTTCAAAGTTGTATTTCACACCTGCAAAAATTTTTATAAGGAAATATATATACTTTATATTGATTCTTGTCATTAGTCAAGATTCATTGTAGTAACTAATTCGCTTATCCATGGATAGGTCATGTCAATTATAATTTTTATTTCTTTTTCCGCTCCAAATCACCATTCCATCAAGCATGGGCCTCAAAAGCTGGATAAATCACAACGTCACCCTTATTAACAACATCAAAGTATGTCTTCCCTTCCTCAACTGCAAAACTTGATCAGATTGATATTATTGTTAGGGTATAGTTGACATACCCTAGACCCAATCTCGTATTTATTAATTTGAACATATTTTGATATTAATATATGGCATTTGATATTCATTTATCATAGTTATTATTAATTAATATGATAAAGTCCTTGATTAAGGTTTGAGACTTTTTATCATGATGGAGATCGTGATAATGAGAATCAAGTCTTATATAACTTAATCTAAAATTGTTCTTGATTGTAGGATCACTAAATTATTAATTAGGACATCAGTGATTTGGCTAAATATTTATGTGATAGTCTTTATTGGATAAAGATTAGTTGATCTCATTAACTAAATTACATAAATAGGTGATGCATATGGAGATATGATCACTGAACCGACTCATTGGATAATTCCTAATGTTTAGAATTACCATAATCAATCAATTGGATATTTTCTTGAAGAATGTAATGCACAAGTTTCCTTTGACCTGAGATCGTCATAGTAATTGACAAGTTATTTATTGCACTTTGATACTAGACCCCTATTGTCCTACGACGATAGTTGAAAGGATATTGAGTATGATTAAATACTTGTAGAATTAATGAACGATCAAGATGGAATCTGTTGCCTCTTGGTAATGAGTTTAAGCTCTATGTTGTCATGAATTATAAACGACTACTTTAAGAGCTTGGCCAGGGCAATTGAATGATAAGAGAAAAGAGTTTCTTAGATCATTCACCGATCGATTATATTCGACATGTAAACATAGTTGGTCACCTATTGAGATTTAACAGTTAAACCATATTCTAGGGTGACTCGGAGCTAAAATGACAAAAGAAAATACTACATTATTCTTCTACGGGTTCTTGAGAGTAAATCGTATACTTCAATCTAACCCGGTCGTTAAGTAGTGTTGCTAAACGCCACCCTTTATTAGCATATTGATATGATCAATTTACTACCGGCTTAGTATCGAACCTATGGGGTCGCACACTAACGAGTGTTCTGATCTTTGCTAAGGATTAAATATTATTTAATCCAAATGGAATATTATTATATTTTTTGCTAGCACAGAGAATATAATTAATATGTGAATTAATTAAGTTTTACTATTTAGAATATTAAAGTTGAGTTATTTCTCTTGGTTAGTTCTTGGTTAAAATAATTACTAATATATATGTGATATATATTTAGTTTGCAATTAATGGTTATTATACATAGAGATGTATTATAATATTAATAAAGAAATATTTTTGAACACTTGTCATCATGCATGAAGAAGTAAGAACATTTGTCACCATGCATGAATGAGGAAGAACACTTGGCTCCTTGCATGAAGAAGCAAAAACACTTGGCTTCTTGCATGGAATGACAAGAACAAGTGTCAAATGAGGCTAGCCACTTAACTAGCATGCAAAGGGGTGCTTTCATGCAAACACCACTATAAAAAGGGCTAAAATTAGCCCAAGAAATCATACCCATGAAGCCTTTTCTTCCCTAACCTTTATTCATAAGTAGCCATTATTTTTACATATAGCCACTATTGTGATAATCTCTCGATAAATAAAAACAACCAAGAGAAAATTAACTGTAACAAGAAAATTAGTTTCTTGTTCTTTTAGTTTGTGAAAATTTTTTAAGAAAGCTTAAGCGCAATAGTTTTTATCCAATTTGTTCACGGATCCATTGATCAAAGAGTTGATAGCAAGGATCGGTCTCGGTGTGGATACGCATAGAGGCTTCGCACTATCGGAGCTTAACAACAACTCTCGCACTACCAGGTATGTCTAAGATTCGATCTTTAGACGTAGTAAATAAATTTTAAACGCAAATAGATCTACCTAGGATTAATTTTATCTTCCGCTGCGTGTTATGAGCACACCCCGGCAATCCAACAATTATCTGGATTGAGAATGAAGAAATTTAACAGTGATGCTACACAAATATCAGTTGAGAGAAACCACACTAAGAGCATCAATCATAAATGTTCACCCGACTATTTTATAAACAATTAAAATATCTTATGTATAATTTCACTGTCAAATCCTTTGTATATTGAAATCGTCAAATTTGAAGCTGCCAAAGAAAAAAAGAGACACATGAAACAAGACCAGTCCATAGTTGTATGAATGATGTAGGGACATATAACTATTAAGAAAAAGAAAAATAAAAGCAAATTGTAAACCTTATCTTTCTAGAGTAGTCTTCATAGATGTAGGAGTCGTGTTTCTTTAAAAAAAAATACTTCTTCCAAAACAAATAGAAAACCCTTTAATAAAAGTTTAACATTTGAAATGGGATTTCGTATATTTTGTCACAAATTAATACATCAAAGTAAATAATTATAATCTTATCATATAAGACTCCGTGATAGGAAGAATAAGTTTAAACCAACTTATTAGAAGTTCAAAGAGGTTTATTCAAAATTGGTTATTAAAAAATAAGGATAGAAAAATCAGAATTTTCATGATATTTTCAGGTGAATAATTCGAACTGGGTTTTAAAATAATTAGGATAAAAAAAAAACCAAACTTACCGTGAAATTTTCGGCTTCGAGTTAACCGCTCAATTTTTATGTGTTTTCAAATGCAAAAGTTAATATTCAGATAAAAAAAAATTCTGAAAGGAAAAAATTAAGTACCTCATTCAACATACTATGTAGCTACACATACGTTGAACTAATCAGTAGATAACTCAAAGTAAAATCAAATATAGAAATTTAACGAAGAAGAGGCAGCTCCTACCATCAAGTTTTAAATAATTAGCACCAACAATGTTCAAGTAATGGCTTTTATCTATGCTGTGAGTTCACCTAATTGATTGATCGTAGCTTCATATAAATATTAATCATAATCAGTTCTTTTTAAATCTAGCTCTTGAAAAATTACTTGATAATGATAGATATCATCTATAAAAACCAACTTGCTATTAAGAAACAAATTGTAATGAAGGCAACTCAAGTGATAATGACTTACCCACCTGGACTTCTTTTTTGTTATATTATCTTTTGTTAGAATTCTCATCATCATGAGTGCTCGTGCAGTCGATTCTTTGTTTGAGTCCTAAAAGCCAAAAGTATTACTGAGAAAGAAGGATCAAGGATGATAATCAATTTATTGGTAGATAAAATTTACTCCCAAAATATGCACCTTATACCCAAGCACCAAACCAAAACTCAAAGCTATAGGATCACTTGCCGGCAAGAAAGGTAAGTATGTGAAATTTAACAACTTCATTACTTGAACTAACTCCAAAATTTACTATACAGAACTAACTCAAACTCTACAACTCCAAAATTTTATACATAACTAACTCAAATTCAAAATCGTCAACCAGTTAGGATGTTAATTTGTATAAATACAAATTCTAACAGAGTAAAAAAAAGTAGCCGAAAAGTACCTATATCATGTATCACATACTTCCTTATCGTTATTGTATGCGTAACAAATTTACAACTATTGTCTCATGCTCATAGTTTCCTTGACCACTCATATTCCACTCTGCAAAGTTTCATTATCAATCCTGAAAAATAGATGAATTAAGCTAAAATAAAAAAGTTGAAATACATTGAATTATGTAAAAATAATGCAGATAACAGGAAAAATAATTTAACAATGGGTGAAGATAATCAAAGATTAACAAAAAAAATCTATATAATTTCATAATCAAAACTTACCTGTTTATAAAGATCCTATAATAATCAAAACGATACATCATTATATGAAGGAAAAAACAAAGACATGCCGTTACCTGTAAATTTAGTTTTATCATTAATAAAATAAAAATTATTTTGTACTTCTTTAATGATAATTATCGATGGGAGGCGATGAGCAAATCGGATGAAAAAACGACCATTACCACCCTCGCATCTTCATCACATAGCAGCCACAGTTTATGCATAGATCCGAAAACCTTGGATACGTTCATGTTTTGAAAGATAAATAGAAATTTTACCGGGTTTAGAAGTTGATTGAAATACAGTTTCCATAATTTTTATGGATGAAATAAAAGATGACGACATGGGTAGAGTAGTTTTTGCTAGAGAGGTAGTTAACTTGAAAAGAAACCGCACCAAAGCAGATTTATTTATTTATTTTTTTAAATTGTGCTTTTACGGAGAACGTGCAGTACCAAAGTTGGGTGTTGCCAAAAGTTTTGAAATTTGATTTTAAATTGTAGATTTAACAAACTAAGCTAATTTAACATTGCAATTAAATTCAGATTTTTAAATTTTATATTTTAGTTTGAATAATCTAAACATAACTAACTAATTTACCTAAAATTGACATGTGGCTTCCTACTATTTTGACACTTGACTTCTTTCTATAGGCTTACTATCTTGCTTTTATTAATAAATAGATAGATATAGATATAGATGTATAAGTGCTTGGTTGAAAGTTGAAACAAGTAATGTGGACTAAAAGGTATGATATTCCTAATGGAGAGTGACCTTTGTCATAAGTCAAAGAGGTTAGCGTGCGAATAATAAACAAGGGAAAATTCACAATCCTTTAAAAGAAATTAGACCAAGTTAATTTTGTTGTGTTGAAAGTTGACGAGGAAACTGCAGATTTGGTATATCATAACAGTCACGGAACATCCAATTCTTTCGCAGCACGACAAGGATACTGATCTTTTAATCGAAATATAATACTATAAATATATCCATCGAAAAGCAAACAAAATTGCTCAGCCTTAAAAGACAATTGAATATTTTCTAAAAACGAATTTTTGGTGCAATTTCAGCAGATTAGCTCAAAAAAATCAAATGCATTGTGAGACACATTGTAATAGAAAAAACATACTCACACATCGAGTATATACACCTAACCATGATAAAGTAATGAAAGGTGATTCTAAAAAAAAAAAGAGAGAAATAATTTAATGGATGGTAAATCAGAAAATTGATTGCATGTATGGTCATTCAAAATTTATGCTGGAATAACAACGAATTCAATTTGCTTTAATTTGTACCACGTACATAGTTTTTAATACAAAGTTTTAAAAGATAACAACCATAAAGAAATCGTTTGTCGATCGATGGTAGTCTATGAGCTTAAGGTATGAAGAAGCGTCAAAATTTGTATAGCTATTAGTCGACTCTAATTTATTTGGAATTAAAACGATATTGTGATTGTTGTTGTAACTATTCTCTATTTTAGACATATTAAGATTAATTTGAATGTCAATTGTCTTGCCTCACTATTATTATAAAGATGAATTAATGTCACATTCTTGCGTTAATTTTGAGTGAGTGGCTCACTCAAAATTGAGTAATTATGTTTGATATTCAAATTGCTTGACGACGTGATTTGTGACCTCGATTACCTATGTATCACGTTTTTTCAGTTGCTTATCGTGCTAAAGACTAATTCTTTGTTTCAACAAGTCACTTTCCTACATTAATTTGTCTATACACAACAGTTAGTAGGACATGTTCAATTGGCTTGTAGCTTTTCAAGATCACCAAGCGGTGTAACATAAAATTGACTAATTCCTTTTCTTGATAATCGAATTGCTAGACCACGTGATTTGTGACAACAATTGGATCCCACAAATCATGTTTTGTTTGGTCATTATTGTCCTAAAGTAGCTTTAAGGCTGCTATGAAACCAAACTGGGCCCGATCCCATCACCCGACTCAAACTCCAACATAATTTCTATGGATTTTTTTACATAAAAGTATAAATTAGAGCTTAATTACCAAACATAGCAACATTTTAGCAAAATAATCATATATAGAGGAAAATACAAGTTAATTACAAATATAGCAAAAACATAGCAATATTTTCACATAACATACCAAACCCTTACATTCTTCCTCCTATTTCCCCACTATCACTTTTGCTCCTCTAATTTCTTACTATTTCAATTTTCCTCCACCATTTCTCTCAATTTCACTTTTATTCCTATCATTTTCCCAAATTTCACTTTTCCTCATCCCATCCTCGATGTATCTCGTGGTATCTCACCGTATCTCAACTGTTTCTGCACCGTTTCAACTGTTTCTGCAGCACCGTATCTCAACTATTTCTGCATGGTTTTAACTGTTTCTGCAGCACCGTATCTAACTGTTTCTGCACCTTTTCTGCAGCACTGTATCTAACTGTTTCTGCACCATATCTAACTGTTTCTGCAGCACAGTATCTAACAGTTTCTGCACCGTTTCTACTGTTTCTAACTGTTTCTGCAGCATTGTATCTAATAGTTTTTGCACCGTATCCAACTGTATCTCACTGTATCTACGCTGTTTTAGCACTGTTCCAGATTATTTCAACACCGTATCTAACTATTTCTCGACTGTATTAAGCTGTTTCTTGACCGTTTCGGCATTGTTTCGTATTATTTGTGCATTGTTTCTCACTGTTTCAAAGCTATTTTTACCCTTTTAGCATTATTTCATATTATTTTTTATATTTTACTCCGGAATTTTTCACAAGCGGTTTTATATTGTATCATATCGTTTCATCACCGTTTCAGACTATTTCAACTCTATTTGAGATTGTATCATATTGTTTCAATGCCGTTTTGAGACTGTATCATATTGTTTCAATGCCGTTTTAGACTGTTTCAATACCGTTTCAGACTGTATCATAGTGTTTCAATAGCGTTTCAGACTGTTTCAACATCGTTTCAGACCGTTTCAACTCCGTTTCAAACTGTATCATTGTGTTTCAATACCGTTTCAGATTGTTTCAATCCTGTTTTAGACCGTTTCAACCTATTTAAGACTGTTTCAACAACGTTTTAAAGAGAGTTTCTCCTTTGTTAGATCAAAATATATGAAAAGTTGGACCCACCCCCAAATCTGATTCAAATCGGATCCAGACCGTTTCAAATCCATTTTAAACTATATCATTTTGTCTTTTGCTTTCATGAATTGCGTCTTTAAGATTAGTTATTGACCTTGAACAACCAGATCGTCGCCGGTGACTGTAACAGTTACTCATCACCAGACTATTTGTTGAAGCCTTAGGGTTCTTCCGTTCTAGCATCAACAACATCACTATTCGCATCGAGGATTTCAACGGGAGTAATTGTATCCCGCGATAGATCGACAGAGGCTTCGTAACAAAAACGGAGGAGACAGATCATAAAAGGGAAAGGGTAATCGGCTCTCCGTCATGTTGTAGCTGGTTTCCGGTGAAGATCCGGTGAAGATGATGACGGTAATGGACCGGTTTTGTGAGTTCGTTTGAGTCGAAATCAGTGACGGATCGAGTGAATCCTCCACCATTGCTACTGCCGGAGTTGATAGTATTGGTATCATTGCTGTCGTTAGTGATGGTATTTCCGTCGCGGAACTCTGGTGGTAGCTCTGTATCTATTTGGTCCGGTGGTTGTGGTGTGGATATGGGAGAGGGTGGCGGCTGATTTGCTTTGGGGAAGTGGAGAGTAGTTTTAGGGTTTCTAGGAGAGTGGGTGTAAGTTATTAAAAATGAAATGTACTGATTATTGAAGAAGTGTACTAAACAAATATTGCTATGTATGGTAATTTTAAAAATATTGCTATTTTTGTGTAATTAGGAGTGTATATTTGTATATATGTGTAAAAAAACCCAATTTCTATATATTAATCGTACAAGAAATTTTACATTATATGATCACCCCGAGGTAGATCTAAGTTTAAGGAAGAAGCTCAACTAATATCCTTCGTTTAAAAATTATTAATATACGAGTAGAGCAAAAATAAAATTTTTGGTATATTTGTACTGTAGATTCCATCGATAGAACATAAAATTCTAGGCAAGTGACAAAAGGAGTCCAAAAGTTGCTCTAGATCGTTAGTTCAAATTCCTCATTTGACATTTTGAGAATCCTAATACGTTTTATTTTTGACTCCCCATGCATAATTTCTCGCTTCACCAGTAATCACTTAATAGATAATTACTACTGTTATAATAACTATTCATACAAAATAATACTAGTAAATTGAAGTATAACTATCTACATCAAATTGACACAAAATATTTTGATAGTGGTTATATTTAAGTTAAAGTCCACATCAGTTAATAGCTGTTATCAAATAGACCAATTTCCCCCGTATTTGCGTCCACGTACATTCAATCTCTCTAACCGGTTCCTATTGCCGCGTCCATGTGCACCTCTCAAAAAGTCTAATCTAAAGTTTGTCATCCTCACAATATTTCCAACTTTACCCTTCACTTTTAATCATTACTATCATTATATTTGTTCCCACCAATATCTAACACCCTTTTAGTAAATTTATCAAATAAGTCAATCATTTGTTATACATGTTTTAAAGAGCAGAATTTGCAAATTAAAAGACCACGAAATCAAGAACTCCACATACATTGTATCTTTGGCATGGCTCCGGCTAAAAATGATGCTGGTGCTGCCTTTGACATACCTCTATTGCCAAAGACAGAATTACATACAAGAAATGACAAGTTCTTGGTTTTGAGGGCAGTTTTTAATGTATCAACAAGTATTATTGGTGCTGGAATTATGTCTGTTCCAGCAACTCTTAAGGTCCTAGGTGTAATACCAGCTTTTATATTGATTGTCTTGGTTGCTTTGTTGGTTGATATATCAGTAGATTTCATGTTGAGGTTTACTTATGCCGGCGAGTCGAAGACTTATGCTGGTTTGATGAATGAGTCTTTTGGAAAGATTGGTTCTGTTGCTGTCCAAATTGCTGTCATGATCACCAATCTTGGTTGCTTGATCATGTACCTTATTATTATTGGTAAGTACATATTTACTTCATCTTACCACTTTCTTGTTAGTATGTGTGCAATATGCTTTCAAAAGAGCTCGCTGATTTTTTCATGTCATCCTTTAAGAGTCTTGGTAGACAGAGTTATTCGAAGATATCCACTATATAGGTAAAGATTGATACTATATTAGGTAGGATCGCGAAGATAGTGCCGTCTTAATATGTGTCCCCCCCACCCCCTGCCCCTTTAAGGATCGCGAAGATAGTACCCCCCACCCCCAACCCCCTGCCCACCTCCATTTACCAACCTACAAAGAAATGAACTTTAATATCAATCTTTACCTATATAATGGATATCTCGATTTCGCCAATTTCTTATTTAAGGATCATCAGTTTGGGTTTATCATAAGTGCTGACATACCTGATGCATCAGTAAATTTGAGTTGTATGCTTAGAATTAAGCTTAAAGGAATGTAGTGATTGATTATATTGGTAATAGTTTATGGATCAGTCACAGTTTTGCTTCTGACTCGAATTATAGTATATACATATACAACAAAAATTTTAAAATGCATACATGATAAGATCACAAGTCTTATGAAACATTAACTCTAAATCCTGAATTATCTTTGGTTTCTGTTACTTTCTATGAGCAGGAGATGTCCTTTCTGGACAAGGGGAACATCTTGGTGTTCTACAAGAATGGTTTGGGATTCATTGGTGGAATTCCCGTAATTTTGCAATCCTCTTCATTGTCTTGTTCGTTATGCTTCCTCTGGTCCTTTATCGACGTATTGGTCAGTACCTAATTTCGATAAGATTTCTTGGGCTAGTTCATATGTATGTGTTCAAAGCAGTAAAATTTGCTGACAATTGGTGTATGTGAACTGTCATTGCAGAATCATTATGGTTGAGTTCAGCATTAGCCGTTCTCCTAGCAATTGTATTTGTTGTCATATGTTCAGTGATGGCAATCTTTGCAATCCTAAAAGGGGAAACA
Organism: Petunia x hybrida; assembly: GCA_037355625.1. Taxonomy (NCBI): domain Eukaryota; kingdom Viridiplantae; phylum Streptophyta; class Magnoliopsida; order Solanales; family Solanaceae; genus Petunia; species Petunia x hybrida. The sequence continues at coordinate 585,628 of JBBBVM010000739.1, read as the reverse complement.
GTTAGCCCAAGATTGTTACCTGAGATGGATACTGAAACATCATTTTTCAACCTTTTCACCGCGGTCCCTGTCATTGTTACAGCATTTACATTTCACTTCAATGGTAAGAACCCTACATTCATTTGGAGTCTTGTTTAGTTTTATGTCATTTCATAGAAAAATTGCTAACTTCAATACATTTATAACATGCAATATGCAGTTCATCCTATTGGAACAGAGCTAGGAAAACCTGCAGCTATGTCCTCTGCTGTCAAAATTTCACTAGTACTATGTGCAGCTATCTATTTTTCAATTGGCATTTTCGGCTACCTTCTATTCGGGGATTCAATCATGCCTGATATACTTGTAAACTTTGACAAATCATCTGGTACTTCAGCAATCAGTTCAATGCTAAACGATATAGTTCGTTTGAGCTATGCATTTCACCTAATGCTGGTGTTTCCTCTATTGAATTTCTCCCTAAGGGCCAATATGGATGAACTCTTATTTCCAAAGAAGCCTTTTTTGGCAAGTGATACTAAACGATTCGTGTCACTTAGTTTGGCCTTGTTAGCTTTCTCATATGTAGCAGCCATTTTTATCCCATCTATATGGTACATTTTCCAGTTCATGGGATCAACTACAGGTGTTTGCCTTGCTTTCATATTTCCAGGTGCAATTGCCTTAAGGTATCGATCTTTTTCTCACTTTTGTTTTAGAACTCCTTAGCGATATGAATTATTTTGTTCTTCTTAATTGGTGCTAACATCTTTGATTTCTTGTTTAACAGAGATGTCCATGGTATATCGTCGCAGAAAGATAAGATCATTGCAGTGATCATGATTGTTCAAGCTGTTGTGACTAGCCTGATAACAATTGCTACTAATATCTACAATATGAGTGGAAATAGGTCGTAGTTTCTAGCTTGTTCATTTTTTTTCTACAATTTTCTAATAGATGAGTTAATTGGTTTGTACCTTTGGTATCGAGGCATAGCTGTAGCAGTAGTAGTAGTTGTTGTTTTTGTCTGTATTCTTATGTAACCTTATCAATTGTCCATCATATATGTGTGAATACCAAATCCAACCAAATGTTGTAGCTAATGAAGTGTTGGACACATCAAGAGTTTTAAGCAGGACAACTTTGTAAATATAATACTGCTCTAACATATTTGATTACATGAAGCAGTAATACCATTTCTAATGCCGTTAAAAATGGGATAACAGATTAAGGCGCTCAAGATTTAATTGTTATTAGCCTTGATGACATGTTTTAGTCCACTCATACACTTAACAAAGTGCAGTTAGAGCCATAAGAATGGAAAATTTCCTGGTAGAATGACTTTCTCTTAAATGAGAAATGAGGGTGAATTGAAATTCTGAATATGATATGGTTAAAAAAAAATGGTACAGTGATATCCCGTAAGAACTGCAAAGATACTATCTATTAGTTTGATTAATTCGAGTTCGTGCCTTAAGGGATTATTAAAAAGTAAGGTTATCAGGAAATTTTCTACTCCCAAGGTTTGAACTAGAGTAAAACAAATTGGATAAATTTGGGTTTAGTCAAATATAGAGATTAAGAAAACACACACAAAAAAAAAAAAAAATTGCCAGGTAGATATTTTATCTTTCAGAAATGATTCAGGGGTTATGTTCTTCATGTACATAGCAGCACATGATTATGATAAAATCATGTAGTCCACCCCTTGTTTTGTTATGAACTAAGCAATATGTACTCAATTAATGCTCAGTACAAAACAAGACCATGTGTCTCCGTATCACCTCAACTAACCATATTTAATTGGACATAGAAAGAATTGACTTTATCGCATATCAAAAGTACCATTAAAACTTGTGATTTTAAATGTCACACCATTCTCTAACTATTAAAGTTATCTCACAAGATTAAAATATAAAAAGTAGAAACCTAAAGGAGTGTTCAATATAAAAATGTGCATGCCGTTAGTTCTATGGAACAGAACAAAAATAAAAGAATACCACATAAAATAGAATATAGCTAGTTGTTTTTTTCCATGTTGTTCTCCAGCCAGGAATATCTTAAACAACAAGTCCAATAACTTGTACTATGTCATAGTTGGGGTCTAATTCAATCTTTTCCTCTTTTTCGCGACAAAATCCCTTGTAATCTTTAAAGCTAGATGAGGACTCCTGAGCGCAAAGGCCTCATATGTATCAGTAGAAATATCATCCTCAAAGTTTTCATCAATGAAGTCCAGACAATATTTCTGCAAGAATGGGATCTCATACTTGTCTGCAGCAATTAACAAAGCGTAGACATGATTTCTCAACTTCTCTATAGGCAATTCTCCACTATAAAGAAATTCCAATAAAGAATCCAGCTCCTCGTAGCTTAGTTCGGGCAGCCTTATTGTGTAACCATTTGGTAGAGGAGCTTTGCAGCTATCTGAATCCAACATGTGCTCGAATACAACAGATCTTGCTGCCTGTGGATTATGAACATATTATCATAATTGTCAAATTTGTTCGTGCTGTTCATCTAATTAAAAGCATCCGTCATGTTGGGTGTGCCAACTATAAAAGATATATAAAAGCTATATGAGACTTTATGAAAAAAATTGTGCGAGTTTGGAGCAACCAGACAATTAATATCACAACATGTTAAGAAGTATTTTTGGACTGAATTAATCCAGTGGCGGCACCACCCTTGTCCAAGTGGTGTCAATTGACCGCTAGAAAAATATATTGAGTTGATAGTCAAAAAAATTAATTTCTGTATATATACTATATGCATGTTGAATCATAGTTTTTTGGTGTGTCTACTTCGTTATATTTTGTTGATCATGTGGAACCCTTTATTAAAGGAGACTTGACTCAGGTTATATTAATGTCCCCACCAATATAAATCTTGGTGTGATCAATCTTTTAATTCTTGCACTTGCATTTATCCTGCTTACTCAGAAGATAAAAAGTCTTACGATCTACTACTATAATAGCATCATCATCGAATACGTTCACATCAAGAAGTTAAGCATTAAGTTATTTATTTTATTTTTTTTTCGCGGAAATCTTTCTACGAGTCAACTATAAGACTAATAAGTGGACTCATGAATTTGAAAAGTTTTTCTTTTTAAAAATAATATAATATTCCCTGCGTCCCAAATTAGTTGTCACTTTAGCAAAACTCATTTGTCCCAAATTAGTTAGACACTTTATAATTTCAAGACTATTTTTATCAATTCTTTCCAACTATATCATTAATTATTAAAGGTATTCTCAAAAAGAATTTAATCGTCATATATTAAATAGGGGTAACATAGTAAAATATATACTTTATTTATTGATCTTCTTAATGGGCGTGCAAAAGCTAAAAGTGACAACTAAAATAGGACGGAGGGAGTATAACATAAAAATTAGTTTAAGAAATTTTTTGCTGTTATAGTAAAATATTACTATTATTATAAATAATAGCATCGGATGATGATATATATAGTGGAATGATGGATACATACCAGATGAGCTCTATGTGCTGGTATGGAGGGGCCATTGTTCCCAGGCTTAACTAGAATATCCGTATGAATTTGACCTTTGAAAATATCAACAAAACCACTGAGATAGTTAAGCTTCTCTCTCATTTTATCCATGTCCGTTTTCAAGCCATTTGAATTTGCAGATCCCTGTAAAAAATCAATTATAAGCAAGCAATTTCACCTTTCTCTATATATAATGTCCTTAGTATGACGTAATTAAACATTTTGCAGAATTAATTTTTGTTGTTTGGTTAGAGTAAAATATTTTTCAAAAGAAAGTGAGTATACATTAATAATGTTAAGGTAGTGCTTTGATGTCCTCCCCCATTTGGTGAATATATTTCTCCTAAAAATTAATTCATTTTCGAGAAATAGAATATATTCCCGTAGTACCAAACCTTAATTCATCTACTATATGTTTTGAAAGGAAAGACCCCAAGTCTGAATATATTGGCCGAAATGCAACGGTAAAAGAATGATTCTTGCAGAGACATTTGACTATACAGTTAAAGATTGATACATACGACAGGAGCGCCAAATAATTGATTTGGTGGACACCACCCCATTTGTGCTGGGGTAGAACTGAATGTATAGTTGTTATTTGGTGAAAAGAACGACATCCTAGCTCCCTGCACAAAACAAAACTAGATGAGTATTATTCATATATGTAGTTGAAGCTCAAAAGAAATTATTAGATCAAAAGACTTCCTTTTGTTTCTCCATTATTTTGATGTGCATAGACGTCACAGGTTAGAGATGGAGTTGCTGTATACGGGTTCAATCCCATCTAAGATTTTTTACCGAACCATTGATGTATAGTGAAAGATTACTAAATTCACAAATATTAAATCCCGACTAAAAAATTTACTAGTATAATAAGTTCGCTGTTGAGAACCTTTAACAGTAATCCCATCAAATTTTATATGTCTATTTATAACATTCGAAAGCTCAACATGAAAGAGTAAAGAAAATAAAAGAGAAAGATAACCTAGTAAGACTAGAATCCGAAATAGAGATTGAATACAGAATTATTTTTTCTTTAGAGAGAGTGCGCGCAACCTTTTTATATTTAAAAACTATCGTCTCACACTCACTTATCACATTCATTATGGATTCATACTTCTAATCCTTCACATGACCTACATACTACATCAGACTACGAGCAAGTACGGAGTACTTCGATAGAGGAGGGCACCTATAAAAATAGATTGGATTATAACAAAATCCGAGAACAAATTTGAATTAATAATACTAGACCCACCTATTTTGAAAAAATACATCATGATAATACTCAATTTGACTGGCTCTCTTTCGTTGGTATTCTCCTCTATTAACATCAAATAGATCTCGTCTAGCATAAAAGGATTCAAAAAAAAGACTTCATGTATTACAATATTCTATTAGATATAAATAAAACTTGGGAAATTTAGAACTTGTGAGTACAAGTTGAAATATAAAGATGTGCTGCGGAAGCAAAACAACAAATTTTACCTGTATAAGTCGCCTGTGGTTTTTTCAAGAAATCTTCTAATCTTACAAAGCCTCTACAAGTTTCCTGTATTATTCACTCTCTAATCTCTACAAAAGTTACGTTGGAGTCGATATATATAATGTTACCCTAAAGGTTGAGGCCACAACTACTTCTCCATTTTATTATAATTAGGAGTTTGACTTTTTTACTCCAAAATAGAATAGTATTCTAATCCCAATAGAATTGTTTCTTTCCACATTAATTTGTTAGGACAATTTACTTCACCAATTCTCAGCAGGAATTGCTTACAACCGTATAGCGGGATCTATGGTGCTCGCCAGTTAATAAATCGGACTTTGAGAATACGAAATTGGAATGGTGTTTGTTGGAGAAGACGAAATCAGTGGTTTGATCCGACACCGACGATGTGATTTGGACAGAAGTAGAAGAGGGGGGGGGGGGTTGTGGCTAGGTATAGGAGGCAGAGAGAGATTAGGTTAAGGTTTTTATTTTATGTTATACACACTTTCAACTATTTGTTATATTTGATAACAAATTGTAGAAATGCTGCTATTTTTTGTTGTGTAGGCAAAGTATCTCTATTTTGTAAATAAGATCCCTATAGTTATATACAGTGCATTTTTTTTTTTTTTAAAAACATCTCTTTTAGTAAAGAAAAAGGAAAAAGAATATATTATAGGAAAATTTACACCACATGACTACCCCAATAGCTATATTACAAAAAATAACAATACCTTTACTATATTTACTCCCTCTGTTCCAAAATGATTGTCACAGTTCGGATTTCGAGAGTCAAACGAGTTCATTTTGACCGTGAATTTAAACATATAATCTTTAAGTTTTTTGTAACGATGTTTATATATTTAGAAACTACATAAAAAGTACTATAAGTCACAATAATTAATAATTCAAAATATTTAAAAGACATATAAAAATATTACGGTCAAAGCTAAACTCGTTTGACTCTGGAAATCCGAACTGTGACAATCATTTTGGAACGGAGGGAGTACAATACATAACAATACTTTCTCATTTTTCATTACCCCCTTCCCCAAACATGAAACCCTAATTTCTCTCTCTCTCTTCTTCTCTCCCATCCTCCACCCATCCACCACCCATCCACCAGCACCCTCCTCCCTCTCCGCCGCTAATATTGCTGCCATCGTCCCCCTCCCTCTTCCAACCACCGTCCCCCTCCCTCTTCCGACCACACGTTCCCCTCCCTCACGCTACTATCGCGGCGCTGCTACCGCCGCAGTGCAGCGGCGCTTCTCCTAGCGGCGGTGCTGCAGCACTGCAGCGGTGGAAACGCCTGAATCTATGTTTTTCCGGTGAGTTTTCATGATTTGGTCTTTTTTTTCTTTTTTCCTTTTTGTATGTGTATATATGCGTTTGTTTATGTATATATTTGTATTTTGTATGCATAATTTCAGATCTCCTTCTTTTTATTTTTCTTTTTTTTTCCTTTTTGTATGTGTATATATGTGTATGTTTATGTAAATATCTGTAGTTTGTATATACATATTCAGATCTGCCTTTTTTTCTTTTTGATTTTTGGTTTTGTTTGTGTATTTATTTTGTATATAAAATGTATAAGACTGTATTTGTGTGTATGTGTATGTTTTGCTGGAATATCTATATGTTTTTATTTGTATATTCGTTGTATGTTTGTGTATTTTTTGTATTTCAAGTGTATGGTATTTTTTGGTATAGTTTTGTATCTGTATGGTTTAATGGAGGTTTGTATATGAAATGTAAAAAAACTATTGCTATATTTTGTAAAGTGGAAAAATATTGTTATTTTTTATAAATATGATGTAAGGGTTGTATATTTGTGTAAATCTCCCTATATAATAAACCATCTACAGCACCCATTTTCTTATATTGTTACAACTATTTGATTTGCCCAATTGTCAATTTTTATGGCCTTGTATTTATAAGGCCACCATTGATCATGTGGAACAGGCTTTAATAAGTCATTTTTTCTAAATTGGGAAAAACTTGAAATTCTATTGATCGGTTTAGAGAAAAGATAAAAAATAAACATGGGTTTCTCAAGTTTTGTTGTTTGATTCGATTCCTGACGGTGGTTAGCGTGGATCTTTGTAGGGAATGTATGGTTAAACTTCCAGACTATATGGTGAGGAATTGAGGAATAAGGGTTAATTTTTTTTTTTTTTTTTTGGTCAGAAACTTGAACTCTCCAATGGTGAAGATACTATTGTAATTTTAAGTTTATTATTACTACTATGTTAGTGACACGTGTCACATTTCTATTGGTGCGTGACATATATATGTCCAAAAAATGTGGCTAAGCACAAAGGAAGTGTGTCTTAGATACATTTTTCCAAACGTTTGTGTGTAAAAATATGTCGGTAAAGGACGGATGTGTCAGAGATAAATATTATAGAAAATATGTGTTCAGCCATGAAATTACTATAAAGCAAATGATTTTCGCTCAAAAGTGGGTAAGTCATTCTTCCCCATTTGGTGAAAAAAAGTTCTCATGAAAATGATTTATTTCTTCAAGAAAATAATCGAAAAAATATTATTGTAATACCAATCATGTGTATTTTTGTAATGATATATTCTTTACTGAGTAGTACTACTACCATTTCAAATTATGTAGTATATTTCATATTTCGAGAGTTAATTCGATTAAACTTTTAAGATTAAATTGGATTGGATCAATTTAATATTATAAAATTAAAGATATTAATAGCTATACAAAAAATTATTGAAAGTTGTGATCCTTCTCATATCAATATGGCTAAAAACAAAGCATTTAAAATGTTCATGCAGTTTGAATTACAAGAAACAAAAAGTAACACATAAACTGAAACAGAAAGAGTAATACATTTCAGTACAGCTGAGAGCATATAATAATCCTCATAAGCTAGCAAGTGATAATTCAGTGAAATGGTTAGGTATATTCTCAAACTCATCGTTTTGTGTTTCACACGAGAATTGATCACACATATAGTCTAGAAGTACAGATCAAATAATTAAGGTACCAAGAAAAAGATCTTGCCTGGAAGTGATAAGGTGGATTTGATGAAGACAACCAAGCTGCCTGCACAATATTCACATGTGGATTTGATGATGACATCCTAGCTCCCTGCATAAACAAAACTAGATGAGTATTATATACATCCATACACGTGTCTCATTTTTCTACTTCTATACATATAAGCTCAAAAGAAGTATTCCATCTGTCAAGTGGTGGTGTTTGACTTGACACACAACTTAAGAATAAAAGTTAACTATGAAAAGATAAGAGAGAAGATTGAAACAGGGCCGTCTCAACAAAATTGGGGGCCTAAAGCCAAATTCACAGAGAGGCCCTATTTTTTTTTTTTTTTAAAAAGAAACACTGCCGTATATATTTTTATTTAAAATATACTTTTCTATTTTTCTAGATGTGAAGTCATTGATTGCTGTTTTATAGTTGATTTTGTCTAATAATTCATTTTCAATTGATGATATAGCTATTATATTCCATCCCTCTTGACAAATGTTGATCTTAAATAAGATTTTATCAATATTAATTTTGAAAAACTTCTTTCGGCTGAGGCAACAATTACATAAACTATTAACATTAGTCTATAAGCAATATGTGTATTTGGAAAAGATCTTGTCTTTTTATTTAATTGAGTATTTCGATTAGATGATTTCTTTTTCTCGTGTATTTCTGTTAGCACTTCTAAAAGTTAGTCTAAACTATCAATATCATAATAACTATTACTATTTGGTAAAGAAAATTCAAGGTTAAAATAGTATTTTGTACAATTCTCATTATCTAGTGATCTCAAAAGTTTATGATTGAACCAAAAATATTTTCATACCTTCAAAAATATTATGGTACTTTCTTCCCAAAAAATTTTCTCAAATTTAATACATTACAATTTTCTTTAAATAATGTATATAGGAGTACATGTTTAGATAAAAAAACTGGATTGAAATAATCAAAAAGTTGTTTGTGGCTTTTAAAGTAAGTAGGACCCAATATGGGTAAAATGGAAATATTGTATTAAATAGTTGACAAATAAGGAAATATAACATTCTTTTTGAGATAGACCAAAAAAGAAAATGTGATACATAAATTGGGACAGAGGGAATAGCAAAATGAGATCAAAGACTTCCTTTTGTTTTCTCCATATGATGTTCAATTTATAGACATCATATGTTCATGAGATCAAAGACTTCCTTTTTGTTTCTCCATACTATGTTCAATTCATAGACACCATATGTTCTATCTGAGAGGAGGAGTGTCTGTATCACCGGTTCATTCGCATCTAAAATATTTACACGAATCATCGATTATAGAGAATAAAAATATAAATTTATAACTATTTCTTCCCATTTTATTTGTCATATTTTTCTTACTATTCTGTTCCAAAAAGATTGTTATTATTTTATATTTGGAAACAATTCAACTCTAAACTTCCTTTTGAATTATTAATAATCACACAAATATCTATAACTAAGAGTCTTATTTTTTTATCGAACTTTGTATGTCAAGTCAACCTATAACAAACTATTTCAAAACTCAGAATATCGAAAGTATAATTAATTTGTTGTTAAGAACCTTCAAGAGTAGTCCCATCAAGTTTAAAATTTGAGTATATTACATATCTATTTATCACACTCATCATGGATACATCAATTTATTAGATAAGTGCATCACCCAATGGCTTTCGAAAGATTGACGTGAAGGAATAAAGAAAATAGAGGGGATAAGTACGATATTCTTTAGCTATTTAGCCCTAGAGAAATGTGACTTGGTAAGACCAAACCTGAAACAGAGATTAGATGAACAATTGCTTTTTCTTTAGTGGGAGTGGCACCATGCAATTCATAATCCTTCATGACCTCTATATATACTGTACTACAAGGAACTGCTTCGATAGAATTCAATCATACATATTCATTTATCATACGTATTCATTTATCACATATATATTAGCGTATACAAGAATAATTAATAAAAATAAATTGGATTAGAACATAATCCTTAAACAAATTTGAAAAATACTACATTAGACATACTTCAAAAGAAATTATCATCATATTACTCAAATTGACTGGCTCTCTTTCGTTGGTATTCTCCTTTACTAACATCGAATCGATCTCGTCAAACATACAAGGAATCAGAATAAGACTTCATGTATTACAATATTCTATTAGCTATAAATAAAACTTGTGAGTAGAGGTTGAACCTGTATAAAGATGTGCTGCGGAAGCAAAACACAATTCTACCAAGACCCTTTTAATTCTTCAAGATATCTTCTAATCTTATAAAGCCTCTATTAAGTTGCCTGCGTTTTTTCACTCTCTGGTCCCTATAAAAGTTACGTTAGGGTTGTTACTAATGTTACCCTAAAGTTAGGGGTACCAAGCAACTACTTCTCTAGAACAATTAGGAGTTTGACTTTTTTATTCTAAAATGGATTAGTATTCCAATTCCAATAGAATTGTTTCTTTCCACATTAATATGTTAGGACAGTTTACTTCACCAATTCTCAGTAGGATTATTTCTTAAGCTAAAGTTCATTATGTTGGTATATGCTAATGTGTATACTATGGTATTAGTAGTATTTTCTTCTATTTCCAGGAAGCAGATTTCAGTATTAACTAAGCCACTTTCCACTTTGTGATATGAGGACTGTGATTTAAAATGTTTTTTCAATTTCAAAGTAAAAGAAAAAAAAAACAAATAAACTTAAGTTTGGCTCTTTTTTTCCTTGAAATTGAGAAAACATTTTGAAATAAATTTTTCTTAAAAAAAGAAAATTTCGAATTTAAGTTGTTAATGTGTATTTTTAACTTCAACTTTTATATATATATATTGTCATATTGACCAACCCATGTGTTTTATGCTCCGAAGTTTTCACCAGCTACACAAGGTTAAAATTATAACCTCGATGCAAAATGTTAAAATTTTAGCCCTTACAGTGATCCGCTAGGGCCGCGCCACGAGTCCGCCAAGAATATGCTATACGTATATAATATAGTGGTTTTGCTAGAATGTGTGATCCGTGTTTCACCAGAAGGGGTATCCCTTGTTCTAGTGATGGTGGCTAAAAGTTAAACGTTTTTCAAAGGGTGCCAAAATTGTATCAATAGCGCTGGATTGTCCTATTTCTGTAATGCACCCCTAATTCTCCCAATGATGCGGCCTATTTGCAAAAATATGACACCATAAGCGATGGTTTGCCTTTTTGCCCGCGCTAACAGGGGTTTTGCAAAAATGCCCCATTAAGGTTTAATGAAAATAACCCAGACGGAAGCACCCCTGTCAAGTTTTTAGGTCGGGGCCAAGACTTGCCTTTATACTTCTCTGCTTTTCAACACTTATCCCTTCAAGTGTTGGCAAAAGACAATATTTGCTGCACTTGGTCGTAAGTCTTGGCAAAGACAAAGACTTGCCTTTAACCCTTCTCTATTTGCCAACACTTACCCTTAAAGTGTTGGCAAAAGGCAACACTTGCCGCACTAAGTCGCAGGTTTTGGCAATTGCCAAGACTTGCCCCTTCCAATCTTTCCCTGCATTCTCGCCATATAACTTGAAGTATTGACAAAACAGTACTTGCCCTTGAAATATTGGCAATTACCAAGACTTACAAGATTTTTGCGTTTAAGTCTTCCCTCCGGGCTTAGCGTGGGCATTTCTGCAAAACCACTCCTTATAGAGGGCACACGGTAAATTTTTTTGCTTTGATGCTACCTATAGTCTCGTTACATAAAAGGAGTTTTGCAAATATAGTGTGTGTGTGTGTGTGTGTGTGTGTGTGTGTATATATATATATTAGAGGACAATAAATGTAAACAATAAACAACAGTAATTATTTTTTTCTAACAGGAAACATTCACGGCTTAAAAAAATTCACTTTATATGACATTGCATTTTAGCCTTTTGGAACAACATAGCAAATAAATTTTATTTAGGTGTGTGTGTGTGTGTGTGTGTGTGTGTGTGTGTGTGTGTGTATATTAGAGGACAATAAATGTAAACAATAAACAACAGTAATTATTTTTTTCTAACAGGAAACATTCACGGCTTAAAAAAGTTCACTTTATATGACATTGCATTTTAGCCTTTTGGAACAACATAGCAAATAAATTTTATTTAGATATGTTATGCTGTAATTTTATTAAAGACTCAACCGATTAGATGATACAATCGAAGAACTTGTTGCATTGACTTCAGGTATAAAATTTGAATCTTGGAACAAGGAGTTAAAAACGAGATGAGGACCTCCTTTCTCTCTCGGTGCACGTTAGCTTAACGTGCGCCTCCCATGGGGAAGAGAGTCAGATTTCCCTCTCAGAAAGCATTGATGGCTCAGGAAAGTTCAGCGGCAAGCCGTGGGCGTCGGGGTAACAATAAGGATCAAATTAAACTGCAAACTGTAGGGAATCAGAGCGCAATCCAAGTGGAGAAAGGTAATTCACCGGGGGTTAATGCAGCAATGAAAGGGAAAGGTATCTCAAATAAGCAAAATAATCAGATTAAGGAATGGGAAGAATTGATTGAAGATTCACAAAAAGTGGGAAACAGTCATGGGCTGATGAGGTTGAGCAACTCGAAGAACAGGTAGCTGTAAATTTAACAGCATCTGCATCGATTTGGAAGGATTTCGACATGACAAAAGTCTCAAATGCCGGATTCAAACTGGAGTATATCAAACCTGTGACTAAAGGTGAGCAATCTATTACTAGCATTGAATTAGATGATATTAGTAGCGAGATTGAATACTGGAAAACTGCAGTTGTGTGTTACGTCCTTGGAGCTCATCCTCCTTTTAGTGTGCTTAATGGCTATATTCAGAGATTGTGGAGCAAGTATGGGATCAATAAAGTAGCAATGTTGAAAAATGGAATAGTTCTAGTTAGGTTTGACTCTGAAGTAGGGAAGAATGATGCAATTGAAGGAGGGATTTATCATTTTGATAACAAGCTCTTCATTGTCAAAGCATGGTCAGCAGACATGGAGTTCACTAGGGAGGAATTGCTCACAGTACCTATTTGGGTCAAGTTTCCAGGCCTGGATTTCAAGTACTGGAGTGTCAAGGGGCTAAGCAAAATTGGTAGCTTAGTTGGAAAGCCTTTAATGGTGGACCAAAACACTGAAAAGAAGAGAGGATTGAATTTTGCAAGGATTTTAGTAGAGGTAGAGCTTGGAGCTAAACTACCTGATACTGTGTTCTTCAGAACTGAGAAAGGAGTAGTGGTTGAACAGAAAGTGTTGTATGATTGGAAACCCATATTATGTGACTACTGTGGAAAATATGGACATGCAGAGATGGAGTGTAGGAGGAAAAAGGCTCCAAATACAGAGAAAAGGGAACAAAAGCAACAAAAGAGTGAAGGAAGTCAAGTCATAAGTGGTAAGGTGCTGGTTATAAAGAAAGATGGAGCCTCTATGCAAGGAGCTGAACCAAATATACAGGCTAAAGCCTCTCAGGCTCAAGGGGAACTTCTGAAGCAAGGGGAACAAGAGAGGGGGAACTCAGGCTCAAGTTCAAGCTGGAAAACACCTCCAAGTCCAGGGCATGTAAGAAACAATGCTGATACTAGACAAAGTATTAGTGTTGCCAACTCATTCCTTGTACTGGATAAAGAAGAGCATGAAGCCAGAATGCATACACAAGCTAGTCAAGTTAAAAATGGGGGAGGTCGGCCATTACCTCCCACTGGCCATGGTTAATCTCTTAAGCTGGAATACAAGGGGTCTAAATGGCCCCAATAAGCAGAAGGAGGTGAAACTCCTCTGTACTGCTCAGAATGTAGGGTTAGTAGGTCTGCTTGAGACTAAAATTAAAATAAATAGAATTGAAGGAATAGCAAATAACATGTTTGGTGGTTGGAAATACACTACAAATTTGGAGGAGCATTACAATGGAAGGATTTTGGTTGTATGGAGGCTGGAATATTATCATGTGGTAGTAATAAGGAAATCTTGTCACGAAATAACCTGCAAGATCACTGATATCCTTAGTCAGAGATGTTTTCTTCTAACTTTTGTGTATGCATTCAACACAAAAGATGAAAGAAGAAGCCTATGGGAAGAACTTGTGGACATCAGCAGGAGTTGCACAATGCCATGGATGGTTATTGGAGACTTTAACTCAGTGTTGAATCCAGAAGATAGAATTGGTGGCACACCTGTGTCAGTGGCTGAAACGAGTGATTTTCATGATTGTGTAGAAAGGAGCAGTTTAGTGGAAATACCTCAGCATGGTAGCAGATATACATGGAATGACAAACAAGGTGGAAGAAGGGTATTTACAAAGATTGATTGGGTTTTTGTGAATAATGAGTGGCTTTCTCAAATGCCAGTGTGTAAAGTAACATGTCTGCCGGAAGGGGTAAGTGACCATTGCCCATTAAAAGTAGCTCAGGTGGAAGATAACTCAACAGGAGCTAGATTATTTAATTTCTGTAATGCCTGGACAAAACACCATCTCTTCTTGCAGAAAGTAGGGGTTGGATGGGATACTGTTGTAGAAGGTTGCAAGATGTTCACTGTAGTCAAGAGACTCAAGTTGCTGAAACAAAGTCTGAAGGAGTTAAATTCTCAACACTTCAGGAATATCATAGCTGAAGCAGATGATGATAGAGAGGCACTTTTCAATATACAAAAGCAGCTACAACAGGATCCCTTGAACTTGAGGTTGCAGCTGGAGGAGAAAGAGAGAACAATAAAATTCAAACAATCATCCTACCTTCCTGAAATGTTCTTGCAGCAGAGGAGCAAAGCTACTTGGATCATACTAGGAGATGACAACACAAAGTATTTTTTCTCAGTTTTGAAACAGAGAAAAATGCAACAAACAATCACTCAACTAAAGGATGACAATGGAGAATGGCAACATGACCCAAAAGAAATAGCAAATATCATGGTAACTTACTACCAGGAACTCCTGGGACAAAGTGGAGGCCACAGAGTTAAAGCATCTACAAGTTTTTTACAAAATGGTCCTCTGCTGACTACAGAGCATCAATTGCTATTATTACAACCTTACACAGAGGATGATATCAGGAAGGCTATTTTCAGTATAGATAGTAACAAGAGTCCTGGTCCGGATGGTTACGGAAGTGGATTCTATAAAGCTGCATGGGAGATTGTTGGTGCTGATATCACAGCAGCTTGCCTGGAGTTTTTGTCTAGTGGAAAATTGCTGAAACAGATAAATGCTACCATGATTACCTTAATCCCTAAGGTGCAAACTCCCGAGAATGCCAGTCAATTCAGACCTATTTCCTGTTGTAATGTACTGTACAAGTGAATTTCTAAGGTGTTATGTGCTAGACTCAAAGAAGTGTTGCCATTTATTGTGGAGGAAAATCAGGCTGCATTTGTGCAAGGGAGGTCCCTGATTCATAATGTCCTCATATGTCATGACCTCTTAAGGCATTATAACAGGAAAATATCACCAAGATGCTTAATGAAGATAGATCTAAGGAAAGCCTACGATATGGTCAGTTGGGAGTTTGTGGAAGAAGCTCTGAAAGGGCTTGGCTTTCCTGATAAATTTGTCAAGCTGACAATGGTATGTGTGACCTCCACAAAATTTTCAGTAAAAGTGAATGGGAGAGGGTACGGATATTTTGAAGGGAAGAGGGGATTAAGACAAGGGGATCCCATATCCCCCTTACTATTCGTCATTGTGATGGAGTACCTGTCTAGAATCCTGAAGAAAATGGGGGAATTGCCTGACTTCAAATATCATCCCATGTGTAAGAGGAATAAGTTAACTCATCTCATCTTTGCAGATGATCTTATGATCTTCTGCAAAGGAGATAAGCAGTCTGTAAAAAGAGTAATTGAGGTGTTAACACACTTTAGTGCTAGCACTGGACTTGTTGCTAATTTTGACAAGTCCAGTATCTTCATGGCAGGGATTGATCTAGCAGTTAAAAGCCAATTGTTAGCATATACAGGATTCAAAGAGGGTTCATTTCCCATAAGATATTTGGGACTGCCACTATCAGCTATGAAATGGAGTAAGATTGAATGTCATCAGCTAGTTGATAAGATCACAGCAAGAATCAGAGCTGCACAAGCAAACAGTTATCATACGCAGGAAGAGTACAAGTAGTCAGTGCAGTCCTATCTGGGGAGCTACATTTATCCTACCACAGAGCAGAATCAAGGAAGTTGATAAAAAATGCAGAGAGTTTATCTGGGGAGCAAATGAAGGGAAAAGGAAGATTGCATTAGTAGCATGGGACAAGATATGTATGCCAAAAAGCTATGGTGGCCTTAATATCAAAGGATGCAAGTGTTGGAACATAGCCTCAGTGGGGAAACTATTGTGGCAATTGGTAGTTAGAAAAGAAGTGTTATGGGTCAAATGGGTCCATGAGATATATATGAAACAGAATGATGATATATGGGGGCATGATCCACCTACTGATAGCAGTTGGTGTTGGAGGAAAATCAACAAGCTTAAGTTTGTAATGCAGGGGTGGTATGTAAATGGAAGATATACTTTAAATGCTAAAGGTGAATACTCAGTCTCTCAGAGCTACAATGCAATGCTGGGACTTCAGCAAAAGATGGAAGTTGCAAGGCTAGTTTGGAGTGCAGCAGCTCAACCAAAACACAGATTCATTTCTTGGCTTGCAGTTCAAAAGAAGCTTCTCACTAAAGACAGACTCTTGGGAATGAATGTTCAGATAGAGGAGCGGAGTTGCTGCTTATGTGAGGACAATGCTCCAGAAACACACCAACACTTGTTTGCAGATTGTAGATGGGTAAGTGGAGTGAGGGATGCAATGAGTCAATGGACGGGGCACCAAATCCAGAAGAAGGATGTGATGCAAACACTTCTGTGGATAAAGCAAAGGAAATGGAAGTAGTTCAAAAAAGAAATAATGGCCGCAATTTGGAATGCAGTATCTTATCACACCTGGAGAGCAAGAAATTGGAGGATATATAGAGGAATACATGTGAATATCAATGCTGTAATTACTCAGATTAAACAGGAATGCTTAGAAAGAATAGCAATGTTACAGGGCTCTAAACGAGCACTTAGATGTAGCAATTTCATCCAGCAACTATGTAACTAGAATGTTATGTGGGAGGCCTAAGTTCAGGTGAAGATACTTGATCTTATGGTGCTCTGTAGGTGTAATTGGTTTTTGAGAGTAAATGGTAACATTCACAGTTTACCTAAAAAAAAATTTTGAATCTTTATCAGCAATCTCTAGTTGTAACTGCACAATTTTTTCATTCAAATCATTTTCATGATTTTCGATCTCTTGGTTTAATTTCCAAAGTTCTGTTGAATCAGGCGTCTTGAATTTTTTTGATGAGGAATCTGAGAAATTACCTTCAATACTCTTTCCTTTATCATTATCTTCTACCTTCTTTCTTTTAACGTCCCCCCTTTCCTTTCTTTCACCAACATTAAGCCTTTTGTATGAGCTTGAGTGTGACATAATAGGTTGTTTGCCTTTGGCATTCAAAAATCGGTTGATACCCGATTCAACATTTGGTTCACCAAATAGGATTGGTTGACCTCCAATAGGAAAAATCATAACTGCAATTGCCATTCCGCATAAGACGGAAAGTTGCTCTGCTCTTTTACATAAAGCGTTTTGTATTTTTGAGATTGTACGCTCCTCAACATGTTTGTCTTTGATAAACGTCATCTCAATAATCTTTTCCTTTTCAGAACTATTTCTTACATGTTATAACAGGTTGAGAAGATGGAAAGATACAATTTCTTTCCCAAAAAGTGTCTGCTACTTGATTTAGAATGAATACTTACTTAAGCAGAACTTGCAAGTTTATACAAACTTTCTTCAATCAACAACTCAGCTCTCTTTTCTTTATATACCGGTACCAAGTTTTTGTAATTACAAAACTTCCCTCCTAATATGAGAAGATTAATTTACCTCCCCATTTTAATGAAATTACTTAAATTCTTATAGTTTTTTTTTTTTTAATTTAATGTAGATATTTCAGTTGTGCCATTTTTCAAATCATCACTGTCTTGGCCTTCTCTCTCTCAGCCCTAGTCCACCGAAGATCGTATTGATGCTCCACTCATTCTTCTGATCCTCAGTGACGGACCGGTTTCCTCCTTCTGCAAGTAGATCTTTGAGGTGTTCTTCCTTCATCATGTGAGCGATCTCGAGCATGAGCCCTTTGCAGTTGACTGTATCATAGCTGTTACTCCGGCGAAATTCACAGTTGGCCTATGAACTCTCCCCGAAAGTATTCTTGATAGGTGGGTGGCCAGTGTACTGGCAAACCTAGTCAGCCGAAGAGATTCATGACGAGCTCTATTGCACTTATCCGTAACTCAAAATTTGAAGTTGTTTGACTCGGAGCCTTTCTCGTGAGGGGCCGCTCCGCTTTTCAGAGGTTCTTGGGGGATCCGTCTGATACTGTGTTATTCCCTTTGTCCTTGTTTTGCCAACATCTGCCTCTAGAGTGGGGTTGCGCACTCGACTCCTTCATGTGTTATCATCGGACACAGGGGGTTCATCGAGCTCGATACAAAGCTTATCATTATACTGTTGGTACAATGCATTCCAGGTTGTCACCGAGTGTTCTGTGACGCTCATTGCAGCTCTCGAGCTGCCAATGAACCTCGGGGGTTTAGGCTCTTGCCGAAGGCAACAATAGCAATGTTGTCAGGCACTGGAGCGAATTCCATACATTCCCTGTATCAAGTCAAACAAGCGGACTCAAGCATCTCAAGGGGGTCGTTCCAATTTTTCTCTAGGCATGCATCAAATTAAAACCAAGGACACCACAAATAGCACATGCAATCAAGTCCAAGTCCCCCGGTATCAACCAAATCAAAGACACCTAGCATTCTACCTATTTCCTTAGCCTAGGGTCATCTAAAACTAACTATCCTAATCCTAAAAATGGAAAACTACCCGGTTCAAAGGTCACCCCGTGGAAAAGAACCGCGGCCATAAGAAAAACCACGGGGCGGATGACATGTACCACTAACTAAAACTAAAAAGAAAATCTTTTTGGAATTTTTCATTGGTTTTCTAATTTTTTTTTTCATATATCAAAGCAAGAAACAAATCAAAATAAAGTCAATTGACAAAAATAAAAAGTCCTAAGGTACATGCATCCTAAACCTCAAAATAAAACTAGATAAAAGGGCAGTACCCCACCCCACACTTAAACTAAGCAATGTCCCAGTGCGACAAAGAAGTAAGTGCAAAAGTAAGAGTACAAGAAAACTGCCCTGAAAGCTGCCACAACTAGGCCTCCTCCTCATGATCCGGCTCATACTCACTGTCCGGATCGTTGGCCACAACATCCGAATCAGTGTTCTCATCTTCCTTCGGATCCAGCGTTCCAGCCTCAACCTCGCCCAGAAAGATCTTCGAGGTCTCCGTCAGTGGGACCTTCCGGTCAATAGCAGCTATATCAACGCCCGACTGACGGGCCATAGCCTCCATCATCAAGTACTGACGCGCGGCCAAGTTGGCATTTGTCTCTCGCCAATCCTCCGCCGTCAGCTTCACCGGTGCTGTGGTGATCACCCCCTTGACCGAAGAAATGTCAAAGGGCCTCCCGAAGTCAAGGACAATACGATCCCCAACCTCATCCGCGGGGACCCCCGCCTTCTCTAAATACCGGGTCAAGAGGTTCCCAAAATATAACCGACTACAATGTTTTTCTTGCCTTTCCGCTTTCATCACTTTCAACATGTAGTACCCAATGTTCACCGGCCTCCCGGTCATGAAGAAATACACCATGCACGCCCGAGTCTTAGTAACCTCGGAATAATGAGAACATGGAAGAATCCGTGCATTTATAAACCGCATCCAAACACGTGCCGGCTTGATAAAGTGGGAGAAATGCATAAACTTATGTCGCCCAGCTGCTCCTCGTCCCCACTTATGTGTGGACCCCTCACCACACAAAGTCTCCCGCAAGGCCGTGTAATCCGGTGTTTTGATGTAATTCCTCAACTCCTCATGATCGGGGTCATCTACCCCCAAGAAGGCATTCAAGGCCGGGGGATCTAGCTTCACCTTCACTCCCCTAACTGTCACCATATCATCATCTCTCCACGCCTCATCGGGCTCCCAGTTAGCATAAAGTTCTTGGACCATGTCCAAGTTGGCGGGCCCCGGACTCTCAAACACTGAGTCCCACTTGAGGGCCATGATCTGCTCGGCCACCTCTTTAAACTTTTGCATCACCGGCTTTTTATCAATGGCTTGCTCGGGTATGTACCCCGCAAGCCTCACATTTTTGTACCAAGTTTGGCACTCCCCCTTCTTCACACTAGAGAGGCCATACCGTGTTTTGCCACCGGGACGCGGTATCGGCACCGCGTCCTTTGGAATTTTTGCCTTGGCCTTGGGCTTGGCCGGTGCCTTGCCCTTTTGAGACGTGGACGAAGGCCCGGCTTGAGTTGATGCTCTCCTCGGACCCTCAGTGGATGAGGAACTAGCCTTATGCTTTGTAGCAACCATGGTACCTATACAACACAAAAATCAATGTAAGATATCAAGCTAAGTACCAAAAATACAATTCAAGCTCAAGGGACCACCCCACACTTATCACACACTCAATGTGTCAATCACTCAATTCACTAGCACGGGCTACCCCACACTTGAACAAAACTAGCTTTGAGCAAAATATGCTACGTTTTGAATTTTTTAATTCAAGCTAGTGTGGGTGCCTCATGATCCATTCTAGTGTGTATGCAACATCTAGTGTTCATAGGAAGCCTAAGGAATGCATTGCTACTCAAGAATTCACAATGTCATTGATATTTAATCTTTGAGGCTTTTTCACAAACACCTAATGTGCATAACTTGGAACTAGCAATTTCAATGGAATTTGTAATGTATCAACCCTCCCAAATTGTTAGGAGATCTCTTTATGCAAGTCACAAGTCCTACACTAAGCATTCTAGACAATTTAGCACAACAAGATTGAATATTTATGAACAAGCTTGCAACTAGTTAAGAGTATCACCCATGAGCAATGATGAATATAACTTACATGTTATGGAGAAGGAAGAGTAGTAATGTACTTACTTGATGATGTTAGGAGTGATTGCACAATAGTTGGGATGATTCCAATTGTTAGAGGTGAATTAGTGTGTGTGTAGAGAGTGTTTGTGGTGAAAGTAAGGAAGAAAAAGGGAAAGAATTCGGGGTTAAAGGGGTTGGGATTAAAAGAATTTCGGGTCAAACCCGTTGACCCGTTTACCCCACGAAATTTTTGCCTTGCGCGTTACTCTCCGCGCCGCGAGACAATCGCGTGCCTTGTTCTTGAGTTTCTGCCAAGCCTCACGCGTTCCTCTCCGCGACGCACGCTTATAGCGTGCACAAAAATTCAGCCACTGCCTAGCTTGGCGCGGTGGGAGGCGCGGGGCGCTCCCAACCGCGCCTAGCTTCTTTGTTTTACTTATTTTCGCGCTTTGGGAGACGCGGGGCACTCCCGAACGCGCCCACGAGCGTTTTTTCGCACCGAATTTCGACTCCAAGTACAAACCAAGCGTGGGACATGTCTCGAGATGTCCCATCCCCCTCAATGCATCCATTTCACCGTATTTAGCTCACCCGATTCCTGCAAAAACGACACACAAAAACAACAAAAACGTGACACTATAAAAAACAAAAGAAAACTAAACTATTTCAAGTACAAACTCGGGTTGCCTCCCGAGAAGCGCCTTATTTAACGTCGCGGCACGACGGGTACAAATCAAGGGTCCCTCAAAGTGATTGAAGTGCGGTGATTCACCGCACCTCCCCAATAATGTTTCACCCTTTGACCATTAACCAAAAATGTGTTTTCAGAACCCGGGGCTCTCAATGCAACCGCTCCATGTGCGGTAACACGAACAACTTCAAAAGGCCCCGACCATCTCGACTTCAACTTGCCCGGAAACAATTTCAACCTCGAGTTGAACAACAAGACACGCTGTCCGGGCTCAAAAGAGCGATGCTCAATGTGCTTATCATGCCACTTCTTTGTCCGTTCCTTATATAATTTCGCATTCTCATACGCATGGAAACGGAACTCTTCAAGTTCATGCAACTGGAGCATCCTCTTCTCACCCGCTAAAGCCATATCAAAGTTGAGCTTTTGAATAGCCCAATACGCCTTATGCTCTAATTCAACCGGCAAGTGACAAGCCTTCCCATAAACAAGCCTATATGGAGATGTTCCAATAGGCGTTTTGAAAGCAGTTCGGTAGGCCCAGAGAGCATCATCTAACTTCATAGCCCAATCCTTCCTCGAGGCATTCACGGTCTTCTCAAGGATTTGCTTGATCTCTCTGTTAGACACTTCCACTTGGCCACTAGTTTGGGGATGATAAGCAGTAGCCACCTTGTGGCGAACCCCATACTTAGCCAATAATTTATTGAACAACCGGTTACAAAAATGCGTACCTTCATCACTAATAATAGCCCGCGGTGTCCCAAAACGAGTGAAAATATTCTTCTTCACGAACTTCACCACCACACTCGCATCATTTGTAGGAAGTGCAATGGCCTCCACCCATTTAGATACATAATCAACTGCCACAAGGATGTATTTATTGCCCATAGATGGTGGGAATGGACCCATAAAATCGATACCCCAACAATCAAACAGCTCAATCTCCAAAATGTTGTTCAAAGGCATCTCGTGACGCCTAGTAATGGTACCCGTTCTTTGGCAACGATCACATTGCTTCACTAAGGCATGAGCATCTTTAAATAGAGTAGGCCAAAAGAAACCAGATTGAAGTACCTTTGCAGCTGTTCGATCTCCACCAAGGTGGCCACCATAAGGCGAGGAATGGCAGCTTTGTAGAATCGGCTCTACTTCTTCCCTTGGAACACATCTCCTAGCTAGTTGATCAACACCTATCTTGTACAAATAGGGCTCATCCCACACATAAAACCTGCTCTCATGAAGGAGTTTACGCTTCTGCTCGGCAGTTGCCCCAGGGGGGTACACATTACTCACAAGAAAATTTACCATGTCAGCATACCATGGCACCTCAGCTACATCAAGAGCAAAAAGTTGCTCATCAGGAAATACCTCTTTAATCTCAGGCCCCTCATCGACATGATCTCTATTCTCCAGCCTTGACAAATGATCAGCTACTTGATTCTCAGTCCCCTTGCGATCTTTAATTTCAACATCAAACTCTTGCAATAGGAGAACCCATCGAATAAGTCTCGGCTTGGAGTCTTTCTTTTCAAACAAATACCGGATTGTGGCATGATCAGTGTAGACAACAACATGAGTGCCAACCAAATAAGATCTGAATTTATCAAACGCATAAACCACGGCTAGCAACTCCTTCTCAGTGGTAGTATAATTGGACTGGGCTGCATCAAGCGTCTTGCTTGCATAATAGATGGAGTGAAAAATTCTTCCAATTCTTTGGCCTAGAACAGCCCCAATAGCATTATCACTCGCATCACACATCAATTCAAAAGGCAAAGACCAGTCAGGAGCAATGATGATTGGTGCGGTCACCAACCTTTTCTTCAACTCTTCAAACGCCTTAATACAAGCATCATCAAACACAAATTTCACATCCTTCTCCAACAATTTGCACAAGGGAGTGGAAATTTTGGAGAAGTCCTTTATGAACCGTCTATAGAACCCTGCATGTCCCAAGAAACTACGCACCCCCTTAACAGAGATAGGTGGTGGTAATTTCTCAATAGCCTCTATCTTCGCCTTGTCAACTTCAATCCCTTGCTTTGACACCTTGTGCCCAAGTACTATGCCTTCTTGAACCATAAAGTGACATTTTTCCCAATTCAGCACCAGATTTGTTTCTTCACAACGGCTCAGCACAGCATCAAGATTCTTCAAGCATTCATCAAAAGAGTCACCAACCACTGAGAAATCATCCATAAACACTTCCACAAATTTTTCCACCATGTCAGTGAAAATAGCCATCATGCACCGCTGAAAAGTTCCTGGGGCATTACACAACCCAAATGGCATCCTCCTAAATGCATAGGTGCCATAAGGACAAGTAAAAGTGGTCTTCTCTTGGTCTTCAGGGGCTATCACAATTTGATTGTAGCCCGAATAACCATCCAAGAAACAATAATACTCATGGCCTGCTAGTCTATCCAACATCTGATCAATAAAAGGGAGTGGGAAGTGATCTTTCCTGGTGGCCTTGTTCAGCTTCCTATAATCAATGCAAATTCGCCACCCTGTAACAGTTCTTGTAGGAATCAACTCATTGTTCTCATTCTTCACCACTGTCATGCCCCCTTTCTTAGGAACACATTGCACTGGACTCACCCACTTGCTGTCAGAGATGGGAAAAATTATACCAGCATCTAGCCACTTGATAACTTCTTTCTTCACCACCTCCTTCATGATTGGATTTAGCCTCCTCTGCTGCTCTATGGATGGCTTATGATCTTCTTCCAAGAGAATTTTATGCATGCAGAAAGAAGGACTAATCCCTCTAATATCAGCAATAGTCCAGCCAATAGCTCTCTTGTGCTCTCGCAATACCCGCAACACCTTCTCAACCTGCACATCAGACAACAAAGAAGAAAGGATCACGGGCAAAGTATTACCTTCACCCAAATAAGCATAACGTAAATGTGCTGGTAAAGGTTTGAGCTCAAGATTAGGAGCTTTCTCAATAGACGGTTTAGGAGGAGCTAAGGTCAACGGTCTATCAAGCTCCTCAAATTTCTTCCACCCTGGGATGAATCTACTCTGCATATTAAGAACCTCCACAAATTCTTCAGTATCTTCATCCTTCAGGATATCATCATCATCACATAAGAGTGCCCTTTCCAAAGAATCAACGTTAGAAGCCAGGAATGACCTCTCATCAGCAGTCAACTCATCATCTATTACCTTTACCATGGACAACTCTTCATAATGAGAAGGAAGCTGGGTAGCTCTGAACACATTAAACACAGCTTCTTCCCCATTTACCTTCATGATCATCTTGCCAGCTCTGACTCTAATAACAGCATCAGCAGTAGCCAAAAATCCTCTTCCCAAGATGAGAGGAACCTCAGGATCAGCTTCATAATCAAGAATAATAAAATCAACGGGTAATATGAACTGACCCACTTGTACAAGCACATCCTCAATAATCCCCTCAGGGCATGTCAAAGATCTGTCAGCAAGCTGCAAGGTCACAGTGGTGGGTCGTGGCTCACCCAGGCCTAGCTTCCTAAAAACTGAAGAAGGCATCAAATTCACACTAGCACCCAAATCACATAAAGCACGACCAACCTCATGTTCCCCAATTTTCAAAGGGATGGTAAAACTGCCCGGGTCCTTCAATTTCTGCGGAAGCTTGCTTCTAACTCTGGAACTGCACTCCTCAGTAAGTGCAACTGTCTCAAACTCAGTCAATCTTCTCTTGTTAGCAACAATATCCTTGATGTATTTAGCATATTTGGGAACATCCCGCAAAAGCTCCACCAAAGGAATATTTACCTGAATTTGACTCAATATCTCCAAAAATTTCTTGCATGCTGCATCAACTTTTTGCTTCTGAAGTCTCTGCGGGAAAGGTGGTGGTGGTCTCACAGTAGCAGACTCGGGCTGCTTTTCAATTACCTTTTCTGCTTCTTTTTCCACCTCCCTATCAACATTTGGCTCTAACTCACCAACAGGCTTCTTTGGCTTTGGGGGAACTTCCTCCAATGCTCTTCCATTCCTCAAAGTCACTGCTTGCACGAATTCTCTCGGATTCTTCTCTGTATCACTCGGTAAAGCACCCCGAGGTCTATTATTTTGTGCTCCAGCAAGCTGCCCCAATTGTCTTTCAAGATCTTTCTGTGCATTGCTCAAATCTTTTATTGTTTGTGCCTGAGATGCTGACTCATCAATTAGCTTTTGCTGCCCTGCAAGAATTTTCTTAAGCATATCCTCCATAGTATTAGACTGCTGTGGTTGAGCCTGAGACTGTGATCCTTGCTGTGGTGCATTGTTCTGATTAAATTGGGCTCTCTCATTACCCTGAAACTGCTCACGGGTATCCCTCCAAGAAAAATTTGGGTGATTACGCCAACCCGTGTTATAATTATTACCATACTGATTTCGGTTTTGGCCCTGTGATCTGTTCTGATTACCCACATAATACACTGATTCTGGATTAGAGGGACAAACCTCAGTGCTATGATCCTCACCACATACCTCACAAAAGGCCTGAACTTGCTGCACTGGAGCTGGTTGTGGCTTTGCTTGGAGAGCCAGCTTGCTGATTTGATTGGAAAGTGCATCCATCTTTGCTCGCAACTCTGTGATTCCATCTAGTTGAAGTAACCCAGCAGCTTTCTGTGTAGCTGCTCTGCTAGCCCCCTCACTAAATATATTAGCTCTGCCATCACCCTGCCAATCAGGATTGCTCTGTGAAAACTTATCAAGCAAGTCATAGATCTGTTCAAAATTTAAGGCCAACACTTGGCCTCCAGCAGCGGCATCAACCACAATCTTCGTCTGTTGGTTCAATCCCTCAACAAAAGTGTGAGCAATAACTTCATTAGTTTGATTGTGGTGAGGACAATCTCTCAATAACGCCTTAAACCTCTCCCAGGCTGCATATAATGATTCGCCTTCAAACTGCCTGAAGGATAAAATTGCACTTCTCAACCTGGCCGTCTTAGCCGACGGATAAAACTTAGCCAAGAATTTCGTAGCTAAATCCTCCCAAGTAGTGATAGACCCAGACTTTTCAGCCTTTAACCACTTCCTTGCTGCCCCAAGTAGTGAAAATGGGAACAAAGTCATCCGCACATAATCAGTAGGCACACCTGTCGGTGTATAAGTATCACTGATCTCCAGAAAGTTCTGCAAGTGTTGCTGCGGATCTTCATGCAGGAGTCCACTATATTGCCCCGTCACATGCAGCAACTGAATCATGCCGGGCTTGATCTCAAAGTTCCCAGTAATAGCAGGCTTCACAATACTTGACTCTACTCCTTTCAGACTAGGAAGAGCCACATCTCGCACTGCTACTGTTTGTTCTTCAGCCATTTCAACAGGAAGAGATGCAAGTACGATTGCTAATGCTTCTCGATCTCTCGCTTCTTTCCTTGTCTTCCTCAAGGTTCTTTCAGGCTCGGGATCAAAAGGTGCGAGTGATTCGTCCTTTTTGTTCCTCTGCATTCAAAACCTATTGCCTGAAACAGCACAAGAAACTCAACAAAAAAAAATTAAACCTGAATAGCAATTAAGTAATTGTTCAAAAGTAATTAGTCCGTAATTAGTCCCCGGCAACGGCGCCAAAAACTTGTTGCTCCCAAACGCACACGCAAGTATACGCGGTCGCCAAGTAATAAAGTGACTAAGTCGAGTGTCGATCCCACGAGGACTATGCAGACCAATACTTCGTAAACAATTTCTATCAGACTATCCAGGGGTCTTGTTCTTAATTGGAGAGAGTTTATGTAACCAAAAAGCAGTAATTAAAATGCTAGAAGTGTAGTCAAACAATGGTGCAAACTTTGGGTGTTATCAATATTAAGAGGACGGTCCAGGGTTAGAATTACGAACAATCCAGTTGATGCATTCAATTGATTTCACTTCTTAAATCCCGGGTTACTAACTGACAGGTTAATTGTAATTATGAAAACCTTTCAGTTCTTCACAATCTATGCAAGCTACTTTAATCCCTGTATGTCTACGGGTTAAATCACATGCACGCATTAACGATCCTGTAATTAGTTAAACTAGGCAAGCAAGTATATGTCTATCCTACCCGCGAATTGGTTCCCCGATGCCCGGGTTCACAAACTAGTTCTATTCTTCCTTATTACGTAGTTAGATTCTCTCTTTCGAGTTCAACCCAAAAACCATAGATGATGTATAACTATCGAGCTCTAACAATTATACAAGTTAAATCAAGGAAGAATAAGTAACCCGTTATGGGATTCAATCAATGGAAATCAATCTTCAACAATCAACTTTCATGTAAATTCTAACCCCAGAACGATAGGAAATTAGCCACACATATTCATAATCATAAGGCAAAGATTTGGTGTAATAATGAAATAAATGATGTAATAGATGAAAGAATTGGGAATAACCCTTGTTCAATGAAGTGTGTAGCTCTCAATATTGCCCAAAGTCAAGAACTCCCCTCAAAAACTAAGTAATAAACTATTTATATTGTTTCCAAACCCTTATACATAAGTTAATCCCAAAACTAGAAGGAATAGGAAGTAAATTCGCGCATAAGGGGCGCTATAGCGGGCGCCCCGCGCCCCAAAAAGCGTGCACAAGAACAGAGGACGCCACCAGGCCTCGTGCCATAGGCCTGCGTCGCAAGCCAAACGCGCCAAGCACTGCGCGCGATGGCCTGCGCGGCGCGGGCTCTATGGCGCCAGGCTATTTTGCTCTTTTTCCGCTCCAAAACTCGGCTTGTGTCGTGCCTTTGTGTGCTCGATCCAATTTTCAATCATCATCCAATCAATTCATGCTCAATCAAGCTTCGAAACGCTCCGAATGTATCGCGTAACAACCTACACACGAACAACACAACATCAGCGTAAAACCATACTCACAAGCCACCAAACAAGTGCAAAACAAGCTCAAATGTGCGGAAATATTAAGGAAAAGTAGGCATAAAATGCCGAACATCAGGGGTTTAGGCTCTTGCCGAAGGCAACAATAGCAATGTTGTCAGGCACTGGAGCGAATTCCATACATTCCCTGTAAAACCTCTCCAGATAGTCCTTTACCACATCCCCGTCGCGCTGGCGGATCTCGAAGATATCTTCCATTCGCTTCTCTTGTTTCCGGGTACCGGAGTGCGACTTTTTGAAGAGATCATGCATCTGAGTGAATAATTCAATAAACCCCACAGGTAGCTGAGTATATGACGCAAGGGCCCCCTTAGCCAGGGTTGAACCTAACCTTTTTACTAGGGCGGACTTATGACTTACGGATGATTTTACTTATTAGTACTTGGCTACTAAGCAGTTTTTGATACTTACCTAATGTGTAAATAAGCAAAAAAGTGATGCCTGTTTGACCAATTTATATTCTTACCCAAACACTCTCTTAATGGTAAAATGTACTAGAAGGGTCAAAAACAAAAACAAAAAAATTAACCACCAATGTAACAGATATGGTGGATGGATGAGATATCTCTCACCCCTTAAATTGAGGTCTCGAAAATGAAAAATTTGGTAGAGAGTACTTTTCCTCTAGTTGGCATAATATGCGCCACAAATACAAATTAGTTACTGGGCCGGTGAGTATCATATGAAATAAATATAAATGCGAAATATATATATATATAAAAGACCATGACAAGAAAGTTAACGCCACGAAAAAGCCATGCGGCCTGAATTTTCTACGTTGTTTACCTACCAATAGAAAATTTTGCTTCTTTTAATCCAGTTCTCTGTCCTGGTTCCTGTTTAGCTAAAGACTTTGTCAAATTATTTGGAAAATATTCACCAAATTATAAGTTATAACAAAATCAGTCCTCAGTCCTGGTTCGTTCTCTTTTTATTTTTGTTTTTCAAGTAAATTGAGTAAACGTTAACGTTAATTTGAAATGTTCAAATTAAAGGATGATCAAGTACTTCTACATGCATGCTAATTAGCTCTAAAAATTTTGTGCTTTTCTTAATAAATAAATTGAACTTTAATAATTTTGATTTTCAGTCTATTCTATGATTAGGAGTATTTCTTTGATCAAGATTAGCAATATAAAAGGTTATAATGGATTAAGAGAAGAAAGCTGCTATCACCGGTGCTTGAATAACCTCCTTTTTTTTTTTTTTTTTTTTTTTTTTTTTTAATATAGAAGGCTAAGTCAATTCTAAACTTACTCTTTTGGCTTCGGAGGAAAATAAATTTGCAGTTCAAGACGTTGGTATAGTAAATTATTCTAATTGACTAATCAATCTTCCACTTTCTTTTGCTTTTAGCTGTTTAGAGAAAATCCCTGCCGTAAATGCTGACCTTCCCCAAAATAATTATTGAAATGTTTAGGTAATGCACTTGCTACTTTTTGTTATCTATGTACTTAGTAAAAGTTGGTAAATTCTTCCTTCATTTTCTATATTATTTCTTGACACTGAAGAAAGATAAAGTAACATTTTTTATTGGGTAAATGTAACATCGATTCGTTAGATATAACGCGGAGGAAATCAGATTTAACTATGCAGTCGCTTAGAATTTGAAGCTTCTAATGTGAATGGACAAGTAAATGATAGATTCTGTGTAAGCCCAAGGTTGGTATGCCAGAATAATCAAAAGCTAAAAGATTCTTGAAACTTTATCTATCTTATGCTACAAGGAAGATCAGTTAATCCTTATGGAGGAAAAAGATGCATAAGTTCAATGGAAATTTCCATCTACTCTGAAGAGACATTAGTCACAGGTTAAGCATAATTGTGTTGTGCTCCTAAAAGTTGCATGTTTTTATCTAGGAACGATACTACTATTGTCTATTGCCCATTCATTTTATTTATGCACTCCTGTTTAACATGTAATCTTTAACGTTTAAGGATAGTTGGAAGTTTCAAAGTTCATTAAACTACGTACTATAAAATACTAATATTATTTTTGTATAATAGACTTAAAATAGATAGTGTTACATAAGATATAACTTAAGTTAAAATAGCCAAACTCATGCCTTAATGAGATAGGATACCCCTTGGGAGGGGAAGAGACGTGGATCAAAGATTTATTTTATATCTTGCCACTGTAAATTAACTCTTACATATTTTAATTTACAATAAAGTTGTGCTGTGTAACTGTTGGACACAGATTTGAGCCATGAACCGTCACTAATACTTGCATTATATTAGGCTGTGTACACTATATCTCTTGGGATGCAATATAAATTCGGGATACTTTGTACCTTCACCTAATTGTTTTTTTTTATTCCACTTACTATGAGTAATTTCCTTTAGTTACCTTTACGGTGACTTAATTATACTGTAATATTTTTTAGAATGTTTTGAAATTATCTTCTATCTTTTCTTTGTCTTCTCTTAGATCAAGGATTCTTCGACACTTTTAACTAGAAATAATCTTTTAACAAATGCAAAACACAAGTCAATCACTCTACTCTACATGATAACCAATGTCGGGAAAGTCCACTATGTACCTTTATT
Organism: Petunia x hybrida; assembly: GCA_037355625.1. Classification (NCBI taxonomy): domain Eukaryota; kingdom Viridiplantae; phylum Streptophyta; class Magnoliopsida; order Solanales; family Solanaceae; genus Petunia; species Petunia x hybrida. The sequence continues at coordinate 554,564 of JBBBVM010000739.1, read as the reverse complement.
CTCCCGTGTCTTAATTAGTCGTCACCAAATCATAATATTATTGTGTTTGTTGGGTCCCTTCCTTGACAAATTACTACATAGTTAACTCCCAATATGTCAAAGGGTAGTTTCTTGTACTTTCCATACAGTTATAAGTTATACCCGGATCTCGTAGTATTAAATTTGACCATTTAATTATCAAGAAACCAATCAATTTGCAATCACCAACGAGTTCATGGTTTTGCACACTAATAATAGTAAATAATTTTTACGCTATAAAAATAATTAATTTGACCTAAACAACATAAATCTCTATATGAAGTCTGATATAGTTACCTCTGGGAATTGAATTGATTAATAGCTTAAATTTCAAGATAATATAAAACTCTTTACAAAATCCATGTACACACCTTACTAGTACTTGATGATGCTTTAATTATTCAAACGTAATTAAGGAAGCCATGCAAGTTCGTGTTAGGTGACCTGCCGAAAGCAATTACCTTGAGAATACTTTTTTCTCTCAAGTCTACAGAATTTTCCTATAAATACTTGACACTTCTCAACATTCTGTGCACAACACACTTCTTTACTTATATCTTTTATTATCTCTCTAAAGTAAGCTTCTTGTTATGGCTGCTTCTAATATAAAGATTGCTATTGTTTTATTTTTCCTTGTGAGCTTATTACTTGGAAGCTCCTCAGCTCAACTTTCTACTGGTTATTACTCAAAATCATGTCCTAAGCTTGATCAAACTGTGAAATCAGTGGTGCAATCTGCTATCAATAAGGAAACTCGAATGGGTGCTTCTCTTCTTCGCCTATTCTTCCACGATTGCTTTGTCAATGTAATGTACCATCTTCATTTTTTCTTTCATTTTTGATCTTTTGAGTTCAACTTTTAAATACTCACAAACAGTGAAAGTATTTTTACATTATCATATCACTATAAAGATAACTGCAAGTAACGGTCGACAAAAAATGAGCATACTAACCTACAAAATAAGGCATGTTACTTATTATAACATGTTAAAATATATCGCCTTAGTAAAAAATTATTTAAATGGCTAGTTATAAATATATCCTCCTTATTTTCACTTTCATTGAGGTCAGACTATCGGGAAAATATGTAATTCTTCATTGAAAATAGTTTGAGGATTCATTTTATAAATTAAATACAGTGAACTATATATATTACACTAACATAACCACCATAGCTTGACGGACTGCATAAAAATTGCAACTCGTCAACTGGTCACATTTACATACATTTCTTATGTGTTGCACTTGTGAAAATGCTTAAATTCTTTTTTGGTTGTCTAAACCGGTCTATAACTTGATTTGTCACGGTTTAATTTCACTTCAGGGATGCGATGGATCATTGCTCCTAGATGACACATCTAGTTTCACAGGAGAGAAAAGAGCTGCACCAAATGTTAATTCTGCTAGAGGATTTGAAGTCATTGACAACATTAAATCTGCTGTAGAGAAAGTGTGCCCTGGTGTTGTTTCATGTGCTGATGTTTTGGCCATTTCTGCCCGTGACTCTGTTGTCATTGTAAGTCCTAATTATAGTACATTTCAAGTGACCATGAAAAAATTGCATTTTATTTTTATTCTCATATAAGATTTTTTGTGACTTCTGTATATATGCAGCTAGGAGGGCCCAATTGGAATGTAAAATTGGGAAGAAGAGATTCAAGAACAGCAAGCCAAGCTGCTGCAAACAGTAGCATTCCTCCACCTACGTCTAACCTTAATCGACTCATCTCTAGTTTCAGTGCTGTTGGCCTTTCCACCAAGGATATGGTTGCCTTATCCGGTTTGTTCTCTTCTCCATAATAAAATTCTCTCCTTTTTTTAAAATATCGGTGTTATCTGCACCAACTTCACACACTAATTATTTTACGGAATATCTGATATCATCCACCAGCACATGTATCGGATTACTGTCCACTAAAGCTTAAGCAGATAAGCATTGGTAGATCATGAATATATATAGGGGATCCAAAAGATTCTAGATCTAGTATTAATGAATCAGCATCTTATATATAACCAAAAGACTAGGCGCTATGCTATTTGTGCACTAAAAATTTTTGGCGAATGGGATGCAATAAAACCGTCCCGATCCGTCCTTGTTGATGGAAAGAAATCGCTCAATACTTTTGGTATATACTATAACTCCCCTCTTATACCTCGTCCCTAAAAGAAAAAACGAAAGAAAAATAAAATATAGTGATAATCCAAAAAGTTTATTTACTACTGTCCCCTTATGACCCCTTCAAAGAACAGAGGAAACTTATGAATATATAACGGTAACTATATTGTGTTTGACAGGGGCTCACACAATTGGACAAGCAAGATGTACAACTTTTAGGGCACGTATATACAACGAGACCAACAACTTAGACTCATCACTAGCACGAACAAGGCAAAACAACTGTCCAAGAAGTTCAGGTTCAGGGGACAACAACTTAGCACCACTTGATCTTCAAACTCCTACAAACTTTGACAACAGTTATTTCAAGAACCTTGTTAACAAAAAGGGTCTGCTTCATTCTGATCAACAACTCTTTAATGGTGGATCCACTGACTCGATCGTGACATCATATAGTAACAATCCTAGCAGTTTCAGCTCTGACTTTGTCACTGCTATGATTAAGATGGGTGATAATCGTCCACTTACCGGTTCTAAAGGAGAAATTAGGAAGAATTGCCGTAGGATGAATTAAGTTGATTAGAAATTGTGATTCGAGCCTACGGTCAATCGGTTATCAGTCGACCGCTTTATCGAAACAACAAACTTATGTGCGTGCTTGAGAAGTGCCTTTGAGACTTTTCTTTTTGTTTTTTCACCTTTTTGCTTTACTTTTTAGTTTTCTGGCTTAATATGCAGGATTAATGTGTGTATTCGTATCATTAGTTATTAGAATATTATGAATACTTTTTGTTATACTGATATATATCTTCCCGCAATGTTTTTGCTATTTTAGTGAATGAATTTACCTACGGCATAGACCCCGGACTGTGGTCCTAAAATTTCAATAATAGTGTAGTTAGAATAGTTAGCTAAGGTTTGATATTGGTCGTCGCCACAAAAGATTATTCATCAGATAACAATCTGCCTATTGCTTATTTGTTTTAGCTGAAAACTTAGATTGAATATTTAGCGGGGTTGATATATGGACGTTCACTCACTTTTCACTTACTATAAAAAGGTCACTAAACTATTTTATCCTAGTGGAAAAGTCAACACACTTTATGTAAATAAGTACTAAAAAAAAGTCGCCTAACCACTTATCTAAATATCATAGAGATGACTAGGTGGAAAAAATGGAGACATGGTAATAGTGGGAGCAAAACGACAATTCTACCAAGACCTAATTAATCCTTCAAGAAATCTTCTAATCTTACCAAGCATCTTTAAGTTGCTTGTGTTTTTTAACTCGGTAATCTATTGGGAATTAATTTTACTGGTGGTCACTCAACTATTGCTTCATTATCATAAAATTACTTTTGTTTTTTTTTGTTACCCAAAGTCACTCAATTATTGCTTCATTACCACAAAGTCATTTTTGTTTCTTTTGTTATCTAAAAGTCACTCAACTTTCCTCCGGTCTATACCAATGTCACTCTATCCGGATTTTACTTAAAACTCGCCGGAAAAATGATGTGACATTATTAATTAAAAATATTCTTTCTTAATTATATTAACTCAATTCTTTTACCCATTATATTAATTTTACCCAACCAAAATCCAAACGCTAAGTTAATTCTTTGGCGCACAATTTTGAATATCAAAGAAATTACTTAACCACGCAAGTCAAGCTACTTGATGTAATTCTTAATAACTACACTCGTATTAATTTGCACAACAATTGCAAACGCCTCTCTCCATCCTTTAATTGCCTCTTCTGATTCATTTTTTTATTGCAATGAACGCCCATATTTTTTATGGTTGGAATTATTCAAACCAGCTGATCAACGAGCCTACTGTTCATGACTCTAGTTGAGTGTACTTAAGAAAAGGAAAAAGATACCCAAATATTAAATATCACCATAACTTCCACTGTTAAAGCTAAACTCTTATTACCTACCATTAGTAGCTAACTATTATTATAAAATTCAGCTAATTAATATTCACGGTTGATGTAAAATATTACCTAGTCTCAAGTTAAATTAGTAGTGAAGTTAGTTGGATCTTGTGTTGGGTAAAATTAATGTAATGAGTTAAAAAATTAGGTTAATATAATTAAGAAAATTAATTTTAATTAATAATGCCACGTCATTTTCTCGGCGAGTTAAGTAGAATCCGACTAGAGTGACTTTGGTGTAGACCGAAGAAAATTTGAAAGACTTTTGGGTAACAAAATAAACAAAAGTGACTTTGTGGTAATGAAGCAATAATTGAGTGACTTTTGGGTAACAAAAGAAATAAAAGTGACTTTTGTGGTATGAAACAATAGTTGTGATCACCGATAAAATTAACTCTCTCTATAGGCAGGGAGACCACACAACTACTTCTCCATACAACTACTGAAGTTGTAAATGTGTATTTTTTAACTTCAACTTCTACTTAGAAGCTTTTTAAATTCTTGTAAAGTTTTAGGTTAAACTTCAGCTCCATTTATGACGTTCATGAAGCAACGGAGTGATTGAAAAAAAAATCAAGATCTTTAGACAAAACCAGCCGGGTTCATTGTTTATATTGTCTAGCTGTGATATGTAAATTATACAATGATTACACACAATTATTTAAATTAATTTCTCAAAAAAATTTGATGCCCTAGCTAGTAAAACACTACACTCAATGAACTTTAGGTCAAACTCAACTCCAAGTCCAATCTCGTCATACTGACCAACCAATGTGTTTTATGCTTTGAAGTTATCACTAGCGGCACGAAGTTAAATTTTTAACAACCTCTCCTGAAAAAGTTAAAATTTTAGCCCTTATGGTGATCGGCTAGGGCCACGAGTCCACAAGAATACGCTCTACACTAAATTATGGTGGTTTGCAGAATGTATGATCTGTGTTCTGGCAATTCGCCAGAATGGGCATTCCTTCTCTAACGTGTGGTGGCTAAAAGTTAGTTTTCTTAAGGGGGGATAAAAGTGAATAATACTGCTGGAGTGTCCTATTTCTGTAAGTCTAATGCTACCTTTTTTACATAAATATACAAATTTTCACCCTTAATTACAAAAAAATAGTAATATTTTTCTAATTACAAAGCATAGTAATATTATTTTAGCACATTATCATTTCTTACAATTACACTTTCACCCACTTTCCCACAAACCCTAAAACACTTTCTTCACTTTCCCAACCAAAGCAGCCGTCACCCCCATTGTTTCTCTCAAATTCAAACACACAAATCCACCACCCGCCATCACAGTGCTAATTCCATCGAAAACCTAATCAGAGATACAACACCCCCACCCACGCCGCCATCACCCCCACCATCCCAAAACCCCAGTTCTGTTAATGCAACCCTTCAATCCTCTTAACCCATCTCCGGCCCGTTCGCCGAAAAATCTAACCAAGGGCACGCTCCGTCGGATCTTCTCTTTCGTACATGCGCTGGTATGGGCCTTCCCCGTCGGATCTTAGCGAAAAGGCATAGATCTGGTTTTCCCCTTCTTTTCTCCTTATTTTCTGTTTCTTTCTCGTCGTGTGAGCATGGAGTCACCTGCGTTTCTGTTACTTCCGGTGGCTATAGTTATTCTCGATCTGCGATGGAATGAAGGAATGAGATGGGTAACGATGGAACCTCCGGCTAAACGGCGGTGTAGCTTCAATAGTGACGGTGATGCTTCAAGGATTCTTGTTTTTGGAATGGATTAAGATGAATGCAATGCTGATATTTATATTGGGAGCACAAGGCATCTTTGCTGGTTTCATTTGTATAGTGACACAATGATACAGTCTGAAACTATTTTTGTTTCTTTAGATTTGTTTCATTTTTGTTCCGTTTCTGTTTCTTCAGAATTGTTCAGATTTCGTTTCTGTTTCTGTTTGTACAGATTTGTCATATTAATAAATTTGAACTCTTATTTTCTATTGCTCACGACTGATGGCGTTGAAACAATATGATACAGTTTGAAACATCGTTGAAACATTGAAACAATTGTTGCAACAGTTTGATACATCTGAAACGATGTTGAAGCAGTATGATACTGTTTGAAACGACATTGAAACAATCTGAAATAACTGTTGAAACGGTCTGATACAGTCTAAAACGGGAGTTGATACAGTGTAAAATAGTATGATACAGTCTAAAACGAAGTTGATACAGTCTGAAACGAGACTTGATACAGTTTAAAACAGTCTGATACAGTCTGAAACAACATTGAAACACTATGATACGGTCTGAAACAGTCTGATACGGTCTGAAACGGGAGTTGATACAGTTTAAAATAGGCTGATACAATCTGAAACGAGAGTTGATACAGTTTAAAACAGTTAGATACAATGCTGAAATGAACCGAAACGGTGCAGAAACAGTTTGATACGGTGCGAAAATAGTTAGATACAGTGCTGAAATAGTTGATACGGTGCAGAAATAGTGAGATTCAACGAGATACATTAAGGATGGATGAGGAAAAGTGAAATTGGAGAAAATGAGAGGAGTAAAAGTGAAATTGGGGAAATGGTGGGAGGAAAAGTAAAATAGGGGAAATGGGAGGAGCAAAAGTGATAGTGGGGGAAATAGAAGGAAAAATGTAAGGGTTTGGTATGTTATGGGAAAATATTGCTATGTTTTGCTATGTTTGTAATTATCTTGTGTTTTCCTCTACATAGGGTAATTTTACTAAAATGTTGCTATATTTGGTAACTCAGCTCCAAAACTTGTACTTTTATGTAAAAAATCCATTCTTTGCCACCGTTGTTTTGTTTCAGACCACTTTTTCTTTGGTTGTGTAAAAGTAGCTATTTTTTGGAATTTCAATTCTTGTGAGTTGAACTTTAGACTTTGTGGGCTGAACTTCATATCCAACTTCAACCAGCAAGGGTAAACTTTTAGACATAGAATGCATAAATTTCAACTCTTGTGGGCTCTAGTTAAATTTCAACTCTTGTGGTAAGTTCCAAAATGTGACTATTTTGGCAGAACAAAAAAAAAAAAAGTGGCCTGAAACAAAATAGGAGTTGCAAAAATAGCCCCTGAACGAAAATTTTACTATTTACTATAGTCTCGTTACATAAAAGGAAGATTTACAAAAGTAGAATGTCCAGGGAGAAACACACACACACACATATTAGTAGAGGACAGTAAATGTAAACCATGAACAATAGGAAATATTATTTTTTCCTAACAGGAAACATTCAGTACTTGAAAAAAGTCCACTTCATATGACATTGCATATTAAGAACAACATACTTAATAAATTTTATTTATATAATTTTATTTAAAGACTTAACCAATTAGATGGTATAGTCGAAGAACTTGCCGCATTCGTTTCAGGTACAAAATTTGGATCTTTATCAGCAATTTCATGTTGTAACTGAGCAATTTTTTCGTTCAAATCATTTGCCAGATTCTCCATCTCTTGATTTAATTTCCAAAGTTCTACCGGATCAGGCATCTTTAATTTTTTTGATGAGAAGCCTGAGAAATTACCTTCAATACTCTTTCCTTTATCGTCATTTTCTTCTACCTTCATTCTTTTGACGTCCCTCCTTTTCTTTCTTTCACTGATACTAAGCCTTTTATTTGAGCTTGAGTGTGATACAATTGGTTGTTTGCGTTTAGCATTCAAAAATCGATTGACAACCGATTCATCATTTGATTCACCAAATAGGATTGGTTGACCTGCAATAGGAAAAATCATAACTGCAACCGCAATTCCACATAAAATGGAAAGTTGCCTTGCTTGTCTACGTAAGGCGTTCTGCATTTTGGAGATTGTTTGCTCCTCAGCATGTTTGTCATTGATGAACATTTTCTCAGGTTTCTTTCCTTTTTCGGAACAGTTTTTTTTCCATGGTTACACTAGGTTGAGAAGATGGAAAGATACAATTTCTTTCCCAAAAAGTGTTTGCAACTTGATTTAGAATGAATATTTACTTAGGCAGAACTTGCAAATTTATCTAAGGATTCTTCAATCAAGGGCTCAGCTCTGACTTATATTTATTTACCGGTACTAAGTTTTTTTTATTACAAAACTTCCCTCCTAATTTAAGAAGATTAATTTACCTCCCTTTTTTAATGTAATTACTTATATATTGTGTTTTCTTAATTTATTGTAGATATCTCAATTGAGCAATTTTTCAAATGAATTTTAACTTGAAAATGTAGAAGTTGTTCAAAATTTATATGTACCAAATTATCCGAATTTAGCATTAGTTGATTTAAATATATAACGACCACCGCCCCAGCCCAGTGGGGTTTCCCTAACCAAAGCCAAGAATTAGCTCTAATTGAAGCTAGTACAAATTCAACCCTAAACAGCAGTGGATACAATTAATTTAAGAATAACCAAGGGAATAGTGTCACTATGGTATCACAGCTTTATTCAGATATTGATAAAAAAATAAAAAAATTCACAAGAAATATAAGTTTGCCTGCCAGAAAGGTAAAATATGTTCTGGTAAGTGGCCTTTGCAATAACATTAAAGAAAAGGGAGATAAATATAAAATTTAAAAGCTAAAGTGGGAATAATTTGTAAGTTGAGAAGTGAGAGAAACTCTACCATCTCTCTACTTTCGAACCCAGCATTTAATTAAGTCTTAAACTTTCCATATTCTAGTCACCTTCATCAATGCAGGGACCAACTGACTTCATCAATGAAACTATTCCTATTCCACCTAAACCACCAGATGATTTCAATCCCCAACACAATCCTGACTCTCCAACACCTAGTTTCAAAGAAAAAGTAATGGCTTTAAGAGAGTTTCAATGATACCATCATGGAGAGTTCAATACATCAAACCTCAGACTCCTTTCCTAGCATGGATCATCAAGACTACATACCTGCTCTAAACGAAGGAATTGATTTTATATCGCTCTCCCAATCTGATAAAGAAAGAATTTACGCTCCATGGAGATTTTCATTGATCGTCAAACTCTTTGGAAAAAAGTTCCCCCACCAATATCTTAGAACAAAGTTGAAAGATTTGTGGCGTCTCTCGGAGGACTTCCCATTGATAGATCTAGGGTACGACTTTTTCATTGCAAAATTTACCTCCGAAGATAATATGCAGAAGGTGCTTGCCAATGGACCATGGTTTATCCAAGGCCACTATCTCACAATCCGAAGGTGGGAACCAAATTTTGTTGCAGGACAAGCGCAACAACTACACACTGCAAGGGTGAGGTTGCCACAACTTCTGACAGAATTTTATGACAAAATAATATTAGGTAAGATTGGCAACACCATCGGAAAACTACTTAAAGTGGATATATGTACTAGTTCGGCTTTGCGTGGTCGTTATGCTAGGCTCTGCATGCAAGTGCCATTAGGTAGACCGGTGAAATCTAGTATCATGATAGGGGATCACAAACAAGAAATTCAATATGAAGGATTAGGAGTGTTATGCCTCACATGTGGTCATTTGGGTCAAAACAAACACACTTGTCCGCAATTTAAACAAGTACAACAGGACACAGGCCATGGACAATCAAAGGACTCGCAGCGCCAACAATCTTCCAGCATATCTTCACTTACACACACTGATGCCATGGATACGCAATGGCAAATAGTCTCCTTTCCAAGGAAACCAAGGAAAGTTACTCAACAATCAGATACCAAAGTTTTACATACGAAACAAGGTGCAGGTATATCTCCAAAATCTCAAACTATTAAGTTTATTCAGTATAATAGATCGACTACTACTACTAAGTCTGATAAGCCTCATCCTAGTCATAATTTTAATACCCCAAGACAGGCTTTGTCCAATACCAATGATAATAAATTTAGTCAGTTGCAAAATCTAGCCACTGATGATTCTCTTATTTCTGATACCACCGTCTATGATGACATGGATTTACAAAACAAATCACACTCACACACCACTGGTCTGAGTACAATGCAAAAAGAGGTACGGGGGTAGGGAAACAACCAGTCCAATCATTGGTTCCGCTAAATGACAAAATAAATAATACTAAACAAAACAAAAGTAACAATTATAAAACTCAAAATTTAGCCACATCACCTTTACATGCAGACACTAAAATGGTGGATATTGCCACCTCAAATGTTTCCAATCCAATACCAAGCCATTTGGCAAAAACAAATGGCAAACTTTGCATGCCATTACCAAAACCTAATGATTATATAAAGGCGATGCCCAATCAGCTCACTCCCATGCAAACTCAAGAACACTCAAAAGATTTTCTCAAAACCCAACAAATCAATTCTACTCATTTATCTACCTCCTCTGTTACTCATGTATCCAGTTTATCGTCAACAAAGGAGGAGAGTCCCTCTAATTCCAGTATTCAGAAGGCAAAAACACCTAAGAATGAACAATCAACAACAAAACAATTTCTTCCCACCACCACCCCCTCTCGTCTTTGCCACAACCCCACTGAACCCAAATCATCAGCCAATGTCATGGTTGGAACAGGGTCTAATGGGCCATGCAATCTCATTTACCATGAACCTGAATGAGCAGGAACTGATTCTCCTTGTCCAGAATCCCATGTTCCTAGCTCAACTAATTACGGAGGGGACGCGAATGGCAATGGAGAACTACATAAACCACATGTGGTTAATGAACGTTTTGAACCCCCTGGCTCCGGGCATAGCACCAGCTCTCTTTCAACAATTGCACAACCAATGGAACTTACCACATCACTTCAACCCCATGATGAATGTCCCAAACCCACAGGACTTACCCTTTTTTCACCCACAGGACCCCAATGCTCTACCCATATTCTTTCCATGGCAGTCTCAACCAGTGAATCCACAACCACCACCACAACAGGCTCATATGCAACCACCAATGAATCAATCACAACCACAACCACAACAAAATGAACCCCCAAATGAACCAACAACCCCAACAGGTGGACATTCAAGTGAACCCACAGCTAAACCAACAACCTCCTTTAAACCAAGTACACGAGGGTCCTCAAGAGATGATGAACGAGGAGGAAGCCCCTCCACCTCTGCCAGAACTAGACGAGGATGAGGCAGAAGTGGTGTAAGGGGAACCAATCCAAAGCCCCAGGGGGTCACTCACGAAAATTTCAAAGTTACAGGTGGCAAAAGTCATGTTATTTCCAGAATTGGAAGACATGAAATGTATAATGCTTTTACCACCAGCTCTGCACAAATCCTCTTTGGACATTCGACCGACGGTGAACAGGGATGCGGGCAAGTACGCAGCAGTGTTGAATCCCACAGTTGCCAGGAATCACCTCTTGGCCAAGGAAACAGGGGTTCATTTGAAGAAACATCAAACAAACCCTATCACCATGAACAGTCAAACTAGCTTCATTTTCTGGAACAGAAGATGAGGCAATAACCCTGATTTTAGGAGGAATTTCAATGAGCTCATTAGGACCCATAATCCTTGTCTACTAGCTCTAGTTGAAACAAAAATGGTCTGCCATGTTGCTATTAGAAACTACTACCACTTTGATCAAATGATTGATATTCCAGCTGTAGGTAGATCAGGAGGAATGGTTGTGCTTTGGAAGAGCTCTTTGCTTTCTTTATATGATATAAGAAAAGAGGATCAATCTATCCATGCAATGATCAAGGTACTTCCTAATCACTCCCCTTGGCTATTTTCTGTAGTTTATGGTAGCCCTAGACTAAGTGAATGTGTCCGCTTATGGGATAATATAGCCAGAATTTATGATATATGTATAAAGGCCCATGGTTTATGGGCGGATTTTAATGATGTTTTAGCCCAAGAGGAGAAATGGGGGGTAGGCCTGTTAACTTGACTAGAATGACTAGATTTGCAAACTGTATAAACTACTGTAATTTACAGGACATGGGTTTCAAAGGTAGTAAATACACATGGTCAAACCATAGGAGGAGGTCTAGAGGTTTGATTTTAGAAAGACTAGATAGGTGCTTTGCTAATGATAGTTGGCTTGAACAATACCCAAATATTTCTATAACTCATTTACCTAAGACTCACTCGGATCACACTCCTCTTCTTGTTACCATGTTAAAGCCTCTTAATGTTAACTTGAATAAGCCTTTTAGGTTAGAAAAGTTTTGGTGTGATGATCCGGAATTTAAGAACCATGTTGATAGAATTTGGACAGTACACCCTCTCCAGGATGCCATTCCCCAATTTAATTCCATTATAAAGGAATGGGCTCATGAAAAGTTTGGTAATATTATTCTTAATAAGAAAAGGCTTTTAGCTAGAATTGGTGGCCTTCAAAACTCTCCACATTATAGATTTGTTTAGACAATATAATAACATTTTAATTATGGAACAGGACTATTGGAAAATGAGATCTCGAATAGACTGGTTAAATGAGGGCGATGCTAACACTAGATTCTATCACATTAATACCATTAATAGAAGGAGAGTTAACAAGGTTTACTTTTTTAAAGATGAAAATAATAACTGGATTGATACTCATGATAAACTTCTGGAGCACACTCTTAATTATTTCCAAAAAAATGTTCACTACACATCATGACTACACTAAAATTAGTAGACTTTTCAGCATCCCCTACAAGTTCTCACACCTTTGATCTATCACCTTTGGATAGACCACTGTCTGATCATGAAATTACCAAGGCGGTATTCTCCTTTAAACCTTACAAGGCTCCGGGCCCCGATGGTCTTCATCCTTTTTTCTACCAAAAATATTGGAACTTAGTAGGTAAAATTGTCCACAGGTTTTGTCATCAGATCTTCACGACTTACACCATCCCAGAATCTATAAACCTCACTTCCCTATGCTTAATCCCTAAATTTAACAATGCAAATGAACTCAAAAATTTCAGGCCTATTGGCCTTTGTAATACGATTTACAAAATTATTTCCAAAATAATTGTTAATCGTATTAAGCCTTTTTTAAACGACCTTATTAGTCCTTACCAATCCAGTTTTCTAAAAGGCCGTCGTACTTCTGATTATTCCATTCTTATTCAAGAGATTATGAGTCATTTTCAGAAGTTAAAAGGTTCTAAAGGCAAAATGATCCTGAAAATAGATTTAGAAAAGGCTTTTGATAGATTGGAGTGGTCTTTTGTCCATAGAACTCTCAAATACTTTAAATTTCCCCCTAACATCTCTAAACTAATCCTATCCTGTCTCTCTAGTAGCAAAATTGCTATTATGGTTAATGATACTTTAACAAATTACTTTTCTCCCACAAGAGGTATTCGACAGGGTGATCCAATGTCTCCTTATATTTTCATCCTGCCTATGGAGCTTCTTTCAAACCTCATTAACCATTATGTAGATTATGCTTTGTGGGACCCGATCCAAATTTGTCCCAAATGGTCCCATGCTTACTCATTTATTTTATGCGGATGACCTTACTATAATGTCACAAGCTAATCTGAAATCTACCAACTCTATAAACCAATGTTTATCTCTATTTTGTCAATACTCGGGCCATAAGGTTAATATAGCTAAAACAAAATTATTATTTTCTCCCAATTGTAGTTCTGATCTACGACAATCTATCACTCAAGTTCTACAATATAATGTCAGTTTCTTCATTTAGTAAATACTTTGGCTTTCCTATTTTAAATCACAAACCAAAGGCTTTTGACTTCCAATTTATAATTGATAACATGAATTCAAGATTAGCATCTTGGAAGTCGAATTTTCTAACCCTTGCTGGTCGTGTCACCCTCACTAATGCTACATTAAATGCTATTCCAAACCATGCCATGCAGTACTTGCAGCTACCCAAAAAAGTCCTCAACTTGATTGATAAAATTCAACGGGACTTTATTTGGGGGAGTACACCTACCCGTCGTAAAATACATTATGTTAGTTGGGACATTATTACTCAGCCTCGAAAGGGTGGGGGCCTAGGGGTTAAAAAGGTTGCACACAAAAACAGTACCACGTTAGCAAACCTTTCTTGGAGACTATTTTTAAACCCTTTGACACCTTGGGCATCTGTAATCCTTAAAAAATAATGTTTCAATAGAAGACCATCACCTCCATCTTTTATTTGGAAAAATATTCAATCAGGCTGGTCTTTGTGTAAAAAAGGGCTTGGTTGGGATATTGGCAGAGGAGATTTGGTTAATTTCTGGTTTGATAAATGGCACCCACACCTTCCTCCCCTACGATCTATCTTACATGGCCCTCTGCTACAGCATGAGCAAACTTTAACTGTTTCCGCTTTAAGAAATCAAAATACATGGGATTTACACGCCATTTCTTATAGTCTACCTCCTTCTATCATGGACTCTCTTACTTCTATCCCATCATCTGCACTGACCCAAGCTAAAGATATACCCTATTGGGCTCTGAATTCAAATGGTCTCTTCTCAACGAGATCTCTATATCCATTTTTATCCTTTGCACCACCTTCTACCCTGGATTTTGACTGGATATGGAAAATTAATACCCTACCTAAGATAAAGTACTTACTATGGCAGATTTTACATAATCGACTTCCTGTAAAATTTTATCTCCATACAATTGGGTTGCCACTAAGGGTGGCCAGCGGTCCGGTCCGGTCCGGTCCGGAACCGGTACCGGAGTCCGGATCCGGGCCAAAAAAATTTCAAAACCGGCTAGGGTCCGGTCTACCGGTCCGGTCCGTGCCGGTTTCAACCATTGGTGCCGGATCGGAACCGGTTCCGGCGGCCGTTAGGCCGGTCGGTACCGGTCCGGTCCGGCCGGATAACGGTTTTTTTTAATTTTTTTTTGTTTTTTTTTAGGCAAATAAAATTAAAATTTGAAAAACTTAACAATTTATTTAAACATCATTTGTGATAATTATGTAAATTATATTTTTTAATGAAACAAAATAATTATGTAAATTATATTTTAAAATTTATTAATGTAAAGTTTATTGAATGAGAAATAAATAATTGAACGACGTCTTCTAGTTTGTTACTTTATTAATGTAAAGTTTATGAAACAAAACAAACGTTTATTGAATGAGAAATAAATAATTGAAATGACAAAACAAACTAGAAATCGAAAAATTACAAAGATACTAAATAAACTAGAAATTCGAAAATACATAATTGAAATAGATATTCCCTTAGCCATCTCCTCAAATTTTCAATCACGCGGAATAAAGCCATTTATTCTATCCCATTCGGTTCTGTGTTTTTTTTTAAGTGTTGCCTAAACTTTCCCGTCCCTCCATTGTTGGGTCCACTGTAAAATTGTCACTCTTTGTTACAGAGGCTACATTTAGCTTTCTGAGTTTCAGTATCTTTCATAATAAGTTCCCACACTATAGAACGACGTCTTCGTTCACTAGGACCGGGAGCAGCGGGAGCTTGATTTTCAGCCATAATAATTGTTTGGATTTTGGAAGAAATTTAGAAAATAGCCTTTGAAAGTAATTTGAGAGATAAATTGATAGAAAGTGCTAAATTGTGTGATATAATGATGAAATATTATAGTATATATAGATAAAAATAGGTTGGGGGTATGGGGGGCATTTAGGGGGAGTGATAGGCAAATATAGCCGTTTTTGACCGTTGGCCAATGGCTATATTTGAAAGAGAGCCGTTTGGCCAATCTGCCGGTCCGGCAGTTCGGCCCAAATAAGTTTTTTTTTTTTTTTTTTCCATTGGGTTTTATTTAAAGTGGTGGAAACTTTGAAAAATATTACAACAAAATATTATTTAGTTTTTACTTGTACATATTAAAGTTTAAACTTAGAATTAAAAAATTTGTAGTATTTTTTATAATTTGAACTTTGAAGTAATGAAATTTTTTAAGTGATGATTCAAATTTCAAACTTTTGAATTAATTTGTTAAGTTCAAAATTCAAGATATTTCCTTACGTTTAGCCGGTATTCTAGTAGGAGGTTCAGGAGGCAAGTCTGACTGAACTGCGGGTGGACTAGCTTGAAATTCAGGTGTTTCTTCTAAATTACCCCCGCTTTGATTCCCATATCGTATTTCTAACATTTCGTGATCAAGTATATTATCAGTGCTAATATTATGATAATGTTGAGAATCATCTATGTGGGTGAACTGACTAGAACTACCAGCAATTTCTTTACCCCTATTTCCCCTACGACCACGTGCCCGCCCCCCACTACTAGTTCCAATTGAACCTCGTTGAGACATAATAATAGCAAATAAAATAAATATATATGACAAAAAAATAATAAAAGAGTAGAAGTAGGAACGACCAACCAAATATAACCGTATAATTGAGGTGAAGTTGAAACTTGAGCCTCCACTTCAATTAATTAGTTGAATACTTGATAATCGAAAAATTGTAAAAATAGCCAAATTGATATTTTCAACCACGTAGCGCCTCCAATTAACCCAATACTTGATATTTATAAACTTCACCAAGTAGCCAAATATAACTTTGATAGAAACTCCAAATAAAACTTGATAAAGTAGCCAAATTATAAATTTTTAACAAATAGCCAAAGTAGAACAATAGCAATATTGTAGAAAATTTGAGAGAATCAGAGAGAATTGGAAGATTTGTGTGAAAAATATGATGAAATAATGGGGTATTTATAGAAAAAAAATAGTTAGGGGTGGTTATGAGGTGGTAGAGGGGTGTATTTGGCCGTTGGACAACGGCTAGGGGGTCAAAAGAGCCGTTTCCCAACGGCTAGAAACGGACAGATTTTTCTTTTTTTATTTTTTTTATTTTTTTGACCGGTCCGGTCCGGCCGGTTCCGAACCGGTCCGGGCCGGTTCCGGTCCAAAATTTTACCGGTCCGTCCGGTTTTTTTTCGTGGCACCGGTTCGGTACCGGACCGGCGGCCGTTAGTGGCAAACGGTCCGGTTTCAAACGGTCCGAGCCGGTTTCCGGCCCGATTGCGGTCCGGTCCGGTCAAAACCGGACCGTTAGCCACCCTTAGTTGCCACTCAACCCTCAATATCACATATGTCAGGAAATGGAGATAATTGAACACATCTTCATCTCATGTCCCATTGCTTCCACTTTCTTGAATACTTTCAACCTCTCTATTGCTCCTACAGATCCTAATAATCATTGGTTGCCCCATCTCTGTAAAACATACACTACTTATAAACTCCCTAATACCTACTTACTGTGGTCTGATTTTTTTCCTTTTGCTATATGGCACCTATGGATAAATCACAACCACAATGTATACCATAATACTCAACTTCCCTTATCTCCAGGTTTAGTTACTATGCGTGCGCATGAATACAAATTCCTTACGACCAAGAACTCTACTAGCCCTACCAATATAACCATTAAAATCTCATGGATACCACATGCTCCAAACTATCTCAAATTGAACATTGATGGTGCTTATAATAACACACAACACTATGGGGGTATAGGTGGTGTGTTTCGTGATAATCAAGGAACTTGGATACTTGGTTTTGCTATGGCATTGTCTGCGCGCTCCCATACGTCTATGGAGTTGTTGGCTCTTCATACAGGTCTTCAAATTGCAGCAAGTAGAAACATCACTCAGTTGGAGATTGATACAGATTCTATAGAAGTACTCCAACTCCTGGATTCTGTTAACCCAACCTATGCTAATATTATTCTTGATTGCAGGTGCGCACTTATGAAGTTGGGGAATCCAGTGGTACGGCATACCTTTCGTGAAGGAAATCTGGTGGCTCATGTTTTGGCAACACATGCTCTCAGCATGCAGCATAGGAACAAACTAGTTTTATTTTCTACACCACTGGAGCACTGTCTTGATGCAGTACATCATGATATGGCTCTATCTGCAACTAATAGGACTATACCTACTAATGCTTGTAATGACTTAGTATCTTTTGGTAATATCTCAGTACTCCAAAACACTGCCATGGAGTTACATGCTACTACTTGTGCTGATACTACTAGTACTACTGCTTCTGAAGCTACTACTAGTACTACTAATGTCATATTACCTTAATTAGTATTAATAAAATATCAATGTTTTCAAAAAAAAAAAAAAAAAAGAAGATAAAGTGGAGTTGAGTGTAATTATGTATAAATAGAAAGTGAACTACATGTGGAAAGTTTGAAACACCAATACCTTAATCTTACTCTCTTGAGTTGTTAACAAATTTCTCTTTTATTTTTATTTTTTAAATATGAAAATGAAATCAGATCATTGAAATAGGGACTTTTTTCTTATTAAATAAAATATAAAAATTATTTACACAATCAGGTCAATTTTAATTTATAACTAAATTACTAATATTTTGTATAGGAAGCCACCAAACTCTTATCACAAAGGGCTATTTAAATTGTTTTGAACTTTACATTTGTGCCTTGATCCTTAATTATTAATTTTAAAAGGATATGGATATTACATTTCCTATGCTACAAATACTGCAATTTGTCTTCTTGTATCAACCTCTTCATCATAGTTATTCTCAGAAGTCAGCACACACAAAATTTGCTAAGTGATTTATACCATCTGTTTTAATTTTCATGATAGAATTGTCTATAATTTGCTATTGAAAGGTTGTTAGTACGTAAATAAAATATAACAGATGTCACCATTATCGGAGAAAGTACATAGACATGCTACTACATTAATTATAAAGTGAAGTAACAATAATCTTCTAGATTTTGATAATTTGGAGTGAATAGGCAATGCACACACTAATAATGTGACATTTGATTCATGTAATTCATAATCATTATTAACATTGTAACTGATTTTTGTATTTTATATCACTTGATTTGTTTAATAGAATTTGTGCAATATGATTCATATAATTGATAACATGTGTATGATGTTGAACTCTTTACACCAATAAATATCTTTGTTCATCTTTAATTTTAACCGTATATAAATATAGCAAATTACGTTGAATAAGTTGTGTCTTTTAAGTCTTTTTTGATTTAATAATTTCCTTAATATCCATAGTTAGACTATGATAGTTTTCTAACATAGTATCAATTATCAAAGTCAAATTCACACAAATTCTTCGTTTAGCTAATGTATGTTTGGCCATATATTGCGTAGTCCATGTTCTAGTTGGCCTAGGCCAGCGTGCAAATGATCTTAAGTTGTTCCCACATTGATTATGGATGATCAAATGAGTCTTAGGATGTGCAATTTGATCTTAGAAAATCCTCACCTGCCAATTTTTGAAGTTGAGATATACCCCAAGTTTATTTGTTTAAAAAATACTTAATTGTACATACATACTTGTCTTTACCCGAACTCAAATATTTATCTAAATTTTATATTGGGAGATTTACACAAATATACAACCCTAACACCATATTTACAAAAAATAACAATACTTTTCTACTTTACAAAATATAGCAATAGTTTTTTTACATTTCATATACAAACCTCCATTAAACCATACAAATATAAAACTATACCAAAAAATACCATACACATGAAATACAAAAAATACACAAACATACAACAAATATACAAATAACAACATATAGATATTCAAAAAAACTTAAATGTATTTATATACCAAAACATACACATACACACAAATACAGTCTTATACATTTTATATACAAAATAAATACACAAACAAAACTAAAAATCAAAAAGAAAAAAAGGCAGATCTGAATATGTATATACAAACTACAGATATATACATAAACATACACATATATACACATAAAAAAAAGGAAAAAAAAGGAAAAAAGAAAAAAAATGACCAAATCGTGAAAACCCACCGTAAAACCACCGGAAAAACATAGATCCGGGCGTTTCCATC
The DNA here is from genome assembly GCA_037355625.1 of Petunia x hybrida. Lineage (NCBI taxonomy): Eukaryota > Viridiplantae > Streptophyta > Magnoliopsida > Solanales > Solanaceae > Petunia > Petunia x hybrida. Next base: position 534,813 of record JBBBVM010000739.1, on the reverse strand, counting down.
GCTGCAGTGCAGCGGCGCCGCCGCGAGGAGCAGCGCCGCGGTAGCATGAGAGGGACGTGTGGTGGGAAGAGGGAAAGGGATGGTGGTTGGAAGAGGGAGGGGGCGGTGGTAGCAGTATTGGTGGCGGAGAGGGAGGGGGCGCTGGTGGGAGGGTGGTGGGTGGGTGGAGGAGGGGAGAGAAGAAGAGAGAGGGAGAAATTAGGGTTTCATGTTTGGGAAGGAGGTAATGAAAAATAAGAAAGTATTGTTATGTATTGTAAATATGGTAAGAGTATTGTTATTTTTTGTAATATAGCTATTAGGGTAGTCATGTGGTGTAAATTTTTCTTTTATATTTGATAAGGTCGTAGCAACCTTTTTCAAAATTAAACCTTAATTCTAACCTTTTTTTATATGATGGTGGTATTTAAGTAATTATCATATTTGGACTATCTACCGAATATATGTTATCTCTGTTTTGCATATGTATAATGTATCAAATTACTTTTCTACCAAGATTTTAAATAAATAAGAAGAAATCACCTATCATATATTGACATTTAATTAGACCACACTCTTGAATGGTCCATCTCATTTAGCGTGGGCATCTATAGTCTACCTAGTTATTGAAAATTGGGACATAAATCCTTCAAACTTTTTTGAAGTAACTTTTACATAGTTGATGTTAAATAAAAATATATTATAAGTCATCGTATATTATAATTAAATTCTAATAATGTTTTAAGATCACGATAATAGGATTCGCCATAACTCTTCAAATTATAAATCAAATAACAAGCTAGCATAATTTTGGCCTGTTCAGATTATTTGCTGGCGACTTTAAGCGAGAAACTCCTAGCAATTACCAGGTCTTGCTAATAAGAAGATCTGGCGATCGCCGGGAACTTTTTTTAGGGACCAAATCTGTAACGAAATACTAGAAGTATCCTATCTTTTAAGGGGCAATTTACATAAGTATACAAATTAATATTTTTTACTCAAAATTATCAATATTATCCCATTTTCAAAACATAACAATATTTTTTTAAATACATGGCAAATACATATAAAAAGGTGATAAAATCCTAGATCTCCCTTCTATACTATCATGCAACCCCCTAGCTGCCGCCTCCCTTGATTTCCACCTGAAGGTCGCTGCCTCTGACCGCCGGATTAATTTTTGTAGTTTTTTTTTTTTTTGGGAATTTTTCTGTATGTGTGTGTTATTTCATTATATCGAAAATGATACATTGTTCATATAATAAAAATATAGTAGCCATACACTCATATGATTTTGGTATAGTTGTATATTCTTTGTATAGTTAGTGTAAGTACAGTGTATGTAAATTCATACACCGGACAAACACACCATATACAAATCGATACCCCAAAATACATGTTATTCATTTATTGCATGTCAAGTGTATATCCATTGTATGTCTGGTGCATACACCGAACATATAATGGATATACCCGTGACATACATGTCCTTTAGCCTCCAAACACCACCAACAATCACTATAGCTACCGGCAAACACCTAAAAAGAAGAAACAATAAATAAAGATGATAGATATACCGGCACTGGGAACGAAGCATCTCGACGACCACTTTACTAAACGGATCTGCTTGCTGATGTCAAGAGTTGACGACGTGCCGGCGGAGCTCCGTCGCGGGCTAACAGCAACAGCGGGACAACTGCACAGAGCAGCACACAACAACAGAAACAACGCATCAATCGTTGCTGTCGACGAGAGGTCATGGGGGATGGGACACCGACGACAATGGGGGAAGTGGGAGGGGCCGTAGATGGTAAAATGGTGGGGCGGGGTGGGGGGAGAAGAGAGTGAAGAGAGACAAAAAATTAGAGTTTTTTTTGCTATATTTGGTAGCATAGTTAAAAAATACTGCTACTTAATATTGCTCTATTTTCTAAAAACGATACCTACAATAACACAGGGTATAATTTTTTTATTTTTAAATCACTACACTAGTCTAGCACGAACAAAGCAAAACAATTGTCCAAGAAATTCAGGTTCAGGAGACAACTTAGCACCTCTTGATCTTCAAATTCCTACAAATTTTCATAACAATTATTTCAAGAACCTTAACAATAAGGGTCTGCTTCATTCTGATCAACAACTCTTTAATGGTGGATCCACCAATTCGATCGTGACATTGTATAGTAACAATCCTAGCAGTTTCAGCTATGATTTTGTCACAACTATCATTAAGATGGGTGATAAATATCTACTTACTGGTTCTAAAGGAGAAATTAGGAAGAATTTGCGTAGGATTAATTAAGTTGATAAGCAAAATGTGATTTGAGCCTACACCAATCAGTTAACAGTCAATCGCTTTATTAGTTAAATAGCAGACTTATGTGTTTGCTTGAGAATTGCCTTTGAGGTTTTGTTTTCTTTAGGTTTTCTGGCTTATGTGTGTATTCATATCATTAATTATTGAAATATTATGAATAAACTTTTTCTCATACAAATGTATTTTTCAGCAAAATTTGACTATTTTAGTGAATGATTTCACCAACGGCACAGGAAGGTGTCATAATTCAAATAGTTTTTTTTTAAAAAAAAAATTCTGTCGATAGGTGGCAGAACCCTTTATAGAATAAAATAACGGATAGAGTCCAATACAAACAGAACAAAAATATCTCCCTACATGTGAGATGCCATCTCTTTCCATTTTATACATGAGAGCTTACATCTAAATGGGCAAAACTTAGAAGCTATAGAAAATATAATCACCCAGACCATATAAAAGAATTCTTCATACTTCTATGTCTGAAAGAGAGCATCTGAGCTTTATCTAATCGGTAAGGCCCCACTGCTTCCTTAGGCAAATCAGTAAAATTAAAATAAGTCATCCCATTAGCATTTGAACTCTATTTAGCCAAGGAATCTGCTACCTGATTACCCTCTCTAAAACAGTGTTGGACGACAATATTAACTTGCTGAATAATTTGTTGTGCTTCACCGATGAGGTCAGCCAGTTGTCGGGGGGTGGGGGGGGGGGAGCTTAACACTTCCTTTCAGCATATTAATGACAAGCATTGAGTCACATTCTAGCACTATTCCATTATAACCATGAGACTGACACCATTGCATTCCCATTAATGCTGCTTTAGCTTCTGCAAAGTTGTTAGATCCACTTTCTAGAGGACAAGCAAATGCCATCAACGTGTTTCCTTCATAACCACGTACAATACCTCTAGCACCAGTCAATTCATTTGCTTTTTTGCTACCATCTATATTAACTTTGATCCAATTAAGTTCAGGTCTTTCCCATTTAAATAGTAGTGTAGTTAGAATAGTCAGTTAAGGTTTGATAGTGGTCGTCGCTAAAAAAGATTCATACCAATTACCATAACAATCTTCCATCTGATTCTCTGTTTTGACTGAACACTCTTTGAGCGATAGGGATAATTTATGGACGTTTACTCAACTTCGACTTTATTACAATAACGTCACAAAACTAATTTATCATCATGAAAAATCACTTACTTTATCAAAACAGTATTAGTAAAAGCTTACATTACTCTTTTTTGTAACGAAAAGATCCCGCAACTTACCTAAATATCACAGAGGTCACTCGGTGGAAAAAATGGATACATGGGTGATGGTGGACATATTATTACTATTTTTTGCATGACTTTTACATGTCAAACAAATATTTAGTTACTATGGTGCAAAAAAATAAAGTTGAGTGACCTTTTATAAAGTTAACTTTAATTTATCATGCTGACCAAAGTTTGAGTCTTGCAAAACTGTTGAATACCCTCCTTTTCCTTTTTATTTTTTAATAAATTTTTTTAATTAAAATTAAGAAAAAAGGAATTAAACAAAAAAAAAAAAAGGAAAAACAAGATGCAGCAACAAGAAGAAAAAAGGGATAAATTAACATTTCCTTCTATGGAGAGAAAATAGAAATGAGCTCCCAATAAGACCGTTTGGATTATGTGTGTGTAATTTGGGCCTAGAACTGAACAAACAGGCCGGATATGCAAAACAGTCCTAAAATTGCAAAAAATGACACCATTTGCTGCCCGCAAAATCTTAAATGCAAAACAGTCCTAAAACAGGCTGGCTTGAATTTTTGATCTGCTAAATAAAATCTTAAACAAAGCACTATCATTTGTTGCCCATTAGGCATAACTTATAATTTTCCTATAACGCAAGAGTTCTAAACATTTCATAAGTTACCGATATTGAATATAGTATAATGTGTTGCATATTGGGTGCTCTTTCAACTAATTAAAATATTTGTACAATGGGCAATAAATATCATTAAAACTTATGCCCATGAAACATTTTTTTTCAAGACTTTTTAAGCAAGTCAAAAGTTTAAACCAATGACTAATGTGATATAGTTATGTAAATCACCAGAAAACAGTCTGAGAGAGTTTTATATAATGAGTGGGATTTCCACATTGCCTGAAACAGAAATAGTCAGAATACATTAATTATATATTTATTATACACATATTAAATATAAAATATGCATAAAATATAAGATAAATAAAAATTAAGCGCCCTACCCACAGTTTAGGCGGTGTAAAAAACCCAAAATCCTCACTACCTTTAAAAAACCAAACCCAAACTATGCACTACCTTTATATGAATACTAGATTAATATTGCCCGTGCACAACACGGGCCCGACGTGAAGAATAGTTTTTGAAGGTTTGCTCGTGCTCACACAGACCCACCAAATCGATGATAAATTATTGCAACACTTGTCACTCATACACATCAAATAAGACTTTGCAGCACCTTAGACGAAGCAGTTGACACCATAAATAAAAGCCTATGCGAGTCTATAAACAATGAACTGAAGCTTGACATGTGTTAAAACTTTTACGTAATGACAGCTTGGGAACCAAAATGAGCATCCAACGGTTTCTCCTTTTCATACACTCCTCTTTTCATATACTCCTTATCTTATATCAACTATGAGTAGCAAGTGTGCAGTAAGCACCAATGAAGCTTCTCTGCAATGAAGCTTCTCTTTGCAGTATCTTTTTTGGTATTGCTCTCAAGTACAGAAATCATCATGTAAAGAAGAAAGATAGGTTTCAATGTTCTGTCTAAGTTTGATTCTAATGAACTTATGGTTGAAGTTGTATCTAAGTTTGATTCTAATGAACTTAGTAAAATTTATAACGATGATGTTGATTACTAAGTCTTGTGGAATTATACGGCAGACCCTTTCAAATTGGGGCTATGATGCAACCATTTGCTGATACAGAAAGTATACTTTCTGAGAAAAGTCCACCTTGTGAGACCACAAGGTTGATATGAAAATATCTTATATATTAACAATACTCATAGAACATCAATCTGATTAAAGAACTGAAGAAGAAAACTTACTAATGTATGAACTGCAAACTGAACAAAACTTCAAACAACTTTTAGAAAAATATACTATATTATCTATGACTCTCAAGAATATTACCTCTATGAATAAAGTTGCATGGACAGGAGAGCACGCTCTGTTAGCTCAAGTTCTGAAGCAGCAATCTTCTAGGTTATATAGTGAAATATCCATCGGTCTTCAACTGCCACGTTCATCAGATTTTATAGTTGCAATATGAATGTAGCCAGATCTTCTAGACAAAATGAAAGTACTTCGTAATGGCTCAACTGTGAAAGAAAGCATAAAGTAACTCGAGAATAATTTACTGACCAGCATACATGATGCGTTCGTTGTAGATTACATTCTTGTAGTCTTCATATTGCAACAGCTAACCTTCACATTCACCTAGACTTGGATTATCCTTAAAGTTGGTGGTAGGCACTAATGTGTGATCAAAAATTTTAATTAGTAAGTAGTTGGTTATACATTGCAAACATCATAAGGGCAGAGAGATAAATGAGACAAAAATCATGTACTATATGTTTTCGCTTTATCATTACTGATCTTAAATCACTGCAGCACAATCGTTCTCCTAGCTCTTCAAAATCAAGCAGATCCATCTTGATTAATATAGCGCAAGATGAGAAAACCTGTGCAAGAACGTGAAATATGTACCCTTGGTAACCCTGGCGACCAAAGTAACTTTTTATTGACCCAACAATGAATGAGCCACTTCCAATATTGGTGCCATGTCTTTCTTGTATTGCATGATTCTTCTTGAAATATCCACCATTTAATCTCAACCAAATATAACCAAATATGTATGCTTCAAAATTAAACAAATTTTATTTATATGACCATCTTTCTCAATCGAATATTGTAATGTAACCCTCATAGCTAGTTAGGCCATTTCTTCCATGGAAGCTAGAAAACATCTACTTCTCTTGCCGAGAGACTCACTTATACGCAAGCATTCTCCATTCACTAAGTAAAGATACAGCAATATAGGCAACAATGAGTGAAGAACAAGCTTATATCATAAAAAGTTGAAAAGCAAAATGAACTCGGCTCTTTTGAAATATAGGTTTAAGCTAGAACAACTCGATCTAGAGCACTAATATAAGGTACAATTTTTTAAAGGAGCCTTATGGCTCTCACGTGCACACAAAAGATTGTCTTCCTCTACTACACCTAAAGAAGCAATATCATAAAATTGAAGCCGAAGCAGGATAAGCAAAGCAGTAGAAACCAGCTAGGCGTCAACATTAAGTTCATCACGATTGAGTTATTCTCCACCAAGAATGAAAGCTTACAGATATTGCAAACATGAAACCACATAATTAGTGCCAAATTCCATGCTAGATAGATAAAATTAGGAGTTCCAATTCTCCTAAAATTAGAGTTCTAAGCCGAAGCAGGATAAGCAAAGCAGTAGAAACCAGCTAGGCGTCAACATTAAGTTCATCGCGATTGAGTTATTCTCCACCAAGAATGAAAGCTTATAGATATTGCAAACATGAAACCAAATAATTAGTGCCAAATTCCATGTTAGATAGATAAAATTAGGAGTTCCAATTCTCCTAAAATTAGAGTTCTAATCCAAAATCATTAAACATTTATAGGGGATTAATTAGTTTATAACAAATAATTGCAGCAACCAAGTATTAGTATTATATTTTCTTAGTCGTTTGTGATATTGGACTCTTACTGAATGTATGTTGATTGCCGGGTAACATACTTTGAATTTATTAGTTGCATAAATTTGATAAAAAATGAAAGAATTCAAATCTTTAAAAACATAGTGTAAATTGTTCAATGCAAGCGGTGAAGAATAAAGAACATAGATGAAGAAATGCATACCCGTTTTGTCGAGTCAGAGCTAGTGGAGCATTAGGATTCTTCTTCAGTTAATATTTCGTTGTCAAAGATTGGAACTTTGAGGTTCGAGTTGAAAGAAACTCTCAAGAAGATACTAAATTGGGCTTTCTAGAATTTTGGTGCTTGTTGAATAAAATACACGTGGACTGAGATGGAGTATTATAATCAACTATGAAGTAAATTTACTGTTTTGCCCATGGACGACCATGTTGGCTTTTCTATATAGTAGAAACTAGGTGGGGTAAGCCCGGGCTAGCCGGGCCCAAGTGCTTAGAAGATTTTTGAGCTATATTTAACTAGCGTTTGGACATAGATTTGGTTGAAATTTGAAAAAGTGAGTTTTTGGAGTTGAGTTGAAAATTAGTTTTTGAAACTTGAATTTGTTGGACATAAATTTTATTTGAAAAAAGTTGAAGTTTTGTGAGTGAGGTAAAAAAAAATTACCAAAAACTCCCAAAAAGTGGTCTTGGTTTTTGAAAATTCTTTTTCAAAAAATATGTCCAAACAAATATTTTCTAAAAAGTTCCTAAAAAGTACACCCAAATTTTATAAACAAACGGGAGCTTAGTACATGTTTTGGCCATAGAAAATTTGTCACTTTATTTCAAAAAGTTATTTAAAAAAATGTTTGTCAATAAAAATCTAGTGGTTTTTGAAGATATTCAACTTCAAAATATAATTTGAACTCAACTATAAAATATTTTGGTCAAACTTTTTTTAGATATCTATGGCCATACCGGGGCTTAGTTATTTGGTAGGTAAATTGTACTTGTTAGCTATTAAAAAAAGATTTTTTTTAAAAGAAAAAAAATAAAAAAAAAAAACCTCAATGGTTACTGCTACTTGTAAATTGAGTCCAACCAAAACATAACAAAATGACATTCTTCTTTTTTCTTTTTCATCTCCTCCTCCTCTCCTTGTTCTTAACAGTTAAAATCATTGAGAAATAATGAAATCAAGTAAATTACTTGAGTATAAATACAAGGTGTTGAATTCGCCTTAAAGTTGTTTTTTACTTTTTCTGCACACAGTAATTTATCTGTTAATCTCACTCTTTTTATTATAGTAAAACAAATGCAATTATTCTTTTCAACTATAATTCAATTAATCAAACACAACTATATTTCCATCTTTTTTTGTGACTATTGATACTCCTATTTTCATATTTGCTATAGAATATATGAGGGAAAAAATTTATTAAAATATAATAATTTTAATAGTATGCACGATATTTAAACCAATAAAGTGTCTTCGTTTTTTTAAACTCTTGTTCACTTGTGTAATAACTCTTTTTTACCTTTAATGAGGCTGTAATCAGTAAAGGATGAAAAAGGGTAGAACTCTGAGTTAGCTTTTTGAATGGGAGAAAATAACAAAAATAGCACTGCAAAATTGCGCTTTTCACCATCATCCTCTCGAGCTCAATTATCCCTTTTCCTCTCTGTATTTATATTTTTCTTATAGAAGTTTTAGTTCTTTTTTCATATTCTTAATGATTTCTGGTGTCTGTTACACAACCATTTAAATTTGTTAAAGCGCATTAATCTCTTTGTAGTTCAATAAAGAGGCTGGACACATTATGGAAGAGTGCAAATAGAGAGTGATTTATCTCACCCACCGCGACCATTATCCGCAGTTGCAATCAGACACTCTTTGACAGAGAATGACCATTAAAGTGGTTCTGAGGTTGTTTACTGAATCACTTATATCTTGTTTATGACCTTTAATGGTTTTGTTGTGTGTTTACCTTTCTCTTAAAGAAAACTTATTGTTATTGTCATATCATTGTTACCTGCACGTTATATAATCTCTGGCTGAATTAGGTTACTATCTCCATCTTGAAATATATGCTGCTATTATGTGTCGAAACAATCACCCACGGTGAATATCAAATATTAAATACGTTGTAATATGCTTTAGCTCATCAGTGGGTGGAGCAGTTGTGAAGTTCTTGGTTTCTTATCTAAAAGTTAGTATACTTATTTTCTATCTAAATACTTAAGCAAATGCAATAACTGATTCTTATTTGATTAATTTCAGATGTACATTGATGTTTTATTAAGAACCTTTTAAGGTTTCTTAACTGTGAACTTCAGCAAATCTTTAAGTTGAACTGCACCTTTAGTGTGAAACTTGCCAACCATTCTAATTGATGATTGCATTTGATTCTATATTAACCTGCATTTCATATTAAGAGTTAAGATGGAGTTTCATTTTGTTATTTAACATTCCTATCTGCTTTTGACAACAACTCTTTTTCAAGGCAAACTGATGGTTTTAGCTTTAAATCAAGGTATTTTATCTTTTCTTCCTATTTACATATTAATACAAGTCATTTAAGTTAGTATTCTTTAATCCTTACCCTTGAGATAAATTAGAATATGGAATGTGCTAGCAGCTCTATGAAATATCAGGTAAATGCATATGTTTCTTCTCATATTAGTATAATGTCTTGGTTCTCTTCAAGTCGGGGTTGGATGATAGCTAGCTGCTTCTAATTATACCTTTAAGAACTACAGAGTTTCTTGTTGACTTCCTTTCACAACTTTACTTTCCATTTTTAAGCAGTTGATTTTGTAGTTCATCGTTTGGATGTTTGTTGATCACTATTTTACTCTATCTCCTTTTCTTTTTGTTGTTTCTTACTACAATGTTTGCTCTTTTGCTTACTGTAGCTCTGCCCAAAAGAGACAACAGCTGATAATTGGATGAATAAAATTTCTCTCACTTCTTAAGGTAAGGGTTCACTGGTTATTATTCCATGGTTCATACTTCACCCAGTATACTTTTTGCTTTATTTTATGATTGTAGTTTTGACTATGAACAAACGAGTTTGCTTGTGAAATTGGTTTTAGTTCCACTTGTTGATGCATTTTATGCAAAAGGAAATGCAATAATAATATAATTTAAGTAAAAATGATGTTTTAGTTCTTAACTTGTGATGGTATTAGGTTTTTAGAGGTTTAGGACGCCTTAAGTAAGAATGATGGAAAGATTGACTCCATGGTTGCAGGGTATATTTTTTTCTATAATTAGGATTGTTCAAAATATTCAATTCTCATTCTTGATTGTTATTCTAATCGAATTGTTCATTCGTAATCTCTTCGAGTTCCTGTAGATATTATGTATGTCTTGTAATATTGTGTCTATAACATATATTATACTAGATTAGCTTAGCTAGACAACTTCCCCTTTGTCTTCTGTCCTATTATCTATCTCTTTGTACTTTCACATTTATGCTAATCCTTGAATGTTTGAATTGATTGTTAAGCTTACCTTTATGTATAATTGTGGATCTAACTCGTGCTTCTACCTCTTGAAGTTGTTTTCCCCTTTAACTTATACTTTCTCATTCTTCTCCAATCTTTGAGAAATATCATTTTTATCTTTTATGCAGTTGCAAGTGATGGTTGATACTTGATCAGTGATGCAGAAGCTTATGCACCTCCATCATTTTGTTTTTTTTTCCTAGTAGGTACTTATTATTGTATACATAGATAACATAGACCACCCTTTTTGGTTATTAAATATTTGAAGCCTCCTTTTACAGTTCAGTCCTTGTGAGACGATTATTCTTAGCAAATGTTTTGATATACTGGGATCTCAATGTGCTACAGAATTTAGCTAATGCCTACCATTTAATATTAAAAGAGATTTTCTTTTTTAAAAAAGCTAACAGTTAGCCACGGTTAAACCCGTGGCCAAACTCAAAATCGTAAAATACATTAAACCTAATTACCCACGGATGGTACGTGGCAAACATCAAATGTTTGTATAATCTTACTTTCCCTCAATGACAATACGCTACCGATTGTCGTGGCTAAATGGACAGTAACCCGTGGCTAACGAAATGTTACAACGGACAGATAAACCGTGGCAAAAATGCTTGCGACGCCACCTTCAACCATGGCTGTTTCCGTGGCTACCAAACCGTGGCAAAACCCATCTAGCTACGGTTTTGCTTGAATTAGCTACGGTTTTTCGCATGGCTAAAACGCGTTTTTTTTTGTAGTGCTAATTATATGGCTCGTTGCATTATATATCGACTTCCTTTTCCCTTTTTGTTTTTATTTTATGAGTTTAAACAATTTATCATGCTAATTAGCAAATTCTGATTATTCTTCTTTTATCATCAACAAAAATATCTATTAGTCAAAATCATCCATTAAATTTTCTTGTAATTACCGTTTCCGATCGCTGGTTCTACAGCATTATTAATTTAATTGGAATCCTCTAAATATTAAAATACTAATATCATAATCTAATCGTAATCCTCTAAAAACCCTAGTTGTATGGGTACATATTTTTTGATTAAAGACCATTACATATTGATAATTTTAAAGAGTTAATAAATCAACTTTAGATGATTATGTGCGTTTGAGTAATCATCTGGCAAACAAAACACTTTAATATAATGCAAGGAGATAATTAGAGTAAAGTACATATATAATTTTGAATAAGAATTCCCTTTGTACTAACAATAAATAATTGCGACAATAGGATGCTTTTAGAGAAGTCAAAAAGAAAACAAAGTAAAAAAATAATAGTACATATAACTGATGCTACCTCCCTTATTTTGCTTTATTGTAACCTACTTATCATTAAATAAAAAAATTATAATTTTAACTATTTTAATATAATTTTACATTAATTTTAACATTACTTTTGAAAATTCATTTCACCAAATGACGTCTCCAACTTGGCCCTCGACCCGAGCACCTTCCCAAGAAAATATTTCAAAAGGCCAAATTAATGAATGATTTGAAAGCAAGATTACTTTTATTTAGAGATTCGTTTTACTATAAGGAATAGTATTCAATGTAAAAGTTTAAAATTTCAAGTTTTTAACGTTCATTTGAAGTAGCTCATTTTATAATCCATTATATTTGTGTTTATTTATTTGGGAAACAATGTACAAGTTGGTGTTCGATTAAAATTTCAAGATTTTGACGTTTTCCTTTTCAGCGTTATCTTGAAACATCTCATTTTATAATCTTGTATAATATACTTGTGTTGTTCAAATGATAGCTCCCAAGTAAGCAACCGTAAAGCCATAAAATTTAAAAGTCACAAAGAGTTTGAGATTAATGCAAATGGTTAAAGTCTAGCCTATTTTCTGTGGTTTATTATTCCAAAGAAGTTTTAACACTCTTATCAAAATTATTAAACGGTCTTAAAATTTATCTTTACAACCACTTACTGAGTTGGAGTGATCCTTTTTCTGCTCTGTACCTAGACAAGTTATACTGTAGTACCTAAGATAAAGGCTGAGAGAAATTGTGTCCCACACCGGTGCCTAAAATTAACATGTTTCCCCTTATATTATAGTGGTCTACATGACCATAGTGATTTGGAGCTTTCCTTACTACGGGCAACGCGACATGGGACGAAGCGAGCTCGTGCCAGTGATGATCTGTGCCCGTGGGGTTCTCGTGGGACCCAGTCGAATGTCGTTTTTGAGTATGGCCAAGCGGCGAAGTACAACAATCTAAAGCAATTATCCAATTAATGGCCAAGCGGCGAAGTACAACAATCTAAAGCAATTCCCATTAAATGCACAACGTGAATTCTCTAAAAAAAAGCCCCGGCAAGCAGGTTGGCCATGAGGTGCTTATTGCCATTTATAAAGGAAGGATATATATTGAACATAAATATAAAACTATCTGCATAAATGTGATGTACAAGATATAACACCTCACGCAGCTTTCGCAACTCAAATTAGTTACACATACAAAAAGTAAAAACATTTAAACATAGTACATATGTAAAGAGAGAAATTGCAATTATTTTGCATCCGCGGAGTTTAAACTCGGAATCCGTTTCTGATGGTGACATAGAGAGTTTTGACTCAATCATTTTATATTCTTAGCAGCACGAAAGCGAAGAACAAAGGACAACAATATTTTCTTCACTTTCCTTATAGGATAGTTAACTCGAAAACGCTTAGAATTCCCAGTTCTTGAACCAAAGCAATATGTGGACATTGGAGAAGTAACAACCACCTGATCAAACTCTTCATCAACTTCTGATCTCGAACGATTCAATGGATTCGAATTATAAGCAAACAATGGCATAGAAGACATTGAAAATGATGAAGAACGTGAAGATGACGGAGATAGAGAAGTAACTGATTGTGAAGAAGTTATTCTCTTAGAGAAAATGGAGCGATAAAACTTTGGTTTTGAATGTTTTGCTAAAGACTTTAATTGGGAATTAATGGAATATTGACAAGAAGGTGGAGGAGTAAGTGGAGGGAGAAGAGTAGTATCTGAAAAAATTGGATTTTTAGGTGTACCTGGTTGAGATTCCCAATGAAATGGAATTGAACTAGATGAAGATCCTCCATAATAATAAAACCTAAATGAAGAGTCACCTTTGGAACATTCCTTAGACAAAAGTCTTGAAAAGAATTTGTCATCATCCTTAATTAGAAGAAAGTCTTGTAAATTTTGAGGACGATCATGACCACCATCACTCACCATTTGTTTGTTTTTTTTTTTTTTCCAGTTAAAGATTTGAAGTAGAGGAGAAGGGAAAAAAAGATTTCTAGCTATGAAGTTGGGCAGTGAACAAAAGGTATTGTGCCATATTTTAGTCAGCTGCAAATGTAGTAAAGTGGTTTCGAGGGGGTATTTGAATTGAATGAGTTGTTACAATATATAAAGGTCAGAAGGAGACCATGCAGAATAAGTCAAAGGACTTGTAATTTTTTTTAAAAAAAATTATGAAAGAGAACACAACGTTTTAACAAAAGATGTGATGTTGATTTTTTAAAAATTTTTAAATTCACTCAAGAACGACATGGTGCATTTGTTGTACGTGTTGATTAGTTGGTATGTAGTTTTCTTTTTAGGGAATGAGATATAATACAGTTGGTCAGTAGCTATAACTAGTAAGCATTTAAAATAAAATGAATTCTTTGACAGTTGGAAACAAGTGGAGTAATATTTTTATTTTCAACAAAAGTGGAGTAATACGTTTAACGCAATTTGGGCCGTAAGTCCATAACTAGGGAGTACTATCTGTTTATGTGCGACATAAACAAATTATATTGTAGTTAAAAACTCGTTGTCAAGGAAAACAAAGCATTTTCAGCAAAAGAAATATACATTATACATGGATGTTCAATATAAATAACACAATTATTCAACACACTGTTTTTTCTCACACAACTGCAGTTCTTCACGCGATGCTCTTACATAATGAAATGGAAAATAAATGACCTAAATTTTATGAATTAATTTTATGTGCAATGATACGTCTTTGGACTGGCTGATGAAATATTGAAATCATAGAGTAGAAATTAGACCCCCCCCCCCCCCCCCCAATTTGATCCTTATGTGCTTTATATGTTATACTAAGGGGCAATGACGAAATCAGGATTTTTACTAAGCAAAGAATGGTCACACACAAAAAAAAATCAAGCGGGCTCATAATAGGTACATATGCACATACAAAAAGATTTATTAATCTATATATGTAATTTTTCGGCGAAGGATATCAAGTCATACCCTTGATAAAGGATGGCTCTGCCACGGCTAACGTTGGAAGGTATATCTATTCTCAGCATGATTTCGATAGTGATTCTTAAGTCACTCTTAAGTAGTACATTTATTGTTAATAATTCACCGCTCTTCTAATTAGACTATTTTGTCTTTGTCTTGTTGCATGAAAGAAGACTTTAGAAACATGATCTTAGAGTTTACCAATGTCTATTAGTTCCGATAGTATGCCTTCACATTTCCTTCAAAACAAAGCTAAGATTATATAAATTATTGTCTTTAATTTTATTTTAAGAAAGGGAAATAGAACAAAAGAGAACCAACCTTTTAGCCAGAAATTACTGTAAATAGTGATTTCTCCACTAATTAAACTTGGTAGCTAGGCTAGAGAAAAATAGAGAGAAAGGAGCCGCAAGAAGATATAATAAAAATTGAGTACGTAACAATCAAAACAAACGTCGTACTTATGGTAACAATACAATACGATACAATGGGTAATTACAACCATCCAAACAAGCTGTAAGTTCTACATGAACGATGTAAAAAATAGTAGTACAAGCAATCACTTATTTAAATATTACAACCATATATAAGTAATATAACTTAATTAAATCAATATGAACTCGGGGAAGAATACAAGGCAAGCGTGTTTTCTGCAGATTCTATGGCTTAACAAACCCCTTTTATACACTTGCAGCATTAATTTAATCTACCCCTAAGTAGAATACTTTTACTTTGGGCGATAAAACAAAGGAACTGCAACCACAGTAGAAGATACAAAGAAAAGGAAACTTACCCGAGCTGTCACCCTTTTCCCCAAATTAATGACTGAAAGGTTTGAATTTTGATATATATAGTGGTCTTAATCATGGGACTTAATACGCCCTGAATTGAAAGAGATGTCTAGTCTAGGTAATTAAAAGGCAAACACGTTTAGCAATTATTATTATTATTTTTTTTTTGGTAACCCTTAATCTTCACGGTTGGCCAATAGATTTTCAATTTTACTGTGTAGAGCTCATTACCGGAGGAAGCGTTCCAACTAGATTATATTTTTTTGTTTTATTTTTAAAACTCGAGTCTAATACCTTTCAATTAAGAGTTAAGAGATCTCATTCATCCGATCATATATATATATCGATAATTTTTTTGTTTTATAAGTTTTGCTCCAATTCTTGGTGGGTACTCAACATTACATACTAGTTAATGTATTTGGTTTTAGATTCTTCTAAGTGATGTTGATATTCTGAAAATTTAATTGTCCTTTGATTCTAAAACATTACAATTATTAAAAGTCAGTCGGCCACGAGAAGTTGAAAATTTGCCTTTTAATTTGATATAATTTCTTCCTTCCTGTTAGTAGTATATATTATTATCTTTTTTCTATTTTAATTTCTCAGTGGTTGCTGAAGTTATTTAAAGTTTCTAAACACAAAATGACTTGCTAAATATTATTGAAAGGAAAATTGCATTATAATTGATTCTTGAAAATCCAAGGCAGGCTGTACTGGATATATTTAGGGATAATTACACTAAAAAACAAGCAAAAGACGAAAATTACCAAAAATGGCCCATATTTTCGAATCTTACCCGAGCTATCACCCTTTTCCCGAAATAGGGGTCGCCGCAAGTTTATACAAGTTTATACAATTTTATACAAATTTATACACATGTATAAAATTGTATAAATTTGTATAAGTGTGTATATGCGAGTGAATAAATATGTATATTAAGGATGTTTATATGAATTTTTACTTTTTTTGTGTATATTTTTATATTTCTCTCATTGCTACGCATTTATCTATATATATTCATGTATAATTTATTTTTTGGGGGAAGATTTGTGTGTATAAACTTGTCCAAAGCAATAATTTAGACGCAATAAACAACATAAATTCAGTAAAATACAAAAAAATAACGATACCACTGGCGGGAGAGGGTGTCTGCCGGTGACTAAGTGGCTGGGGAGGAGGAGATTTGGTTGCTAGGGTATTTTTTTATGAAGGAGTGCTAAAATTTGTAATTTTAGGGGTGGGTGCTATGCATGAAAAAAAAAATATGGTCTCTTGTTTGTAATTTTGGGTAGTGGGCTGCCTATTTTTGAAAATTTTCCATATATTTACTACGATATTTCAATTCCAAACAAGTTTGAATTGGTTATATATAAGGGCTTTTTACACTAAATGCCCGCATTTTATAAAATATTACATATTTTTACCCATTTTAAACTTCATTTCATTCCATACCCATTTTAGCATAAATATTTACACGGACTACCCACACTATAGCCAAGACTTGCAAAGACTTTCTCTGCAAGTTACCCATTACACCAGAACTTAAAGTCTTGGCTAAGCCTCTGCAAGTTGCCCATTGCACCAGAGCTTAAATTCTTGGCTATAACCAAGACTTGTAGAGTCTTTCTTTGGAAGTTGCTCATTGCACCAGAGCTAGTCTTGGCTATAGCCAAGACTTGCAGAGGCTTTCTCTGCAAGTTGCCCATTACACCAGAGCTAAAAGTTTCGGACTTCTAGAGATAAGTCTTGGCTATAAGACTTGCAGGACTTTCTCTGCAAGTTGCTCATTGCACTAGAGCTTAAAAGTCTTGGCGATAGATTTTCTATAAGTTAATCTAAATGAATGTAAGACAAAATATTTCAAACGAATATTCAAAATTTAGTAAAACTCAGTAGGAATTTGAAGGAATCTAACCTTAAATCTTGTTTCAATGGAGAGATCTGTAAAAGTTGCAGGTTTTTAGGGTTAGAGATTGTTTTAATGGAGAAAAGTGAGGGTGGATCGTATGTGTCTTTTTATTAGTTGTGAGGAGTATTTACGTGAGAAAATATTTCATTAAACAAGTGAAGGATATCTATGCTAAACCAATGTTATTGAGGGAAAATATGCAAACCATTAATTACCATGTCATATTTGTGCAATTCAGCTATCGTTCATTGTTGTAATTTGGGGAAGGGTTAATTTGTTGATGAATTATTCGAAATGAAAATTTATACCACATGACTACCCTAATATCTTAACTACCCAAAATACCAAAACTTTTACTATATTTAAAAAACATAACAATAGTTTTCAAAAATTACCCTACATACCATTTTTTTCATTTCTCATTCTCTAATTTTTTCCTCTCTCCTTCTCTCCCTCTCTCCACCCACCCACACCACCCAGTCGCCTTCCCCCTCCCCTTGCTGGCGACCAGGCCCCCATTGCCGGCTGTTGTTCGGTATTGTTGCATCAGATCTCGGTGGTGGTGATGTTGCAGTGCAGCGGCGGCGCTGCTGCATCGCAGCGATTGCGCACTGATCTACTCATTTTTTCCGACCTCCATCTCCAATCTGCTCCTCTTTTTCTTTTCTTTTTCTTCCTTTTTGTATGTGTATATATTGGTATTTGTATGTATCAATTTGTATTTATTTTATATAAATATGTATATCTTTGTATTTTTTGTATATAAATGTCTATCTCCACTTTTGTGTGTGTGTGTGTGTGTATATATATATATATATATATATATATATATATATATATATATATATATATATATATATATATATGTTATTCTATGTATGTTATTGTATGCTTTGTGTATGTGTATATCTAGAATATATAGTTAGTTTATATATTTTTTTTGTATGTCTTTGTATGTTTATGTATATTTTTTATATGTTTGTGTATGTTTGGTTATGTATAGTTTCAAAACATTAATTTTAAAAAATTTTCAATGTGTAAATGTGTATTGTTTGTATGTTTCATCTTGTAGATCCAAATTTTTTCTTTTAAAAAAATTCCAGTGGCGGCAGAAGCCCCCCAGGACAGTGATGGGTGAAGAAGGTAGGAAGAAGGAGATAAAACCCTAAATTATAGGTATTTGTTGAAATTTGTATATGCTATGTAAAAAATTATTTTTATGTTTTGTAAAGTGGTAAAGTATCGGTATTTTTGTAAATATGATTTTAGGATTGTATATTTTTGTAAATCCCCCATTCGAAATTGGATAACTTTGTCTTTAGTTACGCTTTGACCCACATGCGCTCGTTGTCAGTCAAAGTGTTTAAAAACTGCCATCCGAACTAATAAAAATAGCACATATACTCCCTCTCTCTTATTTTATGTAAAAACTATTGCTTTCTGAAAGTAAATTTTTTAATTTTGATTGTGAATTTGGACATTAAATTTTTAGTTTTTTGCATAAAAGTTATATATTTAAAAATTACATAAAAATGCTATAAATCACAATAAATAACAATTCAAAACATATTTAATGGTACGACTAAATAAGAACTCATATGACTCTCAAAAAGCGAAAATCTTTCTATAAAATGTTACGAAGGGAGAGTTGATACAGTAATGACTTAGGCCATATTATAGTAGTTGATACAAAGGTAGAGTCCATTACCTAAATGGTCACTCAAGTATTGAAAATAAACTAACAAAGTCACTTTTCTTTGTATTGTTTCTAAATGATCACTCAACTTTGTATAATTGACTCAAATAATCATTCTTACTAGGAAATTGGTTATTTCCAGTGAAGTATATATTGACGTGGCATTTTTTAATTTAAAATACAAAAAAAATTAAACTCATCCATTTAACCAACTATCCAATTCATTTATTCAAATAAAATCGGCCCAAACAACTTAACAGGTCAAATATTGTTTCTATTATATAGAACAATATCAAATTTTAAGTATTTAATTTCCTCATCAAACTTCATTCTACCATAATAGCTTACTGTATGGAACTATTCACATCCTTCAACACGATTACAATTAAACCAAAATTCTCATTACCTACATCTTTTTAGAAAGTTGAAGTTTGTCATGGATTATGTTATGAGCTTATGGTGTTTTATGAGAATTTTAATTTAATTATAATGGTGTTGAAAGATTTATTTAGTTCCACGACAATTAGGTATTATGGTAGAATATAAAGTTTGATGATGAAATTAAATACTTTATGTTTGATATTGTTCTATATAATAAAAATAAATATTTAACACGTTAATTTATTCGGGTCGATTTTATTTGGATAAATAAATTGGATAGTTGGTTAAATAGATGAGATTAATTTTTTTATATTTTAAATTTAAAAAATGACACGTCAATATATACTTCACTGGAGATGGCAAGAATGACTATTCAAGTCAATTATGCAAAACTGAGTGACCATTTAGAAAAAATACAAAGAAGAGTGACTTTATTAATTTATTCCCAATAGTTGAGTGATAATTTGGGTAATGAACTCTACAAAGGTAGTATATCATTTTCAATGTCCTAAACTTAAAGGCCATATTACATTTTTATGTACAGGTGAATTGTTACACTTAAATCTTGCCAAAAGATAAATCGAATCTTACCTAAAACTTTAACAGGTCAAATTGACACGTATCCATTATTCCTTTTACTTTAGTTTAATTTGGCACAAAATTTAATTAAAAAAATTATTTTTAAAATTTTTGAAGCTCACAAGGATTAAATGAGTTTTGAAATTATCGTGAAGGAATCCAATTAACTCTTAGTATCTTCTTTTATTATTAGCTAAAGACAATTATGATTAAAAGTTAGAAAGATTTTTGTAGAGATAAAGACAATTATGATTAAAAGTTAGAAATTTTTTTGTAGAGTTTGTTTGTAATATTAGAAGGTTCTAAATTGAACAAATACATGTTATATTGAAAGGGAGTGACTTATCAGAAAAGTCACTTTTAAAGTTCGATAAATACAAAGGCTCTCTGAAGTAGTGTATATCAATTTGTAGTTTACAATGATTTAGTTGTATCCTAAAGAGACTTAGAAAGATTTTTGTAGAGTTTGTTTGTAATATTAAGAAGTTCTAAATTGAACAAATACATGTTATATTGAAAGAGAGTGGCTTATATGAAAATTCACTTTTAAAGTTCGATAAATACAAAGGCTCTCTGAAGTAGTGTATATA
This sequence comes from Petunia x hybrida, assembly GCA_037355625.1. Taxonomy (NCBI): domain Eukaryota; kingdom Viridiplantae; phylum Streptophyta; class Magnoliopsida; order Solanales; family Solanaceae; genus Petunia; species Petunia x hybrida. Next base: position 514,139 of record JBBBVM010000739.1, on the reverse strand, counting down.
AATTTGTAGTTTACAATGATTTAGTTGTATCCTAAAGAGATTAGCATATAGCCCCAAAAGAGATCACGTGAAACGTCTCTTTATAGAAAATCAATTTTACGTCTCAAGCCTTTCGCTATTGTTTTCAGTTTATCATTTTTCTAATGAATGTTTTGTGTCAATTCTAATCTTTTCACCACAACAGAATAGATGACAACATCCTATCAGTAACAATCAACAAAGTCTATTTAACTTTAACTAGAAAATCTATTCTAATATGGCTTTAACTAAAAACCTAATTAAACATGAGTTATATAAACTAAGAAATATCAATCCTAAACAATTTAGGTTTCCTATATCAACTTTGAATTAGTCTTCAGCATTCTCTCTTAATTCTAGTTATATGGTCTTTTTTATTTCTTTTTGTGTTGGAGCACTTATTTCTAATTTTGCAATTCTTGATTCACTTCTCATCCACCCTTAATTGGTGAACTACTTCTCTTCGAATTTGTTCTTGTTGGATAACTTCTCTCCAACTCTCACTTTTATTGATGCACGTTAAATTGTTGAAGCACTTTTCTTCAACTTCTGATTGTTGGTGCACTTCTCACCAACTTTCAATTTTGTTGGAGCACTTTTTTCCAACTACCAATTATTGATACACTTGTTATCAACATTCAATTTTTGTTAATGCACTTTGTCACCAACTCCTAATTATTTTTCTAACCCACTTCACCCTAATTTTTTTAGAAGAGTTTATTTCTCTTGAGCCATATTTGTTTGATGCTCCTTAAACTTGTATTTTTTTTTTCTCAAACCTTCTCAGCATGATTGTTTTTCTTGCATCTATCTTTCTGCATCTATCTTTGGCCTAACAGTTGTTTTTCCAGGGGGCAACACATTGGCCGGCACTGCTCGCCGGTAAGCGAAATCTATCTTTGTCTAACAATTATTTTGGCCAGCGGACGATACATTGGCTGGCACCGCACGGCGTTAGCAGAATCTCTTGAATCTCTTCCGAGATCTTATAGTTATGATACCACTTTGAAGGGTATAAATATCTCAAATATAATAATAAATGTTTGAGTTAAGGAAAAGTAAAAGCTGTTTTGACATTCTTGTTAGGAGCATGTAATAAATTTAATTAGTACTATGTATAATTGTGGTCCTATTTTTTGAAAGATCATTCTCCTCTATTTAACTCACAATGTTTGAATGCTTAGTCCATCTAGGAATCCCCACAAACAATATCAGACATGAAAACCATATTTTCTAATAGAATCTTCGTGTTATGAAATTTTTATTTTTTATCCATACATTACGATTTTTCATTACTAATCTTTACATCATAATGTCCACGTTACTAATGTATAATTGTGTGTAATTAGTAATACTTGCATAGGATGTCTAAAGAAAATTTAATCTTATAAAAAGGTAATCACTAATAAAAACTTTAATGCAAGCTAACTATGATGTGATGAATAAGATCAACAAGATTTCTTTTATCTTTTACCATGTATTCACTCTACAATTTCGTAAAAGTAATAAAAGAGAAAAATAGACGTTCGAAGATCCCACATATAGAAGAAGAAGACCAATTTTTCTTCACAAATAATATATGCTATCTTTAAAAGCTGGCTTTGGATTATGATGAGAATCGTGATATAAATATTACTGAATATGTAGAAATACCTAACTCACAAGGATTAAATTGTAATGTTCCTCAAATTTCTAACTCTCAGGACTATGTCGATGTGGGAAATAATATAAGTAAACTCATTTGTTTATGCAATGGCTAGGTCCGAGCGTGAAGTATATAGTGGAGGCATATTAAAGTATTTGTCATGGTTGAAATATAAATATTTAATTTTATTTAAAGTGGAAGGAGAAATTGTTAGGTCCAAAAGTTAGAGCCTATTCAATGTGGCTAGAGTTTAAATGGCACTAAGTATAGTTAGCCAAAGAAAAGGAATTCGGGCAAGAATCCTTTATGTGATTTTGTCATAAGTAAAATTTTTTTAAGTAAATATTAATAAAATATTAAGGGGAAAAGGAAGCAAAAATTAAGACCCCTCAGAAGTCGTTTGGGAAGAGGGATAAGGATTATAATCCTGGGTTAAAAAATAGGATTAGAATTATCCCATATTTGATTATAGGGATTAGATAAAATGGAATAAAAGTTGTCCCACAATTATGGAATAACTTATCCCATATAAAGTGTGGAATAACTTATCCCAAGTTTTAATTCCTTTTTCAATTCCAAGTTAACATTATCTCAAAATCATGGGATATCCCACTTTTAACAATCCGTTGTACCAAACGACCCATTAGTCTTTTACCCGTTAACCTAAGCAAAGAACTCCTGTAACCAACAACTCCCTCTTAGCGCCTACTGAAGCAGAGATCAATACCTCCCCCAATTCAATCTTCAAGTTAACGCCATGTTAAGCTTTTCCTTATGAATTTTTGTTGTTTATAACATTACTACGTACAAGAATCAATCATTTTATTGGATTGTATTAATAGAAAAGTTGCTCAAAACCTAGAAAGTTAAGGGTTGAACCTAAGTTCTTGAATTGAGAAAAATACTGAAACTTTGGTATTGATTATTTGAATTATTGGTTATCGTAGTAGTTGGGTGACGTGAAGTGCGTGAATTGGTGCTTACTTTTAGGCTCGAGGAGTAATCGAGGTGAGTTGATATAACCCTTTACGAAAGAGGTTTTACTCACTAAAGTCCGCTTAGAAAGTGTTCGATATAATGTCTTAAAGAGCTAATATGCACTTTAATTGGAGCGAGAGAATGCAAATTAGGTAAACCTCATTCTAGTTAACGTTCAAGAGTTTATCATTGAGTTATACACATTTATGTTCATACTTTTTTATGTTTATTACGTGACATTATTATGTCATGTTTTCATGGATTAAAGAATATTTAAAAATTGAATAATCCCTTCATATATTCATGTCATGTTTTACTCAAAACTATTATAATTTTTGTTCATGGATAATGTTCAAGGAATGTATTGGACCTTAAAGCGGTCAGGAAAAAAATTTATATAAATATTTTAGGAGCTACCTTGAGATTCTGAGAAGGGTTTTGTGACATTTAGTGGTTAATGTTGACCCCAAAACTACTCGTGCTTAAGTAGGAGTTTATGATAAGATTTTTCTGACACGACCAAGGCAAAAAAACGTGCAACATGCTATCACCTGGAATTGTGTGGCGCCACAGGAAAGAGGCCAATTCGATCAAGCGGGGATCGAACCTGTACCGATCACACATAGACTTTATGGAATCATGTTATATATATATATATGTATATATTTATTTATTTATTTAATTTCAAGTTCATAATTTATTGTTCAAGTTATTCAATTGCTTTAAATATTTTATGTTTTCATGGCTTTCAAGAATGACGTCGCATATCATGTTTATTTAAAATGTTTCATTCCTGCTTTAGTGGGGGATCGTTGAGACTTACTGAGTATCGCCGTGGTGTATTGACATTCTCTTTTGGGAATCTATGTTATCCTATGGCGCAACGTAGGAGCCAGTATTCCAGATATTCAGGCGACAGGCTCGGATTTGCCCCTCGCTTCTAGTGCTATTGGTGAGCTCCGTTTTTGTTCATTGAGTACTTACTTTTCGAGACATCACTATTTAGTTATTTATTACGTTGTGAGCTAGCCAGAAAGTTCATGTCCTGAGAAGTGCGTCAATTTATCAGTAGAGGCTTCATAGATAGTCTAGTACTTTGGGTTTGTGGTCCAGTCTTGCATTGTTTTGCACAAAAACATAATTTGACTATGTTGCTTTCAAGGATAATATTTTCATATGGGTATAATTATTATATTTTAGAATAAATATATGTTTTAAAGAATTGGTCGAGTTGCATGTATTCTCAGAGCTAAGATATGATAGATAAGAACATGATGTTCGCTCGGTCAAGCTTTGCTTATGGGTGCCGGTCACAGCTCGTTCAGAAAATGGTTCGTTACGAACTTAGTATCAGAGCAACAAGTATAGAGATTACTAGGAGTTTATGAAGCCGTGTTAGTAGAGTCTTTTTTATGGGTATGAAGTGCAGCATACTTATAAACAGGAGGCTGCAAACATTTAATAAAAGTCTCTTCTTCTTCTCACTCTAGATCGTGCAATAAAGCCATACACTAAGAAAATTTATAATGTTTTCGTTTTTCCGTATTCGCTGAAATGGCTCGTACTCGAAGCTCTAGCATTAACGATTAAGCTACTGCTGAAGAAACTATTGCAGCTATTGTGAGTCAGAAGAGAACTAAGAAAACTAAGAAGGGTAGACCTACTAAGAAAGCTCCAATGCCCCAAGATGAACAAGAGGAAAAGGTGGAGTAGGTTGAGTGCTATGAGCAAGCTACTCATGATCAAGTGCCACCCCCCAGCGGCAGTTCCGGCTCCAACAGTTATACCTCCAGAGGTGGGGCATATGCTTAACGTTGTTTGCATTACTATAGATATGTTTCAGGCTTTCATGGCTAACCAGAACCAGAGAAGAGAGAACAGTCCCAAGCTATCTAGGGTTGATAAGTAGCTAACCCTCTCTTATTTCATGGCAACAAAGTTGATGAAGACCCTATGATATGGTTAGAGTGTGTCCAGAAAACCCTCCAAGTTATGAAAGTATTTGAAAATGATGTTGTTGAATTGGCTGCCTTCCTGCTTAGGGATGTAGCTGGATCCTGGTTTCAGATGTATGATAGAGAAAGAGTTGAAAAAGATGGTTCGCCTACTTAGAAAGAATTTGAAGAGGCATTTATAGCTAACTTCATACCAGAAAAAGATAAGGAAGCTAAAGCTATACAATTCGAGCAGCTCAAGCAAGAGAGTAAAAGTGTACGAGAGTATCACATGGAATTCATTAGTTTGGCTAAGTATGCTCCGGATATTGTCAAGACAAAAAGAGCAAATATTCGCAGGTTTGTCAATGGTTTGGGTAGTCACATAAGGACCACACAACAGCTGCAACGATATGGATGACAACTTTCTCTTCAGCTGTTGAATTTGTTAAGAATTTGAAAAGAGACGAACAACAAATTAGGGAAGAAAAGGAGCATAACAAGAAGTCCCACTCAATGAGTGGGTATAGAGGTTCAGCCATTGGAGCAGGAAAAGGTTTCTTTAGCAAGAGGTCATTTGCACCAGCGCAGTCCACTCATCATTCAGTTGGAGGGTCATATTTCAAAAAGAGCCATAGCTATGGGAATCTATCCCTCCGGAATCATAATTTCAAAGCGCATGTCTCTCAGAGTCAGAGCAGCATTGGAAAACAGCTTCATCAGAAATCTCCTTGCAATTCATGAGGACGTGCACATTTAGGGCCAGGCATGATGGATACCAGATGTTTTTTCTATTGTCATAAAGAAGGGCATTATAGAACTTAATTCCTAAAGTCACAGCAAAAATTTGGTATGGGAGCAACACGTCCAACAGTTTCTTCAACTACTACAGTTGCACCACCCCAAGCTCGTGGCCTTTAGAATCAGGCCGGGAGAGGGACAAGTAGAGGTTCAGGCTCAGCTAATCAGGGAGGGGGACGAACCCGTTTATACGCTACTCTTGATCATCACAGTGTAGAGGCATCTCCAGCAATTGTTACATGTATACTTTAAGTTTGTTCTAGGAATGAATATATCTTTATTGATCCAGGTTATACATATTCTTACGGCACTCTGTATTTCGCTATGAGTCTCGGGTTAGAACCTAAACAATTGAGTGAGTCCTTCTTAGTATATATTCCAGTTGGTGAGCTGGTGAAAGCAACGAGAGTTTATAAGAGTTGCTCAATTTCAGTCCAAGGCCGTAAAACCACAACCGATCTCATAGAGTTAGAGATGGTGGACTTCGATGTGATCATGGGTATGGCTTGGATGTCTTCCTGCCATGTCACGTTGGATTGCCGTGCCAAGATAGTTAGATTCAAGTTTCCAAATGAAGAACTCTTAGAATGGAAGGGTAGTTCAGCATCGCTTATGAGTAAATTCATTTCTTACCTTAAGGCGCAAAAGATGATAAGTAAAGGGTGTGTTGCCTATTTGGCTCATATCATTAATGTAGAATCAGAAGCGCCAACTCTCCAGTCTGTGCTAGTTGTTAGGGAATTTCCAGAAGTTTTTCTAGATGACCTTCCCGAACTTCCTCAAGAAAGAGTCACAGACTTTGGTATTGACCTCATCCGGGGCACTCAACCTATATCTATTTCTCCATACAGAATGACTCCAACAGAACTTAAAGAATGAAAGAGCAGTTGAAAGATCTTCTTGACAAGGATTCATCAGGCCGAGTATGTCACTGTGGGGTGTTCCGGTCCTATTTGTCAAGAAGAAAGATGGGTCTCTCAGAATGTGTATCGATTATCGATACTTGAACAAGGTCACAGTTAAAAACAAGTATTCATTGCCTAGAATTGATGACTTATTTGACCAACTTCAGGGTGCAAAGTACTTCTCAAAAATAGACTTGAGGTCGGGGTATCATAGTTGAGAATCAGTGAAGATGATATCCCAAAGGCAGCCTTTAGGACTCGCTACGAGCACTATGAATTTCTAGTGATGTCCTTCAGGTTGAAAAATACACCAGCAACATTCATGGACCTGATGAATAGAGTCTTCAAGCCGTACTTAGATACCTTTATTATTGTGTTTATTGATGATATATTGGTAAATTCTAAAAATAAGGAAGACTGTGCAGAGCACATCAGGACAACATTGCAGACTTTGAATTGGCCAAGGCCGACAACACTGACTGAAATTCGAAGTTTCTTGCGTTTGGCAGGCTACTGCATGAGATTTGTAGAGGGATTTTCTTCACTTGCAGCACCATTCACCAAGTTGACTCAAAAAATAGTTAAATTTCAGTGGTTAGATGCGTGCGAGCAAAGCTTTCAGGAATTGAAAAAGAGGTTGAGTACTGGACCTGTGTTAACATTGCCGACAAGTATGGGTGGATTCACAGTGTATTGTGATGCCTCCAGAGTAGGGCTTGGTTGTGTTCTCATGCAAGAAGGAAGGGTTATTTCCTATGCTTCCAGGAAGCTGAAAAACCACGAGAAGACCCACTCATGACTTAGAGCTTACAGTAATGGTGTTTGCTTAAAAAATATGGAAAAACTACTTGTATGGTGAGCGTTATGATATATTCACAGACCATAAGAGTCTTTAGTACATTTTCAAGCAAAAGGAGTTAAATTTGAGGTAGAGAATGTGGCTTGAGCTATTGAATGATTATGACATTAATATCCTTAGCATCTGGACAAAGCTAATGTGGTAGCAGACACACTCAACAGAAAGTCAATGTGTGTCTTAGCTCATTTAACAGTTTAGAGGGGACCGTTAGGCCAAGAAATGTAAAAGCTGGCAGATGAAGAGGTCAGACTGGATGAGACAGAAGGATGAGATGTGATTGCTTATGCCTTAGCACGTTCATCACTAGTTGCACATGTTAAGGCTAAGTAAGATGAGGATCCGTATCTGGTGAAAGTAAAAGATGGAGTCAAAAATAAAAAAATCACTGGTTTCACTCTTAAAAGCGATGAAGTTTTGAAACTAAATGGAAGGTATGTGTACAAGATGTGGATGATCTCAAAAAATCCATAATGAAAGAAGCTCACAGCTCGAGATACTCTTTTCACCCAGGTGCTATGAAAATGTATCCGGATTTGAAGGATTTCTATTGGTGGAAAGGCATGATGAAGCAAGTGGCAGATCATGTGGCTAAATGCCCAAATTGTCAGCAAATCAAGGCAGAGCATCAAAGGCCAGGTTGTCTACTTCAGGATATAGAGATACCATAAGGGAAATGAGAGGCGATAAACATGGACTTTATGATAGGCTTGCCTCTCACATGCCGTAAACATGATTAAATTTGGGTAATTGTAGATAGACTCACAAAGTCAGCTCACTTTTTACCAGTGAAGATGACAGATACTGTGGATCAGTATGATTAGTTGTACATGAAGGAAATTGTTAAGTTGCATAGCACCCTAGTCTCTATCATTTCCGACAGAGGCCCTTAGTTCACATCTCATTTTTGGCAAACTTTCTAGAAAAGGTTGGGAACCAAGGTCCACTTGAGCACTGCTTTCCATCCACAGACTGATGACCAGGTAGAAAGGACCATATAAACCCTCGAGAATATGTTACGAGCTTGTGTTATAGATTTTAGAGGTAATTGGGATGACCACCTGCCACTCATTGAGTTTGCCTACAATAACAGCTAGCATGCTAGATAGGCATGGCCCATATGAGGCAATGTATAGGCATAGATGTAGATCTCCAGTTGGTTGGTTTAAACCAGTAGAGGTGCCATTACTTGGGCCAGATTTTGTTTATGAGGCTTTAGAGAAAGTCCAATTAATTAGGAAAAAGCTTAAAGCGGCTTAGAGTCGTCAAAAATCTTATTCTGACAAGAAGCAGCGAGACTTTAGAGTCCAATGTAGGTGATATGGTATTCCTAAAAGTGTCACCTATAAAGGGAGTTATGAGGTTTGGTAAGAAGGGAAAGTTTAGTCCTAGATTTATAGGACCTTATGAAATTTTGAGCAAGAAAGGTAAAGTGGCTTATGAGTTAGCTTTGCCAGTTGAGTTGTCTTCAGCCCATCCTGTTTTCGATGTGTCTATGCTCAGAAAGTACATCCATGATGAGTCACATGTTATTACTGTTGACACCATAGAAATTAATAAAGACTTCGCTTGCGAAGAGGTACTGATCAAAATTCTTGATAGGAAAGTTAGAAAGCTAAGAACAAAGGATATAGCTTCGGTGAAAGTATTGTGGCATAATCATAACTCAGAAGAGGCTACATGGGAAGTGGAGGAAGATATGAAGGAAATGTATCCTCATCTATTTGAGGAGCAAGGTATGTGAACTTTAAAGGTTTAGCTTGTATTTAAATTTCTCTTGTTAATTATGAGTTATCATGTGATTTAGCTCCTTGCTGAAGTATAATTAATTCGTTAGTATGATTTAGCTCCTTGTCGGAGTATGATTGATTTATTATTGACATTTAGCTCCTTGCCGGAGCATGTTTGATTTATTATTGAGATTTAGCTCCTTGCTGGAGCATGTTTCATTTATTGTTGAGATTTGCCTCCTTACCGGAGTGGTAGTGATTGTTTTGAGCTATTATTGGTGCCTATGCATGGCGTGTTATGGTGTATTGGTTATTGTTGGTGTAGTTTTGGTATTTGTGACAGATATATTTTTTTGGATAGTCCATTTACAGGAGAGACTCTGCCGAAATTTTTAAGAAATCCAACACTTAGCCAAATTTTGGAATATTTGAAAAGTTGGTAGTATGAAAAAGTATCCTAGGAGTGAGGAATAGGAATCATTCGAGGACGAATGATTTTAAGGAGGGAAGAACGTAGCGTTTCTCAAATTTCTAACTCCAGGACTATATCGATGTGGGAAATTATATAGGTAAACTCATTTTTTATGCAATGGCTAAATCCGAGTGTGAAGTATATAGTTGAAGTATATTAAAGTATTTGTCATGGATGAGATACAAATATTTAATTATATTTAAAGTGGATGGAGAAATTGAAAGAATGACCAAAAGTTAAAACCAATTTAATGTGGCTAGAGTTTAAAGGGCACTAAGTATAGTTAGCCAAAGAAAAGGAATTCTGGCAAGAATACTTTATGTAATTTTGTCCAAAGTAAATTTTTACAAGAAGATATTAATAAAATATTAAGGGTAAAAGGGAGCAAAAATTAGACCCCTTAGTCTTTTACCCGTAAACCCAAGCAAAGAACTCGAGTAACCAACGACTCCCTCTTAGCGCCTGCTGAAGCAGAGATCAATAGCTCCCCAAATTCAATCTTCAAGTTAAGGCCAAGGTAAGCTTTTTCTTATGAATTTTTGTTGTTTATAACATTGCTACACACAAGAACCAAGCAATTTATTGGATTGTATTAATAGGAAAATTGCTCAAAACCTAGAAAGTTAAGGGTTGAACCTAAGTTATTGAATTGAGAAAAAGATTGAAATTTTGGTATTGATAATTCGAATTGATGGTTATGGTAGTTGTTGGGTGACGTGAAGTGCGTGAATTGGTGCTTACGTTTAGGCTCAAGGAATAATCGGGGTGAGTTGATATAACCTTTACTAAAGAGGTTTTACTCACTAAAGCCCGCTTAGAAAGTGCTTGATAAAATGTCTTAAAGAGCTAATATGTACTTACTTGGAGCGAGAGACTGCATATTAGTTAAACCTCATTATAGCTAACATTCAAGTGTTTAACATTGAGTTATACACATTTATGTTCATATTTTTTTATGTTTATTACGTGACAGTATTATGTCAAGTTGTCATGGATTAAAGAATATTTGAAAATATATTGGATAATCCCTTCATATATTCATGTCATGTTTTACTTAAGATTATAATGATTTTGTTCATCAATAATGTTCAAGGAATGTAATGGACCTTAAAGTGGTCACTGAAAAGTTTCATATAAATATTTTGAGAGTTACCTTGAGATTCTGAGAAGGGTTTCGTGACCTTTAGTGGTTAATGTTGACCCCGAAACTACTCGTGGCAGATTAAGAGTTTATGATAAGATTTGCTTGACACAACCAAGGCACGAAAACGCGCAGCATGCTATCACCTGGAACTGTGTGGCACCACAGGGAAGGGGTCTATTCGATAAAGCGGGGATCGAACCTGTGTCGATCACACGAAGACTTTATGAAATCATGTTATGTCAGATTTAATTGATACTCCCCTGGAAAGAGAAGAATATATATATATATATATATATATATATATATATATATAACAAACACTTGAGGCCACATTACTTCAGATAACTCTCTTATATTTCCTCTTGGATGCCCTTATCTTGTAAGGCCACCGATACCTTAAAACCTGTGAAAGCTTAAATTTAATTACACAAACGTTAAGGCAACGACAATCACAGGGAAAGCCACGTGCAGAGGATTTTAACGCCATTGGTAGGACCTTCATTTTTTTATATATAAATAATGTTGAAACAATTTGCGCATATAGCGATTATCTCCAATTAGAACATTAATTATTTTCAATTAGAATATGTATCAGCTAACTTTATCCTCTAAGACGCACATAAATGAGGAAAAATTACCTCTAATATAACTGCATGTGCCATTGCAAGGACCTATCGAGACTAGTGTAATAAGTTACTAGCCTAGTGCTACTCCTCCACAGAAGACTTGTAAACCCCCACTTCCCCTAGCTCATAATTCTTTCTTTTATAAACGTAAGAGTTTTTTTGAAGATACTAGCATAGTGTATAGTGCCCATAATCAAGGCTCATCGAATATGTAAGCAGACATCTCTCTCTCTCTCTCGCACACACGAAAGAGACAGAATAGCACCACACGAAAGAGACAGAATAGCACCAGATATATATATATATATATATATATATATATATATATATATATATATATATATATATATATATATAATTCCTAACATATGTAGTATGTTAGCATTATATCCCTTTTTTGATTCACGAAAATGCCCCTTATAACGTATTGCAACATATATTTACATTAAAGGCTTTTCGGTCATTTCAAATAAGGAAAGTTAGACCCACATCTGTAATCCCCAATCCCTCCCTCTCTCATCTCGTCTTTCTCCTTCTCTCACTCTCAATTTAACAGAACCTGATGTTTTCCTTCCTAATTAATGGGAAAATACAACTTAGCTATTTTCCAACACAATTGAAAATGAAATTTACAAAACGAAAAGGAGTTTTAAGATGTGTTTTCATGCAACCACCATGAATGAAGGAATAAATAAAAAAGAAAAAAAGTAAAAATGGATGATGCAGTTATCTCGAAACAAAACATGGGCACATTAATGGAGATCTCTTTCAGGCAAAAATTACTTAAAAACATTAATGAAGTGGATTAGATTTTTGGATTAAAAATATAGTATTGTATTTAATAACTAGTAGAAGCCACCATTGGCCGGCTTCACGGCATCGTCAAGGCAGTGAGTAAGCCTTTGTGGGAACGAATTGGTTATTTTTCAGATTGACATCATCACCAACGTCTTCTTCTCCCCAACATAAAGAGAGAGAAAAAGCATATGGGAGCTTGCAGAGAGTAAGAATTGGAAATTTTCATTAAAATGACTAATAAGTCCCTACAATTAATGTGTTGGAAAAGCATAGTGGGGGTATTTTCGTGAATCAAAAAAGGGATACAATGCTAACATACTATAGCAAAACCCTCTCTCTCTCTCTCTATATATATATATATAGTTTTATGTTTTTATGGCTTTCAAGAATTATGTTGCATATCATGTTTATTTTAAATGTCTCATTCCCGCTTTAGTGGGGGATCGTTTAGACTCACTGAGTACCGCCGTGGTGTACAGAAGTTCTCTTTTGGGAACCTACGTCGTCCTATGGCGCAACGTAGGAACCAGTATTGCAAATACTCAGGCTACATGCTAGGATTTGCCCCTCGCGTCTAGTGCTACTGATGAGCTCCACTTTTGTTCGTGGAGTACTTAATTTCGAGTCATTATTATTTTGTTATTTATTACGTTGTGAACTAGCCATAAAATTCATGTCCTGAACAGTGCGTGAGTTTATCAGTAAAGGCTTCATAGACAGTCTAGTACTTTGGGTTTTTGGTCCAGTCTTGCATTGTTTTGCGCAGAAACGTAATTTGACTATGTTGTTTTCAAGGATAATATTTTCATATGGGTATTATTATAATATTTTAGAATACATATATGTTTTGAAGAATTGCCCGAGTTGCATGTATTGTCAGAGTTAACATATGATGGATAAGTACAGGAGGTTCGTTCGGTCAAGCTTAGCTACCGGGTGCCGGTCTGACACGACCCATATTTCCGGCTAGGCCGTGCGGGCAACCGACATCCTACCCTAGACCCATCCTTGCACAGTCTGCTGGACTAAGGATGACTTAGCTAAAAACAGAATGCGGCTCAGACCTGAGCTACCAAATTACCCTCTCGAGTTGCCAAACAACTGCAATTCTCAAGTTCACAACTCTGTACCTTTGCCATAAGCGCCACCGCCTGATGGATCAACTCAGAGGTCAAATGACACCTCTCATTACCCTTAGTAGCCTTAAAACACAACAATGTGCTTACCTGGCTACCTTGACATGCACTCTGGCTCAACACAGGAAACATCACAAGCGGCGGCTACTAACCGCCCAACTCACTAGTGCCGGATAAAGAAGAGATGCCAATGGACTGAGTATATGAATAATTAGAGCTTCAGGAAGCTCATTTTCTTATTTGCTTGGCTACCAGAGCTAGACAGCTTTGAGTTAGGCTAGCCAAAAAATCTTTATGGAACAACATCTATACCAATTTAACCTTCCAATAAGAAGGAAACTTCGACAATTTACAAGAAAACCTTTTATAACCGAGACAATCTCACAGAATAACATAACTCTACTAGTGTCTCAAACCAAGAGGAGACACGTAGAAGCAGTGACACTTTCTGATGGTGACGAATAAGAATCCCTTCATCCTACAAACACTGAATCCCAAGAAGAGTGGTAAACTAACTTGACATAATAACAGAAGGTGGCACAACAAGATGCCAAGCAGACAATACCGACACTCACTCCCAAATCCCTCACAATTCTGACGAATAAATCATATCAGAAGCTCACCTCTCTACTACAATATATTCTTAATAGAAACGACATCCAAGGAAACCATGGAATATGATAAGATAAACGAATTCCAGATTAATCGAAAGAATCAAATCTTACTCACCTATAAGGGAAGGAGAAATACCTGGGTCTACTACATCGGATGCCTCAGCATCCTACTAGACTAGCAGTTTATAGAACTGCCTATGTGGCTGAGCTGAGCCGCTACCCTGATAATTACTTCCAGAAGAACCACAACCACCATGCTCTCGACCCCTGCCGGATGGTGGCATATCTCTGGATGACTGAGCCCTAAATAAAATCCCCTACGACTGAGCAGGTGTCTGATGGTGAGAGAAATGACGGATGCCTACTTTCCATAGTAAGGAAAAACTCCTCAAAGGTGATAGGCACACGATAATGATCATACTATTTGGCTAAAAATGGATGTTGGACATACTACTGATATCTATAAAGAGAAGACTGAGTCTAATCTTGACGAACTACTGGTGCACTCTGAGAATCATGCACCACAAGCTGAGATAACTGGCAGGTGACCTTCCGTGATCATCAAAACCCTTACCTCCAGAAGAGGTACAGTAGTGCCCACAGGGCCATGGGATTTCTTGCTCGCTCTGGCTGTTCTTGCTTTAACTTATGATGTGCCTCATACCTCAGAGCAATATATACAACAACATCAAATGAAATCCCGACCTCAATCTCTCGAGTCGTCTGGGACCTCAAGGAAGAAGAAAGGTCATCAATAATTCTCTGAAACCTTCTCGGAAGGCTCATGGACTAGTTCTAGTGCATATCCAACCATCCTAGAGAATTCCATCTCATACTTTATGAAACCGACAGTCTTCCATGTCCAATCCACTCAAACTGGCGACTCTTTTCTTCTGGCGACGCTGCACGAAAGTAACTTTTCCACGAATGTACGAGGAAACTCGCACCAATTCAGCTTAGGCAAGCCCTGCCTAGCTGATAAAAGAACGGTCCACCAATCTAAGGCTAGACCCTGGGCTAGCTAACCAGCCAGAACAACAAGAAGCACAACACATGCTGCCTCTGGAACATAATTTACTGAGGCAACATCAGGAACTGGAACATGAGCTCCCTAGGCCTGAACATCTGCATCTGCGGCAACCTGATGAACCGTCTAGGGAATACGAGGTTCCTCCGGTATCTGCGCTCCAATATTCTCATAAAAGCATCATAGAGAGCCGGGGGAACCACAAGACCATGCTACTCTTGTCCACCCCGAGCTGAAACAGCTAGGGCCTTTGCAACTGGACTGTCAGCATGATCTACAACTCTCGGGGCTTGGATAGAGCTAACCTTAGGCTAGACTGCTTCGTCCTGAGCTCGTACTCTATGTTGATTTATCGCACGACGGTTCACCATTGCTACAAAGGAATTAACAAAAAAAATATTGCATCCCACAGGAAGACCTACGCACGATTAGAAAAGAAGGAAGAGAAACTTCCTTAATTCCATTACAGCCTCTCATAGATAAGTACAGACGTCTGCGTACCCATAAGCGAGACTCTACTAGACACTGTCTTATTCAGGATAAACTCTAAATCGGGCTCTGATACAAATTGACACGACCCGAATTTTCGGCTAGGCCATACGGGCACCCGACATCCTCCCCTAGACCCGTCGGACGAATCCTTATCACTAAGGGGTCGTTCGGTTTGACTTTGCTTTTACGCGGGGTATTAACTATTAATGCGGGTATTAGTAATGTAGGTATTAATAATGTATGTATTAATAATGTGGGTATTGATAATGCGGGTATTAGTTATGTGGGGTTTAATAATATGGTTATTAGCCACGCATATATTATAACGTAGGGATTATTTGTTGAATTACTGATATATTACAAATTAACAAAAAATATTATTATTTAAAATATTTATTTACTCCTTAAATAAAATTTTAAAACATCCTTATTATTATGAGGGTTAATTTTATCATTTTAAATTTTAATACCTGCATTATTAATACCCACATTATTAATACCACCTTCTACCCCGCATAAATAATACACAGATTCCCGCATTAATAATGCGGGTAGTAATAATGCGGAATATACAAAAACGCAACCAAACATTGCACTAATTTTATGCGGGTATTAAAATTTCACAAAAACCAACCGAACGCTGCGCTAAATTAATGCTGAGTTTTGTGCGGGTATTAATATTTAATACCCGCAACCGAACGACCCCTAAGTGAATAAAATAGACACCAACTAGCTTGAGACGGACATCGACTAATCCAAAAGATGTGCTAATATATTCAGATATACAGAAAAGCTGTTCAGAAAGAGGTACAACTGCCTACACCATATACTAGGTTTAGGGCTATCCAGACCAGACATCTAAGAGTAGAAGAAAAAATGTACATCTCCTAAAGGGAGAAAAAATACAACTGATATAACAGAACCTAAACTGATGGCCATCCTGAATAATAGTCGGCTCACCCTGATAGCTGAGGTCGTCTTCGCTCCCAAATCACGTCTCGAACTCGGTCCTGGAGCAAAACCCTCCGAAATAAAATAAATAGAAAAGGAACAACAAAAATGGTGAGTCGAAAGGACTCAGTAAGTGAGGGCTGGCTAGCCACCTCAAAGAATTAGATATGCTAGCCAGGGAGAAGAAAAAAAATCAAATTCACCTTATTTCAGCTATAAAAATGCAGAGCCAGATATTAACTAGAAACACGTATGGAACCATAAACTCATAAACAACCAGGGACAGAAGATAGACAGAAACATCTATGTCTCCCAAAAATATCAACAATCAGAAATACAGGACACATACACAACACATTGCGCTAAGTTGCACTATACACAACAGCCGGTGCGATGAAATGAATGCAGTATGATGCAATAGGGTAATATATGCCCAATGAATGGAGTGGAATCCTCCTACTCTGGGGCAGAATCCTTCTACACTCAATATGATACAAAGAGCGGAATCCTCCTGCTTCTGGGGCGGAATACTCTTGCACCCGTGATAATAAAAAACTGAGGCGGAATACTCCTGCACTCAGTATATGACATAAAAGCTCATAACTAGAAAACATAATACATATGAATGCGTTTCAAGGCTGTAGCGTAATAAGCACGCCCAATCGGCAACTATTCACATAAAGAACACGTGAATATAATATCAATAAGGCCAAAGGCCGTCAAAGAAATAGATATAATCACTTACCTTGTTCCAAAGTTAGCACTGCTACCCAACAACCGCTTTGTCCTTTGGGTTCATTTCCAAACGATCCCGCTCTATTCAATAAGCAGAAAAATATACCAAATAAGGCTAAAGGCTTCATTCCTTGCGTTTTAGAACAATCCGGGTAGGAACCCGACACCCGATTCGTATACGCGATATGCAGTCCAAGCTTACGTACATGGTTCAAAATCACATTACCAAACCCTAAATAAATTACATTTATGGGCTTATAACTTCCTGAGTTTGAATATATAATCAATTCCATTGTCGGGATCCGATTAACCCTTCAAACTATCAATTGAACTTATTAGAACGATGTCTAATATCCTGATTTCTACCGATAAAATATATTCAAACACACATAATAAACTGAAATAATAAATCAACATCATTACCTAGATGTTTTGAGGTGAATTCTACCTTTTTTTCTTCTCCTTTTTGTTTCATTTCTCTCTTTTCTGCCCTTTTTTTTTCGTTCTTGTCCGTTCTGTGTCTCTCGTTTCCTTGTTCTGCTCCTTTAACGTTAAGCTAAGGGATTTATCCTTAGCACCGCCTCCCATCTTTTTCTTTCTTTCTTTCTTTCTTTTTTTTTTTTTTTTGACAACTTGCCTTCGTGATGAAAATTAAAATGGAACTCTACAAAGTTCAGAATGTTCAGTTATACAGAACTTTTATGATATGCTCGCAAAGATGGAACTCGAATTCAATTCCCGAAACTCCAGATTTGAATTAAACGGAAAAGATCAATTCTTAACTTTCGGGACTTTAGCTGAAACTATCCGAACGACCTCGGAATTCACTTCCGAAAGTTCACGCAGGTCACAAATGACCATACGAACCTAACAACACTTTCATATTTTGAATTACATCTCATTCGCCAAAATGGAGCTCGAAAACCTCTTTTAAGATTTACCAACAACCACTACTAAAAATCGGGTCTTTTCCGACCGCCCATCCGGTCGGACAACGGTCGCCTAGGCGACCGTTGTCCGACCCAACAAGGCGGTCGGCTAAATAGTCGTCGCCAACAGCTTTCCGACCGCCGCGGTCGGACCCCGGACCAAAATTCGATCTGACGGCGGTCGCCTACTTTCATAGGTGGAAAAAAATATGTTGAACTAGGCGACCGACGCGGTGGGAGATTGCAAAAAAACTGAGAAAGTTTCCCACCGCGGCGGTGGGCTGGGCGACCGCGTCGGTGGGCCAGCCGACCGACGCGGTGGGAAATTTCTGTTTTCTGGGTAATGAAATAACCTGATTTCGGACCGCATTCGGACCGCGGCGGTCGGAAGACAGTGTAAAACCTGCAATAAAAAACCTGCAATTAGAGCTACACCACCTATAAAAACAGCACCCAGAAGAAGATTAGGCTTCTCAAGCCTTAATAATAGTCTAAACAAGGCTTATTGCCTTTAAATTGAAAGTTTAACAATTTACATAACATCAATAATTCATAGCGATTCAAACAAGTTAAACTTAACAACAACAAGTCTAAAAATCAAAGAAGTTTATCAAAACCAACCACAAGTCTAACACATGTCTAAAACATCAACTAAATCTTCCATACATTAATAGTGGTATGGAAGAAATATGTCCAACATATTTTGTATTGATTTATTTTTTTCTTCAGCTTCTTCATCCAAGTCCAATTCCGACAAATCAACATCTTCATCCAAGTCCAACTCCAGCAAATCAACATCTTCATCCAAGTCCAACTCCAGCAAATCAACATCTTCATCCAAGTCCGATTCGGGCAAATCAACATAGTGAGGAAGAAAAATACGTAGCATTGTGTCCGGAACTTTTTGTTTTGTTTTCTTTCCTTTTTCAACTTCTTCATCCAAATCCAATTCCAGTAAATCAACATAATCATCCAAGTCCGATTCTGGTACCATATCAATTGAATCTTCAATCGTATCTTGAACGATTTCAATTGAGTCTTCGATTGACTCTTGAACGATATCAATTGAGTCTTTGAGATTGATATCCATGATAGATCTTAACGGATGGGCTGCAAATTACACACCATTAACAACATTCAACAACAACAACAACAACAACACTACTAAAGGAACCCATTAACAACATTCAACAACAACCCATTCAAAGTGTACTCTTCTCCATGGAACACCAACTTGTTCACTACAACATTTCACTTTATTACTTTCCAATTTATCATCTTCTAAATTTGCATTCAATAACCCAATCACTTTTTGAACAACCCAATGTTCTAAATTTGCATTCAATAACCTAACTTTTACAATACCAACTAAAATGCCAAACTAGTTTAAACATTTCCCAAACCAAACAACAACAATATGTCAACTTGTTCACCACCAAATAGAAAATATTATGTCAATTTAATTTCATGAGCTAGAATTCAAAAATAGGAAAAAATTAAAAAAAGAAGAAGAAAAAACGGGCTGAAAATTAAAAAAAAAAAATCGTGTTTCACCGGAAAACTAACCTCACCGGCCAGATTTGTACTCCACCACCACTGATTTACTAATCCCTAACTTTGATAGATGGAAGAACTACAAAAAAATAGGTGAAAAAGTTAGGGTTTTCGGATTTGGGAAAAATAGGAAGAACACAATGAAAAAGTAAACTTACCAATTTGTAGATGAATGGAATTGATATTAAACCTTGGTGATTTGAGATTAGTGAGTGTTTTTTAGGAATTTGGGTGTGTGGGTCGGGTTGGGGAAGAGGGGAAATGAAAGAAGAAGAAAGAGAATAGAAGAAATAGGGTTATGCGGCTGCTGCCCGTTATTTTAATTTGACTGTCCGACCGCAGCGGTCGGT
Source organism: Petunia x hybrida (assembly GCA_037355625.1). Lineage (NCBI taxonomy): Eukaryota > Viridiplantae > Streptophyta > Magnoliopsida > Solanales > Solanaceae > Petunia > Petunia x hybrida. The sequence continues at coordinate 494,444 of JBBBVM010000739.1, read as the reverse complement.
TAGATTAAAAAAAAATTAATTAGTTTCCGACCGCTGCGGTCGGAATGCGGTCGGAAAGCGGTCGGATGGTATAAAAAAAATTATTTAATTTAAATTAGTTGAAATTATCCGACCGATGCGGTCCGAACACGTAATCCGACCGACATTCGGTCCGAAATTTTCGGTGGGAAAACTCCTGATTTTTAGTAGTGAACGAAAACTGAAACCTTCTTCCGATACCTATGAAACGAGGTCCGATTTAACTCAAAGTTTACAAAAAAGTCCTAATGGACCTTACGAATATTTTATAACTGTTAGTACACCAATCGGAGTTCTAACTCCCAAAATGACTACCTAAAGTCGTTTCACAGTCACAACACGAATAACATATGCTATCTTTAAAAGCAGGCTTTGGATTCTGATGAGAATCGTGATATAAATGCTACTGACTGTGTAGAAAAATCTAATTCACAAGGATTAAATGGGTTTTGTAATTCTCATTTAGGTATCCAATTAACTCCTAGTATCTTCTTTTATTATTAGCTGAAGACAATTATGATTAAAAGTTAGAAAGATTTTGTAGAGTTTGTTAGTAATATTAGGAGGTTCTAAATTGAACAAACACATGTTATATTGAAAGAAAGTGACTTATTAGAAAATTTACTTTTCAAGTTCAATAAATACAAAGGCTCTCTGAAGTAGTGTATATCAGTTTGTAGTTTACAATGATTTTGTTGTATTCTAAAGAGACTAGCGTATAGCTCCTAACAGAGATTAGATACAACGTTTCATTATAGAATGTCAATTTTACGTCTCAAGACTTTTTCCATTGTTTCCAGTTTATCATTTTTTTAATGATTGTTCTGTGTCAATTCTAAACTTTTCACTACAATAGAATAGATGACAACATCCTTATCTACAACAATCAACAAAGTCTATTTACCTTTAACTAAAAAAATCTATTCTAATATGGATTTAACTAAAAATCTAATTAGACATGAGTTGAATAAACTAGCAAATATCAAATCCTAAACAATTTAGATTTCCTATATCAACTTTGAATTAGTCTTCAACATTCTCTCTTAATTCAAAGTTGTATAGTCTTTTTTTTCCTTTTTGTGTTGGAACACTTCTTTCAAATTTTGCAAATCTTGATGCACATCTCATCCACCCTTTATTGTTGAAGCATTTATCTTCAACTTTCATTTGTGTTGGAGCACTTCTTTCAAATTTTGCAAATCTTGATGCACATCTCATCCACCCTTTATTGTTGAAGTATTTATCTTCAACTTTCATTTGTGTTGGAGCACTTCTCTCCAACTCTCACTTTTATTGATGCGCGTTCAATTGTTAGAGTACTTTTCTTCAACTTCTGATTGTTGGTGCACTTCTCACCAACTTTCAATTTTGTTGGGGCACTTCTCTCCAACTACCAATTGTTGATACACTTGTTATCAACTTTCAATTTTTGTTAATGCACTTTGTCAACAACTCTTATTTTATCCCACTTCTCCATAATTTTTTAGAAGATTGTATTTCTCTTGAGCCATATTTGTCTGATGCTCCTTAAGTTTATTTTTTTTTCTCAATCCTTCTCAACATCATTATTTTTTTTCATCTATCTTTGTGCATTTATCTTTGGCCTGACGGTTGTTTTGCCAGCGGGGAACACATTGGCCGGCACTGCCCATTGGTAGCAAAATCTATCTTCGACATGGCAGTTGTTTGGCCAGCGAGCGGCACATTGGTTGGCACCGCCCACCGTTAGAAGAACCTCTTGAGTCTCTTCCAAAATCTTATAGCTGATACCATTTTGAAGGGTATAATTAAATATCCTAAATATAATACTCCTTCCGTCCCAAAATGAGTGTCTACCTTTCCTTTTTTGTTTATCCCAAAATGAGTGTCTCTTTCCTTTTATGTCAACTCTTTAAATCTTAGATTTGTTTTGGACCACAAGATTTAAAGATTCTAGCCCACATTACACACAACTTTCATTTTAGACCACAGGATTTGAAAGTCTTCCTTATTTTCTTAAACTATGTGCCCAGTAAAACTCAGACACTCATTTTGGGACAGAGGGAGTAATAAATATCCGAGTTAAGAAAAAATAAAAGCTACTTTGAGATTCTTGTAAGGAGCATGTACTAAATTTAATTACTACTATGTATGATTATAGTCCTATTTTTTGAAAGGTCAACTCTCATCTCTTTAAATCACAATGTTTGAATGCTCAATCCATCCATGAATCCCCACAAATAATTTCAGACACAAAAATCATATTTTCTTATTGAATCTTTGTGTTGCAAAATTTTCATTATTGATCGATACATTACGATTTTTGCATTACTAATCTTTACATTATAATGTCCACGTTACTAATGTATAATTGTGTGTAATTAGTAACACTTGTATCAGATGTCTAAAGAAAATTTAATCTTATAAAAAGGTAATCATTAATAAAAACTTTAATTGAAACGGCCTCGGTCAGTCGTTTCGGAAGTTCGGACTCCGATTGGTGTGCCGATAATTTTAAAATATTCGTAATGTCCTTTAGAACCTGTCTATAAACTTTGAGCTAAATCAGACCTCGTTTGGTAGGCATCGGAAGAAGGTTTCAGTTTTTATTGGCGATAAATAGTAAAAAGAGATTTTCGAGCTCGGTTTTGCCGAATGAGCTCCGATTCAAAATTCGAAAGCGCCGTTAGGTTCGTATGATTATTTGTGATTTTTTTAAACTTTCGAAAGTGAATTTCGATGTTGTTCAGCTAGTTTCCGCTAAAATGCCGAAGGTTAAATAATTTGACTTCTTTTCATCTAAATTCGCATCTTGAGTTTCGGGAGTCTGATTGGAGATCCGCCTTCGCAAGTATGTTACATATATTTTGTACAACTTGTATGCAAAAGTTAGAATTATTTCGAATATCGTAGGGAACCGTTTTAATTTTCGTTAAGAAAAAAAAATAAAAAAAAAAGAAAAAAAAAGACAAAAGACAAAAAAAAGAAAAGGACAAAAAAAAAAAAGGAAAAATGGATGGCGGTTTTAAAGATGAGCTTATATGCTCATCTTTACAGAAACAACAGAAACGCAACATTAACAGAGAATTAGGAAATTACGCAGTGGAAAAAGAAAATGCCAGAAAATAAAAAAAGGGGCCGGAGAAAAGTAGAATTTTCATCCTGAAACATTCAGGTAATGATCCTAATATATTATTTGAGTTAATTACGTGTGTTTGAATATGTTTTAACGGTAAAACTTGAAATATTATACATCGTTTTAATAAGTTCAATTAATAGTTAAAGGGTCAAATGGACCCCGATAACGAAATTGATTATATATTTGTACTCAGTGAGTTATGGGCAACATATAAATGTAAATTATTTGGGGTTTGGTCATGTGACCTTAAACCCCGTACATAGGCCTGGCCTGCGTATTGCGTATGCGAATAGGGTATCAGGCTCCTAACCGGATTGCCCTAAGAGGTGAGGAATGAAGCCTTTATCCCTATTTGATATATTTTTCTGCTCATTGAACACAGTGGGATCGTTTGGCAATGAATCCAAAAGAATAAAGTGGTTGTTGGGCATCAGTGTTAACTTTGGAAGAGGTAAGTGTTTATATCCATTTCTTTGGAGGCACCTGGCCTCGTGGATTTTCTACCACGTGTTCCTTACGTGTGTACCTGCCGATAGGCGTACTCATTACGCTTTAGCTTTGGATTTATATTCTATATTATATATTATGTCCTGTTATTGGTATTACATTGAGAATCTGAGTATTGTACTTTGGTTGTGAGTTGGTATATATTTTCCAGCTGTCGATGAGAGTCCCGCGCTGGTGATGGGTTATTATTGCATTATGTTGCATTCGTATGCACATTGCATCATATTGAGGGTATGAGGATTCCGCCCTCGGAGCAGGAGGATTCCGCTCCATTGCATCATGTTGAGGCACTACAAGAAAAACGATCAATAGGGACCAAGGTTTAGTGACCGGTTACGGATCTGGTCCTTATATGTTACATACAGAGACCAGTGCTAATACTAGTCCTTAATCTCCCCTATTATTGCGAAGGGACCATAACTGGTCCATGAAAAAATTAAAATCTGGTCCTTAAACATATTAATTGAGCGTCAGACAAATAGAACATTTTAAAATTTTCTCAAATCTCACTCATCGATAAAATCCCAAACCCTAATCCCGCCTTCTCTCTCTCAAGAACCCACTCGATCCCGCCTTCTCTCTCAAGTACCACTCATCTCTCTCAATGAATCGGTGATCTTTTCACCTTTTTTTTAAGCTTAGTCCTCCTCTTTTATCTCTATCAGCTTATTAATACTGGGAATTGACGGTTTTGGGGAGAAGATCTGAACTGGGAATCGACACCTTTTGATTTTGTGGTCTCGTGTTGTTATTTTCTATTTTATTGATTTAATGTTTGTTCAACTTTTTGCTGCTTTGTTTGATTTTTGGGAATCGACAGGTGTTGCTCTATTTACATTAATTTCGTAGTTCTTACCGGTCAGAAACTATCATTACCAAGCACTAAAAAACTGAAAGTTTGACAAAATGTGAACTAAATGTAATCTGAGCTTTTAATTAGTACAAGTAATGGGTAGATGTATAGATGAGCTTTTCAAAATTGTTGCAAAAAGTTCAAAAGTCATTCTATTTCTGTTGGTGAATTGCTTTCTGAGTTCTTGACTATTGTTAAGCTTGTTACTCTAATTCTCAATCAAGTAAAAAATTGGTCCAGATCCGAAATTGTAGTGAAAACTTATGAAGTCATTTGTTTCTATATCTGGTTGTGCCCACTCACTTTCTATCTCGTGAGGTATTCTTTAGCTGGTATACTGTTATTAATCTTTTGTGATTGATTATAATTATGAACCTAAATTTGTACTTGCTGGCACTTTGGATAGATCAGACCTGAATTTCAATTGAATTTATAGGTTGAATCTATAAAATGGTTACAATCACCTTAGAATGAAGCTTGGGACCAAACTTTTAGTACAACTAACTGCTTGTTTCGTGAGTTGATATTCGTTATACTTTTTTGAAGTTATACACGAAATACTATTTATCAATTAACATAATTATGCACAAAGTGTGTTACTGTGTTAGTACTTTAATTATGTCTACTATGCGTTGGATCTTTTTTTTTCTTGAACTTTTGGAAATGTCAAAAGTGAAATGCATAATATAGAATATGGAGTCTTTGTTAAAGACTATGGTAAAAATAAGAAGCTCAATATACATTGTTAATGTGCAATTTCATATTTTCTAACTTCCATTTTCTGATACCGGACTTTACTTTTCTTTTTGTTTCTGTTGGATTCTTTTTTGTACAAAACATGTTGGCGACCTACATATGACATACCAGAGTACCTTCCTGTTTATATCTCACTAGATATACTTTTAGTTGGGTGTCAGCCATAAGGAGAGATATGTATTATGCATCCACGTTCAAACACGTTTATTATCTACCTTCTATTCTCTGTTTTCTACCAGACCATTTCCCCATCATTTAAGAAATCTTTTGTACCAGGTATCATCCCAGAGCTTTATTTGTAACTTTAGAAATTTATTTGCTTCGCTTCAGAAAATCTAGTCTTAAATATAATTGTGTTATCAGGTACTTGGAATTTGTGTGAACGTGTGGTACACTAATGGAGCTTGGCTCTCTTAGAAGCGAGCTTGAGAAATAGTTTCTTCCCCCTCCACGCTCAAAGAATATCTGTTTGAAATACATAGGTAAGTCTCCTGGCAGCTTGCTCTTCATGCTATTTTGTATCTCAAGATTTCTTTGCAAGTTTTTACCTTGTTCATGTATAAGAACTGCCTACCATTTTGATAGAAGTGCTGCATAGCTAGTGCTTTCTAGTAGTAAATCGTCTCGTATGAAAGAACAGTAAATAAGTGTTGATGGTCGTTCTACATTGGTTTCCAGATTGTACTAAAGTTGAATCTTCTGACTTTTCACTCTCAATGGTTATATAAGCTGGTTTTCCCATTTTTCACTTTGAAAGGTCAAATTATATTTGTGCCATGGCATTATTTGACATGTTTACTTTGATGTGAAGGGTGGCAAAGATGGGAAACCACCAGAACTTCAATATCCAGCCTTCGACGTCATCTATTTATGGAGAATGACTATTCAATTGATGACATACCAAGTTAGTAACAACTTACCTAGAACTTCAATTTATTTGTCGCTTAAGAGTGTATGTATGTAGCTAAACTATCATTTGGGAATTTCAGTTTTTTTTGTTGGTTGTGGTGCGTAGCTAAACTATTAGTTGGCGCAGTTGCTGCTATATCATAGATTCTGCAGAACTTACTTGTTTTCAACTAGGGATATGAAATGCAAACTGGTCTAAAAATTTCGTAGTTTTAGAATGATATTATAGTAGTATAATTTGCTACTGCTCCAAGAGGAATATCTGCTTGAGACTTTATGCCCCTCTGGGATCAAATAATTCACATGAAAACGAGTAACACATGATTTAAGTTTCAGAAGCAAAGTTAATCTTCATCTTCTCTTTAAGAGAATTGATGTTTTTATTTAATTTTTCATTTATTCTGATGCTTTATTAAAGAGAATCTTTTTTAACATTTCTTACAGGTTTGGAGATTGGTGTTCACAACTAAAGAAGCACATTTTGAGGACATACAAGCTTACTATAATCTTGCTGGGAGTACTGGGAAACTTGAATTTATGGTCTAGGATGTTAGATAGATTTTTTGCTAGGAAAGTAAACAATATTATGGCTTACATCATGGCTTTACATTGCCACTATTGAGATGTTAATCATATATTTTGTTGTATATATATTCTGTCACCAGGATTACTAATTGCAGATCAAATATAATTATTGAATCCATTTGACTTATTTTTGGTGCAAAACTGATTTTATGAAAAATTAGATTTTTTGATAAAGAGTTAATTAAAACCAATCTTTTTTCCGTCCCATATAAATCAGGGACCAGAAAATTTGGTCTATAGTCATAATTCTACAATATATAAAATTCAGTTAACGACCAAACATGTGGTCCTTAACAGTTATTTAGGACCAGATACGCATGTAGGTATGAGAAATAAGGACCAGATATTGAACTTGAGATTTTAAATTAAGGACCAGAAATATAGTCCCTAAAACACATTTAGGACCAGAAAATATATGGTCGCAAAACCGTTTTAAGGACCAGAACACAAACTCGTCGTTAATACCCCTTCAACGACGGAGCCTATAGGGACGAGGTGACGACCAGATTTTCTGGTCGCTATTTACCAATAAGGACCAGAAATGAACTTTCAATGACCAGATTTCCCGTCGCTATTGATCATTTTTCTTGTAGTGAGGGTAGGAGGATTCCGCTCCATTGCATCATATTGAGGGTAGAAGGATTCCGCCCCCGGAGCAGGAGGATTCTGCTCCATCTATTTGGCACATGTGACACCATTGCATCATACTGCATTCATCCCATTTCATTGCACCGCGTGCTGACTATTGTGTGACAATCGTGTTGTGTTTTATATATGCGGTATGTATACCGTATCTCAATTTGCCTATATATTTCTGGCTCGTATCCCAGGTTGCACGTCGCGACAATATAAATACATGGATCGGATCGGGTTGCACGCCGCAACAGTATAAATATACGGATCGGGTTGCACGCCGCAACAGTATAAATATACGCATCGGGTTGCACACCGCAACAGTATGAATATATGGATCGGGTTGCACGCCGCAACAAGATGTATTTCTGATTGTCGACATGTTCAGGATATCTATATGTTCTGATTCCATACGTGTTTTCAGTTATTCTTTGGCTTTGCATGTTTATAGTTCAAATAAGATGGATTTAATTTATCTGTTTTTCTTCTCCCTGGCTAGCTATCCCATTCTTTGATGTGGCTAGTCTGCCCCACTTATTGAGTCCTTTTGACTCACCCTTGTTTGTTGTTTGTTTCTTGTCTATCTATTTCGTTTCGACAGGTTCGCTCCAGGATTGAGTTTGCCACGTTATGAAGGAGCGAAGACGGCTTCAGCTGTCAGGGTAAGCCAGCTTTTATTCCGGATGGCCACCAGTTTATTGGTTATTATTTCAGTTGCATTTTGCTCCCTTCAGGAGGTATTTGTCTTCTTTTGTACTCTTAGATGTCTAGTCTGGATAGCCCTAAACTTAGTATGTTGGGTAGTTAGCTGTAATTTTCTTTCGTACAGCTTAGAAGTGTCAATATGTCTGTGTGTTTTTTTAAGTCTTGTCCTTATTTATGAACTATTATATTTATTTTTTTAATTTAATTGGTAAGGGTTCGCCCGACGGGTCTAGGGGAGGATGTCGGGTGCCCGCACGGCCTAACCGGATTTCGGGTCGTGTCATTAATGCAAGCTAATTATGATGTGATGAATAAGATCAACAAGATTTCTATTATTTTTGACCATGCATTCTCTCTACAATTTCGTAAAAGTAATCAAAGAAAAAAATAGATGTTCAAAGATAGAAGAAGAAGAAGAAGAAGAAGAAGAAGAAGAAGAAGAAGAAGACCAACTTTTCTACACGAATAATATATGCTATCTTTAAAAGCTGGCTTTGGATTCTGATTAGAATCATGATATAAATGTTACTAACTATGTAGAAAAATCAAACTCACAAGGATTAAATGGGTTTTGAAATTCTCGTGAAGGTATCCAATTAACTCTTAGTATCTTCTTTTATTATTAGCTGAAGACAATTATGATTAAAAGTTAGAAGATTTTTGTAAAGTTTGTTTGTAATATTAGGAGGTTCTAAATTGAACAAACACATGTTAAATTGAAAGAGAGTAACTTATCAGAAAAGTCACTTTTCAAGTTTGATAGATACATAGGCTCTCTGAGGTAGTGCATATTAATTTGTAGTTTACAATGATTTTGTTGTATCGTAAAGAGACTAGCGTATATATAGCTCGTAAAAGAGATCACATGCAACGTATCTTAATAGAAAGTCAATTTCACGTCTCAAGCCTTTCTCTATTATTTTCAGTTTATTATTTTTAAAATGTTTGAAACTTGTGGTCTTAAATATGTTATAGCAATTATTTGACTACAAAAGTTTTCTATTAGTAAAAAAGTATAGAAATGTGTGATTCTTTGTAGAACGGATTAATAAGGAAATAATATCAGACAAAGTGGAACGGACGATGACATGTTAAATTTCAAATTTAGCATTATACATACAATGATAATGTAAAAAATGTTACACCAGTATATTCTAATAGACGATACTAATAACTTTTCTATTGTTTAAATTACCACACTAGACTACTCTTACTTGATTAGGTCTTTGTTTTCCCCTTATTAGGGCTCTTTATCTGAATAGCTAAGACATAAACTAGGTTTTATCCATTAACAATTTCGAAGTAGCTTCAAACCTTGTTAATCAGCTTATGTGGAGAATTAATTTCTAACTATCGATCGTTAATTAATAAGAACAATTAAAGCTGACTTATGTAAAGACACAAGTACACGCAGCTAGACCATTTGACGCGTCATATAAGTCAGAAACAAAATTGATGCTTTAGCCTAGTTATTTATATGCATTGTATCGAACCAAGCACACTTATGACCTTTGTTACTTAACATCGCGACATTTCAACATTTTCTAGACTTGAACATTCTTCCTATATGATTCCATCAGATACTCGTCATCTATTTTTATTGTTCATATCTTCATATTAATATTAACTTACCCCTGAGCTATTGCATTTATCCTAGTATAAATTTCGACAGTTGACTACCCAGCGACCTGCATCATTTTGCTCCCCTCTAACCCAACTACTCTAGCTCATGTCTTCTTTACGTGTCAATTTAGTAGAGGTCCGCACACTATCTATCTTTTGAGTCATCGTGAACTTTTGGCCTTTACTAAAAGGTCACATTTCACTTACAATTATTGATACTTCCAAGTGTCTGGCTGAAACTCAGTAGAAGAATAAAAGGTAAAGTGTATTCTACGGCAACGTTGCCATCATAATCTTTTAATTAAAAACTAAGCAATTACTAGGCAACCATCAACTAGTGAACTTTTTGCCCCTCCTTTGATGAGAGCTTTAGCTTCTATAGAGAGGCGCATTTAAGACGAGTTCCATTAGAACATCGTCTATATATTAAAGAGGGATCGGGATGATATTTGGTGAATGTTGGCTAGTTTGACGAGGTTCATGCCTTTCCTAATAAGCAGTTTCCTCCAAATAGATGGAACTATGAAGACTATGAGTACAATGACCATGACGACTGTTCTGGCAAATTCGATGATCACTGGTCCAACATATATGGTAAGAGGGTATTTTTTCTGTTTCTGCCTTGTTCTGTTTGCTGATGTGTTCCTCTTTTCTTTCTAATATTTCTGTATTACACGGGAAAGAGAGGAGGATAGTGAGAATTAAATCTATACTTATTGTGTGAAATATTCATGTTGGTATTACTAAGACTATGAGCCTTGATGGTTATTAATATGCTCCTTGCTAGTATCATTGGCATGGGTGCGGCGCGGATGACATGCACCTTAAAGGGAGCAATTTCATCCGCTTCCCTCAACGAAAGTTCCGCGTCATTCAACACTGCTTCGTCGAAAAAGTTCCTCTAAGGTGCTTGTAGAACATAACATATTGGATCTAGAGCCCGTTTGGATAAGTTTAAAAGTGGTTTAAATTAAGTACATATGTGCTTATAAGTTCATTAATGGGTGTTTGAAAACTCAAAAAGTCATGGACTTATGAGCACTTATATGCTCAAAATAGACAAAAAGTGAAAAGTTATAAAATCCTAACTTTTCAAAAATGGCTTATAAATAACTTTTTGGCTTATAAGCTACTTATAATAAGCTCATCCAAACAGGCTCTTAATATAACTCCTTATTAAAAAGTGAATGTAGCGGTTAACTCATTTCCCTGCACAGATTTTGAGTTGCTTTGTTTTACTACTTTGTTACCGCTAATAATTTGCTCATTTCTTAATTTTCATATGTCGCAGGCCATGATATGACATTTTTTTCCCTCTAACAGCAAATCATTTCGCCATGGATGCATGGAAAAGAATTTCGAAGGCCGAATTTGAAGCTTCATGGCAGTGGATGGTATCTAGTCTAGCTTAATTTGTACAGAATTAGCCATATGCCATTGGCAATTTGGCAACTTATACATTGGAGGCAAGTCAGTTTGGCTATTGAATGTGGTTGTTAGTTACTACTCCTATACTGAGTTTTATTCTATATTTTGTACCTTATATCAGTGAAAGATTCAGCATATATGCGTCTTTTCTTCAGGTTCTAGTTTGTAACCTTTCTTTTTATTGTGGGGTCTGTGACGATATCTTAAGTGTAGACGTCCATTCGATGGAGCCGATGACATTCGTGTTTGTATTTAAGGGATATTAATTCTATTGGTTTTATTAACTTGAGTTAAAATCTCAAATGTCACTCAACTTTGGGAAATTAACCACCAAAGTCACTTTGCTTTGGTTGGTCCCAAAAAGGTCACTCAATTTTGGAAAATTAACCACCAAAGTCACTTTGTTTTGGTTGGTTCCAAAAAGGTCACTCAATTTAGGGAAAATATCTCCAAAAGTAATTTTTATCAGTTTTTGCACCGTTATCCACTGAAAATCTGACGTGGCTTTTTAAAATATTTTTCATATAATCGTAGGTCCCACTTTTTTTGCTATGTAGGACTTTTTTAATAGTTACTTACTAATTTTCTGACAAATGCAATGCACGTGTATTCCTAATAACTAATACAAAAATTATAAATATGTGTAATAAGCGTGTATCGTTGCTAGTAAATTAAAGAAAAAAATATAAATTCAAAGTACTGATATATCGAATCCTTTACGTTCGATATTTTTTGTTATTGTAATACATAATCATACAAAACATTACTATTGTACGAAGGTCAGTAATTAATATTTGAACGATTATAATCATGCAAATTTTATAATATATCAAGTTCGAAGGCCAAATAATTGTTTGTCGTACTCCTAATTCCTAGTACACAATAACAGTTTGTCATTAGCACAAAAAAATAAAAATCAAGAAAATGTATTGAAATCAAGCTAAATACTTGATATTACAAAATTAACATGATTAAAATTGTTCAAATATTAATTACTGGCCTTCGTACAATAGTAATATTTAATTAGTATGATTATGTATTGCAAAAATAAAAAATATCAATTGTAAAGGATTCAATATATCAGTACTTTGAATTTATATTTTTTTCTTTCATTTACTAGCAACGATACATGCTTATTACACATATTTATAATTTTTGTATTAGTTATTAGGAATACACGTGCATTGCATTTGTCAGAAAATTAGTAAGTAACTACTCCCTCCGTTTCAAAAAGGATGAACCTTTGCGAAGTACGAGGGTCAAATTGACTAATTTTGACCGGAAATTTGTACATCGATTTTTTAAATTTTTTGAAATAAAATTTATATATTTAGAAACTACATGAAAAATACTATAAGTCACAATAGTTAACAATTCAAAATAGTTAGAAAATATTTGTAAGACATGTGGTCAAACATAATCTTGTTTGACCCTTCAAATAGTAATAGGTTCATCCTTTTTGAAACGGAGGGAGTATTAAAAAAGTCCTACATGGCAAAAAAAGTGGGACCTACGATTATATGAAAAATATTTTAAAAAGCCACGTCAGATTTTCAGTGGGTAACGGTGCAAAAACTGACAAGAATTACTTTTGGAGATATTTTCCCTAAGTTGAGTGACCTTTTTGGGACCAACCAAAGCAAAGCGACTTTTGTGGTTAATTTCTCAAAGTTGAGTGACCTTTTTGGGGCCAACCAAAACAAAGTGACTTTGGTGGTTAATTTCCCAAAGTTGAGTGACTATTTGAGATTTTAACTCTATTGACTTCTGTGATATAGTTTGTGTCCGCACAAATTTTATAAATTAAATAAATATTTTTAAAACTTGTAGTATTAAATCTGTATGCATGTCATATTATTTGCATTGTTGCAAGGCTTTCCAAAAAGAGAAAATTACATGGCATGAACATTTAGAAGAGTCCCTAACAAAAAATAGACACATTTTTCCTTTATTATGATTTATAAACATTTAACAATATGTCATTTACTTATTATAGACATTTTTGTTTACTAAACACTTTCCCCCTTACATGCCTATTTTTTGGGGATGTTGAATAGATATGTCAGTTATTTTAAGATGGGATCTTATCTCACTATTTAAAGATATTAATTAAATATTTCTAAATATATCAATTAACTTAAGTTTCTCCTAATTTAAAGCACACCAAATCAAAAGCGTGGTAATCTAAAAAGTCAAAAACTTATATTTTTAGATTATATCAGTTTTAGATTATAGATAATTTTTAGATTGCGTATCAGTTTATAAATGTTAGAATTATGTCTTCCATTGCCACCGATTGTATATCCGTATATATGAGGTATATTTATCGTCTTCGATTGCATATCATTTATATATTGGGGGTATAAACAAATTATGTTATAGGCATAATTCACATGCATGCATCAGGTTTGCAAAATATGCACTTTATATACTTATTATATTTCAAGTATATGAGGTATATTTATTGTCATTCATTGCATATCATTTATATATGATGTGGTATAACTAAATGTGTGTTATATGCATAATTCACGTGTATGCATCTTAGAATATGCATTTTTATGGACTCCATACTGTTCGGGATGATAAAATTAAAATTTTATAATATAATATATAACTACAAGTTAATAGAATTTTAATGAATCACTTTTTTAATAATATTTCTACTCTAACAACAATGGAGTTTCTTCACACGATGTATGTATGTTTTGAACACCGTAAATAAGGGGAATATCAACCTCCTATTTGAACACTATCCCCTTTACATGCCTATTTTTTGGGAATTGAATGGGTCATGATAGTTATTTTTAGATGTGATCTTACCTCATTCATTTAAAATATTTATTAAATATTTCACACTATCTCAATTAACTTAATTTCTCCTAATTTATATTGTTGTTAATTATGCATATTAGTAATATCTAACATATTTTTAGAATACAAGCCACATATCTTAGATTGCATCTGCATATTCGTGAATAAAGTGTAAATTGTAGACATAAATCACTTCAACTAATTAGTTGTATTCAGTATGTAGCTCATATGCAAAGAATATGCTGCACATAGACATGAAGTATGCACTTTAGATGCATAACTCCCCACCAGGCATATTGTATATTTTCATATGATAAAAATAGCTTTCTTAGTATTGTGTATCAGATATGCATGCATGTTTTAATTATATGCAACAAAAACAGAGAAAAAATTTCGAATTCTTTTACCTTGTACGGGACTATTTCTATAAACAATTGACAAGATTATGGATTTTAGCTTATTTATGAAGAATATCAAAGGAATATGGATTGCACAAAAAGCGTTATAATGAGATTTTCCTCCTAATTTTATGCGTGTATGGGATAGATATTAGGAAGATAATAGGATTCAATTACTGCTGGGATTCCTCAATTAGCGCAGATTCTGTTTAATTTGTTACATCTAAGCTCCACTATTTTAGGTAATAGATTTGTCTAAACATATTTAATAGGGTATATTTTGGCTAGCCTTTGTTCAAAAACTCATATGTCCAATTGAATGTAGGGCCAATCTTGTGAATGGCTAGATATGTTATTTTCTCTTCCAAAAATACGGTTAATTATATATGTCACGAAACCTGACAGATTTTACAACTTACAACCTGATACTTTACGAGCACATGCTTGATTGGACAAAGTTTAGGAAAGGAGAAAAAAACTTATGTAACTTGTTTAATGAAACATGCCATTATAGTTACGTGTTATGAATTAATGTCATTAATTTTTAAATTTAAAGTTTAAAGTTAGATTTTATATGTAAAAATGTATTCATTATTATCTAAACACTAAAATTGATATAATAACTTAAAATGATCCAAACTGAAAAGGAGTTACTCCTATATGAATTGTCTAAGTGAATTTTTTTTGTTCGAACAAGTACTTTTAGATAAAACTTAAACAAGAAATATTACAAATTGAGATTGAAAGAGGAGATGCAATCCCTTCCAACTCCATATATAGATAAGATAAGAGAGAAAGGAAAATTTAGAGGATAGTCAAAATTGTTGGATTGCTTGGGGTGTGTTCGTAACACGCAGTGGAAGACAAAAACAATCCTAGATAAATCTATTTGGGTTTAAAATTTATTTTCTACGTCTAAAGATTGGATCTTAGACATACCTGATAGCGGGTGAGTTATTCTTAAACTCCGATAATGCGGAGCCTCTATGTGTATCCACACAGAGACCAATCCTTGCTATCAACTCTTTGATCAACGGATCCGTGAACGACTTAGATGAAAACTATTGTGCTTAAGCTTTCTCAAAACTTTCCACAAATTAAAAGAACAAGAAACTAATTTTCTTGTCACAATTAATTTTTCTCTTGGTTGTTTTTACTTATCAAGTGACGATCACAATAATGGCTATATGTAAAAAAAATGGTTGTTTATGAATAAAGGTTAAGGTAGAAGGAAAGGCTTATTGATTGTTTTTCTTGGGCTGATTTTAGCCCTATTTATAGTTTGTTTTCACGTTTGCACTTTTTGCATGCTAGCCAAGTGGCTAGTCTTATTTGCCACTTGTTTTGGTCATTCCATGCAAGAAGCCACTTGTTATTCTTCTCTTTAAGACATAGTCAAGTATTCTTCCTTTCACATGCATGGTGACAAGTGTTTTTCCTTCTACATGCATGGTGACAAATGTTCTTCCCACTTCATGCATGGTGACAACTACAAGTGTGCAAAATATGTTCTTTATTAATATTATAATACATTTCTATATACACACAACAATTAATTACAAACTTAATATATATCACATATATATTAGTAATTATTTTAACCAATTAGATTGAAGTATATAATTTACTCAAGAACCTGTAGAAGAATAATGTAGTATTTCCTTCTGTCGTTGTAGCTCCGCGTCACCCTAGGATATGGCTTAACTGTCAAATCCCAATAGATGACCAACTATGTTTATATATTGAATATAACCGACCGTTGAATGATCTAAGAAACTCTTTTCTCTTATCATTCAATTTCCCTGGCCAAGGTCTTAAAGTAGTTGTTTATAATTCATGACAACATAGAGCTTAAAGTTATTACCAAGAGTCGATAGATTCAATCTTGACCGTTAATTAATTCTACAAGTATTTAATCATACTCAATATCCTTTCAACTATCGTTGTAGGACAATAGGTGTCTAGTATCAAAGTACAGTAAATAACTTATCAATTATTATGACGATCTTAGGTCAAAAGAAACTCTTACATCACATTCTTCAAGACAATATCCTATTGACAGATTATAGTAATTCTAACCATTACCAATTGAGCCGGTTCAATGATCATATCTCTATATTTATCACCTATTTATGTAATTTAGTCAATGAGATCAACTAATCTTTATCCAATAAAGACTATCACATAAATATTGATCTAGACGGATCATGAATGTCCTAATTAATGATTTAGTGATCCTACGATCAAGAAAATTTTTAGATTAAGTTATACAAGACTTGACTCTCATCATCATGATCTCCATCATGATGAAAAGTCTCAAACCTTAATCAAAGACTTCATCATATTAATCAAACAATTAATAATAAATATGATAAATGAATATCAAGCCATATATTAATATCAAATAATGCTCATAAAATATGTTCAAACAACTAAATATGAGATTGGGTCTAGGGCATATCAATTATATCCCTAACAATCTCCTACTTGCACTAGAGCCAATCGCTCTTGTACTTCATTCATCTTTTCAACTTGTGCTTGTCGAAATCCACTATTCTGAGAGCTTTAGTGAATGGGTCTGCTGCATTTTCTTTTCTATCAACCTTTAGGATCTCAACGTCCCCAATAAATTCTTTTACCAGGCGATATTTTTGCAAAATGTGTCTGTTCTTATGATGTATTTTCTGTTCTTTAACTTGAGTAATGGCTGCAGTATTGTTACAAAACAATGGAACTGCACCTTCAATTGAAGGAACCACACCAAGTTCAGTTAAGAATTTTTTCATCCATACAGCTTCTTTACCAGTTTTATTAGCTGTCATGTATTCTGCTTCAGCCACTGAATCAGCTATTGTATCTTGTTTGGAACTTTTCCAACTCACTATGCCACTATTTAAAGTGAATACATAACCGTTAACAGATTTGCTATCATCTAGGTCTAAAGAGAAACTTGCATCAGCATAACCTTCAATTTTTTATTCAGAGTCTCCATATATGAGGAATTGGTCTTTAGTCCTTCTTAAATACTTAAGAATGGTCTTCACCACTTTCCAATGCTCCTCACCAGGATTCACCTGATATCGGCTGCACACTCTTAGTGTATAAGCCACGTCAGGACGCGTACATGTCATGGTATACATGATAGCTCCCACTGCACTAGCGTACGAGATCCTACTCATGCGTTCTCTCTCTTCAGGTGTTTTAGGACAATCCTCCCTACTGAAAGTAATTCCGTGCTTATCAGTAGATAGCCTCTTTTGGAATTATCCATGTGATACCTTTTTAGTATGGTATCTATGTACATAGACTGGAAAAGTCCAAGCAACTTCTTAGATCTATCTCTATAATCTTTATTCCCAATATATAAGATTCTTCTCCCAAGTCTTTCATGGAGAACTGTTCAAATAGCCAAATTTTTGTACTTTGTAATGATGGTATGTCATTCCCAATAAGCAATATATCATCAACGTACAATACTAAGAAAATAATTGTGCTCCTACTAACCTTTTTGTACACACAAGGATCTTCTTCGCATCTAACAAAATTGAACTTTTTAATTGTCTTGTTAAAGCATTTATTCTAACTTCGAGAAGCTTGCTTTAGTCCATAAATAGACTTTTGTTGTTTGCATATTTTATCAATGATCAGATGAAGATATGAAACCTTTCGGTTGTGACATGTACACATCCTCTCCTAGCTCACCACTAAGGAAAGCATTTTTCACATCCATTTGCCATATTTCATAATCATAGTATGTTGCTATAGCAAGCAAAATCCGAAATTGATTTGAGCATTACCACAGGAGAGAAAGTCTCATCATAATCTATTCCTTCTTTTTGATGATATCCCTTGGCAACAAGATGGGCTTTATAGGTCTCCACATTTCCGTCTGCTCTAATCTTCTTCTTAAACATCCATGTACAACCAATAGGTTTTATATCCTCTGAAGGCTGAACTAAAGTCCATACTTTATTGACCTTCATGGACTCTATTTCGGATTACATGGCCTTTTGCCATTTCTCAAAGTCAGAACTTTGAATCGCCTCTTGATAAGTCTTTGGGTCATCATCATCATGATCAACCTCATCAGGAAACTCCTCTTGTACCATTAAATTTAATTTATTTGGTGCGCGATGTTCTCGTGTAGACTTTCTTAGAGGTTCTTGTGCAACTTGTTCACCTTGTAATGGATTTAGTTGTTGTTCGACTTGGTTTGGAACAGGTTCATTAACATGTTCTCGAATATCATTTTGTTCTCAAACTTCAACCATTGAAGATGGCAACACATTTGTCAACTTCAAAAATTCCAATAAAATTTCATCAACTTGTGTCTCATGATCTTAATCCAGTGTCGATTCATTCATTTCTTGAACTTTATCAAGTTTTATTTCTTCACCATGATTTCCTTCTAAAAGAAATTCTCTTTCCAAAGACGTAGCTCCTCTAGCCATAAATACTTTATGATCGGAGGGGTGATAGAAATAATATCTTGTTGTTTCTTTGGGATACCCACTGAATCTACACTTATTAGATCTTGAGCCAAGTTTATCAGGTTGCAATCTCTTAACATAAGCTGGGCAACACCAAACTTTAATATGTTTAAGGTTAGGCTTACATTATTTCCATATCTCATATAGTGTTGTAGAGACTGACTTAGTGGGAACTTTATTTAGTAAGTACGTTGCTGCTTCTAGGGCATATCCCCATAAGTTTGTTGGAAGATTAGTGAATCCCATCATGGATCTCACCATATCTAATAAGGTTGGATTTCTCCTTTCAGACACACCATTGCGTTGTGGTGATCCTGGAGGTGTCCACTGTGAGAGAATAGTCTCTCTAAGATATCTAGTAAAATCATCACTAAGATATTCTCCACCTCTATCAGACCTTAGTATTTTAATTACTTTTATCAGTCAGTTTCTCAACTTTACTACGGAATCTCTTGAATATTTCAAAAGATTCAGATTTGTGTTTCATAAGATATATTATCACGACCCAAAAATCCAAATAGGTCGTAAGGGCACCCAACTAACAAAGTTGGGCGAACCCACTTGATTTGTGAATAATTAGAATAAACTCTACTACGGAATGCATAAATATTTAAATAATACCCCATAAAAGAAATAAGGAAGATGAAATATCCCGACAATAAAAGGTTTAAGTACTCCCCGAATCATGAACATCTAAGAGTGTCAAATAAATTATACAACTCCAAAATTTTGGGAATACATCAAAGGGAAAGATAAACTATATAGGTGGCCACCACAGACGAAGGGTCGGCTCACCGATAATAAAAAGACGCTCCAACTCGATCAACCTCGATGTCCACTAGTAGATGGCGTCGAATCTGTAAGACATAAATAAACATACAAGGAAAAAAGAAAGGGGGTGAGTCGAGTGGCTTAATAAGTGGGGACGGGGCTCCAAGTAAACTAGCAAGTTGCTCATATATGCAAAGCAAAATAACTCAAAGGTAATAGGAAGTAAAGAGAAGCCGTTTATTAACTATCAAGTAATATTCATACTCCGTCATCACGGTACCACGATACTTTCTTTGTAAATCAGAGATAAATACATAACCACACTAAGAGAATATTCTCCCCAACTTCACATGTCTTGAATTGATGAAAAATGACCAATTCACTTAGTTGAGTAGAAGTTGTCGTTTTTCAAGGATTCCTATTCTATGTTTTGTTTTTTATTTTTGCTCTCTTTACCCTAAAGACCAAAACAAGATGTTATATATACCCTAAAAGTGTGGGCTAACAACTAAGATGAGGGCCTAGTCCACTACTATACTTCTAAAGATATTGTCAAGGTCTTTTAAAGCCCAATGAAATATGAAGTTCTCATTTGGCTCAATAACTATCTAATAATGTACTTATATATTTTTAGCCCTTCTTCCACATCTCAAATTTAAATAAGATTAGTTAAAATATTGGGTTGTTACATTCTCCTCCACTTGAACACAAGTTCGTCCTCGAACTTGTTCCACCCAATACAAACAACCAATCTATACACATGCATCAATCACCAAGCCTTTTACCACTTATAACCAAACATCATAAAAACTCAAAATTTTGCTAAGTCCTTAAATTTACAAAAATTTTGCCATAGTTTCCTCTGTAAATTGCACTATCCAAAAATAATCTCATTCTCAAATACTAACAACCACCATATACAATATAACAAGTCATTCATAGGCACCAAACATAACTAAAAATGAGCACTACTACTCCAGCAAGGAGATAAATCTCAATAACGACCAACCATACTCCGACAAGGAGCTAAAACATTCTAACAAATCAAATATACTCTGATAAGGAGCTAAATCAATTTAGCGAATCAAATATACTCCGGAAAGGAGCTAATCAAATAACTCCAACAAGGAGGTAAACATGCTATAACTCACAATTAAGTAAAGACATTTAAATGAAAAGACTTTAAAATTAACTTACCCGACTCCTCAAACAAGTAGGGATATCTATCCTGTATGGTCGACTCAAGCTCTTATTAGTATCCTTATCATGTGGACGGTTGTGCCAACGCACTTTTACAAACGGAATCTCTTTGGACCTCAACTTCTGAGTGTCTCTTCCTACAACGGCAACTGGAACCTCTTCGTAATCTAAATTGACATCTAATTAGACTAGATCCACATAAATTATATGAGTGGGATCTCAAACGCACTTCCGGAGCATAGAAACATGGAAAAGGGAATGAACATGCATAGAATTTGGCAATGCAAGTCAATAAGCAATCTCACCAATACGCTTCACTATCTTAAAAGGACCAATGAACCTAGGGCTCAGCTTGCCCTTCTTCCCAAATCTCATCACACCCCGCATTGGTGACACCTTCAAGTAAACCATATCACCTTCCTCAAATACCAACTCTTGGCTTTTCTTGTTCGAGTATGATATATGCCTACTCTAAGTTGTTCGAAGACGATCCTGAATGATACAGACCGTATCAGAAGTCTGACGAACAATATCCGGACCCAACACCTCAACATCTCGAGACTCGAACTAACAAACTGGATATCGACATCGGCGACCACATAATACCTCGAACGGCGCCATCTGAATGGAAGACTGATAACTGTTATTATAAGCAAAATCTGCAAGAGCCAAATGATCATCCCAATGACCGTCAAAATCCAAGGCACATGCTCTCAACATATCCTCCAAGATCTGAATAGTCCGCTTAGAGTGTCCATCAGTTTGGGATGAAATGCGGTACTAAGCTGGACCTGAGTACCCAACTCTCGCTGAAAAGCCTGCCAAAACTGAGAGCCTCGATCAGAGATAATAGACAATGGAGTACCATGCGATCGAACAATCTACTCAATAAAGATTCAAGCCAACTTCTTTGTTGTATCAGTTGTCTTCACCGGAATGAAATGGGCCAACTTGGTGAGTCTATCAACAATGACCCAAACTAAATCATGATGTCTCAATGTCTTCGGCAAGCCAACTACAAAATCTATGGTAATTCTCTCCCACTTCCACTCGGAAATGGGTAGTGCCTGAGCTAAACCTGCGGGTCTCCTTTGCTCATCCTTGACTTGCTGACAGTTCAAGCACCGAGATACATGATCAAAGACATCTTTCTTCATCCCCTTCCACCAACACAACTCCCGAAGGTCCTGGTACATCTTGATAATACCGGGATGAATGGAATATCACAAACTGTGGGCCTCATTAAGCAACAACCGCGTCAAATCACAAACATTAGGAACACAAAGATGACCACCAACCCGAAGAACACCATCACTATCAAACTCAAAATGAGGGGCTCATCCACTTTGAATACGCCTACATAACTCAAGAAAATAAGGATCCTCGAATTGACTTTCCTTAATCTGGAACTAAGGAACACTGAGCCACCATACAAGCAAATACCTGACTCGGGTCTGAACTATCAAATCTCACCATCGAATCATATAGAGTCTGCAACTCTCGAGCTAAAGGTCTCATCTCAACATCAAGAAATGCAAGACTACCCATAGACTTCCTACTGAATGCATCAACCACCACATTGGCTTTTCCCGGATGATAGTGAATAGTAAGATCATAATCTTTGATCAGCTTGAGCCATCTACGCTGCCTGCCATTCAAGTCCTTCTGAGTAAGCAAGTACTGCAAGCTCTTGTAATCGGTGAAGATCTTACAAGGCTCGCCAAAAAGGTAATGTCTCCAAATCTTCAAAGCAAATACCACAGCTGCTAGCTCCAAATCATGGGTCGGATAGTTCTTCTCATTAACCTTTAGCTGTCTATAAACATCTAGAAGCATAAGCAATAAATTTTCGATGATGTATCAAAACACATCCCAAACCGACACGAGAAGCATCACAATATACTACAAACCCTCCCGCTCCAGAAGGAAGGGATAATACTGGAATGCTAATCAACAATGACTTGAGCTTCTGAAAGCTCGCCTCACCCTCTTCTGACCAATGAAATTGAACCGCTTTCTGAGTCAGGCGCGTCAATGGAGCATCAATAGATGAACACTTCTCTACAAATCGGCAGACCAAGGAAAGCTATGAATCTCTTTCGGAGAAGTAGGTCGTGGCCAATTCTGAACAACCTCAATATTCATAGGATCAACTTTAATACCCTCACTGGACACAACATGTCCCAAGAAAGCCACAGAGTCCAACCAGAACTCACACCTTGAGAACTTAGCATAAAGCTTACATTCTTGATGTGTCTGAAGAACCAATCTCAAGTGATGCTTATGCTCCTCACAATCATGCGAATAGACTAAGATGTCATCAATAAAGACAATGAAAAATGAGTGCAAATAAGGCTTGAACACCTGATTCATTCTATCCATAAAAGCTGTTAGAGCGTTCATAAGCCCAAAAGACATAACCAAGAACTCATAGTGACCATAACGGGTCCTGAATGCTGTCTTCGGGATATCTGACTCCTGAATCTTCAATAGATGATACCCAGACCTCAAATCAATCTTAGAAAAGAACATGGCTCCCTGCAACTGATCAAACAAGTCATCTATGCGAGACAAAGGATACTTTTTCTTGATTGTAACCTTATTCAACTGCCTATAGTCAATGCACATACACATAGAGCAATCTTTCTTCTTAACAAACAACACTGGAGCTCTCCAAGGCGACATACTATGTTGAATGAACCCCTTATCCAATAAGTCTTGGAATTGCTCCTTTAACTCCTTCAATTAGACTGGAGCCATACGATACGGAGGGATAGATATAGGATGAGTTCCGAGCACAACATCAATGCCGAACTTAATATCCTTATCCGGAGGAAGTCCCGTCAAGTCATCGGGAAACACATCAGTGAACTCCCTCACAACGGGAACAGAATCAAGAGACGGAACCTTCATATTGGTGTCCCGAATCATGGAAAGATAAGCAGAACACCCCTTGCTCACAATACGCCTTGCTTTCAAAAATGAGATAATACGTCCCGTAGGTGGAAAACATGAACCCTTCCACACTACCTGTACTGAGCCAGGAAAAGAAAGCCGAATAGTCTTGGCATAGCAACCGAGAGTAGCATAACATGATACCAACCAATCCATATCGATAATCACATCAAATTTTACCATGTCCAAAACCAATAAGTCAACTATGGTCTCATGACCCCCAAGAGATACAGTAAAAGCGGGATACACTTGCTCTAACAAGATATAGAAAGGATTAGTCTTGTTATGGAAATACTATGCACGATAAAGAAAGAAAGAAGCAAAATTCCCTACATTTCACCATAGCCTCTCGTAGATAGGTAAGGACGTCTCCGCCCGATCAGCAAAACTCTATTCGACACTGTTCATGATTCGTGAAGACTATAAACCTATGGCTCTGATACCAATTTGTCACGACCTAAAAATCCGAATAGGTCGTGAGGGCACCCAACTAACCAAGTTGGGCGAACCCACTTGATTTGTGAATAATTAGAATAAACTCTACTACGAAATGTATAAATATTTCAATAATGCCCCATAAAAGAAATAAGGAAGTTGAAATATTCCGACAATAAAAGGTTTAAGTACTCCTCGAATCATGAACATCTAAGAGTGACGAATAAGTTATACAACTCCAAAATTTCGGGAATACATCAAAGGGAAAGATAAACTATATAGGCGGCTACCACGGACGAAGGGTCGGCTCACCGCTATTAGAAAGATTCTCCAACTCGATCAACCTCGATGTCCACTAGTAGATGGCGTCGAATCTGTATGACATAAATAAACCAATAAGGAAAAAGAAAGGGGGTGAGTCGAGTGACTCAATAATCGGGGACGGGGCTCCAAGTAAACTAGCAAGTTTCTCATATATGCAAAGAAAAATAACTCAAAGGTAATAGGAAGTAAAGAGAAGCCGTTTAATTAACTATCAAGTAATATTCATACTCCGTCATCAAGGTAACACGATACTTTCTTTGTAACTCGGAGATAAATACATAACCACATCATACTACAATAATATGCACGGAACTACATCGTGCTATGATAATACATACGGGACTACATCGTACCTTAATAATATGTACGGAACTACATTGTGCCACAATAATACGTACGGAACTACATCGTACCACAATAATATACACGAAACTGCATCGTGCCATAATTATTTGCATAGAAGCATATATCATACATAGGGTGTGGAGCAAGTCCACCAAGAAAGTAAAATACACTTACCTCGGTCCAAAGCTCACTAGCTACTCAACAATGATTTTTCCTTTTTGAATCTCTTCTAAATGTTCTCGCTCTATTAAACAAATGTAATACAATCAATACCAAGGCTAATAGTTAAACATTACAAACCTTAAGCTATAGGGGTTAAGATATCAACTTAAAATTCAACCACTAACCCACGAGGTCAAACCGCGAAATTGAGCTCACAATTGTGTTACCCATAAGCACACAAGTCTAAATCAATAATCAAGTTCCAAGCTTTATACAAATTGATGGATCAAATCTTAATTTTCTAAATATATAATTTGGAGTTAAATAACACTTCTACATCCCAAATACCATACTAGTGAAATATATGTTCTAGCATATTTAATACTCAATTACATGGAGCTAATATATATTTATAAGTACTAGACCCATAATCAGATAATAATCAAAAGGGAAAACTAAATTCCTAATCAATAACTAGGAACAAAGTCGAATGGCAGACCAAAATAGTAGGCGAACACTAGCAAGATAAAATACTAACGTTTCAATAACTAAAATATCAATCCACACTAGATTTGACCACTGTGTCATCATCACATTCCCTTATACACCACTAATACATACTAAACAATTATTAAGTGGAAAAGAAAATTGTAAACATCAACTACAGCTAGTAACTGAAACAATAACTAAACTTGTACTTTGGAATTTTTATTTTAAAACTATTAATCATAAGAAGATACATCAATTCCATATAATTAAATAATCATAAAAAAGTTTTAGGTTGGTGAGTAGTACCTTAACTATCTGATGCAATTTAATGGTGGAGTCTTCCCAACTTCTCATGTCTTGAATTGATGAAAAATGACCAATTCACTTAGTTGAGTAGAAGTTGCCATTTTTCAAGGGATTCCTATTCCATGTTTTATTTTTCCTTTTTGCTCTCTTTACCTAAAGACCAAAACAAGATGTTATATATACTCTAAAAATGTGAGCTAACATCTAAGATGTGGGCCTAGTCCACTACTATACTCCTAAAGATATTGTCAAGGTCTTTTAAAGCCCAATGAAATATGAAGTTCTCATTTGGCTCAATAACCATCTAATAATGTACTTATATATTTTTAGCCCTTCTTCCACATCTTAAATTTAAATAAGAATAGTTAAAATATCGGGTTGTTACATATACAAAACCATATCTTGACAAATCATCAGTGAAGGTGATGCAATAAGAATATCCACCTCTAGCTTGAACTTTCAAGGGCCCATAAGCATCGATATGTATTAGTCCCAATAATTCAGAAGCACTTTCTCTACTTCCAGTAAATGGAGATTTGGTCATCTTTCCTTTGAGACAAGATTCACAAGTTGGGCATGATTCATAGTCATATTTGTCAAGGTAACCATCCTTGTACAACTTGTTAATTCTTTTCTCTCCAATATGACCAAGCCTACAGTGCCAAATGTATGTATTATTCACTTGATCATCTCTTTTTCTCTTAAGACTAGAAACATGCATAATTGAATTGGCGTACATAATAGGTCAGACATAAATACCATGTTGGAGATAACCATTTGGATATAAAATATTATCATGAAAAATAGAGCAAATGCCATTATCTAGAACAATGCGACAACCACACTTGTTCAACATAGAAACTGAAATTATATTCGAAACAAAATTAGGAACGTAATAGCAGTCTTCCAACATAAGGGCTTTGCCCGTAGGCATTTTTAAAGAAATTGATCCTACAACTAAGGCAGCAACTTTTGCACCATTTCCAACTTGTAGGTTAACTTCTCCTTTCTTCAACCTTCTACTTATCTGGAGCCCCTGCAACATATTGCAGATGTTATAACTACTGCCAATATCTAATACCCACAGTGAAGATTCAGTAGTAGTTAAAGAAACCATGAAAATATTTTTCATTAAGGTCTCACCTTGTTTCTAGTCCTTTAGAGTTGCAAGATACTCCTTGAAATTTCTCTTTCAATATCCTTTCTTCTTACAATGAAAACATTCAGAATTAGATTGGTCAGCTTTCTGCTCTTTGCCTTTGGGTTTGGTCACACCACACTTGGGCGCATTAGTCCTTTTCTTGGGCTTCTTTTTACCCTTACCCTTTTTTCTAGAAGAGTTTCCAACCAATATGATAGTTCCTTTCTTCTTCTCAGATGCAAGTTGATTCTCATAATCAATTAGCATATTAAGCATCTCATGGAGATCATAATCCATTTTATGCATATTAAAATTAATAACAAATTGTGAGAAGGATTCAGACAGTGACTGCAAGATCATATCTTGAGAAAGTTCTTTACCCAGTTTGCACCCCAATTTATCAAGCTCTTCAATAAGATCAATCATATGACTTATATGGGGGGCAACATGAGAGTTTGCAGTCAACTTGGATCCAAACAAAGCCTTAGATAGCTGATATCTAGTTGTTATGCTTTGACTACCAAACATTTTCTTAAAATGTTCAATAATAGCAGATGGATCCATATCCTGATGTTTCCTTTGGAGTTCAGAGCCCATAGAAGCGAGCATGATGCATTTGGTAGAAAGACAGTCTTTCAAGTATTTATGATAAATCTTGGTAGCCTCGACATCGGTCGCAGCTGGAGCTTCTTCAGTAGGCTTATTGATTACGTCAATAAGTTTTTCATGCATGAGAACAATTCTCAAATTTATGTACCAATCATCAAAGTTTGGTCCAACCAACTTGTTGGCATCAAGTATTCCACACAGAGATATAGCAGATATTTTGAAAAATCTAAAATAGAAAAGAAAATACAACAATATGAGAACATATTTATTCATATCATAAAGACATGGACTTTTATCTAAATGATATTTCTACTAAATATTTCAAACTATGTACCCTCATTATAGTTTAAGAAATCTTTATTTCTTTTAGTGGAACAAAAGAATCCTTTAACAATATGTATGAGCCACTTGGAAGTCAAGTTGTTTCTTACCCATGTTTTAAAGTAGGTACTCTAACCAATTACATCCCTATGTAACTTCTTTAATAGCTCCATGTCAAATAGTCCCCTAGTAGTCAGGTCAATCCTATTGGCACAATTGAGTTCAACCATCATGATAGCTAAGAATTTATTAAATTTCACACTCTCCGGGTAGTCCAGGCGCTTAGTGTAAAGTTAAACAATTCTTCCTATCCACACATCTAATGCAATAAATAATTTTATTTTATTCTCGAACTACAAGTCTGCTGGTTGTCAGGCCGCTCCTTATAAACAAGAACTAAATTAAACTATTTATTTTGATGGATAGCTAGACAATAAAATATCTTATATTTTATCATTCAAGAACTCAAATTTTAATGAGAAGAAATTGTTATTAAAACAACCTTTAATAACATAGATCAATTCTTTCATAAATGTAAATTTTGTTTAAAATGTCTATGAATTCATACCTAAATTAATTTACATCACATGTAATAAATAATTCAAAATTACATAAAGAACAAGCGCTTAATATTTTAACAAAATTCTACATTAAATTTATATCACATATAAATAGTAATCATACAATCGATACAACAACAAACATGTCCTTTTGTTTCTTTACTAATAGGTAAATACATATTTAATATTTTATTTATAATAAAATAATATCTATATGAAAGCATTCAAATTATTTGACTAATCCATAATTATAATTGAACTCTTTAACTATAACAACAAAATTAAAAAAATAAATTATAAAGCATAAAATAAACCATTGCTCTGATACCACTAGTGGATTGCTCGGAGTGTGCTCGTAACACGCAGCGGAAGACAAAAGCAATCCTAGATAGATCTATTTGCGTTTAAAATTTATTCTCTCCCTCTAAAGATCGGATCTTAGACAAACCTAGTAGCGCAAGAGTTGTTCTTAAGCTCCGAAAATGCGAAGCTTCTATGTGTATCCACACCGAGACTAATTCTTGATATCAACTCTTTGATCAACGAATCTATGAACAAATTGGATGAAAACTATTGTGCTAAGCTTTCTCAAAACTTTTCACAAACTAAAAGAACAAGAAACTAATTTTCTTGTCACAATTAATTTTTCTTTTGGTTATTTTTACTTATCAAGCGACTATCACAATAGTGGCTATATGAAAAAATAATGGTTGTTTATGAATAAAGATTAAGGAAGAAAGAAAGGCTTATTGGTTGTTTTTCTTGGGCTGATTTTAGCGCTATTTATAGTTTGTTTTCACGTTTGCCCTTTTTGCATGCTAGCCAAGTGGCTAGCCTTATTTGCCACTTGTTTTGGTCATTCCATGCAAGAAGCCACTTTTTATTCTTCTCTTTAAGACATAGCCAAGTATTCTTCCTTTCACATGCATGGTGACAAGTTTTCTTCCTTCTACATGCATGGCGACAAGTGTTCTTCCCTCTTCATGCATGGTGACAAGTGTGCAAAATATATTCTTTATTAATATTATAATACATCTCTATATATACATAACCATTAATTGCAAACTAAATATATATCATATATATATTAGTAATTATTTTAACCAAGAAACCAAAAGATATTACTCAATTTTACTGTTCTAAATAGTAAAACGTAATTTGGTCGCATATTAATTACATTCTCCGTGCTAGCAAAGAATATAATAATATTCCATTTGGATTAAATATTATTCAATCTTTAGCAAAGATCAGAACACTCGTTAGTGTGCGACCCCATAGGTTTAATACTAAGTCGATAGTAAATTTGATCAAACCAATATATTGATCAAGTGTGGCGTCTAGCAACACTCCTTAACGGCCGAATTAGATTTAAGTATACAATTTGCTCTCAAGAACATGTAGAAGAATAATATAGTATTTCCTTCTGTCGTTATAGCTCCGAGTCACCCTAGGATATGGTTCAACTGTTAAATCCCAATAGGTGACCAACTATGTTTACATGTCGAATATAACTGACCGTTGAATGATCTAAGAAAATTTTTTCTCTGATCATTCAATTGCCCTGGCCAAGGTCTTAAAGTAGTCGTTTATAATTCACTACAACATAGAGCTTAAACTCATTACCAAGAGTCGATAGATTCCATCTTGATCGTTCATTAATTCTACAAGTATTTAATCATACTCAATATCCTTTCAACTATCGTCGTAGAACAATAGGTGTATAGTATCAAAGTACAATAAATAACTTGTCAATTACTATGACGATCTCCGGTCAAAGGAAACTCTTACATCACATTCTTCAAGACAATATCCTATTGACAGATTATGGTGATTCTAACCATTAGAAATTATCCAATGAGTCGGTTCAATAATCATATCTTCATATGCATCACCTATTTATGTAATTTAGTTAATGAGATCAACTAATCTTTATCCAGTAAAGACTATCACATAAATATTGATCTAGCCGGATCACTAATGTCCTAATTAATGATTTAGTAATCCTACGATCAAAAATAATTTTAGATTAAATTATACAAGACTTGATTCGTATTATCATAATCTCCATCATGATGAAAAGTCTCAAACCTTAATCAAACTTCATCATATTAATCAAACAATTAATACTAACAAATATGATAAATAAATATCGAATGCCATATATTAATATCAAATAATATTCATAAAATATGTTTAAATAATTAAATACGAGATTGTATCTAGGACATATCAACTATATCGCTAACAAAAACAGGCTGTCTTAAACTTATTTTCCAAAGCTAGTTGCTTGGTATGTACTGCTAGGCTGCTAGTGAATCTGCCACAACATTTCCCTCCCAAAATGTGTGGTCCACTTGTTCTATCTACTCCCAGCCAGTCACACTTGCATAACTGAATTTGGTATATTCAAAGACAGGCTTGAAAGTTGAAACTAGTTGTTGCACAAAGGCGGCGGCTAGCTTTTAAAAAAGACTACCTTCTGTTTTCTTGAATTTCTGGCTGTTTCTTTTGATTAACTTATCCAAGTTGTTTCTGAGAAGTTCTATGTAAGTAGAGACTAATTTCAAGGACGAGATGATTTTCTATAACCAATTATATTAAATGAAAAAAATTATTATATACTAGTAGTACAATTTTATGTTTCATTTTTTGATCATTTATTATGATTTATCTATCTCTATGTAAAAAGATCATTATAACTGAGAGAACATTAATACTAGTAGACAACAAAATTGATTTCCCACAAAGTAATACCCAGAGACCACAGGATCACAATCATCACATTAATATTAGTCATCCAGCGCAGACACTTGCGATAGTTCATCATCAGACCCGACTTTTTCTCAACGCCCTACAAACGTTCAAAAAGAGAGTTTGTTTAAAAAGTAACCAGCTTCCGTTAACCACGAGTTTAAAAGAGTCGGACTATATTGAATCTAATATATGTAGCTATTTTAACTCGTATTGGTGATTTGGTTCACTATACTTTTAGGCGGAACGATACAATAACAACATACACAATGATATTCTACAAGTGAAGTCTGAGGAGGTTGAAATGTACACCAACCTTACCTCAACCAAAATGAAAAGACTATTTTCGATAGACCTCGATTAAGCCGAATGATACATTTAACCTAAATTTATTTTATATATGATGCTAGTTAGCTAGCTACCTAACTTAAAATATCAAAAACAAAATCGTGTAAAACATTTAAGAACTTCCCAAAAATGAAAAGTTTTGATATCCCTTCTAATTGTGAAATCAAGAATTCAAAAAGAGAGATTTATTTCCGTAATTCACTACAAACTATTATTTCAACAAATCTTCGATGAGTTGGCATATGATCATTTCCTCGATATCGTTCCAATCTTGTAGAGCAAAATCTACTATAGGCTTCAATTGTAAAAAAAAAAAAAAAAAAAAAAGTTAAATTGAAATCTCGCAAGAATAAACTATTAGATGCTCTTGATATAATTAAAAAATTCTCCTCTTTTCCCGATATACCTACCACGTGTCACCTAGTTGTCCTTTTTGGCCTATTGCATGAATAAAAGTTTACCTAATTTTCACTTCCACCAAACAGCATATTCCTACCAATCTTGTGTTTAAAACAAACTTTTTTTAGCCCTACACAAAAACAGATTCACAACTCTCAACTTTACAAACAGCTCTTTTTGTTGTCTCTCTCAGGGCTTTGGATCCGTCCAAAGCTCTTTATTCCATAAAAGAGGTATATTTCATCAACCCATTTCTGTTTTCTTTTTGTATGTCTTTTTCCATTTACTTAATATTTCGTGATAGTTTGCATGTGAATTATTTCTTGTGAATTATTTATTGTGATAAATGTTTCGACCATTCGTCTAAGGACTTTGGTCTAGTTGTAAGAGCACAAGTAATGTATGAATTAGATGCAAGCAACGAATAGGGGGCTCGGGGCGGAATGGAGTTCATATGAATCTCCTTCATCGGAAAATCACTTTATAGATGAAGGGTAAAATTCTTTTATATATATATATATATATATATATATATATATAGTAGATGGTGAACCCTTTCAAGGTCTATCGGAAATAACCTCTCTACCTTTCTCACTCTAGATTGTAGAGGTAAGATCTGCATACATTCCACCATCTCCGAACCCTGCTTGTGGGATTATATGTTGTTGTTGTTGTTGTTGTTGTAGATGTTGAACTCCTTGTTGGAAGTCTTGCCTTCGCCATTGGACTCACGAGTTTTGAATGCGTGTGGCACTAGCATAGGGATTTTGCGGTTCTAATATAAAAAATGATGTTTAAGAATTCCAAGGTATTTGTATTTGTTTGGTGTAGTATGTCTTGGGTTGATTGCATGGATGCATCAATCTTGGATGCAGAAATATTCTATCTTGACACGTGATGTTCTTCCTTGGGTTGGCGGAGGCGGAGCCAAGATTTGAAGTTTAGAGGTTTAGGTTCTAATCTTTTTAAGTTACCGAGTTCTAAATTAATAATTTGTACATATTATTATGAATTTCATAAAATGGATAGAACATTTGTTATGGCGTTCCGCCAAACCCCCTCTCAATACACTAGCTCCGCCCCTAGGGGTGGGGTGATAAGTCTCTCTTTGAGGTCTAATGCTTCCAAGAAAGTTTCTTGGTTATTGTGCTCATGACAATCCACAATGTGGTATGAGAAGCATCTTTCATGTCTCATCAACTTATATTTTATGTATCAAGTTTAATTTCTGCAACTATTTTTGTTTGGTCAAAGAAAAAGTTTATTTTCATTAGTATGAAGGAGAACCTTGGAGCAACCAGTAAAGTTATCTCCGTGTGACTATTAAGTTACGGGTTCTAGCCGTAGAAACAGCTATTGTAGCCCTTCACTGAACCTTGCGCGAATGCGGGATGCTTTGTGCACTGGGCGGTCCTTTTAGTATTTAGTACGCTGATCCAGGATAAAAATTGGAAGTCTTAACATTATGGAAAATGGATCTATCTATTACTGAAAATTAAATGTTGCTAAATATTCTGCCTTGATGAGTTAAATTTGTCTAATGTGATGGACGATGACGCCCCTTTAGTTTGAATTTCATTGACATTTAGGAAGAGATCTTTTATCTGGAATTTCCCTTTTAAATGTAGTTGTATTCTTGTTGTAGAGAATGTGATAAGTTAAAAAAAGTGATGTTTATCTTTACATAATTTTCTTTTCCTTTTTCTTTTCCCAATACAATGCATACTACATTCAATTGGCACATATACGTTACCAATTTTCGCTTGTGTGTTTAAGGCAATAATTGTGAACCTTGCACTGGAAGTTGCTGACACTCTCTTTTTCATCTAATGATTTACAGGTGTCACATATATATCTTCGAAAGCAAAATAACTGGGATGCAGAAAGATGGGGTTGAACAGCAGCGATTACCTCTTGGAGGCCTCTAAATTTCCATATGGATTGGAGTTGGAGTTCTTCATCCTAAGTGATCTCAAATATGCAGCTCACAGCACGCTAAACTTCTCGTGCCAGATGCACAATGAAGCTGCAAACATTAAACATCCCATTGTGCTGAAGCACGGTCTTGTTGGAGACGGTTGAACTCCGTAACAAGGCCTCTCCTGCCTGTTAGAAACGAGTATCATATCAGCAGGAGAAAGTTACTATAGTTGTTACTAGAATTTTTTGTTTAAATGGAGAAGAAAGGAAACGTATTGATGCAAAAATATGAATTGGGCAGATTATTAGGCCAAGGCAACTTTGCTAAGGTTTATTATGGACGGAATCTTGAAACAGGACAGGGTGTTGCCATTAAGGTAATTGACAAAGAGAAGGTTTTTAAGGCCAGCCTGATTGAACAGACTAAGAGAGAGATATCTGTTATGGCACTGGTCAAGCACCCAAATGTTCTGCAGCTATATGAGGTAATGGCAACTAAATCTAAGATTTACTTAGTGATTGAATATGCCAAAGGCGGCGAACTTTTCCAAAAGCTGGCAAAGGGGAAGCTCAAGGTAAATGTAGCTAGGAAGTACTTTCAGCAATTGATTAATGCAGTTGATTTCTGCCACAGCCGAGATGTGTATCACCGTGATCTGAAACCAGAAAATCTGTTGTTGGATGAGAATGGAAATCTTAAGGTGTCAGACTTTGGATTGAGTGCATTGGCTGAGTCTAAGAGGCAAGACGGCTTACTCCACACAACCTGTGGAACGCCAGCTTATGTTGCACCTGAGGTGATTAGCAGGAAAGGATATGATGGAGCCAAAGCTGACATCTGGTCTTGTGGGGTGATCTTGTTTGTCTTGTTAGCTGGTTATCTTCCATTTCAAGACTCAAATCTCATGGAGATGTATGCTAAGATTAGGAAGGCGGAGTTCAAATTCCCTAGCTGGTTCCCGCTAGAGGTGCAGAAATTACTTTCTAGGATCCTTGATCCAAACCCTCATACGAGAATTTCCATAGACAAGATAAAGAAAAACTCCTGGTTTAAGAAAGGGTTGGAGTCCAGAAATGTGAGAACCGAATTAGAAGAGAAGGAGAAGTTAAGCCTCGATGCCAATGCTGTTATTGGTGACTGTATGCATAACAGTATCTCTCCTTCTTCGTCAAAGCTAGAGTTGCCAAAACCTACAAATTTAAATGCATTTGATATCATATCTCTTTCAAGCGGATTTGACTTGTCTGGTTTATTCATAAGAAAGGATCAGAAAGAGGAACTGCAATTCATTTCAGGGAAGACTGCCTCTTCTATCATGTCCAAACTCGAGGAAGTTGGTCGGAAACTAAAGCTGGATATAATGAAGAAAGAAGATGGATTTATAAGATTAGAGAGATCGAATGAGGCTAGATATGGGACTCTGTCCATTGATGCGGAAATATTTGAAATTGCTCCGTCCTTCCACTTGGTTGAGCTGAAAAGGTCATGTGGCGATAAAGTGGAGTACCAAAAGATGCTGAGGCAAGTTCTAAGACCTGCTCTGGAGGAAATTGTTTGGGCTTGGCAAGGTGAGCAGCCAATTAATAGCTTTTAGAGACACTAACAAGAGCTTCTGATCTCCTTATATTCACTCTGTAAGTTGATCTCACTTTAGTATCAGTATTTAGAGTAACACCTGTCTGTTTAGTTCTAATTGTGAATTTCATTATGTATCGTCCTGTTTTAATCACTTCTCCAAGCATATTACAGACAGCTTATCTTTTTAAAATTTTAAGTACTTTTGCTCTAATTTTGTTGCTGTAATTCATCAATAGCCTACATTTTTCTGCTCTGTTTTAATTACCCATGAAGTTCAGGAGTAGAATATCTGTATACAATTAGCCAAATTAACAGAGATCTCAAGAATCATACATAGATATCAAATTTTACTTGTTTCAAATTATAATATGAAAGAAAACACTCCTGTCAAAGCCTGATCATTTCCGGAAGCATACATAAAATTTAACTCAGGTAGAACAACAAAAGGAGATTCTCCATACAAGGTTAACAAAAAGAAAAATGGAGATGCTCTAATAAAAATAGTTGAAAGCCAAGGAGATGATGGCAATTGTAGAGGCGAATGACTTAAATTAGTAGTAGGTTGGTGGTGGAGACGGCGATGGAGGTGGAGGTGAGGCATAGATGGGAGTTTGCTTATAGTAGTTTGTTGGTGGTGGTGACTGCTCGTAATATTTTGGTGGTGGAGGTGGAGACTTGTATGAAGGTGACTGGTCGTAATACTTTGGTGGAGGTGGTGGAGATTTGTAGGAAGATGGTGATTTCCCGTAGTACTTTGGTGGTGGAGGTGGAGACTTGTATGAAGGTGAATGGTCGTAGTACTTTGGTGGAGGTGGTGGAGATTTGTAAGAAGATGGTGATTGCTCGTAGTATTTTAGAGGTGGTGGTGGAGATTTGTAAGAAGATGGTGATTGCTCGTAGTACTTTGGAGGAGGCGGAGGTGGAGATTTGTAATAAGAAGGTGATTTTTCATAATAGGTTGGTGGTGGTGGAGACTTGTAGAAAGCTAGTGGCTTATAATATTTTGTCGCAGGCTGCGCTTTGTAATATTTTTAGGGAGCAGGTGATTTGTAATACTTTGTTGGTGAAGGTGACTTGTAGTAATAGTGTTTTGAAGGGGCATGCGACTTGTAATACTTCACGGGCACTGGGGACTTGTAGTTGTACTTCAATGGAGCAGGCAATTGGTAATATTTTGTTGGTTTTGGTGACTTGTAGTAACCGTGCTTCAAGGGTAGCGGTGATTTGTAAGAGTTTGGTACATAGCTATGGTACTTTGGTGGTGGAGGCGACTTGTAATATTGTGATGGATAATGTACAACGGGTTTTGTTGGTTTATAGTGATATGGTAGGGGTACATGATGCTTGGATGGAGAAGGTGATTTGTAATACTTAGAAGGTGATGGAGAACTGTAACCATTAGAGTAGTCGGCATGTGCAGTGCTGGCTACTAAGCAAATTGCCAAAGTGAATGCAAGTAGGGACCATTCCCCAAGCTTTCCAAAGCTTCCCATTGTGATTTTGCAACAACTATACTTGGAGTAAGGAAGGTAAGAGTTAAGACTTGTCTTGGTGTAGTTAGGGACCTCTGCTTTATATAGCAACATCTAGCATAGTTGTGTAATGGATTTGTGGCTGCCCACTAAGATAATAAAAAAGTCCAAATAAGGACTAGTGCATTGCTTAGTGGAAAGCAATCATCATGTCCGATAATAGCCAAAAACAAATTGCCTTTTGACAAGCATCTCTCTAGTTAAACCACAATATGCTAATATTGGGTAACTGTGGTGATATATCACAAGGTTATGGCTAACCGATAAAACACAAGAAGTAGGGAAAGGCAAAAGAAAATTCTTGTACAAATTGAGTGTTTGAACAATCTACATGTTTTTAGTCGAGATACCCATATTATACTTCTAAACAATTACTTACATTCTTAGCTGCTAACATCTCAAAGCCTTTGAACAATCTATTGGTAGAGTTACTTGAGAGTTAAAATTATGTGCACTCACTTAAAATTATGTGCACCGTGAGTGTAAAAATAATCTATACAATCAGGTATTTACAAGATAATTACTAGTTCTTTATTACTAGAATCTCTCTAAATTGATCAATAATTTGCGTTATCTGTGTCATATACAACAACGTTATGGTTCATCACTAAAATATACAGTAAAAAAGAACGAGAAGCAATGACGTTATTATTTCTTCAAAAAGGTTCATTAGATGTCCAATTTTTGGGTGCTGTGAAGAATTTATGTATAAAGCTCCTATATTCAAGTCGTGACAGGATTCCATAAGTTGTGAACAATCTTATCACAAATTTTGACAAATTGTCAAAATTTCAATAGTTCACAGGTTCCACAGAAGTCGCAATGCTTTAGGCCATTGTTAAAAATCTACAAGCAAGTAGAAAACTTGTGAATGACTTTTGGTGATCTGTAAAATTTATGAAACTTTTGGCTCTGCCGTCTTGAAATAAATTGGGACTATTTTTTCCTCCAACAGGAATAAAATATTAGTGAAGTCCTAAAATCATCATTTTCGTGCGATTTTCCCATATTTCTTCGTCAAAATTAGGCTTGCCTATGACTCGAGTGCATAAGGCTCATAGGAAAAATACACTTGAAAGAGGATAATGCGGCTCGTAGTTCAATTGGTTAAGATTACTACCTTTTATTTTCTAAAGAAATGGATTTCTTCTCTATTGGATAATTTTCTAAGTCTCTTCTTATTTTATGCATGCTTTCATAGAGCCAAATTAATTCAAGATTTTTTCAAAGATGGTAACTGGTGTAATATTATTGCATATAAGTCTGCTAAGTAGGGGTGTTCATGCTACGGTACGGTACGGTTTTAAGCTTATCGGTAACGGTATATCGGTTAACGGTATGTAATTATGTAAACCCAATACCGTACCGATAAGCTATTGGTTATCGGTTATAGGTAGTTAACGGTTCGGTAAGCGGTATACCGAAGCCACAATAACCCAGATTTACGAAAGGAAGTATTCAAAGAAAGCTTGCTGGATTAATAAGAAATCTCACAAAAGCACATAAAAAGATTAGCTTTACTCTTAAATGTACAATTTATAAACTTTTGTTACAAGTAGCAGCACAACCTATAGAAAAGAAAATTAGCCAAAAGAAGGTAAATTTCATTCATATCTTCCATAAGCAGACAGCTATTAATATTACTTATCAACATTAGCAACCTCAATCAAGGGATATTATTTATCATTTTACAGTAATGTTTCATCTGCCAACATCTATGCACCTTCTGCAATGTTTTCTCCCCAACATTCTCCATCTTAGAATGTTGTAATGACAAATTCAAAATGGGTCAGGCCTCATATGTTTGTAACGACAAATAGCCACTAGTAGCAATAATATTTATACTTTAACATATAAATTAATAATACTAATAATAAATAAAATACATAAAAATTATTAAAATAAATCCTTATCGGTACGGTAACGGTAATGATATATAGAAACCGTTACCATACCGATATCTTATCGGTATTAGAAATTTATACTACTACCGAACCAATAACCGTTATACCGATACCGTTATGCTTATCGGTAGCGGTAACGGTTCGGATATCGGTACCGGTTCGATTTTGCACACCCCTACTGCTAAGTAGGCATTACACAGTCGTGCTATATTTTTCTGTGCCTCCTTTTTCTTTGTCTTTTACCTCTCATTAACCCTCAGAGTGATACTCAAAAGTACTTGAACTTATTGCAAAGATTTGCAATAAAATGATAAAGGGCGAACTGTGATTTCTAACTAATTTTTGTTGGAGACATAGTACAGCTTTTAGAGGAATATGGTATTAGAGCAGACAGAATTTCTAAGTTCACCGCCACACGTTAGAAAAAACAATTTCACGTTCTTGACCAATGAAGAATTAGGACTGCACGTACGTAAAAAAAAAATGTGTTGAAGATATAAATAATTAAATAACAAAAAGGTAACAGAGTGATTTATTTTGTAGATGCGCTTCCTAATTTGCAAGCCAGCTTATGTTAGGCGTTCGTCTTTGGGTTTAATCTACAAGCTAAGGGTGGATTAGGAGTTGGAACTTCCGAAATGCTGCCTACACATCGATATTTGTTTTTTTAATATCAACAAAAGGTATCAGCTAATACCTAAAAGCAAATGATTTTTTTTTATACAAAGTGAGTTGAACAATCTCTATGCCTTTAGTGGAGACACCCAGTATTATACTGCTAAACAATATTTATACAATCTTAATTAGCTGCTGTAACATCTCAAAACCTTTGAACAAACATACCTATGCAATACGCATATAACTACACCGACATGTTCAAAGTTGAAAATAAACTATTGGTAGCTTTATATTACTCAGAGAAAAAAATTTTGCGTCGTCAGTATAAAGATATATATACGACAAGATATTACAAGATAATTACAGGTAAATCTATATGATTACCCGTAGCTCTCTAAATTATCTAATTAATAATTTGCTAATATCTGAGGTATGTACGACAAAGTCACTATTCACCCCCTAAAACTAAAAATCTAACGACAAGCAAACGATATTATTATTTCTTCAATAAGTTCCATCGGATATCCCTTTTTAGGGTGCTGTTTTTGTTTTGATGCCTTTAGAAGCTTTTATGTAAAAATAGCTGCTACCTTCAATTGTAAAAACGAGCCTCCAAAAGTAGCAACAATCTTTTACAAAGTTTTGAGGAATCGCAAAAAAATTACTAGTTTACAAGTTTTGCAGAATCTGCAACACTGACGCTGTTGTGTAAAATTTATAAGCAAGTGTTGCAAAATTTTTGAATAATTGAACTTTTGGCGGTCTGTCAAAATTTGTGATGAAGTTATGGCGCTAATTATTAGCTTTGAAAATTGAGAATAATTTTTCGTTAAACTGGGACCAAATATTAATAGTGCCTTAAAATCATCAATAACTTCCCCTATATTTCTTCAATTTGGGGAAATATCTTCTTCATAATTTTGCGTTCCTAAGACTCGTGTGCATAAAGTTCATAGTAATAAACATTTGAAATAGGAAAAATTGGCGAGTTGTGTTTAAATCGTTTATGAGACTAGTTTTTATTTTCCAAAGAAATTAAAAGGATTTCTTCGCTGCTGGAAAAATTGTTCTTATTTTATGCATGCATTCATAGAGCCAAATTGAATTTTCGAGAACTTTTCCAGGTGGTAACTGATGTTATTGCAAACGTTAGGCATTATACAGAGGTGCTTTAATTTCTTGTGCCTTGTAAATTTTCTTTGTTCTTTTACATCTCATTACCTAAACCGTGATAATCAAATTACTTGAACGAATTGCAAAAATTTGCAAATAAAATTATAAAAGGACATAACATGGTTTTTATTGAAGACATACTTGAGATATAAGATGAGATGATCGCATAATTCAACATAGTTTTTGAGCAAATAAAAGTCCTATAATTCGAACTCACTGCCACACATTATAAAAAATAATTTACGTTCTTGAACCATAAAAAAAGAATTATGACGCGCTGAGAGAGTATGCTAAGACATAATTAAGCTAGTAACCAAAAACAATTTCTAACATTGATTTTCATTTTCTTTCTTACTATAAGTACACAATATTCCATCATGTTAATTAAAAGTCATAAATTAAGCGAAGTAGGAAGTATGAAGAAATTACAAAAAAATTCACGCAGTGCCCTTCATAAGCACTGGTCTTACCAATTTGCCCACACTTTCAAATGTTTTAAGTAAATGTCCTCCACATCACCCCTCACTATGCGAAAGGACTATTTTACCCCTGCCTAAACTCAATTCACATGGAACAGTCTCCTTCTCTCTTTCCTCCTTCCTTTCCTTCTCTCCACCCTCCTTCCTTTCTTTCTTTCTTTCTTCTTTGTGTCCTAGAGAGATTTAGGAAATCTATAAAAGTTTTATTTATTTTATTATTTTTCTTTAATTTGTGTTATAATATAATTTTTATTTTGCCTAATCCTTTATTTGTATTTATTTTTTTCTGTATTTCTTTTTGGTAAGTTTTTTCCATTTTGATTGATGATCGTTGAATTAAATTTGACGTTCCTGTAATTTTTTTTTACTTCTTATGCTTGATTAAGATGATTTTAAGGTTCTTATTGACAATAGCATTTAGATATTGTTGTTGCTCATTGCACATAGCTTAAAGTCTTGGCTGTTGCCATTAATGCAAAGACTTTCTCTGCAAGTAGCCTCTATTGCATAGCCAAGACTTGAATAGACTTTATCTGCAAGTTGCCTATTACATAGAGCTTAAAGTCTTGGCTATTGCCAATACTTGCAGAGCCTTTGTCTGCAGGTTGCATATTGCACTAGATCGTAAAGTATTGGCAATTACCAATACTTTCAGAGACTTCCCCTATAAGTTGCCTCCTTCTACCCGACCTTAAAGTGATGGCTATTGCCAAAAGTTGCAGAGAATTTGGTAAAATCACTTGTGTGGTATTACCATTGATAAAAGAAGTTAGTTTTTTTATTTGTCCAGTGATAAGTTGACCCGTAATGACGATCTTCGTAACTTTCATTCAATCTTGTTTTTATTTTTCTTGTGTTAGATTCCACTTTGATTTCCTAGTTAAGGTGCCCATTGCACCAGAGTTTGAACTCTTGGCAATAGCCAAGACTTGAAGAGACGTTCTCTGTAAATTACTCACTATAACAGGGCTTGAAGTCTTGGAAATTACCAAGAAGTCTGTGCAAGGTGCCCATTGCACCAGAGCTTGAACTCTTGGCAATAGCCAAGACTTGCAGAGATTTTCTCTACGAATTGGCCACTACAACAGGGCTTGAAGTCTTGGAAATTGCCAGGAAGTCTTTGTAAGGTGTCCATTGCACCAGAGCTTAAACTCTTGGCAATAGCCAAGATTTGCAGAGATTTTCTTTTGCAAGTTGGCCACTACAATAAAGCTTGAAGTCTTGGCAATTGCTAGGGAAGCCTGTGTAAGGTGCCATTGCACCAGAGCTTAAACTCTTTGCATAGCCAAGACTTGTAGAGACAAGTTGCCCATTGCAACATGGCTTAAAGTTTTAGCAATTGCCAAGAAATCTGTGCAAGGTGCCTATTGCCAAGAAGTCTATGTAAGATACCAATTTTCATAGATTTTATCCAAATGAATGTAAGAGAGTAGAATTTGAAGGAATCTAACCTTGAATCTTCGTTTCAATGGAGGAATCTATAAAAGTTGTAGGTTTTTAGGGTTTAAAAATTATTTGAATGGAGAAAAGGAAGGGAAGGATAGTGTGAGTCTTTTTATTAGTTGTGAGGAGTATTTTCATCCGAATAAGTTTCAATTAAACTAATGGAGGGCAGTTTTGCTAAACCACTGTTATTGAGGGTATTTTGGCAAACTATTGCTTCCCATGTCATATTTGTGCAATTCAGCCGAAGAAATTGAGGTAGAATTCGAAAGAAATTATATTCAGAAAGATCATGATACACTGAGCTGAATTAATCGAAGATCCCGATGATCATACACTGATAACAAATTCTACTTATTATAACTTACAAAATAAGAGAAAATACTTGAATCAAAGCTCATCATTTTCGGTAGCATACAAAATTTAGGACCGAGGGAAAACCAATACATGGAGATGCTCTAAACAAGAGGGTGAAAAGAACCTTAGTAAATTAGCCAAGGAGATGATGGCAATTAGAGGCGAATGATTTAAATATTAGTAGTAGGTTTGTGGTGGAGAAGATGATGGAGGTGGAGGTGGTGGAGATGGTGACTTGTATGAGGGTGATTGCTCGTAATATTTTGGTGGAGGCTGTGAAGATTTGCAGGAAGATAGTGCTTGCTCGTAGTATCTAGGTGGTGGAGACTTGTATGAAGGTGGAGACTTGTACGAAGGTGACTGCTCGTAATACTTTGGTGGAGGTGGTGGACATTTGTAGTAAGATGGTGCTTGCTCATAGTATTTAGGTGGTGGAGGTGGAGACTTGTATGAAGGTGGAGACTTGTACGAAGGTGACTGCTCGTAGTACTTTGGTGGAGGTGGTGGAGATTTGTAGTAAGATGGTGCTTGCTCATAGTATTTAGGTGGTGGAGGTGGAGACTTGTATGAAGGTGACTGCTCATAATACTTTGGTGGAGGTGGTAGAGATTTATAGGAAGATGGTGATTGCTCGTAGTACTTTGATGGAAGTGGTGGAGATTTGTAAGAAGACGGTGATTGCATGTAGTATTTTGGAGGAGGTGGAGGTGGAGACTTGTAATAA
Source organism: Petunia x hybrida (assembly GCA_037355625.1). Taxonomy (NCBI): domain Eukaryota; kingdom Viridiplantae; phylum Streptophyta; class Magnoliopsida; order Solanales; family Solanaceae; genus Petunia; species Petunia x hybrida. Next base: position 450,762 of record JBBBVM010000739.1, on the reverse strand, counting down.
GAATGCGATTTCTCATAATATGCTGGTGGTGGAGGATGAGATTTGTAGTAAACTGGTGACTTATAATCTTTAGTCGCTGGCTGTGGTTTGTAGTTTTTAAATAGAGCATGTGATTTGTAATACTTTGCTAGTGATGGTGACTTGTAATAATAATGTTTTGATGATGCGGGTGACCTGTAATATTTCACTAGCAAGGAGGGCTTGTAGTTGTGCTTCAACGGAGCAGGCGATTTGTAATATTTTGTTGGTTTTAGTGATTTGTAATAGTCGTGCTTCAAAGGTAGCGGTGATTTGTAAGAGTTTGGTACATAACTATGGTACTTTGATGGCGAAGGTAACTTGTAATAGTGTGATGGATAATGTACAACAGGTGTTGTTGGTTTATAATGGTATGGAGTGGGTACATTATTGCCGGATGGAGAAGGTGATTTGTACTCCCTCCGTTCCACTTTAGATGAACCCATTTGACTTTCTACGGAGTTTAATAAAGAGAGATGACTTTTGAAACTTGTGGTCTAAGATAAGTTATAGATATTTGTGTGGCTACAAATCATCTAGGGATGAGTAAAAGTGAATATTTCTTTCCAAATTTAGAAAGAGGTCATTCTTTTTAAACAGACTAAAAAGGAAATAGGTTCATCCTTTTTGAAACGGAGGGAGTAATACTTAGAAGGCAAGGGAGAAATGTACCCATTGGGGTAATCAGCAACATCAGTGCTGGCAATTAAGCAAATTACCAAAGTTAATGCAAGTAGTGCCCATTCCCAAGCTTTTCAAAGTTTCTCATTTTGATTTTGCAATAACTATATTTGGAGAAGGGAAGAAAAGAACTAAGACTTGCCTTGTACTGCTAAGGACCTCTGCTTTTATATAGCAACCTGACATTGACATATTTGTGTAATGGCTTCATGGCTGCCGACTAAGATATGAGGATTTGTTCATTGCTTAGTGGGAGGCATTCTAGACTCAATGACCAAAAATTGCAAAACAGATAAGCCCCTTGACAGGAATCTCTGTGATTATTCATAATATGCTAACATGCGCATTTGCTGATATATCACAATATTATTGCCAACTACTAAATCACAAAATTAAACAGGGGAAAATATAAAGTTGCACTGATCATCTTTTAACTATCAAACAATAAACGGTGGGTATAAATTCCAGATAAACAATTGGACTTGGGACCAGGGGCGGATCTAGAGACTTACTCACGAGGTAAGTAACTATATTCAACACTAATTGCCAATATACTCCCTCCGTCCCAAAATGAGTGTCTGGATTTGACTGGGCACAGAGTTTAAGAAAATGAGGAAGACTTTTAAATCATGTGGTTTAAAATAAAAGATGTGTGTAATGTGGGCCAAAGTTTTTAAATCTTGCGGTCCAAAACAAATCTTAGATTTAAAGAGTTACCATAAAAGGAAAGAGGCACTCATTTTGGGACAAACAAAAAAGGAAAGATAGACACTCATTTTGGGACGGAAGGAGTAGTTCATAAGCCTTACTAAGTAAAGCGGCCGTCTTAAGACTCAAGCATTGGTTGAATACTTTATCTGGCTGAGTGTGTATCTTTTTTGAAATTCAAAAAAAGTTCATGAATGAGGTAATCGAAATGACAAGTGTTCATAGCTGGAGGAGAAAGTATTTAGGAATAACCTCCAGTAACAAGGTGCTGAATAAAAAGTTCTCAAAATTGTCACACACAATATAGGGGAGGAAAATAAAAAACAAAACAAAAACATTTAGGTTCATTTCTCGGAAAAAAATTGACACCCTGGCTAGTAAACCGCTACACCCAATAAACTTTAGGGCCAAAGTCAACTCCAAGTCAAATCTTTTCATAATAACCAACCCATGTGGTTATATGCTCCGAAAATTTCACCAGCGGCACAAGGTTATATTTTTAACCTCAACACAAGATTTTAAAAAGGAGGAATCCACCAAGAAAAGCTATACACTATGAGCCCGTTTGGGTGAGCTTTTTATAAGTAGCTTATAAGTCATAAGTTGCTTATAAGCGAACTTTGAGAAGTTGCAATTTTCTAACTTTTCATTTTTGGCATATTTGTGCTTATAAGCTCATTGCTTTTTGAGTTACCAAACGCTTAAGCTACTTTTAAACTTACACAAACAGGCTCTATATGTTGTGGCGATTTGCCAGGATGTGTGCTCCACGTTTAGGTGATGCGCGAGAATCGGTGTTCCGTGTTCTATTGATGGTGGCTAAAAGTTACATTTTTTCAAGGGGGCCATAAGTGTATCTATAGTGAAAGAAGTCCCATATCGGTTATGGGATGGGATAGTCATCCCTTTTATAAGGCTTGACCATAGAATTCATCTGTCCTATTTCTATAAGCCTCTCTTTAATGCCTACCTATAGCCTTATTTACAAAGATGGAATATTTGCAGGGAGAAACATATATATATATATATATATATATATATATATATATATATATATATATATATATATATATATATATATATATATATATATATATATATATATATATATATTGGAGGACAGTAAATGTAAATAATAAATAACAAGGACCATTCATTCAAATAGTTATCAAATTCTCCTTCTTTTGGTTTAATTTCCAAAGACTTTCTAGACCAGGCATCTTGAGCGTGAAAAATTACCTTCAATACTCTTTCCTATATCCTCATTTTCTTCTACCATCTTTCTCTTAATGTCCCTCTTTTCCTTTCTTTCATTAACCTGAGACCTTCCACATGTGCTTGTGAGGTGACGAATTTGTTTTTTTAACCTTTGGCATTCAAAAATAGATTCACAACTGATTCAACATTTGGGTCACCTCATATGATCAAGGGCCAATAGGAGAAATAATAAATGCAATCGCAATTCCACATAGATTGAAAGTTCTCTTGCTTGTCTACATAAAAAAAAATTCTTCTTGGAAATTGTATGTTCCTTAGCACATTTGTCTTTAATAAACGTCATCTCAATGTTTTTTCCTTTTTTGAAACTATTTGTTTCCATGGTTACAACAAGTTGAAGAGATGGAAATGATACATTTTATTTCCCAATGAGTGTTTGGAACTTAATTTGGAATGAGCATGTATCCGAGCCAAACTTGCAAATTTATAGAAACAATCTTTGAGCAACTGCTCAGTTCTAACTTTTATAATTTATTTACCGGTACCAAGATTTTTTTAATTACAGAACCTCCTTCCTAATTTCATAACATTAATTTATCACCTCCTTTTTTTATATTTATTAATTTAATGTAGAGATTTCCTTTTATTTGAAAGTGAAAAATCCTCATCAAGTTTGTTTCTGAAAACCCATTTTGTTCCTATTATGGATCTGTTCCTTGGCTTGGGTTCCAGATGCCAAACTTGACTTCTTTGGAATTGATTCAATTCCTCCTGCATAGCATTGATCCAATCTGCATCCTTCAGTGCTTCTTTCACATTTTTGGGTTCAACAAGAGATAGGAAAGCACTAAAGGCACACAGGTTGTGATTTTTAACTGCTGATCTAGTTTGTATTCCAGCAGTCTTATCTGAGATTATTTGATCCACAGGATGTGAACCTTGATACTTGTAAGGCTTGAGTATCAAATCATTGTCAAAAGTCCCTTGCTAAGGAACAGTTCCTGAGGGAGTAGTACTGCCAATTTGTGAGGTGGAACCAACATTTGTTCCCCCTGTTTCTGTGCTACTCTTCTCAGTTCTGTCCTGAAGAACAGTTCCTTGCAGTTTACTTCTCCCATTGTTCCCATCCAGTGTCTGCATTTGTGGATCAATTTCACCATGTTCCAGCATTCCAATCTCTTCTTCATGTACCTGTTCTTAAGTAAAACTGTCAGTTTCATCAAATTTAACATGCATGTTTTCTTCAATTTTCAATGTTTTCTTGTTAAAGACTCTATAAGATTTACTATTTGAAGAATAACCAACAAAGATTCCCTCATCACTTCTAGGATCAAATTTTGCTAAGGCATCTTTCCCATTGTTGTGTATGAAACATTTGCAACCAAAAGCCCTAAGATGAGAAATATTTGGTTTTCTTCCCTTAAGCAACTCATATGGAGTCTTTTCCATTTATGGCCTTGTCATACATCTATTTATTATGTAGTATGCAGTATTTATGGCCTCAACCCAAAAGTTTTGTGGAAGATTTCCAGATATTAGCATAGTCCTTGTCATTTCCTCTAGAGTCCTATTTTTCCTTTCCACTACACCATTTGTTGTGGAGTTCTAAGTGAAGAAAAATTGTGATTAATGCCATTTTCATTACAAAAATTGAAAAATATATGATTTTCATATTCAGTTCCATGATCAGACCTAATGGAAACAACGTGACTATCTAGAATTCTTTGAGCTTTCTTAAAAAAAAATTAAAAATACATTAAAAGCTTCTTCTTTAGATGCAAGAAATATAGTCCATGTAAATCTGGAGTAATCATCTACCAACACCATAACATACTTCTTACCTCCACGACTCATTGTTTTCATTGGTCCACACAAATCCATATAGACCAGTTCCAAAGGTTTGGTGGTACTTACTTGTTTCTTTGGTTTGAAGGAGGATTTTACCTACTTCCCCCTGGCACAAGCTTCACATACCTTTTCATCCTTAAACTTGATGTTAGAAAGACCTATCACCAAATCCTTGGACACAAGTTTGTTCAGTTGTGAAAGACTAGCATGGCCAAGTCTTTTGTGCCATAGGAGGGGATCATTTTGCACCACACTTAAGCAGCTCAAGCTTCCATCAGATAGTGTCAACAAATCTACCTTGTAGATGTTTCCATGTCTATTTTCTTGCAAAATAATCTCTCCAGAAGTTTGGTTAGTCACAGTGCACCAAGTAGATGAGAAATTAACATTATTACCTTGGTCACACAATTGAGATATACTCAATAAGTAGTGCTTCAGCCCATCTACTAGAAACACATTGTCTATACTATGTGAATCAGACCTACCTACCTTTCCAATGCCAATAATTTCCCCTTTCTTACCATTACCGAAGGAAAAACTTCCTCCTTGAAAGGCTGAGAGTGAAAGGAACAATTCCTTATATCCTGTCATGTGCCTTGAGCAACCACTGTCCATGTACCATTTGTGGTTCCTCTCCTTCACTCTAGCCTGCAAAAGAAAACTAGGGGTTAATTTTAAGAACCCAAACTAGTTTAGGTTCCTTTCCTTGAGAAAAATGATGAATCAGATCTCTCCTAGCACAGAATGGTAATGGTTTCTTTATGTGAATAGTTTTCTTTCTCACAGAATTTTGAACTGGTTTATAGGACCTGTTCCTCTGTGCAGCCATTTTTAGAGATTGACAATTCACTTTCAAGTGACCAGTGTTCCCACAATGAGAGCATAGCCAGTTTTTAGGAAATGATAGGTACTTACTTTTTGGATCCCATTTCGGTGAAGACTGTGAGTTTATGAATCCAATACCCTTCTTGTTACTACTATGATTTTCCTGTAACCATTCTAGTGCTTCAGAGGACTTGTTCCATTTTACAGTTTTTCCTAACTCCATTTTTGTTTTAACTAAGTCCTCTTCCAAACATCTTATCTTTTCATCTTTCTTGCACAGTTCATCAACTGTGACTTTCAGTTTCCATTCAGCAATGATCTGATGAGAATTAGCAATGCCTTTACCATTTTCAACTGTTTTAAAATTTTCCAGTTCCTGAACAGTTGATTCGAGTATGAGGACCTGTTCCTCAAGCATGCTAATTTTTCTTTTTCAGAGAGTCATTTTTAATTACTGCCTTTTTGTATTCTGTTCCTAGACTTTCAATTTTATCATGCAATTGATTTTTTCCATCCCTTAGAGATTTAAACTAATTTTGCACAGTTTGAAATACTTTAACTAATTTCTCTCTACGCGTGTTTTTACATCTTGTCTAAGTTTAGAAACAAATACATCAGCATCTTCTTTATTATCTGAGTCTTCAAGAGCCATTAGAGCAAGATCCTTATCCAGATCATCATCAGATTGTTCATCCTCACTGTCTTGCCAACCAGCAACCATTGCTTTGGGATTTTTATTTTTCTTTCGGACCTGTTCCCTAGCCTTTTTCCTTTCTTCCATGTATCGCTTCCTCCATTCTCCTTCCGTAACTGGACATTTATTGATATAGTGCTCCATGCTTCCACATTCGAAGCATTCTCCAGCTTGTTTCATGTTAGAAGACCTACCCTGTCCACTAGCCCCCTTTTTCTTATTCAGATATTTTTGAACACTTTTAGCGATAAGGACCAGTTCCTTATCATTAATAGGTTTATAAGCAGCAGTTAAGGCTAGGTTAGGTTCAGTTTTAACTGGTTCACCTATGTTTTTAACCTTTTTCCTTAGTTCATAAGTTTTCAAATTACCTATAAGCTCATCCAAAGATAAGGTGGTCAGATTCTTGCTTTCTACGATAGCACAAGCTTTAATCTCCCAAGAATCTGGAAGAACCCTAGTTAGGATTTTTTCTACTCTATCTTCAACATTTAAAACCCTTCCCAAAGAAATAAGTTCAGATGAAATAGCATTAAATCTAGTGTACATTTCAGAAATTGATTCTCCTTCCTTTATTTTAAAGCTTTCATATTCAGCAAAAAGGAGTGTACCTCTAGATCTTTTGATCGGACTCGTTCCTTCATGTGCAACCTGTAAAGCATCCCAAATTTCCTTTGCAGTGGTATACCCTCTAATTTTAGTGCACTCATCAGGATTGAGTCCACAGACAAGCCACTTCTTAGTTTTGGCATTCTTTTCCCACTGCCTTAAGTCTTCAGCATTGCATTCCCTTCTAGTTTTGGGAATATCATTTCCTTCAGCATCCTTTTTCAGTGGAATCATGGGACCTTCAGTCACTATGTCCCATAACTCATAGTCTTCAGCCTGAAATGATCTCTCATTCTTTCCTTCCACCATGAGTAGTATTTTCCATTGAACAAAGGTGCCCTAACAGTTGACTGACCCTCACCATTTTCCTGTGATGTACTTATTCTAATCCTAGGTGTTAGCCTTTTCAAGGATAACCCGCTCTGATACCAATTATTTCCAAAGATACACCACTTTACTGTTTTAAGGACCAGTTTCTTAAATGTGTTCCTTTACTGCATTATATGCGGAATTAAAACTGTAAGTAAATGAACACCCAATATTAGCATGGAAAAATCCCTTTAACTAGGGATCAAAAAACCACGACCTACTCTTCCAAGTAGGATTTCAACTTCACTATGTAAAAGATTCACTTGGTTACAAGACTACCTTCTTACTAACCTAGGACTAACTCTAATCCTCTAGTGACCTCTTTCACGAACAGTGAAGTTTCTTCAAGTACACGACTTGAAAAGAAATGATACAACTCGATAATACCTACTACAGTTGAACTAAGACTGAACTTTTACAAGACTCAATCTAAGGAACAGGTTCTTACTTAGTTCCCTGTAGCTTTATGATTACACAAATATGATTAAAACTCTTTCAATGCTAAGATTCGATTCTCTCTGTCTTTGTGTACCCTTCAATAGCTGAAATGCTCCTCGTTTTACAGCTTCAGCAACCAAGAAGTCTTGAGCAATTAGAACTCCAAAGCTTCCAAGAGTTTGAGTCCTAATTGAACTCTTCACTAGATCATCCGAAATCCTTTAGCCTTATCCACTCTTTATGCAATCTTTTCATATCACATTTAGACCTGCATAATTATCAAGATAAATATTAGACTTAGGATAGTTGATAATATTTCAGCTTAAATGATTTTGCATGAATTATCTATTTAGCTGCAGTGATTCAAAGGAACATGTCCTTTGGATCTGTTCCTTAGCCATCAGTCAAAACTCCAAGTTTATCCAAGCTAACAAAATGGACAAACTCCCAAATATTATCAATTGGACCAACTCCGAGATATCAAAGGAATCATAAATTTCCATGTCAAACATGCGCATAACTTGAAATACTTTAAACAACAACCAGGAGTAAACACAATCCAGGAAAACAACACATATTCCAAGTAAAGATTTAAACAAAACAAAAAGGTATAAACGGTTACACCTAGGGCAGTGCACATACAAGGAATGTATGTACAATATCCCGCGTAGACAAATTCTACAAAAAAAAAAAAAAAAAAGGGATAGAAGCACCTACCTTTATCCGAAGAAGGAAAATACTACTCAATAATCTTCTTTCTCTGCCGAATCTCCTCCAAACATTCTTGCTCTATGTAAAAGAACGAAGTACATAATTAATAAAGAAGGATTGCAAAAATAATCAATTCCTAAGAAATTGATACAGTACGGTCTCATTACTTCCAATGAAGCAGGAGTACAACTACACTGATTTAAAGTCATGGCCAGGAGTGTTTTCACTATGCAAATCCTTAACTCATCATAGTTAAGGCATCACAACACCTTCCTTAATACCTGACTATAAATAAAATAAGTTAAATAAACTAATTTGGTAACTCAATTCTCTAATCAGTTTGTTTCTTCACTTAGCAAACCATTCGAAAAGTAATGGAGAGTAATTCGTCCCCCAAAGCATGAATCACTACTTCCTCAATTGATAACACTTAAGTTGAAGGAATGACTAATACCATAAATTTCATATCACTGACTAGTAGCTAATCATAATTGTCTAGTCGTTGCTTACTTTTGTTTACCCTCTTAATCATGGCACAATAACGAAACCGACGTTATTAAATTACTACTGAAACTTCCATTCATAATATATACTACTTACTTTCAGCTCTACTTTCAACCAATTGGAAAACTAATAGTGATGTCCCCTTGACATCAAGTAATATAGATGAAACATAGTAGCAGGGGTCAGTAGCAGTATTTACAGCTAACAACAATATATATTACATGTTAAAAGAATAGTACCTGTAGTGTCCACCACTTAAAATCATCCCAACCACTACTACAATTACCAAGGAAATTCTCCGCCTGCAATTACCACTATGATGTTTGGCAATATTTGCCTATTTTACCTTAATATCTCCTCACATTTTGGTAATTTATGCGCTTGTTATATGTGATAATTATGTTTCTTGTGCTCACTTATTGTATTTGTGATTTTAGGAATGGTGAGGATGAATTCGAGACAAGAACAAGCAAATTAGAATTAATGAACGCATTGGAAGCTATGGTGGAAGCAAGGCTTCCAAGAAAGCCCTGACGAGTTAGAAGCTATACTGGGAGCAAGGCCTCAACGAAAGCCTTGAAAAGTTGGAGGCTATAGTGGAAGCGTGGCTTCCACGAAAGCTTTGAGGCTGACGGAACATAAGTTTTTCCAATTAGATTAGGCTTTAGTTTAGCTTATCCTAGCACTTTGTAAACACTATAAAACCTCATTAATTTTGTTTTGGGTAGGAGGTCGAATTTCTAGAGCAAGTTTTGGAGTTCTTACACTTGGAACCAAGGGTTTAATTCCTTTTCATCATCTATTAAAATATTTCATATTTCTTCCATGAATTCTTGTGTTGTTATTATGAATATGAGTAGCTAAACATATCGTTCTAGGGTTAGAGCAAATATATGAAGGTTGACGTTTGAAAGTTGAATTCTTCCTATTGATTTACCATTACGAATTGTTTATTCTTTCTTGAGCCTAATTGTTTGGTTATCAGGGCCCGGTAATTGAACATTATCTACGGTTTACAAGTTGAACTCGACAGAGGGAACTTGTAAATGCAAATAAGAAAGAATAGGGCTTGATTGTGAACCTGGGCATCAGGGAATCGATTTGCGGGTAGGATAGACATATACCTATTTGCCTGGCTTAGCTAAATACAGAGTTCTTTAATGCATGCATGTGATTTAACTCCATAGAAATATAGGCGTTAGAGTAGCTTGCATAGACTCGTGAAGAATCGAAAGGTTTTCACGAATATAATTAACCTGTTAGTTAGCAATCTAGGAAATCAAGAAGTAAAATCAACTGGAAAACTCAACTGGATTGTTCGTAACTCTGACCCTGGACCGTTCTCTCTTATTGATAACAACCTACAATTTGCTCTATTACTTGACTTCAGTTACCTGCTTTTAGTTATTGCATTTAGTTAGTAAAAATCTCAATCATTGGGAAAAAAGATCCCTGATTAGTTCTTAGGAAATTGTTTGCTAGAACTCAGTCGTAACAATAGTCCTCGTGGGAACGATTCTCGATTTATTTACTTTATTACTTGTCGACCACGTATACTTGCGTGTGCGTTTGGGAGCAACAAGTTTTTGGCGCCGTTGCCGGGGACTAAATAATTGACTGTTTTCTTTTTAGACGATTTGTTATTTTCTATTCAGGTTTAATTTTTGTTTTGAGTTTCTTGTGCTATTTCAGGTATTAGGTTTCTCTTAACCCTTACCTGTAGGAATGGCAGAAGATCGAGCTTTAGCTGTGCGAGATGTTGCTCTTCCCAGTCTGGAGGGAATAGCCTCGAGCATAGTTAAACCTGAAATTACTGGAAACTTTGAGATTAAGTCCGGCATGATACAACTGTTATATGCGACTGGACAATATGTTGGATTATTGCACGAGGATCCACAACAACATATCCAGAATTTCTTGGAGATTAGTGACACATATACACCAGCAGGGGTCTCAACTGATTATATTCGATTGATACTCTTTCCCTTTTCATTGATCGGGGTAGTAAAGAAGTAGTTAAAGGCTGAAAAGCCTGGGTCTACCACTACTTGGGATGCTTTAGCTAAGAAATTTTTGGCTAAATTCTATCCATCTGCCAAAACAGCTAGAATAAGGAGTGAGATTATGTCTTTCAGACAAAGAGATGGAAAATCCTTATATTCAGCCTGGGAAAGATTCAAGTCATTGTTGAGAGATTGCCCGCACCACAACCAGTCTAATGAGGTGTTGGCTCACACTTTTGTTGAAGGATTGAATGCTCATACCAAGATCGTGATGGATGCTACAGCTGGAGGCCAAGTATTGGCCTTGAATTTTAACCAGATTTATGAATTGCTGGATAAATTTTCTCAGAGTAATCCTGACTGGCAGGGCGATGGTAGAGCCCCAACTCAAAAAGCTGCTGGAGTACTTCAATTGGATGCGGTTTCAGCGTTGAATGCAAAAATGGATGCGATAGCCAATCAAATTAGCAAGCTAGCATTGCCACCAACTCAGCAACAAGTGCAATCAGTTAAACAAGTGCAGCAGTTTCAAAGTTTTTGTGAGGTATGTGAACAAGATCATGCTACTGATATTTGCCCCTCCAATCCAGAGTCAGTTTATTACGTGGGGGAATCAAAATAGGTCTCAGGGACAGAATTAGAACCAGTTTGGTAATAGCTACAATCCTAATTCACGAAATCATCCTGGTTTTTCTTGGAGTGATAATCAAGCTGCTCAAGGTAATACGAGATCTCAGAATAACTACCAGAATTCGCATCCTCAGCCTCCACCACTGCAGTCCAGTAGTTCAGTTGAAGATTTGATAAAGCAGACGTTAGCAGGCCATCAGAGAATTATAGCTGACAATGCAGCTCAGGCACAGGCCATAAAAGATCTTACTACTGCTCAAAAAGACCTAGAACGCCAAATGGGGCAGTTAGCTGGAGCACAAAATTCTAGGCCACATGGAGCACTGCCTGGTAATGCTGAATCGAATCCTAATCTAAAAGGAGTTGAGCACTGTCTTGCTATAACTCTAGTTAAGGGTGAAAAGTTGATGGCCAAAACTGAGGAGAAGGAGCAACTTAAAGCAGCAGAAGTAGAAAAAGTGGAGAAAGTGAAGAAGAAAGAAGAGAAAAATGAGGCACCTCTACCGCCCCCACCATTTTCAACATACCATCAAATATTTATCACCACGCCAGAATATTGACACATCTTATCCGATGTTTCAACATCCTGAAAGATGTTTAAACATCAAAGCAGATGACGATACATAGTTCATTTTGTTTACACATCGTGACGGATGTCCGCAACATATCATTATATGTTCACAACATATAATTAAATGTTTAAACAAATGTAGATATGTTTTAATGTAGCAATCTATGTTTTGCAAGTGTTCGACCATATTTTGAGTGACAAGATGAATATCTACACATTTTAAATGAAAAAATTAATAATTGAGTATATAAAGTATTACTCCATCGATATTTAAGGTGTTTGAAATGATAACACCGATGATTGATGTTTTTATCATTTAGGTTTGAGGTGTTTGAGTGAAAAGTGTTAGTGTTATGTGTGATAACACAAACAACTAAGTGGTTACATGTATTTTGATTGATAGGTGAACATATTGATAGTTATAACTCCAATAAGAAGTCGTTCATATGTGTTTGTAAGTGATTTTGAACAAAATTGGAGTGAGAATTCTAATTTAACTTGTTTACTCATCTATATGAACATCAATAAAGGAGTTTGCAGTGATCTATCAAATGAGTAAAGTTAACCTATGTTTTAATCGAAATTTGAAGGGTTTAGGAGTTAAAACGGTAAAAAAAACACCTTCAAAGTAAGTAATCATTGATAATTGAACTCATTCTTATTGAAAACTCAAACTTAAGTATAAACATCTAAGAAGATGTTTAAGCATTTGATTGTAATGTTGAAACATTAGTAGTTATGTTTACATATTAGTCCGATTGTTCAAAACATCGATAGGTATGTTGCAACATGTACATTATATGTTTAAACATTGATATTGATGTTTGCGCATCGATCTCGATGTTGTAAACATACTCATACGATGTTCAACATTCTTTCGAGATGTCTGAACATTCTTTGAGATGTTTAAACATGTTTGATGATGTTTTTTTAAATACCGCATTGATGCCTAAACTATTATTTTGGGTTCAATTCATGCATCTTTTGAATATTTATGAAGTGGTATGAAATTTTTATTATATGATTTGGATTAAGTTATTATATGATGTTATTTTTTGCTTCACGAGTAGTTAATCATGTGTCTACTCACATACCCTGCCCTTTCACACGTTAAAATAACTGCACATTCATACACATTGGCACCAAGTATAACTGTACGTTGAAACATAATACAGATGTTCCACCATCTGTTATAATGTTGAAATATAATACAGATATTCCAACATCTGTTTTATGTTTGAACATAATACAAATGTTCCTACAACTTGTTTAAACGGCTAGTTGACAGTTTTAACAGTGAAACATAAACATTACCATTAATAAAATTAACAAAAGCATAGATTGTCCTTATATAACACAAAAGTAATAAGTACTAAATAAAGGTTAAATTATCCTTAATTACAACCCAAAAACAATTTAAATTGTTCAACAACCACAAACAATCATGGTACCATCCTGTCATGAAACATGTCAACAGCCCACTTCAACCTGAGAGTCACCATGTTATCTTCATTAAGACTGTCCTAAGGAGTCTTCGTGAGAAGGTGCTCGATGAAAGCTAAGGCATACCCACCAGATGAAGTGCAGGTCGGGGCTGCCGAAAGATCTGTCACACGCTCGTATGACCATGGGTTCTTGTTCAAGATCTCTTCCGGCAAGTTTTGGAACATCCCACACTGTTTGATGTAAATGGGGATCATGCAAGTGATTGGCTGAATGACTGCAGCAAAGACATCATCACTGTTGTCACTAGGCCTGGGCATAGAGCTGAGCCAGCTCGGAACTCGGCTCGGCTCGATTGCCTTTTAGCTCGGCTCGGCTCGGCTCATTTTGAAAAGATGCTCGGCTCGGGCTCGGCTCGGTTTTATTCAAAGTTTGGCTCGGTTCGGCTCGGCTCGGTCAAAGCTCGGTCAAGCTCGGCTCGGTCAAAGCTCGGCTCGACAGAGCTGGCTCGGCTCGGCTCGGTTAGCTTGATTTATTATGTAATTTTCTCTTTAAAATATAACTTTCATTCATTAGTCTCAATTACTAATTTGAAGTCTACTTAATATTTAATATAATTAACAATTGATAAACTTGTACTCTTATCCTTATTTATTTGACATAAACAAATTTATTTTCTCATAATGTAAAGGTTAAGCCTACTAAATAGCTGATACTAAAAATCAAATGCAATTCATATTTTTAATTTAACCATTTAATTATTAACATGGTAAAATTTATAACCATAATATTAAAATTTATAAGCCTACTAGATGTTTCAAATCAAATCAAATTAAAATAACTAACACTCTCTAAAACTGTTTTTTTTAATGATTATGATGAAAAAAAATAAATATTATTTTTTATATTATTAAGTATGAGGACACAAAAGAAAAAGAGTCAGCTCGGGCTCGGCTCGGGCTCGGCTCGGGCTCGGTCAAACTCTAGCAAAGCTCGGTTGAGCTCGGCTCGAGCTCGGCTCGGCTCGGCATAGTTTAAAGCTCGGTTCGGCTCGGCTCAGGCTCGGCTCGACTCGGTAACATAGTAAGCTCGATTGGGCTCGGCTCGGGCTCGGCTCGCTCGCTCGATGCCCAGGCCTAGTTGTCACCATAGGTAGAGTCGTACACCAAAATATTTGCTTCCTCCACTTGTAACTCCAAGGTAACATAATGATCTTCTTCCAACTTAAACACACTCATAATCCTCTTGGATCCAGCCCACTTTCTAGCCCCTGGGTTTGGCCTCTTACCTTCTGCATACTCCATCAAGTCCTCTTTAAATAGGACAGTCGTCAACTGTATATCCATTGGTGCAGCCAAGGCAACCGCTGTTGCTTTTTCCTTCATGTACATCTCCTACATCTTCCTTAAAAACTCCAAATCAAGAAGCACATCACTTTTGACATAGTGCTGGGAGTATGTTTTAATTCTCACCCTCATCATACTCAAGATGTCATCAACATGCTGGATTAAAACAAAAAAATAAAAATAAGCAGAATACTGAATCATCACTTGAGATGTTTAAATACTACGTAAGATGTTTAAACATCTTAAGTTGTATTTAAAAATCTCAACTGATGTTTATAAAAATGAAAACATATGAACTCAATGTTGAAACATATTATTGTATGTTTACATAAAAATAAAAAATAATTCAAGGCAGAGTAAACAAAACATGACTTCAGATGTTTAAACACTACATGAGATGTTCAAACACCAACATATGTTTAAACATAATTGTGATGTTTATAAAAATGAAACAAATGAATAAAATGTTGAAACATATTATTATATGTTTACATATCAGGTGCAAATTTTAACATTGTAATGAGATGTTTACACATCCACAAATATGCGTACACATAAACATAAATGTTTAAACATATCCATAAATGTTTGTTTACAGGAAAAAAAATTAAAGTAAATTCATATACCTGGTCCTCTAACTTGGTTTGCATACTCATCACCCCTTCTAGGTCTTTGTAGTTGTATTCATGACCAAGACAGAGAGGTGTCTTTTCCTCTTTCTTTTCTTCCAAAAAGGCATCCAGCGCCTCTCTTCGCTTCTTCCCAACAACTTTGTACATATCAACTTTTTTCATCACATTTTTTCTCCTCTTTCTTCCACTAGTAAATGAAGATTTCAGAGCTCTCCCAGGGAACACAAATCTCTTGGCAGGCACTTGGTTCTTTGTCCAGTCCCTCACCTCCACAAGAACCTTCTCAATTGCATCCACCTTGTCCATTAACAACTTCTTCTCTTTTTTTCATTGGGAGCATTTGCAGCTACACTCTCCTGTAGCATTACCCACTACTCTGATCTCCTTACTGTCCCTTCCCTGCCACCTTCTCCTCTCCTTACTGTCCCTCCCCTGCCACCTTCTCCTCTCCTTACTCATTCAAATCTACCAACTTCTCTTCTAACAACTGCAACCCTAGTATCTTCCCTTCTCTTGGCATATCCATACAAATCACCTGCACTGCCACTATATTCTCTTCCAATATCTCCTAACAGATCAACTGCACCTCCACCACTGTATGCATTTAACATCGACCCACGACTAAGAACAACATGTTCCATAGGGGTATTAGGTTCGGTATTTTCTTTCCTAAGCATTGTAACCCCCTTCATTTGTTGCATCAACCAATGCATCCTCTACATCCTGGTATGGCACATAGCCATCAATAACATCCCTCAACTCCACAGGTTTAGGAACAAGGTAAGAGTGCACCTCCTGCAAAGAACATAAGTTAATATAAAGTAAATTTCAGCATCACTTCAAATATTTGCAACATATGTATTATGTGCAAACACATAACAAAATGTTTACACATCTGAACTATGTTTCGAATATGTTAAACACATAATTTAATATTGAAACATTGATGCAAATGTTTCAACATTCATTACGATGTGATGAACATCTCAGGAATGTTTCAACATAATATCAAAAGTGTACATAATAAAAGGCAAAATGTAAAAGAGTGCCTTACTGGGGTCTCCACACGCTGAAACACTTGTTCAGGGTCTCTTTCAACTTTGTCAGATAACCAACGATGCATCCTTGGTATAGTCTTTTGTTCTGGATATTGCCTTAACCTAGCCGCAGGGATATCCTCTAACACCCAGGCCATGAAGGCCCGGGGAAATCCATAAAGGTTATAGCTATTTTCTAGATTTCCAAGTATTGCAAAATCCTTACCAAGATATGCCATCGTCAGTTCAAAGCTTTTTCTACCCCATGGGAACTTGTTAAATTCCTCAGGTCTGCTTGCCAAGCAAATTCCTCAACGCCACAACGCGTATCCTTTGCACATAAAACACCATGCACAAACCAAACCAAACACAAACTGAACTTCACATTTTTGTTTTTTATTTTATCTGACTTTATCAATGTCAAGATATGGTCACTTGAGGCAGCCTTCTTTTTGTCTTTCCCTGTCACCAAATCCCACAACTCTTTACCCTTCTCACGGACATCCTCTAAGTATTCTTTTGATGGAAACTCTGAACACCTCAGCTTAGTCATAAGTGCAAATTCAAGAAGACTAAAGCGTAAAGGCAGCCCATGAAAATTGAACCATAACTCGTGCTTCTTCTCACAAATAACCCTACTGAGTAGGACGTTGTGAACGAGCTTCAGAGCAAACAGTCCCTTTGGCATGCTAAGAAAGTGACCAAAACAGCTCTTTCTAAATATGTCCTCAAGTTTCAAATCCTTTAAACATTGACGCAATTCAGCCAGCTTTCCTGAAATTGAAGATCTTATAGTAATTTTCTTCGTCGTGAAAGCCGCATGCGTGTCCAACCAGGTAGGCAATACCATATCAGGCATGTCAGTTTTTATAATTGGGGCAACCTCATCAGCTAAAACCACCTGCATGTAATATTTTATAAGTTAGGTAGATTCACAAGGGTAATGAGGAATAACAACTACTTGTTTCGAACATCACTGGTATGTTTAAACATTTCTCAGTCATGTTTAAAACATCGGGGTGTATGTTTAAACATTTCGTTCTTATGTTTAGAACATCGGGGTGTATGTGTGAAAGATTTCATAGATATGTTTAAACATCAATAGTGATGTTTAAACAAAATAACGATGTGCCAGCATCTATTTGTATGTTTTCACCACTATTCTTACCTCCATTGCATGTTCCTCTTCAATATCCTGTACTGCACATACTGTACTAGGCCTCTGCTCCACTGGTGACACACCAGCTCTGGATTTCCTCGTCCTCCTCTGTAGAGTAGGAACTTCTTCCTGTTCTTCGTCCTCTCGATTCTGAGTAGGAGTAGATGCTTCTCCTCCTTCGGCAGAGCCTCTTTATTCTCTGGATTTCATCGTACGCCTCTGTAGAGTAGGAACTTCTTCTTCTTCTTCTCCGTCCCCTTCATTCTGAGTAGGAGTAGATGTTTCTCCTTCTTCGGCAGAGCCTCTTTGATCATCACCTCCACTTCTGTTTTCCTCTTCATATTCAGATTGGTCCCTACTTAGATCACGACTATTGCTTGGGTTCTGAAAAGGAATCTGTACAAGCGAGGGTACATCTCCAGCCCTACCTTTCAGTCTTTTGCTACGAGGAGATTCTTCATGTTCATCCATGTCAAGTCTTCTTTGCGTGTCAGCCGGCTGTTTCTTAGCCACTGCCTTTACCAACCTCCTTCTTTTTGGTCCCATAATTTACTACCTGCAAACGGCGAACAATTAAACTAGTTCAACAAACACACAACTATTTTAAAAAAAAGTACAAACCAAATCATTACGAATAAATTCACCATTTTAAAATTATAATAAATATTTAAACATCCAACATGGTGTTTTAAAACATCATAAGTTATGTTTAAACATAACAATTTATGTTTAAACATCACCGTTAAATGTTCAACCATGAAATTGAAACATCTGAAGTGATGTTTAAACATTCATGTTAGTGTTTAACAACAAATGCAGTGATGTTGCAAACATCTACATTAATATTTAAGCCTCATTTTAATATTTTAAGTTCCAAATTATAAACATTTACGATTATGTTTAAACATTTAATTTAATGTTTAAAAATTCAAAACTCAAATGAATAACGTCTTCTCCGGTTAAACAACCGGTGGCATGAACAAACACCTCATATGATGTTTAAACATCACAAACAATACGCCAGATGTTTGAAAAAACAGTCGACGTGTTTAAACATATCATCGCCAAAATCAGTCCTTCCCGCTCAAAATCAACGCTT
Organism: Petunia x hybrida; assembly: GCA_037355625.1. Lineage (NCBI taxonomy): Eukaryota > Viridiplantae > Streptophyta > Magnoliopsida > Solanales > Solanaceae > Petunia > Petunia x hybrida. The sequence continues at coordinate 432,219 of JBBBVM010000739.1, read as the reverse complement.
CCCACACTAAAAACAACTCAGACACAAGCAAAATTCAAAAGGAAAGCAACAGAATCAACCTAGATTTTACGATTTACATTCTAGGATTTTCATTCAAACATAAAGAGGAAAAACAAGAAAAAGTGATGATTTTGTGCAATAAAATACAATGTCGGTGTCGGAATATACTTACACTGGGTATCGGAGAAATTTGAAGGCCAGAAAATCGAAATTGTCGCCAGGTTGTTCTTGGTAGGTGACGGGAAAAGCAGAGAAAAGTTGGAAAATGTTTAGGTGTTGGAAGAAATTTTGGGATTAGCGTTGGTGTTTGGAATTTGAATGGGGAGGGTAGTCGGGGTCGTGGGTGAGTGGGGTAGTTTTGTTAAGTTTTAAATTTTAATTATAACCCACAAATTTTGAAAATAATAATCTACCCCCCACTTGCTCCTTAATCACACTTAGAAAATAAAAAAAAAATCAAAAATAAAAGAGCCAACTTGAGAGGTCCCTTTTCTCATTTGACAACTTGAGAGGACCCTTTAGTGCCATTTTCTCATGTTTGTTGCTAGTCCTGAAGTTATTCAAGGTCTGATGCCCTCCCTGAGGAAACATCTAGAGTCCTTGTCAATCTTATATGCATTCTCCTCATATTAGCAGTGTATAACACAAATCTACCAAAACGTAATGTAGAACTTAAATATGAGATGCTCAACCAATGAACTACTAACAGAAGCAGATTTATGAGACGTTTCAAAGGAATCTTATTTTCTTTATTGAGATGGTGTAGGTCTGTTAGTAGAAAACAAGAAAAATGTAAGAGAGATGAGAGCTTTTGCTTCTATGGAAACTACTATTATAATTATCGAGATAGTAGAAGACTTTGCTCGTTTGATACCGCACCAAATGATCTCTCATACTTTCTCCGACTAAACTTATCTTATACTTCCTCCGATACAATTTATATGGCAGTGTTTGATTAGACACGGAGTTTAAAAAATAGAAGTTAGACTTTATAAATGTTCATACCCTTGAAAAAGTAGGAGAGGGAAAATTGTAGTAATCAAAAAGTTGTTTGTGGCTTTTAAAAGAAATAGGGCCCAATAGAGATAAAATAGAGATAGTACATTAAATTGTTGACAAATAAGAAAATGTGACATTATTTTTGGAACAGACCAAAAAGGAAAGTGTGACACATAAATTGAGACGGATGGAGTACCAAAAGACGCACACGGTAATTATTTTCCTTCACAAAAGTATTTCAGCTTTATTCAGTCACTTGTTTCAAGTACCAGTCATTGTCAGTCTTCAAAATTTCAAAAGCGTCCAACACATCATACTCCTACCATTTTCACCTTGTACGATCAAGGACGTCTCCGAAGACAAAAAAGATCAACAAGGCAATCAGAGATGCTAGCATTGTAAACCAAACGGGCAACTTTCATGTATTATTATTGTACAAGAACGAACAGCTGCAGAAAACGTGGGCTAAACTGGTAGCCACAGTAATTTTATTCGATTTCCACACATGTACTTCATCAACCAGCAAACCACTAAACAGAGATAAGATACTCGCAGGTCAGTAAGCAGTAATTCACCGTCAAAATACAGACATGTCCTTGGTATCGCATCAAAGATCCGTCCCAGGGCATTCTTTCTCATAAACTTCACCTGCATATTTCCAGTTCATAACTTTCCATATGTTCTTTAGGTAATCTGGTCTCACATTTTTGTACTGCAACGAAAAGAGCAACAGCACGCTGTTAGATAACTCTTGATAGAAAAAATGCTTGCAATTAAAATAGTGCGTCCACAACACACAGGTAATGGCTTCCAAGAAACATAAACGCATAAAGCATCCAATTTAACATAAACTTTTAGCTTAGATGGTACACATAATTCGTATGGGATTTGAGAAAACAATGGTCCTCTTTGACAACGTCACCAAATAGAATTTGCATGTTTGGCTCAAGTAGGACAAAATAAAAAATATACAAAAAAATAAGAAAAGGGAGAACTGCAGCGTGGAGGGGAGTGCGTTGTAAGACCTATATAACTATGTGTATCTCCTCTCTATATTAAAAATAGTTCCACCCACTTTGTCCAATATAAAAAATACTTGGTGTTAATAACATATTGACCAAAGCTCAGAAAAAAAAAAAAAAAAAAAAAAAAAAAAAAAAAAAAAAAAAAGAGAGAGAGGAGAAGAAGAAGATGCCCGTTACACGCAAGAGCATCTGCTGTTCTAATTGAAGGAGAAAGAAGCAAAATATTCATTTGGAGGGAGTACCAATACTACTCACAATTAAAAGGAAAACACTGGAGAAAATCGACAATCATTTAATCGCATGGAATGTCAATGGCATAATATCATATTTAGGCTACTATTGCGCTAGACAGTATAATAATCATATACCTGCAAGTAGTATGCATGTTCCCAAACATCAATGCCCAAAAGAGGAACCAAGTTTGGCCCTTTAGTAACCAAAGGATCCTGCAGAACAGTAGATAAATATCACATGCAACCTTGACTAGCATCAATCACTCTGTCGAGAAACATTTACTAACTTCCTTGTGCAATCTCATCATGTAAAAGATTGATATAGAATATAAACAATCAAGACTTAATCAGTGCAAAAGACCTGCCTTATGGTGCAGAGTGCTGCTGATCTATCAAGGTGATAAAGAAAAATCCAAACAATAAAGTTACCAGTGCACCCAATTTCATTAACCTCGGAGGTCATGCCAGGATTAGGAAAAAATTTTGGAAAGAAGGAGGCCTTCAAGGAGCTAGGAACTGACTCTTTTATGTAGAAGACTGAGGAAGTAGGTAACTTTACAGTTAGATATTGTTGAGTTGCTGGTCAATTCAATTACAGTGGAGGCCAGCCACATAAAGGTGTTTTAAAAGGTAAAGCTCCATCGAAAGTGCCTGTCATACTGGATAACAGCATATTAACATGTTCCACTCTAGACAGTCTCTCAAATAAAGGGCTAGGAAAATATGACAGTCCAAGTTTGGGCAAGTTGAGCGGGCATATTTTTTATGGCAGGTCAATTTGGGCACAACCCAAGTCACCCCATCTAAAAGTTGGGTAGATTTGGGGTAAGTATCTACGGCCAACTTGACTCACTAGAAAACTTGTCAAAAGAACTCTTTTTTGTTTGATATGATAGATATAACCACAACAGACAGAGAACAAAAGGTCATGCCAAGAACAATATAGAGCACTAATGATAAATGGGCAGATCATCCAAAAATGACTGAGATCTCTTAGGAGCACAACTGCTATATGCATTAAAAGGAATATGCAGAAGGTTTGAACCATAGATGTTTTGAAGGACAAGTTGAGAGTGACGCAACGGCAGATGTTCATATAGGTAAAACATACAGTGTATCAATTTTGCCATCTTGATAGACTTCATTGAATCCTCACATAGTTAAAGGAATTTTAGACCTTTAATTTGCTCATTCTTCACCTTATTGGTGCTACATTGTGAATTTAACTCATTTGTCATTCCAGTAAATAAAAAAAGGAAGCCACAGCTCCCAGGCAGATGTAAGAACATGAAAACATTTGGAAAAGTAATACCATCTTTCTTTAGCTTTTCAACCAAAAACACACAGAGTTGTCATCTTTTACTGCAGATAAGCTAATCATGAATAACAAGGTGAACAGTTAGGAATGCAGGCTTATGAACTTGAAACAGCACAAACTATTAGCGCCTTATCCTTTCCTTTTTCTGGGTTACTATATAATCATTGACTGGCAACAATAAACTAGAGAAAATCAACTGAGGACGCTCAACTATCAAAGGGTTTTGCAGCAGAAACATAAAAAGTTACCTGATTTGAGGTGGTTTCAATCACTAGGCGCTTCAGCTCTTTGTCCACACCAAGCCACTGCATGCATACCAGGAAGCGTAAAAATGAAATAGAAGGCATGATGCAGAGATAGATTCTCAAGAGAGCAGACACTAATCACCAAGTGGCTGAATATCAAAAATATAACCCTAGGGAAGAACAGAAAGTGCAGACTTACCACCCAGCCAGAACCCTGTAAAGCAGCACCTTCTGCATTCATCTTTTGTATTAGAGCTTCAAGAGAACCAAAGTTAGTATTTATAGCCGAGCCAAGAGCATCCTTTGGAGGCTCACCACCACCTTCCTGAAATATGATTTAGCTTTTAAATTATTGCCCTGCAAGGTTGAATGATAAAAATATCTGAGGTAGTAACATTACTCGAGTAGGGGCAAGGTTCTTCCAGAAAATTGAGTGATTAATATGACCTGCATGAAAGCACAGCCAAAGATATCAAATTGAATAAAAGAGCAATACATTTTTGACAAGTCATAGCATGACACATGAAATGGCTTCACCACGACATGAACAAACAATACTGCAGGTTACCATAAGGGTTGGGGGAAAAAAAAGGCAGGCCCTTGATATTTTAGCTAAAGAGTTCATGCCGATTTGTAAGGTTTTTGAGACCACAGCACACAGTTTCTTTTATACATAAAATCCACCACTATTGGAAAATCTAATCATTTCTCTCCTTTTCCTGGAAGTAGAACAACCATTTGGGTCCTCAATTTACATCATAAAGTTGATTAGAGTTAACTTTTAACAATCCCCCAGGCGAATACCTAAAGATTTCGTAAAATTGACATTAGATAGCCAAATAATGCTTAACTGTAGTGCAACGATTTTCCAGATAATCCAGCATCCCATCCAAACCATCCAACTTGCGCTCTCTATCCTTTTTTTCTTTTCTATCAAGAAATCCATGAGGGCCAACAGCACAAGGTTTGAAACTAGGTGGATAATTGTTCTACCCCTCTACCCTTCTCCACTTAAATACCAAGTTTTCGTCTGCAATAGGATTGAACCTGTGATGTTCGCCTTACATACACATCACAATTTGTTGTTCTCTTCCTTTCTATATTCTATTATTTCGCAACTTCAATCCCTCCTTTTTGGATTTTCCGGTACAATCTGAATCCAACTCTCCCAAAGCCAACTAATATCATCAATCAACAATGTCTTAAACCCCAATTAATTAGTGTCAGCTGTATAAATCCTCTGCATTCCTTCTGCACCCCCTCTATTCAGGTTGAGTATTCACAAAATTTATCAGAGTAGACTACTTTTACACTGCCCACTCAACCATCTTCTTTTGTCCCGAACGACTATGCTTTGTGAAGCTCAGATAAACAGAGTTAACGCAGCAACAACAACCAATTAGTCAAATTTCATGAACCATAACCACCAAACTATTAGAATGGCTATGAGAAAAGAACCTTAGCAATTCAAATCAAACAAAACGCACAGTCAGATCAATTTTATGTAACAATCTTTCTTTTTAGTCGCTCGAAAAAAGAAAAAACACTTTCATACATTCACAAACAATTGAACTTTAAACTTCCCATTTTAACCTCCATGAGATTATCTATAGCCAAAGTATTTTATATGGCCTGTTTTAGACCACAAGCTACAAATGTACTTCCTTTTTTCTTCTTAATACGTTATCTGGTCAAACACCAAACACATAAATTGGGACAAATATAACAACAAATTCATATATTTAGAAACAATTAAACTTTAAACTTCTCGCTATACCCTTAATGAGATGATTTAGAGCCACACAAAACTCTACGGATTGTTTTGCACCATAAGTTTCAAAAGTCGTATTCCCTCCATTCTAGTTTATGTGACAGCATTTCCTTATTATTCCGTGAAAAAATGGCTAACTTTCTAAATTTGGAAACAATTTAACTATAAAATTACTTCTTTACCCTTAATAAAATGATTTATAACTACAGAAATATCAATAGTTTATTTTAGATCACAAGTCTCAAAAGTCTTCATTTCTTTTTTAAATTTCGTTTAATTCAAATTATGATACATAAAAGGGAACGGAATGAGCACTTGATTCTTATACTCCGTGTCCAGTCACACAGGCTCAAATAAATTTCGATAATTTATTTTTTATCACGAGTTTCAAACGCCTCCTTTTTTTTCCCTAAACAATGTGCCCAGTCAAACACACTCACATAAATTGAAACAGACATTGCGCCCAGTTAAACAAGCTCACATAAATTGAAACAGACATTGTGTCTAGTCAAACAGGCCCACATAAATTGAAAGAGTGGGAATATGAATTACCTCCGCCATTAAACTTGATAGAGCTTTGCAATTTAGCAACAGTAGGGGAATCACCCTTATTAATAGCATCATGAAGCTGTTCAAGTGCTTTATTATAATTAGTAATATAAGTTTGATGATGTTTCTGGTGATGAATCTGCATGATTTCAGCGCTAATCGCAGGTTCCAATGCACCGTAATCGTAAGGGAGATCGGGAAGAGAGAACGTCTGTACACCACGGAGTTGTTGCCGGACTCCGGCCAAGGGCTTTTTGATAATTAGGGTTCTAAGTGCCATTTTTGGAAAGTTTCTAGTTGATTCCGTGAGTTCAGCTATGTGGTGAAGGAGATGATAGTGTTGCACTGTGAGAAGTCAGCTTTTTATATGTGCTTGAGAGAGTGATGGCCACGTTGCTTTTACGCCACGTGTCCTAATAAATAGTAGTAGTACTAGACACGGAGTGAGGTGCATTTTTCTTTTTTTAGTAACTGAAATGAAATGGTGTATGGTGTTTGAAACTTATATCCGCTCCCGACTTAATTTACTGATGGCAAAATTATACTACTCTTTTTAATTAGAAATCTAGAGGATTGGAGGAATTCGACATAAATTACGAAGTGAAATGTTTGACTGCTTCTGCATACCATGTTTCCAATTCCAACAATATGATAAATAAAATTCTTCAGTTTTCTTTTCTGAGAACTACATCTATTACTAAGCTAGTCATCCATTAGAAGGCTGACTGCTAAATTATTAGTCGGAAAATTTTTACCTGCACGCGATGTTAGATATAAAATTTTATCACTTAATGATGTAGATGTGTGTTTTCACTTTAACTTGGAGCTACACTTGGGACGAGCTTATCATAAATCAGCTATAAGTGGTGAAGTTAAGAGGTAATTTGCACTTGCATACAACGTTCATATTCAGAGTCGCCATGTTATAATTCCTACTATATAACTTGTCTGCAAACTAAACCACTCCTACAAGTCGAAGAAACAGTGGCATTCTACCAAAGTTTGCTCAAATTCATATACCTGGAACATACTTATTGTTCAAACAACAATACAATGTTAGCTAATGTCAACCTCAGCTAAGAGAGGATAACACTATCAAGTTTTTCTGCTCAAAGGATAGGCACTTAAGTACTAACTACTACATAATTCATGTTTGAAAGACTCCTCTTTGTCATTTCAACAACTAAGTAGGTCATATGCATCTCAGGTGTCCATCACCAGGAATCTCAATTTCCAAATACTTGGGAAATGTATTAATCAATTCTGCAACAGCTCATTTGCTGCCTTCAACCATGCATCATAAATTTCATCTGAAAACAGCACAAAGTGTACCTGCAATGATGACAGATGGAAGAGGAATTGTTGTAGTCAGCACCCAGATTTAACAATGAGAATATAAACTGAAGCAAATAGCTGTAGACTGTAGTCAGCAACCACCTCTAACAATCCGAATATAAACTTAAGCAATAAATATGTATCGATGCTCGAATAAATTCTTTAATATGCTCAAATACGTTCAGTTTTTCAGAATTAAGGTAGTATTAGTAACACAGTTGCACTCAGAGGAAACTACCAAAGGAGCATATCACTTATAATTTGAATAATATTAAAATCTTTGTGAATGGAATGGAACCGGTATTTTTACCAGCTCTATCCACATCTTGACATGTGGATAACAAAGTATCACATAAGAACGAATACCAGAGAAAAAAAGAAAAACAAAAACTTAACGCACATCATTATTGAAACATCTCGACCACAAACAAGGAGGCAAATCTGAATACACAAACCAACCAAGAATTACACTCACCTACCAGATCAACTCAAAAAATCCTCAGCAGTTCATTTAAGAATGATATCTGGAGATTTCATATATCTTTCCAAAGACGTATCAAGACCAAAGAAATACATAGTTATTAAGCAAGATTTACTAAAATAGTTACTCAAGCAATTCAGTCTAGACACAGGTCTTGCTATAATAATTATTGGTAAATCAGTTCCTATCCTGGGGATAAAAATACTACATCTCTTCTGAGGCAACAGTAAGCTGTTTCTCCCTTTGCACTTCAAGTGGCTCCCAACAGAAGGAACTTTAACAGCTAAGCGAACTTGCAGATTCTGCAGCTTCTAATTCCAAGGGGTTAAAGTTGAACAAAGAACACAAGCTGGTCCAGAATTTCCGTGTAAGGTCATAGCTAGTGGAAACAATTTTCAAGTTCCAAATGTGCAATAAGTCCAGTACAAGGTAAATAAATAGAGTTGATGTTGCAGGAGAAAATCACACCAAACATGACTTCCAGAATACAAGGCTATGCACATTTTCTTTTAATTAGCAAATGAATTACTCATCTGAATGAGAATAGCATTCAGTAAAGGTTAGAGGATGTAGCATTCCATGAATTCAAAAGATACATTTCTCCACAGAAACATGCCAATGGACCCCAAGAGGGCTTTTACCTAGATGGCATTTCATGAGCGAAAACCAAAGGGAGGATAAGAACTCTATGAAGTATAGTCTCAACAAAACTGTGACCTATATTTGCAATCAAGCTCTGAGCAATCCAAAATCCAAAAGAAGATAATACCTGTTTGATGTCACTGCCAAATTCTTTGACTGTAGATATAGCCACAGTGGCAGCTTCATCATAAGGATATCTGTAAAGTACATAAAAGAAGGTTAAGCAGGAGCAGCTGTCCCTAGCTGCTAAAAAGTGATAATGCCGCATAATCATTTTTCCTTGCTCACTAACACGCAAACAAGTTTGCACAGGTAGTACTCATAAAATAGAAGTCCCAAAACAGTCATATGTACCATGTGACAATATTTAAGAGTCGGCGGCCTTAGTTGGAAAGGTGTAAATATAGTAATATAAAAAAGGTAGCTCTACTGAGATGTGCTCAAACTAAGGACAATTAAACGAATTTTCTCACTAATCACAAGGATATAGAAATTTATTTGTGCAACATATAGGGTATGACAAAATGAAACAAATAAAAACAGAATTGGCTATAATTCTAACCGGATCCATAATTTTATGTGACAATTTCTTCCAATAAAAAATTTAGGGGTTAGCTAGTTTTAGGTGGCAAAACAAAACAAGATAGATCCAGAAGACATAATTAGTAAGCTGTGATCTTAACTTAACATAACAATTGAATTCATTTAGTGATGTAAGTTCGTTACCGACAATTTTTTTTTCAGTCAGCCCCTTACAGAGCATAAAAGAAAAAGAAGATAAGCAGTGTCTAGGCAGTGAAATGTGAGATCATGCAGCAAACTTAGTTTAGGGTAGTCCCAACATTTTCGTCTCCAAGCTCAATCAGCTGGTGGATAATTTACCTTTGAGAAGGAACCAACAGAAGCATAGTCAAATAAGGTTTCCACAAACTTGAAAATGCATGGTTAATCCATATGAACTCACCCGTAGACCCCACATGATATGGCAGGAAAAGCAACATACTGAATATTCTTCTCTTTTGCTACACGCAAGCTATTCCTGCAATATAGATGAGAGAAACGAGATTAAAAGAAGGAATGAGAACTACACCATTGTATGATGAACATTAAACAGTCACTCACAAACCTATATGCATTTGTCAAAGAGACTTTAGGATTTGGGTCAGCATCATATATTGGTCCAACTGTGTGAATGACATGGGAAGCTGGCAATCTAAAACCTCTGCAATATTTCCCCTCCATAATGTAAGTGTACTGACAACATTCTACATAATACTGATGGTTCTAATCCATCATTGAAGCCAAGAATGAGCACATACGGGGTAATTCTTGCTTCTCCTGTTGGGCAGCGAACTCCAGGACGGACCTCTGTAACTTTATAGCATGCATCTCGTAGTTCTGGACCAGCAGCTCGATGTATAGCTAGAAATGGAAAAAAATGAAAAATTAGACTACATTACAGAGACTGTAATCAGCAGTAAGGTAAGAAAATTACCTCCATCAGCACCACCACCACCCAGCATTCGCTCGTTGGCAGGATTGACCTGTATAAAAGTGGTGCATAGAAAAAGGCCACAATCAAACCGAATGTATCATGAAGGATAGACAAAATCAAACATATCATAATCCCAAGAACAGTGCACTGTTAAATCAATCACTTGATCCCAAATTTGATGGAATCAACTATATCAATTCTTTGTATTTATTCCTCTCTGTGTTACCAAAACCAGGAACCATAGCAATGGAGCTCGAGAAGCTGGAAAACTGAACACAGGAGCAATGTTGAGAAGTTGCAGTCCAGGAAGGAAAAGACACAGGTAAGAAGAGGGAAAGCATTGTGTTTCATTCACAGCCATACCAACGTTCATAGAATATATTTAGACAGATGGATTGACTAGCTAAAGCTCAAGTAGGAGGGCATTACTGCTCCCGGTTAATTTAAGAGTGTCCACCCTCAAAATCTCGTTTGTAGTTGTTTGTCAAACCACTAGAACTATGACACTTCAGAAGGAAAAGGAAGATAAGTCAGCTAAGGTGAGCTAATATGACTTTGTCATCAAAGCTCAATGGAGGGAAAACGGATATCTTTGCATCCAGAATTGTGGATGTCGTTCCTAGAATTGGAGCTGATGATAGGCTGAATATGATTGGAATAAAGTAGGTTAAATGTGGGAATTGTTCCTTGTAAATGGTCTTGCCTTTGAAAAGACATTCTCCTATGCAGGTTTTGATCAAGAGCCAAAGGAATTTGTAAAACCACGTATACTTTGCTGCACATATTACTGGAGCTAAAAGTCAGTATAAAGAATTCCAGACAAAAACTCTCGGATCCAAATCCCAACCCAATATCAGTCAATCGTTGATGCAACAGCAATGCTAATATGTCGTGTTCTGACAATACTACTCCGTAAGAAGTTTCCAACACCTGTCTTTTAATTACCGAGAAATCCCTGTAGGTCACTGTTAGAGACTTGATGTTTAATGGGCCAGCACTTGATGTTTAATGGGCCTGCCCCGCTACTCCTACACTTAACTACCATTGTTCGAACTTGTAACGTGAGCCTCACACACTGAAGTAGGCATTACTTCAGCATGAATAGTAACTGGTCATAGTTAGTTTGGTCTTCCTTTATATGAAAGCTAAACTCCACCAAACTGCAAAATGGAAACAGCCATTGATGCTTGCATCAGCTTAGGCTGCATATATGAGGGGTGTGACCATGCGTGAACACGGGATACTTTGTGCTCCGGTTTCCCAATTATTTCAACTTAAAGGCTATTCCATAACCAACTCTTGTTGCAGAGTCGAGGGGGCTTGGCTGGTACCAGACTCTAGAAGAGTTTTCTTCGAGCGAGCAAAAGGGGAACTATGAAGAAATTAGCCAGTCTAGTCAGGATACATAGACTATACACCTATTATACTAATATTATACATCTTCGCATTGACATGGGATATGCAAAAAATGACTACTTTTTATTTAAACGGCTTCGCCAGTGTTCAAGCAGTGTAAAAATCCTACTATTAAATAATATTATACATTTCAATCACACAATACACGTGTATTCACAACATCATTTAACAAACATTTTTATATTCGAATATTAAAATCAAGCAATAATTCAGGTTACATTCAAAAGCATATCTAAAACCGTGGTGTCCAGACCTGCTTGCCTCACATACTAATTCGACAGGCTACCTGCTACCAGCACATGTACTATTAACAATTATTTTAAACTCGAATACTAAAAGCAAGCAATAATTACAAGTCATTTCAAAGGCATATTATAAAGGCGAAAATACTCACAATAGCATCAGAAGATCCATCAACTGACCACTGAGTAATATCACCTTTTTGAATCTTCAACAAGCTCAACGGAGTTAGCTGAAATGTAACGCCGTTTCCTCCGCCGTTTGCCATGGTTGAAACGCCGGCGGCGATAGTCGATCGTCTGCCGTGAGCGACGGAGGTAGTAATTGAAATGACGGAAATGGGCTTAATGAGAGTGTGAATAGAAGGAGAGGTTTTAATAAGGGGAGGGAGGTTTGAACTGAGTTTGCGAGTGAGAGTTGGAATCATTTGTTCACTCAATATGTGCACTTTGGAGAAAATGGTGGGGAAACATTCATTTTATTTTACATTTTTATTCAAATAGCGGGTCGGATTTATTGTTTATAAAGGGTTGTTTACCAAAATATTTGTTACCATCAAAATATTTATCCGATCCTACCCATTAATTTCATATTTAACTGAAATAATTTGAAATTATTTATCCGCCCTAGTGTTGGCAAATGGGTGAGTTGGATCGGATTTGGATGGGTTAAAAATGGATTGAGAAAAATGGGTTGGGTTGTTATCCACCCATATTAATATGGGTAAAATATGATTTGGGTAAAAATGAGTTGGGTAAAATATGAATTGGGTAAATATGGGTAAAAAAACATAGAAACTAAAATTAAAAAAGAAAAAAATCAAATATATTAGTACTAGTATTTAAAAAGAACAAATAAGAAACAAAAAACCATCTAAGCATTTGTAAATTAGCAATTGAGCCCACAAAATAAGCACCTTCCTTGATTCCAAATCGATATGAGTTGTATTTAGAGACCCACTTTTTACCCATCAATACCCATATTTTCTTGGATTAAGTAGAGGAAGAAACCCAAATTTTATCCAAATGAAATATTAGTCATCCAATCCTTTGAAATATGGATCAAATGAGTGGATTAACAAAATATGGGTGGAAATTGCCAGCCCTAATCCGCCCTATTTTCCATATTGTAATCATAATTTATTCAGTATACTTTTGAGTATACTATAAAGGGATTGGTGAAACTGGATAGACCGCGCAAATACCTTGGACTAAATTTGTAGTGTAAATTTTTAATGGTAGATTGGATAAATATTTTGAATATCATGAGCACATAGTGTAAAAAATCACTATCATATACCAGATTCTTTTTGTTATGTGGTTGGATTAATTATTTTATTTTAGGAGTTTTTATTCCTTCTCCTTCACCATTAATTATAAGCTTCAGGACCTCAATTTCAAATTTTTATACAGTATAAATTCGAACTAGTTGATGCGTCGATGCCGTTACTAGACACCGTTGGGAAACCAAAAAGAAGTATATGCGATACCCTTTAAATTTACAAAGTTGAGTAGGTTTACAACTTATGAAACTCTCCAATGGATCATTTGGACATAACGGAAATGTAATACGTTTTCCATTTGTACGAGCTAAAAGATCACAATTGAAGTTTCTTATCCAATTGATTACAGTTTATGTTCGTTAAAAGATAGGCTTTTCTTTCTTCGCCTTGCAGATAATTTTTTGTCATCTTTTTTGTGTTACTAGTGCTGAAATAGGAGGAAGAAAAATGAATTGGTAAGAAGTTCTCTATATTAGGATCGATTTTCACTTTTTAGTCACTTGAAAATAGATGACCTTATAGATTCGTTTAGGTACCATTAAACTTAAAAATCATTTAAACTAATTTAGGTGACAATGGTTAAATTGTTGTTGAAACCGTATGTTAAATTGATGTATATATGATATACAACCTCCATCAAAGTTAAAAGATGAAAAATCTAATGAATAGACTTTTCTGGATTCTTTGGTCATTAGTAGTGAAAAGTGTATACATCAAATCAATGAATTTATGTCATGTATTTCAAAATGGAGTTCCATCACTTAACCATAGTTATTTAATGTATATTTTTCATTATCAAACCACTTAACTATGATCTATCAACATCGTTCGATGCATGCACCCGGTATGGGTAAGTATTTTCCTTACTAGCACAGAGTAGCTAATAGTGCATTTACTTGCAGTTACTCAACTTGCACATAACATAAGTGATTTTTCTGAAAAATATTTCCAAGCATGCTGTTAGAAATGGCTTGTGCGCTTTTGTCAAGAATACCAACTTCACAAATAGTAGAAAAAATTAAGCACCCTTGAACAATTTCTTGAGATAAAAAAGGAAACAAGAAAACATTTGAAAACAATAAATGAAGTTTTATGTTATAAACTTCAGACACAAATCTTGAAAGACATGTCCCTCTAGGCTAAACCAACATGACCAAATAACAAATCAAGGCAACATTAACATAAACATGGTCCCTTCATTTAGATAATTCAGCAGAGAGGGTGTTGGCCAAAGAAGATATAGTTGTAGGAGACAATCCCCTACTTCCACCTAAGTACCATTTCTTGATCTCCCCTGCAACATTTGCATTTTGCACTTCAATTTCTGAATCTTCTTTTCCTTCTGTAGCGAACGAAATCTGTTAATGTCAAAGGCAAATATCGATCAGTTCAAATCGGAAACATGACATAACATTAATCCATCAAATTGATTTTATTTACTTTTTTTTTTTTTTTTGCGAAAATGATACCTTAACATTGCCGGAAGTAGCTGGAAAAGAATATGTTACGACAGAATCTTTCTTGAAATACTTAGACTGGAAAAATTCAACAATTTTCTCAAGTGCTTCTTCTTCTTCCTCTTCATATTTATCGACTTCTGCTAAACGATCTCTTACAGCACTCTCTAGCTGCACTCCATATTGTGAACCTTTGATTTCTTTAATCACAACTACTCTCAAGAATTTATCAACTGGAGCTGCAAATTTAACATTGAATTTATTATATTTTGTAGTCTCTCTTTGTTTCCTTATTTATTTTAAAGAAGACAACTTTAGTAATAAACAAGAATGTGTAGTTATTAGTGAAGGTTTTACCATTAACAATAGCCTCGAAAAACTCATCATTTTCAATTAGCTCAGCTCCTGATTTACCCTTCCACTGCTGCAAATGAGTTACAATTTCTGGATCCAAGTAAACTCCAATGGCAGTGAATTTAATTTGGAGAAAGTGTATCTCAATGTCAGTTATTCCTGAAATAATTGAAACCAGTCAATAGTGGTACCAAATAAACCAAGCAGCCGCTCGCAGGCTTTGTTCTACTAACAAGAATTAAGAGCTACTAATGAGAGCTAATAAGAGTACAACACGTGATGATTGTATTTTATTTTTCGGTAACACGTGTCTCCAGTATTGTTTCAACTTTTGGAAGTCAAAAAGACACGTGATGATTGGAGACACGTGATATGAGTTCAAACCATGTCACAGACAAAAGATGACATTGAAGAATAGAGGAATAGGTTCAGTATCCACCGAATTTTACACCGTGCCGCATTGATCTCGTAAATTTCGAGGTTATCAAAAGGAAAGTCATGTTTACTAGACTCAAAAGTTTTCCGGTTCAGAAAAAAAAATTACAATTCAGTTAACCATGCAACCAGTTAGCAACAGAAACTTTACCATGACCAAACATAGATAATGATCATGAAATGATGCGATAAAAATAAAGAACTTGTGATTAAAAAAATATTACCATGGCCCATCAATGGTAAAGGCTTAGTAGTCATCATGAACTGAGAAGGAAAAGGAATTTCATCCACCATCACTTCGTTCTTTCCCACTACACATAAATATATACATTTAGGACAAATAATTAATCAAGTCTCTTTTACTTGATAATTGATATATGTAACAAGTCATAAGGGATAAAACAAAAAAGAAAATGACTTACTGTTGATCTTGATTGAAAAACTTAGGCGATAGACTACTAGGAGAGTTGATACACTGGACTAAACAAAAAAATTGGAAGTAGTTGTTATATTGTTTTGTGTGGAATATAAAAGGAGAATTGTCTTTGGAGAACTTTTAGCTACCACACGATCTACCTTCCAGCAAAGGATGAGTTAGGTACGAGTAGACATTAATTTGTCACAAGATGGTAAGTTGGGCACAGGTAATCTGGAAAGGAGGGTAAGAAATTAATTACTATACTACTTTAGAACCTTTTTTCTTTAGTTCTTGGTCTGGTCAGTGGTCACGTCACTTACTAAATTTGGTATGAAGGTACGTGTGTGTGTGGTTTTTTTGTAACCAATGGCTTGAAATAACAGTGGTTCTTTGTTCCTAAAAAAGAAAATATATTGGCTTCATCAAAATAAAAAGGAAAAGGATGAGAATTGCACGTCTATTATGTGTGAGGCTTATATCGATGCTACTAGACTATAACGTTCATGATCAGTAATTTGATCCCTACCAATCGGTGTGTCGGAAGCTTTGTTAATTTTCTCTCAAAAATTACAGTTTTACGATTGATAGCCTTATACTTGAACATATATTTTTCCATTGGGACATTTTACACCAATGAGGAGAATATACCGTTGTATAAGCATAAATTTTAACCAATATCCTAATTCTTGTTCTTTGTGGCTTAGCGCAATATAAGTAATGTTGCCCGTCATGTAGTACTGAAATCAGTTGCATAATCCCAATATGCAAATCTACTATGGCCCCGTTTGGGTGGGCTTATTTTAGTAGCTTAAAATTAATATGTTACTTATAAGTTATTTTTGATAAGTTAGAAAATTTTAATTTTTTATTTTTGGTTTTTTTTAAGCACAAAAATGTTTATAAGTACTTTATCTTTTTAGTTATCAAACACCTACTTTTTACTTAAAGGTACAAATATATTTTTAAGTAACTTTTTAAGCTTACCTAAACGGGCTCTATGTTAATAAAAGCCAGAATTTTAATAACTGTTCATCTGTTTTTCTTTTGGGTACTTCTTATGTCATACAAAGAAACAAAAATGAATAGTCAATCTGCATGAAAATTATCAAGATGGTGTCTTTATGTCCATGCCATTTTCGTCATGAACTTACTACATCAGACTCTTGTCTTGTTGCATAACCACCACTCCTTTCACCAACCAATTTTAGGCTCTGTTGTCTCATTAAACACCTGTAACATTATTTATTACTCCTGCTAAGTACTTCGGAAATATTTACTGATCAATAAAAGATAGGAGTATTCAACATCTCATCGCATCTTCTCCAGGATTTGGGGACTCACAAAATTGTCTCAGGTAAATTTATCAATTGGTTGGTTACATCAAACTTAGCAGGGTTAGTGCACGCGTAGCCTATTTTGGACACCCATTACAGTTATAATCACTATTGGTCGCACCTTTGAAGGGTGGCAACTTCAAATCGAAATTGCTTATCTTTAGACCATCGGGGTTGAAGTTCATCCCGTATTATGCTAACTTCAATTCAAATATTTGAATTTAGTTTGAAATTGAGTCCAACTTCATGCTTTTAACCTTAATTTGGCTCAAATCTAAAAGTTGAATGAAATTTGCACCGTCATTTGAAATAGAATATATAACTTCAGCCAGGTATATGTGCAAACACTTTTTAAAATTGGCTACAAATTAAATGGTATGGTAAAACAACGGGACAACGGGTTGATTTCACTTATATACGATCATACCCCCTCTATTACAAAAAATTAAGAAAAATTATAAAACATAGCAATTTTTTCATAAACAAGTTGCTAGAAACAACTAAAAAAGGAAACCCTAAGCCTCCATCTTCTATCCCTCTCCTTACTGCCCCTAATTCCAATGTCGCCACCAGTCTACCACCGTCGGCAGGAAAAGTCGCCGAACTTTTTTCATGATACAAAGATACAAAAAAGATTTTACAAATAAAGTTGAGATACAAAAATAAACACTAGAAATGGTGTAAGCAGAGACAATATAGATACAAGCAAAATAGTGTAGATACAAGTAGAAATAGTTTGGATAATAGTCTAGATACAAGAAGCTACAATGAAGAAACATTGTTAAATACAAACAATGATGGTGTAAAAACACTAGAAACAACAAAAACAACATAAATACTAAAAAAAAATGTATAGATACAAGCAGAAACATTATAGAAATAGAAATACTGTGTAGAAACACAAGATATAGTGCAAATACAACGACATACATATGAGATACAATAAAATAAAGAAAACACCAGATCTGACCGAAAAACATCAGATTTGATCAAGAAATACAAATCTGACTGAAAAATACCATTTTTTTATTAGAAAAATATCTTATGTGAACGAAAAACACAAAATATAAATTGAAAATATTAAATTTGACCGCAAAATACCATACTTTCATTGGAAACACCGTATCAGAATGAAAAAAAATACCAAACTTGAGCAAAGATTAACGATACTCCAGTGAGATACATTACTGCCTTCTTCATGCCACCAATCGACCCTGATCTCTTTTCATTTGTTTTGGATATTACCAAACCTAGCCTAGCATTCGTAAATCACACTAAAGCAGACACCAAACTATGGAAAAGCCTCCTTAAGGGTGGGTTAGGTTAGTCAATCCGGCCCGAGACGCGTTCGTTGACAAAACCGCCGTAGGAATTCTGACTTTTCAATAGAGGGAGGCAGATTGATCAACGAGAAATAGGCCCCTGAAGCAACTTGAACAAAATCAAAGTAAAAGAAAGAAATTCAATGACTTCTTCATTTTTTTTTGTTATCTTTATCATTTTCAGGTCCTTGAGTAGGAACGACGTTCTTAGGAGTAGAACACTAAGAAAACTGGAGGAAGGCGGCGCAGTGTAGGTGGCCGATGGTGGTGGTGGCAGCGGCCCAAGATATCTTTTAAATAAAGTGGGGGCTCCAAAGAAATGGGATTGTCTCCATTTCTGTTCAAATATGTAGCGTCGGGTGTGGGGAAAGACGCCGAAGAAGCGGCGGTTGTGGAGGTGGGGAAATGTTGGAGCTTCGGCGGGCAGCGATGGTGATGTTTGGCAATATTTGCCTACTTTACCTTAATATTTTCTTGCATTTTGATACGTTATTTGCCCATCGCACTGAATAATTGCGATTCTTGTGCTCACTTATTTTGTTTATGATTTTAGGAATGGTTTGGATGAATTCGAAGCAAGAACAATCAAAATGGATAAAATCGAGCAAGAAATTGATGAACTTAGCTAAATATGGGATATGGCATTAGAAGGCAAAACTATGGTGCAAGTTGTGGATCTGTCGTAGCTTCAGATTTTGGAAAGCCATGAGCCATGCGATGCTTAGGGTATAGCGCGCGACATCCAGATGCTATGAGCCATGCGACGCCCAGAGAAAGCTTTTGGAGATTTGAACACCACTGTTGTGGCAATGCTATGAGCGATGCGATGCTTGCCCTGTGGCTTTTAGTTCAACGACCCCAACTTTTCCAACATAGTTTAGGCTTTGGTTTAACTTATCCTAGCACTTTGTAAAAATTATAAATACATTATAATTTAGGTTTTTAAGGGGGGAAGACCTGGAGGAGAGCGGAGGAGCCCTAGATGTTTTCTAAACAAGTTCTTTCTCTCTTTCTCTTATTCTTCTCTTTAATTCTATAGTTTGTTCGTTCAAGAGTTAGGGTTATTACATGAAGGTTGATGTTTGAAAGTTGATTTCTTCCTATTAATTTACCATTATAGATTGTTTATTCTTTCTTGAGCCTAATTTTTTGGTTATTAGGGCCCGATAATTGAACACTATTTACGATTTACAAGTTGAACTCGACAGAGGAAACTTGTGAATGCACATAAGAAAGAATAGGGCTTGGTCGTGAATCTGGGCATCAGGGAATCGATTTGGGGGTAGGATAGACATATACCTATTCGCCTTGCTTAGCTAAATACAGAGTTCTTTAATGCATACATGTGATTTAATTCCATAGACATATAGGCGTTAGAGTAGCTTGCGTAGAGTCGAGGATAGACATATACCTATTCGCCATGCTTAGCTAAATACAGAGTTCTTTAATGCATGCATGTGATTTAATTCTATAGACATATAGGCGTTATAGTAGCTTGCGTAGAGTCGTGAAGAATCGATAGGTTTTCACGAATATATTTAACCTGTTAGTTAGCAATCTAGGAAATCAAGACGTAGAATCAACTGGAAAACTCAACTGGATTGTTTGTAGCTCTGATCCTGGACTGTTTCTCCATTATTGATAACAACCCATAATTTGCTCTCTATTACTTGACTTCAATTACTTGTTTTTAATTATTATTTTCTTTAGGTTGTAGAAAAATCACAATCATCATCGAAAAAGATCTCTGAATAGTTTTTAGGAAATTGTTTGCTAGGATTCAGTCGTCACAATAGTCCTCGTGGGAACGATACTCAACTTATCACTTTATTACTTGTCGACCACGTATACTTGCGGGTGCATTTGGAGCAACAAGTTTTTGGCGCCGTTGCCAGGGACTAAATAATTGACTGTTTTCTTTTTGAACAATTTATTATTTTCTATTCAGGTTTAATTTCTTGTCTAGTTTATTTTTGTGTTACTTATTAACATGCCATCTTTTAATGAAAACTGGTCGAATAATAGTTGCTCAAAGTTTGATGATCTTTGTTTACTGTGTGGAGGAACTCACTTGTAGGAAAATTGTCCAAGTCTTTCAACCCTACGGGACTGGTTATGTGAATTTTCTACAACCTTTGACTGGAACTTTTGCAAATTGTGTGGTGGTCTGTGGAATTCTTATCCTAAGTGTCATACTCCTTCCCTAATCAATATGTGTGATGATTCTAATAGTGTTTATGAGTTTGACAGGAGCGATAAAGTGCAGGTTGTTAGCGAAACTTGAATAATGGAGCACATCAAACTCTTTGAAGCATATGGGGATTTCAGAAGTGAATTTACAAATATGACGAGATAGTTTATGGAAGAAATAGTGGAGCGTAGATAAGAGATTGATCAATTTGGCTTAGCTATTCATGATCTAGCGGCAAATTTGAGTGACATGGTTGAGGTGTCTAATGCCCAATTATCAATTATCATGGATAGTAGATTTGAGATAGAAGAGCTTAGGAGCCAATTTGAGGGGCAAAAAGTGGAATTTCTACCATTCGAGCCAATATTAGTTGACGATGCTGAAGTTGACAAAATTACATTTGAGTCAAGTGAGGAAAAAGAAAACATCATATTTGAGGACTCTAGTGTTTGTGCAAGTGAGGGTGTCAAAAGTAATGCAATTTTAGAATTAAAGCGCATTGGACCTCATTCCAATCATTTTTCAACATTGTGTTTGGATGGTGAGATAAAAATTGAGCCACCCGAGCCTATGAAGAAACCATAGGAGGAGGAACAAAGTGCCTATATTTTAAAGTTAGTGATGCCGAGGAGACAAAACGACATCCCTCATTTAAAGACTAAGAAGTGTAAAATGCGACATTGGTCACTTGGTCCTTTTTCTATTTTTTCCACCACCCCGACACCATAGTCATAAGCTTGAGGCAAAGTTGGGGATTCAATTCATAAGTTCAAGGTGGAGGTAAAAGTGATAAAGTTGTCTTCGTCGTGCCGCGACGTTAAATCAAGCGCTTCTTGGTAGACAACCCAATTTGCTTGCTTTACTTTTATTTATTTTTATTATTATTTTTATGGTTGTATATTACTTTGGGTGATTCTTTGGATTGCAGGTTCGTGTAATGTCGAGTTTAAGTGTGGGGTGTCCTCACTCCTGCCTAATATTGATGACCTGATGGGAGAAGTCTAAGTACCTCATGCTATACGGAAGCTTGGAGGATGCTAGCACCAAGGGCTAGAGCTTTCAGGGAGTTTTCTTACCCACTTGCAATATTAATTCATTTACTTGTTCGCACTGAGGACAGCACTTGATTTTAAGTGTAGGGTGGGGGAACTTCCGTTCTTTTTGATGTTATGGATGACTGTACCATTAGGAATTTCTTTTTAGAAATTTTTATTTTTGTCACTTGACTTTATTTTTATTTGTTTCTTGCTTTAATATATAAAAAAATGAAAAAAAATAAAACTAGAAAACTAATGAAAATTTTCAAAAAAAAAATCTTTTTAGTTTTAGTTAGTGTACATGTCATTCACCCCGTGGTTTTTCTTATGGCCTCGGTTCTTTTCCATGGGTAGACCTTTGAACCGGGTAATTTTTATTTTTTAGGAGTAGTATAGTATTAGTTAGCAGAATATTTTAGAAATAATGGTAGAATGCTAGGTGCCTTTGGTTTGTTTGATACCGGTGAATTTGGACTTGAGCATATGCTATTTGTGAATCCCTTTTGGTCATAAAACTGTGATACATGCCTAGAAAAATTTGAATGACCTTCTTGAGACGCTTAAATTCAATTACTTGACTCTTTTGTGAACCATTGTGCCTTAGTGCTTAAATTTCAAGAGTTGCACCTTATTTGCTTAAACCGAGAGTTGGAATGAAACCGTCTTGAGTGAACTATGTGTCATGTGTGATGTGAGGTATTTATTTTGATGTTCCGTGCTTGCATATTGATGTCTAGAACTTGCCCCGTGTGTTCAAAGCGAAATCCTGGGTTTGCTCTAGTCGGGAGATGATAAAGACATTTTTTTTATAAGCCCTTTTAGCCTTGATTAGCCTACCCTTTAATATTATCCTTATTAAGCCCTTTTGAGCCTATTGACCTTTTTATTGGCACCCATATTTCAAGCCTTATCCCTTTTGTTCTTAATTATCTTCTTTTTAAACCCTTACTCCTTAGAGCACTTTAATTGAAAAATTTGATGTTTATGGAATTGTGGTTGGACGAACTGGATTTCTTTTGAGTGGAACCAATGAAAGAAAAATATGGTGTATTTTTTTTTTAAAAAAAAAGTCATTGGCAAGGTTGAGAAAAAATATTGAAAAAAAGGAAAAGAAAAAAAGAGAAAACAAAAGAAAGAAAATAAAAATCTCAATCCTTGCTTGTGTGTTGCAAAAAGTAAAGTTGCAAACTGCTTAAAATTGAAGGGAAAATCCTTGTGTGATGTTTGGGTGGTTGCTTGGTTGGTTTTGAGAAGAATGGTGAAAATAAAAATTGAAAGTGATGTATTAAAGTGCTTAGGGAGGTAGTCACTATTTTATCCATATTTATCCTACCCGTCCTTTTGCCTACATTACAATCCTTAAAGTCCTAGTTAATCCCGATTGGAGTGAGCTTATATTAGTGGAGTCCTACACTACGGGCAAGCCTATGGTACGTTGTGTGTGGCACGTGAACTTCTTTTTTAGAGCGAGTGAATTCTTCTTATATTATGTCCCTAATCTATTCTTGAAATTTATTCTGTGTGTGATATTTGGGACGCTCTCTTGAGTCATTATATTTTGTGACGGCACATGGTTCGCGCGAGATAGGTGAAGTTATTAGCTTCTTGGTTGAGTGAATGGGTGTGATTTTGCGAAAGCTTAGTTTCATTGAGTCGGTTTTTGAGATTGAGATGTCTTGAGTTGGTCGTTCTAGTATTTTGAAATTTGATAATTTTTGGCATGTTGTGGGTCACATGGTATGTATTTATGCTCTTGTTTAATGGTCGGTATCAACCATTACCATAGGTAGTCCTGTTCTATCAAGTGTTGGTATTTAGTTGGGGAGTTGTTTTTGGTGATTGCTCGAGGGCGAGCAAAGGTATAAGTGTGGGGTGGTGATGTTTGGCAATATTTGCCTATTCTACCTTAATATTTCCTTCCATTTTGATACGTTATTTGCCCATTGCACAAAATAATTGTGATTCTTGCACTCACTTATTATGTTTATGATTTTAGGAATGGTTTAGATGAATGCAAGAACAATCAAAATGGATACAATCGAGCGAGAAATTAATGAACTTAGCTAATTGTGGGATATGACACTAGAAGGCAAAGCTATGGTGCAAGTTGTGGATCTGTCGTAGCTTCAGACTTTGGAAAGCCATGAGCCATGCGACGTTTAGGGTATAGCGCGCGACATCCAGATGCTATGAGCCATGCGACGCCCAGAAAAAGCTTTTGGAGATTTGAGCACCACTGTTGTGGCAATGCTATGAGCCATGCGACGCTTGCCCTGTGACTTTTAGTTCAACGACCCCAACTTTTCCAACTTAGTTTTGGCTTTGGTTTAACTTATCCCAGCACTTTGTAAACATTATAAATACATTATAATTTAGGTTTTTAAGGGGGGGAGACTTGGAGGAGAGCGGAGGAGCCGTAGATGTCTTCTAAACAAGTTCTTTCTCTCTTTCTCTTATTCTTCTCTTTAATTCTATAGTTTGTTCGTTCTAGAGTTAGGGCAATTACGTGAAGGTTGATGTTTGAAAGTTGATTTCTTCCTATTGATTTACCAGTACAGATTGTTTATTCTTTCTTGAGCCTAATTTTTTGGTTATTAGGGCCCGATAATTGAACACTATTTACGATTTACAAGTTGAACTCGACAGAGGAAACTTGTGAATGCACATAAAAAAGAATAGGGCTTGATTGTGAATCTGGGCATCAGGAAATCGATTTGCGGGTAGGATAGACATATACCTATTCGCCATGCTTAGCTAAATACAGAGTTCTTTAATGCATGCATGTGATTCAATTCCATAGACATATAGGCGTTATAGTAGCTTGCGTAGAGTCGTGAAGAATCGATAGGTTTTCACGAATATATTTAACCTGTTAGTTAGCAATCTAGGAAATCAAGACGTAGAATCAACTGGAAAACTCAAATGGATTGTTTGTAGCTCTGATCCTGGACTGTTTCTCCATTATTGATAACAAACCATAATTTGCTCTCTATTAGTTGACTTCAATTACTTGTTTTTAATTATTATTTTCTTTAGGTTGTAGAAAAATCACAATCATCATCGAAAAAGATCTCTGAATAGTTTTTAGAAAATTGTTTGCTAGGATTCAGTCGTCACAATAGTCCTCGTGGGAACAATACTCAACTTATCACTTTATTACTTGTCGACCACGTATACTTGCGTGTGCGTTGGGAGCAACAGTTTTAACCAAAACAATCCCTATTATTTAGGCCTAACTTTCACTACATCCTTATAATATCTCACTTAACTGAGAACATATTTTAAGTATTTCGAAGTTGACCAAAAATATTCAATTCATAAGTTCAAGGTGGAGGTAAAAGTGATAAAGTTGTCTTCGTCGTGCCGCAACGTTAAATAAAGCGCTTCTTGGGAGGCAACCCAAGTTGCTTGCTTTACTTTTATTTATTTTTATTATTATTTTTATGTTGTATATTACTTTGGGTGATTCTTTGGATTGCAGGTTCGTGTAATGTCGAGTTTAAGTGTGGGGTGTCCTCACCCCTACCTAATATTGATGACCTGTTGGGGGGAAGTCTGATTGCCTCATGCTATACGGAAGCTTGGAGGATGCTAGCACCAAAGGCTAGAGCTTTCAGGGAGTTTTCTTACCCACTTGCAGTATTAATTCATTTACTTATTCGCACTGAGGACAGCGCTTAATTTTAAGTGTACGGTGGAGGAACTTCCGTTCTTTTTGAGGTTATGGATGAATTTCTTTTTAGCAATATTTATTTTTGTCACTTGACTTTATTTTTATTTGTTTCTTGCTTTAATGTATAAGAAAATAAAAAAAATAAAACTAGAAAACTAATGAAAAATTTCAAAAAAAAATCTTTTTAGTTTTAGTTAGTGTACATGTCATTCGCCCCGTGGTTTTTCTTATGGCCTCGGTTCTTTTTCATGGGTAGACCTTTGAACCGGATAATTTTTATTTTTTAAGAGTAGTATAGTGTTAGTTAGTATAATATTTTAGAAATAATGGTAGAATGCTAGGTGTCTTTGGTTTCTTTGATACGAGTAAATTTGGACTTGAGCATATGCTATTTGTGAATCCCTTTTGGTCTTAAAATTGTGATACATGCCTATAAAAATTTGAATGATCTTCTTGAGACGCTTAAGTTCAACTACTTGACTCTTTTGTGAACCATTGTCCCTTATTGCTTAAATTTCAAGAGTTGCACTTTATTTGCTTAAACCGAGAGTTGGAATGAAACCGTCTTGAGTGAACTATGTGCCATGTGTGATGTGAGGTATTCATTTTTATGTTCCGTGCTTGCATATTGATGTCTAGAACTTGCCCCGTGTATGTTCAAAGAGAAATCCTAGGTTTGCTTTAGTCGGGAGATGATACATGCATTTCTTTGATAAGCCCTTTTAGCCTTGATTACCCTACCCTTTAATATTATCCTTATTAATCCCTTTTGAGCCTATTGACCTTTTTATTGGTACCCACATTGCAAGCCTTATCCCTTTTGTTCTTAATTATCTTTTTTTTGTACCCACATTAGAAGGCAAAGCTATGGTGCAAGCTGTGAATCTGTCGTAGCTTCAGACTTTAGAAAGCAATGAGCCAAGCGACGCTTAGGGTATAGCTCGCGACATCCAGATGCTATGAGCCATGCGACGCCCAGAGAAAGCTTTTGGAGATTTGAGCACCACTGTTGTGGAAATGCTATGAGCCATGTGACGCTTGCCCTGTGGCTTTTAGTTCAACGACCCCAACTTTTCCAACTTGGTTTAGGCTTTGGTTTAACTTATCCTAGCACTTTGTAAACATTATAAATATATTGTAATTTAGGTTTTTAAGGAAGGGAGACCTGGAGGTTCTTTCTCTCTTTCTCTTATTCTTCTCTTTAATTCTATAGTTTGTTTGTTCTAGAGTTAGGGCAATTACATGAAGGTTGATGTTTGAAAGTTGATTTCTTCCTATTGATTTACCACTACATATTGTTTATTCTTTTTTGAGCCAAATTGTTTGGTTATTAGGACCCGATAATTGAATACTATTTACGATTTACAAGTTGAACTCGGCAGAGGGAACTTGTGAATGCACCTAAGAAAGAATAGGGCTTGATTGTGAACCTGGGCATCAGGGAATCGATTTGCGGGTAGGATGGACATATACCTATTCACCTTGCTTAGCTAAATATAGAGTTCTTTAATGCATGCATGTGATTTAATTCCATAGATATATAGGCGTTAGAATAGCTTTCGTAGAGTCGTGAAGAATCGACAGGTTTTCACGAATATATTTAATATGTTAGTTAGCAATCTAGGAAATCAAGATATAGAATCAACTGGAAAACTCAACTGAATTGTTTGTAGCTCTGACCTTGGACCGTTTCTCTGTTATTGATAACAACCCATAATTTGCTCTCTATTACTTGACTTCAATTATTTGTTTTTAATTATTATTTTCTTTCAGTAGTAGAAAAATCAAAATCATCATAAAAAAAGATCCCTGAATATTTTTAAGAAATTGTTTGCTAGAATTCAGTCGTAACAATAGTCCTCATGGGAACGATACTCAACTTATCACTTTATTACTTGTCGACAACAATTTGTGGAAAGAGAGAGAGTGAGAGACGGGGAGTGAAGTTGGAAAAGTGAGATAAGGATTGGGTTTTTTGCTATGTTCTATCTCAAAGGTTTTTCTTTTTTTCCTATATTTTGTAATTAAATCATCAATTTCTCTATATTTTATTTTATTTTTAAAAAAAATGTCCTCAAATTGTATATTTATGTAATTTTTCCTAAAACGAACCACCCCGCAAAAGGTTTAACAAGTTCATTTTTATGTGAATTGAACACTTTTAGGCATGGTCTTGATTTGCTAAGCACTTTTCCATAATCTTAAATTTTTGAGCATTTTTTAAAAAAATTCCACTTCTACCCCTTACTCAATTTTCTACAGTTATTTCACATTCACACTTTCTCTCTCTAAAAAACTCATCTGTCACTTCTACTCTTTCTCTCTTGTTTACCGCCGCCTGGCCACCACCGGAATATTGAAAAAACTACATCCCCAGATTCGTCATGGCTTCCTCATTCTGTTTCTACCATTAGTTTTCCGAAAATCACACTAAAATAGTGTATATCTGTTTTTAAAAATAAGAAAAAATTTGCCGTTTTCGCACAAATTGAGACCATTGCTTTTCTCTATTTGCTTCTTTCTAATCTTTATCACATGTAAGTTTTATTAAGTTTTCTTTTATTTTCTAGGACCGGAACGGTGGGTGTGGGACTGTGTATTCTCTGTCGATGTTGTGCTCAAATATGTCACAAATAATAAATTTAACGAAAATGGAGAGCAATAAGTTGGCATTGGTGGTATGACACTACTGCCCAAATAAGTTATATTCCTCATGAGGGAGAACAATACACGTCTGTTTTAGAAAATATATGCAGCAACATTGGTTTTTATTTTCCACATAAGGGAGAACAGAACACAGCTTGGAGATGGTGAAGCAGTGACAGGCTGTAGTGCATGGCGCTCTGACATTGGTGATGGAAAAGCTGTCACGACAGTGATTATCATGGCGAGGCAGCAGCTCGCGGTTTGGTAACAAAGATTGAAATACTGCGTTGCAGCGGCAAAGCAGGGGTATAAAATCGAATGGACAAATGATGCCGGATTGCATTTATTTTATTTTACTTGAATTTTCGTATTTGGACTAATATATTTGTAAAATAGAATGGAAAAATGATGCCAAATGGCCTAGTTTTATTTTACTTTGAGTATTTATATCTGGACAAAGTGATGACGATTTGGTGTCATTTACTTGTAAAATAGACAAAGTAATTTTGCTCACTTGTAAGTAAATGATGTTGAATTGGTCTTGTTTTATTTTTACTTTGAATATTTGTATATGAGCAAAGTGATGATGATTTGGTGTCACTTGCTTGTAAAATAGACATAGTAGTTCTGATTAATTATGAATAAAATACGGTCGTATCGACTTTATTTTATATTTTCCTATGTACTTTTATGGATGAATGAAGTGGCAACGATTTGGACTCATCTGTTTGCAAACTGTTTTTAATATTTTGCTGACATAATGAATAAATGATGACAGATTGGTGTAGTTATATTTTTCTTTGAATTTTTGTTGATTTTTGTATTTTTATGTGTATTTTTGTGGATGAACGAAGTAAAGACGATTTGGACTCATTTGTTTACAAAATTGTTGCAATTTTTTTATCATTGTATATGCATAAAGACAGCCATATTTTGTTATATCGAAACACATAAGCACTTGAAGACATTTTTTGTGAATCAATAAACTAAGTACGATTTGACATCATTTATTCACAAAGTAATCATGATTTTGTGCTTATTGTATGAAGAAATGACTCCGGATTGATCTTATGTTATGTTTTGCTTTGATTTTTATATATGAGCGAAACGATGACAGTTTGGCTCTATTTATTTTGCAAAATAGGCGTGAAACACCGACGGATTGGCTGCATTGTATATGAGCGAAACAATGCCGAGTTGGCCTTATTTATTCACAAAACGGACGTGAAATACAACCGAATTGATATTGTTTTTTTTTTTTGCTGCGTAGGAAGCAGTGTCATTATTTGTAGTTTCTAATTTAAAAAGGTGTGGTGGCATTTTTATAATTACGGTTTCAAAAAGGTGTGGTGACATTTTTGTAATTACAAGAAGCTCTCTATTAGTAAGAGTATTTTTGTACTTTCAGCTTCATTTAATGTAAAAGTGCTCAATTCTTTAAGACCATTAAAA
Source organism: Petunia x hybrida (assembly GCA_037355625.1). Lineage (NCBI taxonomy): Eukaryota > Viridiplantae > Streptophyta > Magnoliopsida > Solanales > Solanaceae > Petunia > Petunia x hybrida. Next base: position 402,869 of record JBBBVM010000739.1, on the reverse strand, counting down.
ATAGTTCAAGTTATTAAGACCACGGTGTTGCTCCTTTTTGTAATTCACCCTAAAAAATTCGGCTTATAACTTTGGCTTTTTATTCTTAAAAAAAGACCTCCAATTAGGTAAAAATTTCGCTCAGAAGCCAGTTTTATCACTGGTCTTTGCTTTGAGGTCACTTTTTTTTATTGATTTTGCATGAGATGTCATTTTTTGGAACTTCAATCCTTGTGGGTTGAACTGAAACGACCTCGGTTAGTCATTTCGGAAGTTAGAACTTCGATTGGCGTGCCGATAATTTAAAAAAAAAAACTTCGTATTGTCCATTAGGACCTGTCTGTAAAATTTGAGCTAAATCAAACCTCATTTGCTAGGCATCGGAAGAAGGTTTCAGTTTTTACTGTCGAAAAATACAAAAAATAGATTTTCGAGCTCGGTTTTGGTGAACGAGCTCCGATTCAAAATCTGAAAGCGCCGTTAGGTTCGTATGATTATTTGTGACTTTTGTGCTTTTTCGAGAGTGAATTTCGAGGTTGTTCGGCTAGCTTCCGCTAAAATGCCAAAATTTAAATAATTTGACCTTTCACATCTCTTCACTACTACAAGTATGTAACAGATCATTGCTTAATGCTTCTACGTACTTCATTTAACATTCGAGGATGAATGTTTCTAACGGGGGAAGATTGTTACACCCCGTATATCCAAAGTGACTTATATCATTCTAAAGATATGTTAAGAATGATTTAAGTGAGTTTAAAGTCATAATATGACCATATATGATGTTTATCTGTTGAATATAAAGTTTTGGAAAAATCGGATTTAAGTTGCGGAAAAACCGACTAACGAATTGCCTTGGAACGAAGCTTTTTCAGCAATTAATTTCGTGTGTTATATGAGGTCTTTTGGGGACATATCATATACCAAATTGAAGGTATTGGAGTGTATTTTCCAACAATTTTAACGGTTTGTTCATACAACATATAGATAAAAAGATATGAGCATCAGAAATTAGGTCAGAAAGAGGGACATAAGCATAAAAGAGGACGAAATGTTTCAAGTATAAAAGGAAAATTCCTTTCATATCTCGTCATTTTCCAGAAATATAAAGAGAGAAACAGTTCTCTCATTAAGTTTGAGCAAATTTTATGATTTTGAAGGATGGACGTCAATCTTAACTCGAAATTGAAGACAAATTGCGTCAAAATGCTCTACGCGATTAAGGTAACGTTATGCTACCTTCAATTTCGTCTATAGCTTGAGTTTTAGAATTACTTCATGGCTAAGTAAAGTACCCAAATGCAGAATTATAACTTGTTTAAGCTTTAGAAGGTGTTGAATTCAATGGAAACAAGGTTTAGAAGCAAGAAGCATCAAAGGTATGTAAGACTAAACCTTTCTTTTGACAAAGCATGTATCTTTTAGCTTTTGAAGCTTTTCTTAGTTCTAAACTTAGTGTTTCTTGTAAGGAACTTGTATGGTATCAAGGAAACCTTGTATATACTTAATTTGGTACTGAAATCCAAGGTGAAAGACGTCCGAATCAGCAAGACAAAACGTTTCAAAATCTGAAAAAATTATTTTGATCTTTGAACAGCTGTTAGTATATTGATCATAACTCCTTGTACAAAATTGATATTAAGATGCTTTAAGAATCCCCAGAATCCTAAGACATATATCTGTAACTTTCATGAGACCATGAAGTCTATATCTTTGATCTACACTCTGAAAATTAGGTCGAAAGGCAGGACAGTGGTGTTGTCCAGACATTCTATCAGCGGATTTGTGATGTCATCCAGTCGTCTGATCTTGTTATCCATTTAACATGTTTATATTATCATTTTATCCGGGTATCCATTCCCGTGTGTAGTATAGTACTGGTTCTGTTTTTGCGGATCATCCAGTTTCAGGGGAAATTCTGCCGAAAATTTTATGGAAATTCAAAGAGTTGGACAAATTCTGAGTTCTAGGTTGTGTCTATAATTCTATCCGGAGTTTTCTTCTCATTCCTTTGAGTCCATATCTATTGTTGCCACATGTGTTATGTCTCATACATGCTTATGCTTATATTGTGATCATGTTATGTGTGATTTGGAGTCCCCCATAGAGGCTGGACATAGGACACACAGTCCGGTCGCGTGGGTATCAGGTTCCTAACCGGATTGCCCTAAGATGTGAGGAATGAAGCCTTTAGCCTAAATTGATATATTTTTCTGCTTACTGAATAGAGTGGGATCGTTTGGCAAGGAAACCAAAGGATGAAGCGGTTGTTGACTAGCCGTACTAACTTTTGGAAGAGGTAAGTGTTTATATCCATTTCTTTGGAGGCACCTGGCCTCGTGGATTTTCTACCATGTATTCCTTACGTGTGTAGCTGCCGATAGGCGTACTCATTACGTCTTAGCTTTGAATTTACATTGTATATTATATGTTATGCCATGTTGTTAGTATTGGATTGAGCATATGAGCATTGCACTCTGGTTTTGAGCATTGCATATGCTTCCCGGTAATCGATGAGAGTCCCGAGCCGGTGAAGGGTCATTATTGCATATACTTCCCGGTCGGCGATGAGAATCCCGCACCGGTGAAGGGTCATGATTGCATATACTTCCCGATAATCGATGAGAGTCCCGAGCCGGTGAAAGGTCATCATTGTATATACTTCCCGGTAATCGATGAGAGTCCCGAGCCGGTAAAGGGTCATTATTGCATATATCTCCTGGTAGACGATGAGAGTCCCGTGCCGGAGATAGATATCAGGTATATGTGACTGCATTGCATCATACCGCATTCATCCCATCTCATTGCACCGCATACTGACTATTGTGTGTATTGTGTTGTGTTTTATGTATGCGGTATGTATACTATGACGTGGACGTATTTCAGTTTGCCTATATCTTTCTGGCACGTATTCTACATTGCGGGGATCGGGTTGCACACCGCGACGATATAAATATATGGAACGGGTTGCACGCCGCAATGGTATAAATATATGGATTGGGGACATATCATATAACGAATTGCCTTGGAACGAAGCTTTTTCAGTAATTAATTTCGTGTGTTATATGAGGTCTTTTGGGGACATATCATATAACAAATTGAAGGTATTGAAGTGTATTTTCCAACAGTTTTAACGGTTTGTTCATACAACATATAGATAAAAAGATATGAGCATCAGAAATTAGGTCAGAAAGAGGGACATAAGCATAAAAGAGGACGAAATGTTTCAAGTATAAAAGAAAAATTCCTTTCATATCTCGTCATTTTCCAGAAATATAAAGAGAGAAACAGTTCTCTCATTAAGTTTGAGCAAATTTTATGATTTTGAAGGATGGACGTCAATCTTAACTCGAAATTGAAGACAAATTGCATCAAAATGCTCTACGCGATTAAGGTAACGTTATGCTACCTTCAATTTCGTCTATAGCTTGAGTTTTAAAATTACTTCATGGCTAAGTAAAGTACCCAAATGCTGAATTATAACTTGTTTAAGCTTTAGAAGGTGTTGAATTCAAGGGAAATAAGGTCAAAGGTATGTAAGATTAAACCTTTCTTTTGGCAAAGCATGTATCTTTTAGCTTTTGAAGCTTTTCTTAGTTCTAAACTTAGTGTTTCTTGTAAGAAACTTGTATGGTATCAAGGAAACATTGTATATACTTAATTTGGTACTGAAATCCAAGGTGAAAGACGTCCGAATCAGCAAGACAAAACGTTTCAAAATCTGAAAAATTATTTTGATCTTTGAACACCTGTTAGTATATTGATCATAACTCCTTGTACAAAATTGATATTAAGATGTTTTAATAATTCTCAGAATCCTAAGACATATATCTACAACTTTCATGAGACCATAAAGTCTATATCTTTGATCTACACTCTGAAAATTAGGTCGAAAGGCAGGACAGTGGTGCTGGCCAGACATTCTATTAGCGGATTTGTTATGTCATCCAGTCGTCTTATCTTGTTATCTATTTAACATGTTTATGTTATCAGTTTATCCGTGTATCCATTCCCTTGTGTATTATAGTAGTGGTTCTATTTTTGCGGATGATCCAGTTTCAGGGGAAACTCTGCCGAAAATTTTATGGAAATTCAAAGAGTTGGACAAATTCTGAGTTCTAGGTGGTGTCTATAATTCTATGCAGAGTTTTCTTCTCATTCCTTTGAGTCCATATCTATTGTTGCCACACGTGTTATGCCTCATACATGCTTATGCTTATATTGTGATCATGTTATGTGTGATTTGGAGTCCCTCATAGTGGCTGGACATGGGACACACAGTCCGGTCACGTAGGTATCAGGTTCCTAACCGGATTACCCTAAGATGTGAGGAATGAAGCCTTTAGCCTAAATTGATATATTTTTCTGCTTATTGAATAGAGTGTGATCGTTTGGCAAGGAAACCAAAGGATAAAGCGGTTGTTGATTAGCCGTATTAACTTTTGGAAGAGGTAAGTGTTTATATCCATTTCTTTGGAGGCACCTGGCCTCGTGGATTTTCTACCACGTATTCCTTACGTGTGTAGCTGCCGATAGGCGTACTCATTACGCCTTTGCTTTGAATTTACATTGTATATTATATGTTATGCCCTTTTGTTAGTATTACATTAAGCATATGAGCGTTGCACTCTGGTTTTGAGCATTACATATACTTCCCGGTAATCGATGAGAATCCCGAGCCGGTAAAGGGTCATTATTGCATATATTTCCCGGTTGGCGATGAGAGTCCCACACCGGTGTAGGGTCATTATTACATATACTTCCCGGTAATCTATGAGAGTCCCGAGCCGGTGAAAGGTCATCATTGCATATACTTCCCGGTAATCGATGAGAGTCCCGAGCCGGTGAAAGGTCGTCATTGTATATACTTCTCGATAATCGATGAGAGTCCTGAGCCGGTGAAGGGCTATTGCATATATCTCCTGGTAAACGATGAGAGTCTCGCGCCGGAGATAGGTATCAGGTATATGTGACTGCATTGCATCATACCGCATTCATCCCATCTCATTGCACCGCATACTGACTATTGTGTGTATTGTGTTGTGTTTTATGTATGCGGTATGTATACTATGTCGGGGACATATCTCAGTTTGCCTATATATTTCTGGCACGTATTCTGGATTGCGGGGATCGGGTTGCACGCCACGACGGTATAAACATATGGATCGGGTTGCACGCCGCAACGGTATAAATATATGGATCGGGTTGTACGCCGCAATGGTATAAATATATAGATCGGGTTGCATGCCGCAACGGTGTAAATATATGGATCAGGTTGCACGTCAGTATGAATATATGGATCGGGTTGCATGCCACAACAGGATGAATATATGGATCGGGCTGCACGCCGTAACAGGATGAATATATGGATCGGGTTGCATGCCGCAACAGGATGTATTTCTGATTGTTGATATGTTCGGGATACCTATATGTTCTGGCTATCTTACGTTCCTGGTTGTTGATGAGTTTGTGATTCCATACGTGTTTCTAGTTATTATTTGGCTCTGCCTTTTTATAATTTAAATAAGAGAAATTTGGTTTATCTGTTTCTTTTCTCCCTGGCTAGCTATCCTATTCTTTAAGGTGGCAAGTCTGCCCCACTTATTGAGTCCTTTTAACTCACCCTTGTTTGTTGTTTGTTTTTGTCTATCTATTTCGTTTCGGCAGGTTCGCTCCAGAATTGAGTTCGCCACGTTGTGAAGGAGCGAAGACGACTTCAGCTGTCAGGGTGAGCCAGCTTTTATTCCGAATGACCACTAGTTTATTGGTTGCTATTTCAGTTGCATTTTGCTCCCTTCAGGAGGTATCTTTCTTCTTTTGTACTCTTAGATGTCTAGTCTGGATAGTCCTAAACCTAGTATGTGGGTAGTCAGCTGTAATTTCTTTTTTTTTTTTTACGGATTAGAGGTATCATTATGTTTGTACTTTTTTTAAGTCTTGTTATTATTTATAAATTGAATTATATTTATTTTCTTAATGTAATTGATAAGGGTTCGCCCGACGGATCTAGGGAAGGATGTCGGGTGCCCGCACGGCCTAACCGGATTCCGGGTCGTGTCAGTTGGTATCAGAGCCTGATTTAGAATCTATCCAGACTAAGACAGTGTCTAGTAGAGTCTCGCTGATGGGTAGGTAGACGTCCGTACTTATCTACGAGAGGCTATGATGGCATTTAGGAAGTTTCACTTACTTCATTTCTGATCGTGCGTCGGTCTAGGATTCAAAAGTATTTTCGTTAATTCGTTAATTCCTTTGTGGTAATTGTGAACCCTCGTGCGACAAATCAGCAAACAGTATGAGTTCAAGACGAAGCAGTCTAGCATTGGGCTAGCACTGACGAAGCTCCGAGAGTTTTGATCGTGCTGACAATCTAGTTACGGAGGTCCCAACCGTACGAGCTTGCGATGGGCAAGGGAGCAGGGCTTTGTGGTTCCCTTGGCTCTCTACGATGCTTTTACGAGAATCTTGGCGATGCAGATACCGCAAGAACCTATTATTCGCTAGGTAGCTTATCAGGTTGCCGCAGATGTAGATGTTCAGTCTCACGGAGCTCCTATTCCAGTTCTTAATATTACTGCAATAAATTATGTTCCAAAGGCAGCAGGTATTGCGCCACCAAATGTTCTGGCTGGTTAGCCAGCCGAGGTAACAGTTTGGTCCGAGTGCCCAAAGTGGTTGCATTATTTTACGCGGTTGAACCTTTCGATATTCTCAAGCCATGCATCAGATAATTCCTGCGTAATTTTTTTTTTTTAAAAATAAAATGATATCAGCGCATCCTTCAGGTTCTTGATTATATCAAGCGGTATTGTTGAACCCCCAAAAAATTAACCCCGAGAGGCTAAATTCAGGAATATCGACAGGATGGACTAACTCTTTTGGAGTTTTTTGGAGTCGCCACCCAATTTAAGGAAAAATAAGGAACCAGATAAGCAAATGTGTGTAAAAATCCATTTTATAAAAAGACGGTCTTTCTCTCAGAGATTCTAAAGGTAAGAGGTTTTGCTAATTTCGAAAGAAGGTTTTTAAGGCACTTTTGAAATTCCGTTAAAAACGGTTAATCCGACAGGTTTCCAAAATATTTGCAAGTGCTATTTATGCGCTTTTCTAAAAATAATTAATTGAACTATTAATTAATTCAACTAATTAAATTTAGTAAGTTTTCTAAAGATTTACAATCTATTTGAAAGCTTTAATTATTTTCAAAATAAAATAAATAAATAAATAAATAAAGCGCACTTTCTTTTGAAAAGGAACGATTTGATCGTCCTAATTTCTTTGCCAACTTTTATGTGATAGCGCATAAATGGCACTTGCTTAATTTCAACTTTAAAATCCGAGTATCTCACCATAAGATGGAACTTAAATTTCAAGTCGCTTTTTGCAAAGTCGTTTCGGGACATTTTAGAAGTTAATTTAAACATCTTTATAAATTTTGACTTTTTAAAGAAACTACTTCATATAAATAAGATAGAAGTCCTTTCTTATAGTCATTATTATTTGTGGTTTTGAAAATATATGAACTTTTGCACGCATTTGCTTAAATGGCCTGATTTACATTAAAGTAAATAACGACTTCAAAATAAAAGATAATGAACATAAAGTGAATCAAATAATTAAAATAAATCATATATATATATTAATAAATAAAATGTTTTACAAATTTATTTACATAAATATCCTAAAGAAAAGGAAGACAAAGTTAAAGATAGAACCCGGGAATGCAACTCATAATTTGAGCCTTGATAGCAATGCATTTTAACTTAAGACCCGAACCCGATCCCAAAATGACTCCAAGCCAATCCAATATAAGCCATCCCCAATTTAGAGTTTTCCAAACTCGATCCCAAAGGATACATCATGCAACAGAGGAGATGATAAGGATTAGTGAATGACTATAATATATAAATTAAAAAAATTAAATGAAACAGAAACTTGTACCAGTAACTTTCGTAACAGGAGGTGATAAAAGTATGAATCTTTTATAAAATAAGCCATTCTTAATAACATACTCTCATCCGTTAACCACAAACAACATAATCATGCAATTTATACTTAAAGATGATATATAATCCTAAAATTCTAAAGGATTTAATTTTGCTAAATCTATGTGTTAAGTCAGCAGGACAACCGAATAGATCAAGACCTATAGCAGATCCTATGATATGAACAAGATCAAACCAATTTAATCCTTTGGCCACACTAATGACTTAACAAAACAGAAATTTCCACCATAACAACTAAGGCAGGACATATCAAACGTGCTAGAAATAAACTTAATCACAAGTTCACTTTTATAACTACTCTATACCATTAACACAAGCAGGAAGCAACAAGTTTCACTAAATAAGACAGACAAAGACGAGGCTGGAACGAAGAAGATATACGAAAATACTTGGCTAACAGAGAGGACAATGAGTCTTCACAAACTACTCATCTAAACATCCTTTTATACTCAGATCAACCCAGCTCAAAGTTAAACTAGTTTTATATATCCTTAAGAATATATAATGAATACCAAGCAACAGAAACTTATTTGATTATATCAACTGAGAGAGATAACTAAACATGGTTAAAATCCCACATGGCTAACTTAGATGTTCTCAACAGAATGCAACCTTGAGTAGAATCATAAATTGATAACAGGGCACATTCATAGTTATACCTTATATTTTATCCCATTGCAGCAATATATCAAAATTATCCAATCAAACCTTACGCATTCCTAACCTTTAGGGCATTACAACAATCGCATGGATCAAACTGAAACCAAAACAATGGGAGGCTGATACATATGCCAAGATTTGAGCATAACCTAATTCATTTTCTTAAGACCAACAAGACCCTTTGACACCACCTGAAACAGCCTCCAAACTCCTAAAATACCCTGCATATACACACCCACACTTGCCAACCAAAAACTCCCTCTAACTACCTGCAATTACCAAACACAAAACCAGCCCTGAAACAACTCCTGACAGACCCCTATCACACTTCAAATGACCTGCTGCTATTACTTATTTTGACAGAAACCAGACAAAGGCACAAGATCCCTTACATGGACCAGCAACTACTCCTATACTCCTTTACATATGACAACTTGATAACAGACCTTCCTGAACCAGCCAAGAACCCCTAACAACTGAAACCACTCTTGAACAACCAAGAATGAGGCTTCTAATCAGTCTGAGCAGACAACTTCACTTAAACCAGAAGAAGAAAGAAGATAGGCACACCTAGAATACTGTGCTACCAGGCCATAACCTCTCCCTTACCTTTATTCCCTCCTAAATAAAACCTGTTATTCCCTGCCTAAAATATCTAACATCTAACCAGTGCAATACCATCCTGAAACCTCTTTACACCCCTACAAAATAAGAACAAACATGCAACACACATACCAAACCTCTTTAAGCAACCTATAACCTTCCAGAAAGAATTCCCAGAATCCCTCCTAACAACTACACATCTCCTGAACCCTTCTCAACTCCAAAAAACTGACTATACCAGAACTAAATCACACTTGCTTCACTCTCTCAAACTCCCTCTCTACCCCTGCATACATACTATACTTCCCTAAACCTCACTATAACCTACACTAACTATTTAAACTCCTACTCTTCAAACTACCTAAATAAACTGCTATAGCAACCAGACACATTCTAAATACTTGCAGACACTTCTCAAACTAAAACTACAGCATATACATATACTCCCTCACTCACCAGAAACACTACCACCACTAACCTGCATGCCAGGAGACAAACTCCTTGCCACACCTCTGCAAAACCCAAGAGAACACACCCTGGATTCCAACCAAACCGCTTCCTTTTAACAGGACATGAAGCAGCTAACAGGCACTCTACACCACCCTTTAGAATAACATATCAGCACCTGCAACTACTACAACCCTTGAAACCTATCTAGAAAACAGGATGAAACAACTTACTAAATTCCAAGAAATCCTTTACAATCCAGGGACACAACCATGAATCTAATAGAGGCAAAACACAAATCTTTATTATTACCAAGGAACACTAAAAAGCTTAAGCTTCATCCAACAAAAACAACATCTAGATTTGATTCCGGACTAAGCATAGTGCATCTTTTATATGACAAATCAAGCGAGGATTAAAACTTGTCTTAACCAACATTATACATATTAGCGATGAATACTCAAGCGACAAGCTAAGGAAAAGACTAAAACTTAACTCAGTCCATGAATCTTAAACATGATAATCATTTCACAAACAACATTACTTCAAGTTAATCTATCGTATAGCAGATTCTACACTTTATGAAAATATATAAGAAAAACGGAAATATAAAGAGGACAGGTTTATTACCTGTTGTGACGCAGCGAGCCAGGGCGATGGTATGAAGAATGCGCACTCGAACTGAAGCGACTCGAGCAAGGTTGACGACTTGAACATAAAGCGACAAACAAATCCCAGATTAACCGAAACAGGAACTGAGTTTTTTGTAAACTGAAACTTAAAATTTAGGCATGTGTCATGTATATTCTGTTTTTCCCTTTTATATTTCCCCTTCACTGCCGCTGCTCACCATCTGACCCTCTGCTGCTGCTAATCTTCTCCTTATATATGAACGGTTAGGGTTTTAGAATGGAATGAAATCCTTCACGAAATGACAAACTCGCCTCCTACCGGTACCAAAATGGCTGGTACGAACAAGGATGAGCTCGAGATGGGGACCAGGGATTTGAAATTGAGGATCAATTTTGAGAGAAAGCCCGTTGGGGATTAGAAACAGGTTTAGGGAGAATTTGGAAAAAACGGGTAAAAAAGAATTGGGGGGTGTTATAATGCATATATGTATTTTGCGAAGATAGGTCAGTTTTGTGCTTAGGAACAGAATTAGCCTCTATTCTAGAATTTAATGGGTAAGTTGAGGAATTTCAAGGGTAGGCAGAATTTAGGCTATGAGTTATGAATTTAACCTATTTTTTTTCGAAACCAATTAATGATTTTAAATTAAAATAACTTGATTTCATTACAACTTTCGGTACAAAATTGAGTGTCAACAGGTATGGTGTTGATTATTCTTCTTTCCAGATTCAAGATCCAGCCCTGCATTGGTGGACTGCTCTCTTATTAGTTAACTTGGTTTGATTTTTCTTCTAGATTCGTGAAAAAGTTCCTTTCGAGTAGCGAGCGAGATGAAAAGTATTGCCAGTTTGAGTGGATTAGACAGGGTAGCCTGTCGGTTAGCCTGTTGGTGTTTCAGAATATGAGATTGAATTCTATAGAACGGCTGGATATGCATTAGAACTAGTCCATGAGACTTTCGAGAGATTCAAAGATTTGTTGATGACCTTTCTCCTTCCTTGAGATCCCAGATGGCTCGAAAAATTGAGGTTGGGACTTCATTTGATGTCGTTGTTGATATTGCTCAGAGGTATTAGGCATACCATAAGTTAAAGCGGGAAGAGTTAGAGTGGGAGAGCGAGAGATCCAACGGCCCTAGTGGGCATCATACCCCCCTTTGGAGGTAAGAATTCTGATTATTTTGGGAGGTCACCTTCCAGGTTATCTCAGCTTGTGTCATGTGATTCTTAGAGTGCGCCAGTAGCTCGTCAAGACCAGATTCAGTCTTCTCTTCACAGCTATCAACAATCTTTCCAGCTTCCGTTTGCAGCGAAAAGGTGTTATCATTGTCGTGAGTCTGGTTATCTTTTGAGGAGTTTTCCCTTACTCCGGCAAGTAGGCAGTCGTCCTTTTTCCTGTCATCAGGCACCTGCACAGTCGCAGGGAATTCCATTTAGATCTCAATCAGCCAGAGAAATGCCACCATCCAGTAAAGGTCGAGAGCGTGGTGGCAGTGGTTCTTCACAAGGTGATTATCAGGGTAGTGGCTCAGCTCAGCTGCAGAGGCAGTTCTATTAACTACTAGTCTGGCGGGATGCTGAGGTATCCGATGTAGTAGACCCTAGGATTTCTTCTTCTCTTAAATATGAGTAAGATTTGATTCTGTCGATCGATCTGGAAATGGTGTGTCTTATCATGTTTCGATGGTTTCCTTGGATGTCATTTTTATTAAGAATTGGTTGCGGTAGAGGGGTGAGCTTCTAATATGATTTATTCCTGGCATTTGTGATGACCCTACTAGTTTATCTGGTTTAAATGTGAGAGATTTGTGAGTGAGTATCGGTATTGTTTGCTTGACATCTTGTTGTGCCTCATTCTGTTATAATGTCAAGTTAGTCTACAGCTCTTTGGAATTCAGTGTTGGTAGGATAATGGGATCCTAATTCGTCACCATCAGAAAGTGTTATTGTTTCTTCCGGTGTAAAGTGGTTAGTAAGTAATACTCGATCTACGTGTCTCCTCTTGGTTCAAGACGCTAGTAAAGTCATGTTATCCCATGAGCTTATCTGGATTATAAAAGGGTTTTCTGGTAAATTGTCAGAGTTTCCTTCTTATTTGGAAATTAAATTGGCATAGATGTTGTTCCATAAAGCTCATTTAATGTCTATTTCTTCAATTGCAATTTTTGGGTTAGTCTGACTCGGAAGTAGTTTAGGTCTGGTAGCCAAGCAAATAAGAAGATGAGCTTCCTAAAGATCTAATTGTTTCTATCCTCAGTTTATTGCCATCTCTTCTTCTTCCGATACTAGTGAGCTTGGGCGGTTAGTAGCCACTCGTGATGTTCCCTATGTTGAGCCAGAGTGCGTGTCAAGGTAGCCGGATAAGGTGTTTCAAGGCCACTAAGGGTAATGAGAGGCGTCATTTGACCTTTGATTTGATCCATCAGGCGGTGGTGCTTATAGGAAAGGTATGGAGTTATGAACTCGAGAGTTGCAGCTGTTTGGCAACTCGAAAGGGTAATTTGGTAGCTCAGGTCCGAGCCGCATTCTGTTTTAGCTAAGTCTTTCTTAATCCAGCAGATTGTGCGAGGATGATTATTCCTATTCAAATAGCTGTATGAGTTTATGCTCTAAGTAGAGGAGTCTTCCTCCAATTGATGTTGAATCATAATATTAAATCTCTAAGGCGTTGCTGAAGCGTAAGCGAATTCTTTATTTCATCGACCTATTCTATATCGAAAGTATATCGACGAGGTGATCCGTTGTTGGAATCATGTTAGCCCATCAAGAGTTGCATGTATCTTCATTTCAAAAATATAGAACTCTTCTCTCATGATCGAGAAAGGGTCAGCTTAGTCCGAATAAGTTGGGCAATGATGTTATCATAATATCCAGATATGTTTTATTCCAAGAGTTCGGTGTTCGTGTTATAATTCTGATTCTGCAATCATGAGGTAATGTCTGTGGAGTAGCTTATGAAGGTCGTGGAAGTTCTTTTGTTATATGTGCGGAATTTTCTTTAAACTTAGGCTCGTTCGAGGACGAACGAGAGTTTAAATGGAGGAGAATGAAACGACCTCGGTTAGTCATTTCGGAAGTTAGGACTCCGATTGTCGTGCCGATAATTTAAAAAAAAAAAACTTCGTAATGTCCATTAGGACATGTCTGTAAAATTTGAGCTAAATCAGACCTCATTTGGTAGGCATCGGAAGAAGATTTAAGTTTTTATTGTTGATAAATACAAAAAAGAGATTTTCGAGCTCGGTTTTGGTGAACGAGCTCCGATTCAAAATCTGAAACCGCCGTTAGGTTCGTATGATTATTTGTGACTTTTGTGCTTTTTCGAGAGTGAATTTCGAGGTTGTTCGGCTAGCTTCCGCTAAAATGCCGAAATTTAAATAATTTGACCTTTCACATCTCTTCACTACTACAAGTATGTAACAGATCGTTGCTTAATGCTTCTACGTACTTCATTTAACATTCGAGGATGAATGTTTCTAACGGGGGAAGATTGTTACACCCCGTATATCCAAAGTGACTTATATCATTCTAAAGATATGTTAAGAATGATTTAAGTGAGTTTAAAGTCATAATATGACCATATATGATGTTTATCTGTTGAATATAAAGTTTTGGAAAAATCGGATTTAAGTTGCGGAAAAACCGACTAACGAATTGCCTTGGAACGAAGCTTTTTCAGCAATTAATTTCGTGTGTTATATGAGGTCTTTTGGGGACATATCATATACCAAATTGAAGGTATTGGAGTGTATTTTCCAACAGTTTTAACGGTTTGTTCATACAACATATAGATAAAAAGATATGAGCATCAGAAATTAGGTCAGAAAGAGGGACATAAGCATAAAAGAGGACGAAATGTTTCAAGTATAAAAGGAAAATTCCTTTCATATCTCGTCATTTTCCAGAAATATAAAGAGAGAAACAGTTCTCTCATTAAGTTTGAGCAAATTTTATGATTTTGAAGGATGGACGTCAATCTTAACTCGAAATTGAAGACAAATTGCGTCAAAATGCTCTACGTGATTAAGGTAACGTTATGCTACCTTCAATTTCGTCTATAGCTTGAGTTTTAGAATTACTTCATGGCTAAGTAAAGTACCCAAATGCAGAATTATAACTTGTTTAAGCTTTAGAAGGTGTTGAATTCAATGGAAACAAGGTTTAGAAGCAAGAAGCATCAAAGGTATGTAAGACTAAACCTTTCTTTTGACAAAGCATGTATCTTTTAGCTTTTGAAGCTTTTCTTAGTTCTAAACTTAGTGTTTCTTGTAAGGAACTTGTATGGTATCAAGGAAACCTTGTATATACTTAATTTGGTACTGAAATCCAAGGTGAAAGACGTCCGAATCAGCAAGACAAAACGTTTCAAAATCTGAAAAAATTATTTTGATCTTTGAACAGCTGTTAGTATATTGATCATAACTCCTTGTACAAAATTGATATTAAGATGCTTTAAGAATCCCCAGAATCCTAAGACATATATCTGTAACTTTCATGAGACCATGAAGTCTATATCTTTGATCTACACTCTGAAAATTAGGTCGAAAGGCAGGACAGTGGTGTTGTCCAGACATTCTATCAGCGGATTTGTGATGTCATCCAGTCGTCTGATCTTGTTATCCATTTAACATGTTTATATTATCATTTTATCCGGGTATCCATTCCCGTGTATAGTATAGTACTGGTTCTGTTTTTGCGGATCATCCAGTTTCAGGGGAAATTCTGCCGAAAATTTTATGAAAATTCAAAGAGTTGGACAAATTCTGAGTTCTAGGTTGTGTCTATAATTCTATCCGGAGTTTTCTTCTCATTCCTTTGAGTCCATATCTATTTTTGCCACATGTGTTATGTCTCATACATGCTTATGCTTATATTGTGATCATGTTATGTGTGATTTGGAGTCCCCCATAGAGGCTGGACATAGGACACACAGTCCGGTCGCGTGGGTATCAGGTTCCTAACCGGATTGCCCTAAGATGTGAGGAATGAAGCCTTTAGCCTAAATTGATATATTTTTCTGCTTACTGAATAGAGTGGGATCGTTTGGCAAGGAAACCAAAGGATGAAGCGGTTGTTGACTAGCCGTACTAACTTTTGGAAGAGGTAAGTGTTTATATCCATTTCTTTGGAGGCACCTGGCCTCGTGGATTTTCTACCATGTATTCCTTACGTGTGTAGCTGCCGATAGGCGTACTCATTACGTCTTAGCTTTGAATTTACATTGTATATTATATGTTATGCCATGTTGTTAGTATTGGATTGAGCATATGAGCATTGCACTCTGGTTTTGAGCATTGCATATGCTTCCCGGTAATCGATGAGAGTCCCGAGCCGGTGAAGGGTCATTATTGCATATACTTCCCGGTCGGCGATGAGAATCCCGCACCGGTGAAGGGTCATGATTGCATATACTTCCCGATAATCGATGAGAGTCCCGAGCCGGTGAAAGGTCATCATTGTATATACTTCCCGGTAATCGATGAGAGTCCCGAGCCGGTAAAGGGTCATTATTGCATATATCTCCTGGTAGACGATGAGAGTCCCGTGCCGGAGATAGATATCAGGTATATGTGACTGCATTGCATCATACCGCATTCATCCCATCTCATTGCACCGCATACTGACTATTGTGTGTATTGTGTTGTGTTTTATGTATGCGGTATGTATACTATGACGTGGACGTATCTCAGTTTGCCTATATCTTTCTGGCTCGTATTCTACATTGCGGGGATCGGGTTGCACACCGCGACGATATAAATATATGGAACGGGTTGCACGCCGCAATGGTATAAATATATGGATCGGGTTGCACGCCGCAACGGTATAAATATAGGGATCGGGTTGCACGCCACAACGGTGTAAATATATGGATCGGGTTGCACGCCGCAACAGGATGAATATATGGATCGGGTTGCATGCCGCAACAGGATGTATTTCTGATTGTTGATATATTCGGAATACCTATATGTTCTGGCTATCTTACGTTCCTGGTTGTTGATGAGTTTGTGATTCCATACGTGTTTCTAGTTATTATTTGGCTCTGCCTTTTTATAATTTAAATATGAGGAATTTGGTTTATCTGTTTCTTTTCTCCCTGGATAGCTATCCTATTCTTTGAGGTGGGTAGTCTACCCCACTTATTGAGTCCTTTTGACTCACCCTTGTTTGTTGTTTGTTTTTGTCTATCTATTTCGTTTCGGCAGGTTCGCTCCAGGATTGAGTTCGCCACGTTGTGAAGGAGCGAAGACGACTTCAGCTGTCAGGGTGAGCCAGTTTTTATTCCGGATGGCCACCAGTTTATTGGTTGCTATTTAAGTTGCATTTTGCTCCCTTCAGGAGGTATCTGTCTTCTTTTGTACTCTTAGATGTCTAGTCTGGACAGCCCTAAACCTAGTATGTGGGTAGTCAGCTGTAATTACTTTTTTTTACAGATTAGAGGTATCATTATATTTGTACTTTTTCTAAGTCTTGTTAATATTTATAAATTGAATTATATTTATTTTCTTAATTTAATTGATAAGGGTTCGCCCGACGGGTCTAGGGAAGGATGTCGGGTGCCCGCACGGCCTAACCGGATTCCAGGTCGTGTCATGAACTTCATAGCACAAGGGTTGAAGTTCAACTTCAGCCCACAAGGGTTGAAGTTTACGCATCTATGCCTAAAATTTCAGTCCTTGCGGGTTGAAATTGAACTTTATATCTTAGGCATGAAGTTCAGCCCACATGGATTGAACTTCAGCCCACAAGGTTTGAACTTCAACCCACACCCACAAGAATCGATGTTCTAAAAAGTGGCATCTCATGTAAAATCATTAAAAAAAAATGGCCTCAAACCCAAGATTACTGGCAAAAGTAGTTATTTGTGCACTTTGCCCTCCAATTAGTTCTCGTTTTTCAAATCAAAGTTTTTACATAAACATGCTTTTCAAATAAACGACATAGTACACATTGATGTATGTAACGTAATGAATTCACCATAGTATTCAAGCCAACTATGGAATTATAATTCTATTTCCTGCAAAATTAAATTTTCAACTATACTAGGATGCTGATCAATTTTGCAACTTCCTGGAAAATTGTCATTGTACAGAAAGTTATGTTCGCAAGGATGTACCCTTCTAAAAGTCCCAACACATCAAAGCACTAATTAATCAACTAGGAGTATCATATAGAGTAATTAGCCATAGTACATATGAAGGAAAAAGGGGGAATCAATATTTTTATGGGCAATTTAAAAACTATATAATCTAATACTCTTTTTATACTAAAATATTCATATTATCCAATTTCAAAATATAGCAATATTTTTTTTTTTCAAAACATAGCAACATACATACAAAGGGTGTTAAAACTCTAGATCCACCCCCAGCCACCACCCACCATCACTGCCACTGCTGCCGCTCATCAACCGCCGGCCGCCAGTTGCCGAAAAATATATATATTTTTAATTTTTTTGTAGATCTTTGTGTATTTTCACTGTATGGACAATGATAAATTGTGCATACAGTGAAAATATAGTAGATACACACACATATAGTTATTGTATATTTGTATATTCTCTGTATGGTTATTGTATGCACAGTGTATGCTTGTTCATTCACCGGACATACACACCAAAAACAAATGATATGTTTTGTCAATTAATTGTATGGCAAGTATATATTCAGTGTATGTAAAGTGTATATTCACTGTATATACAATGCATACACCGCGTATACAATAAAAATACTCATGACATACATTTCATACAGTCCACGAACACCAAACATACACCACAACCACCGTGGTGTCCCACCAAAAATTCAAAAAAAAAAAAAAGAAGGACCAAAGCAGCGGTGCCGCCGGATCCTCACCGGAAAACACCAGATCTGCTCTGTTGTAGCAAATCCAGCACCGCCTAACTCAGGAAACCCACAGCAGCAGCAAAATACCGCCAAACACAACAGCAACAGCGGGAAAAATCATAATGCCGCCAGCAATAATTGCCGGTAACGACGGGGCATGGGGAGAGGATGCTAGCGACGGTGGTGCGTGGGGCGACGAAGGAGGGGGCAGCGACGAGGGAGGGGGTAGCGACGGGATAACAGTGGGGTGTGGGGATGGGGGAGAGAAGAGAGAGGGAAGAGAGAGAAAAAGGTGGAAAAGTAGGGTTTTTTTAAAAAATGACATGTTTGGTAGCATTATAAAAAAATGTTGCTACGTTTCATAAAGTAGTAAAGTATTATTATATTTTTTTAAAAAATATCCTAAATTGATATAGAGTGTAATTTTCTCTATTTTTAATTAGCATCGAGAATAACTGAATCAGCAAAGAGTTTGATCATCTTGTCCTGCTACTCGTAGAGGAGTCCATCTCTCATTTTGTATGTTAGGTCCTGCTTCTCAAAGTATATAGTTTGCACTGGCCCAGAATAATCTCGATCCCTCGTTATATGGCCAATAAAAGGAAAAGGCTTTCCACATAAAAATTTGGCCCCTTAGCTTGTTTGCATCGGGCTAAATGAAAATCAGCCAGTGGTGCAAAACTCTTTAAAAACTAGCCAGATACGGAAATATTCCAATATTTTATACTGGGATTTTGAATAAAATTTCAAAATTACAGTATTTTATACTTAGATCACTTAAATATGAATTCCAATAAAAAATACTGGGATTTGAATATACTAGTTCAAAAGTTCTAGTTTTTATATTGAGACTTTAAAAATATGGAACTCCGAGATTTTTTTGAAACTTTGAACGAAACTCCAGATTTTTTTACTGGAGTTTAGTTCAAAGTCTCAGATATTTGTACTGTGGCTAGTCTAAGTGTTTTTTAACGCCACGAGGTAAGTATGCGAGGATAATTTAGCTATTTCTCAATTACTTCCACCATAGTATTTTTTTATTTTCAGAACTTGAACTCGAGAATTCTGGTTAAAGATGGTGATCTATCTGTCCTACTCCCACCACATTCCCTTGGTGGTGATTCTCACGGATGTTCTATTCTCATCGAGGTATTTGGCGGAATAGATCGTGGCTTTATAAACTCATGTGTTGTCGACTAAGGCTGTCTACCGGCCCGGTCCGGTCCGGTCCGGTTCCGGTGCGCCTACGCCAGTCCGGTCCGGTGTTTAGTTTAAAAAAAAAGTCGGACCCGATCCGGTCCCGGTCCGGTCAAACAGTGCATTTGCACCAATGCCGGATCGGAACCGGAACCGGCAAACGAAACCGGTCCGGTCCGGTCCGGTTCGGTTTCGTTAATTTTTTTTTATTTTTTAAATTATTGTTTAAAATAGAAGAAAAAAATATTGGTAAACTAAAATCTAAATAAACAACACAAAACACACATGTTATTCAACAATACGATTATACAAAGTACATTAAGTTGGAAAATGGAAATGCATAATTAGAAAATAAAAACTAGAAAATAGACTAGAAATTAGAAAAATACATAAATCTTCAACTTCAGCGACTCAACACTCAATTATCACGTGGTTGCAGATATATGCCACCACCACGAGCTGCCCATTCGTAGGCATGATGGTATTCCAAGTGGGTCTTAAACCTCATTGTCCCTCCAGTATTTGATTCATCATCCCAATTCCAAACTTTCTGACAAAGAGTACATTGAGCTTTGCCGATATCATTATTTTTTGTGATAAATTCCCAAACTTCGGATCTTTTAGGTCTTCTTGGACCACTAGACGGACCTGCTGTAGTAGCACCTTGAACTTGATTAGGATTATTTGCATTTGCAGCCATGTTGATAGAAAATTTATAAAAATAGCCTTTTGTTAGAAATTTTTTAAGAGAAATGAATAGAAAATATTGAATTGTGATTAATTTGATGAAATATGGGAGTATTTATAGGAAAAATAGATAGGGGATGGCTGTAGGGGCGTTTATGGGTGTGGGGGTGGAAAAAATAGCCGTTTATGGCCGTTTCCAACGGCTATTTTTCAAAAGGGAGCGGATTTGGACATTGTTGTAGTGGGCCGGTCCGGCCCGGTTCTGTCGTTTTTTTTTTTTTTTTTTTTTTTGTTTTTTGATTATTTGTTTGTTTTTAATACCATTTGTAGTTTTTGTTTTTTGGACATCTATTTTTTATGTAATAACTTATATAATACTAGTAATCTAGTATTAAAGTATTAACTATTAAGTAATGTAGTATTTTAATATTTAGTATTTTAGTATTAAATTGTAAAAGTATAATTGAGAATATATAAAACAATGATTGATAACTTAGTAGCAAGACATAACACTTGTTATTTTTTCAAACTTAATACTAAGTTAGTAGTATAATAGTATTTAGTAATTAGTATTTAGTATTTAGTATTTAGTATTTTAGTATTTAGTATTTAGTATTTAGTATTTACTCTTCAGTATTTAGTATTGAATTGCAAAGAGGTAACTTAATTGGAAAGGATAATTGAGAATATAACAAAGGATTATAATTTACTTAATAGCAAGGCGTAACGCATTTATTGAATAATGGTTGAATTTTTTTTTTTTTTTGCAAAGTACATAGATATTAAATTGCAAAAACTACATATTAATAAAAAAACTTCTCATTTTCTGAATAATTTCTTCTGGTACCTCTGGAGGAACTGGTGGCAAAGAGTCATCTTCTTCATAATCATTTTCATTGTCCACACTTCCATCGCCTGATAAAATTTCTGTTGATGCTTCTACATCGGCTAGTTCATCTTCTGCAAATCCAAAATTTCTTCGCTCCGATCTAATCCAATCTCTGAATAATACGGTCGTCTCCATTGCTTCTTCCTTCAATGAATGTCTATGATCTCCAATTTGTAATCTTCCTTGGCTAAACGTGCTTTCTGAAGCAACCGATGATGCTTGAATAGTTAGAATATCCCGCGCCATTTTTGCTAAAACTGGAAACTGTGCTTGTTGATCCTTCCAAAATGGCAGTAGTTGCTCGCTTCCAAAATAATCAACTTCCTTGCAAGCATGAAGTAAATAAACATCAAGCTCGTTGAACCCTCCGCTGCTACTCGAATGCCTGCTAGAAAGCCTTTGATTAAGGCTGGAAAAGCTTCCCAATCCGGTTGCAGCTCTTTTACTCGCCTGCCTTGAACTTGATCCAGCTCCACTTGGAACACTTGGAACAACATTATCAGCTGCACTCCTATGCCTTTTATAAATCCGTTTGGCAATCTACAATTACCTGCGCACAAACTATTTCTACACTTGGTGTTTCTTCATCAGTAATTCTCAAAGTCCGATAAATTTCTCTAATTAGCATTTCCGTATTAAAACGTTTAAAATATGGATGTAATACAGAAGCAATGCAATAAAGTGGTGGAATTGGAAAAAAATATTTTTTAAATTTTTCAATCATTGCTTCTACCGCAACTTCATAACCAGGCACTACTCTATAATCGTTAAGTAATTCTGCTATTCCAGCTATAAAATACAACATGGTAGTGATCGTAGGATAATATTGACCGGAAAATTCTTTAGTAGCATAAAAAAACTTTGCTAAAAAAAGAAGAAGACGCTCAACATTTAGCCAATCAGATTCTTCTAGATGATACTCTACAGCCACTTTGCGATTAAAATAATTAGTAATAGGCACTCGTAAAGTGTAAGCAACGGTCAAAGAGTCTTATACAGTGTTCCACCTAGTTGAAACTTCCTTAGGAACTCTTCTAGGATTTAAACCTTCATTCACACACTCTACCTGAAAGTCCCTCCATCAATCCGAATTTTTAGATTTAAAAATATAACTAATTGCGAGTCTAACCTTCATAATAGTAGGATCAAATAACTTAAGGCCATCTTTTACAACTAAATTATATATATGACATGCACATCTAACATGAAACAATTCTTCAAAAGGGGGATGCAATGCGGGTCTTAACTTACTAATAGCAAAATCATTGTTTGCAGCATTATCAAGAGTTATACTTAAAATTTTATCACTAAGAAAATATGCCTTACAAATATCAGTAACTTCTCTCTTAATAAATGCTCCCGTGTGTGGTTCATCGACAGTGCAATATGCTAAAATTCTTTTTTGCATTACCCAGTTAAGATCTATCCAATGACAAGTAACTGTTAAATACTCATACCCATTAACACCACGACCCAAGTCAGTAGTAAGACAAACTCTACAATCAAAGTGATAAAATATATATCATAAATATTGTCTATATTCATTTTTAAATTTTATAATATCACTTCTAACCGTTGTTTTTGGAAAACCTTGAAAATATGGATTATATACGGTTTGAATATAACGAATAAAACCTTGACAAGAAGCAAATGTAAAAGGTAAGCACTCTACCGCAGTCATTTTTGCCATTTGTTCCCTATCTTTCTTCTTATCATAATGCATAAGCCCTTGGAAAACCTTGAAAAGATGGATTATATACGGTTTGAAAATAACGAATAAAACCTTGACAAGAAGCAAATGTAAAAGGTAAGCACTCTACCGGAATTATTTTTGTCATTTGTTCCCTATCTTTCTTCTTATCATAATGCATAAGCCCCCCCCCCCCCTCCCCCCCGTCACTGGGTTAATTTCCTGTTGGACTCCACTATCTTGCGATGGAGCCATTCTATTCCCTGAACGAGTGCCACCCGGCCTCCTTTCCCATTCATCCTCATGATGGTTTTCTAACTGTGTTCTCAACTTTCCCGTCCCACTATTATGCCTGCCGGTTTTAAAATGCCAAACTTTTTTAGAAATATCACATTTAGCGGTCTGAGCCGGAACATTTTTAGTCATAAATTTCCACACATCCGATCTTTTGGGTCGTACCGCTGGTTCTCTACTAGGAGGCATAGGTGGTAATTCAGTTTCTTCATGTTCACCTTGAAATTGACTAGTGAGTGTTTCATCATCTAAATTAGCCCCTTCGGTATTTTCTTCATATTGTGTCTCTAACATGATAAAATTGTGTGTCATCTAGTGGTTGATCAAAATCTATATCATGATAAAATTGTGTGTCATCTTCCTGAGTAAAATCATTTAGATGAGAAGGAGCGCTAGAAGTACCAATTGGTCTTTTACCTATAGCACAACTACGTCTATCATCCCCCCCCCCCCTCCCGGTTAGAAGCACGTGATCTACGACCACTACCCGTGCACCCAGTAATTGATCTCCACAGTCCAGACATTTTTATAATTTATAAGTAAATCAAGCAAACAAATTACTAAAATATGCTACAAACAATAATATTGCACAAAAATAAAATAGATAATAAAAAGTAAGAACGAGTTTACTTGATATCGTGAACTTAGGAAGTGAAAGTTGAAACTTGACCGGAACCGCACCGAACAATTTTTCACTTCACTCCAAATATTTTTTTGTAATGCAATTTAGCACTTAGACCCTTTTTGCAAAAGCAACTTTGAATTATTTAGCAAATAGCCTTTATAGAAATAAGAGAGATTGAGAGAGATTTAGAGGGAATATTAGAGAAATTGTGAATAAATGGATGAAAAATGATGGTATTTATAGAAAAAATAGGTTGGGGGGGTATGGGGGCGCCTAGGGGGTGGGGGGAAAAAATAGCCGTTGGGTCAACGGCTGTGCGTGAAATAGCCGTTGCCCAACGGCTATTTTTTGCTAAGAAGCCCATCAGTTTTCCCGGTCCGGACCGGTTCCGGTTCATTTTTTCCCGCTCCGTTCGGTGCATTTTGGGGGTGCCGGGTTGGGGAACGGGCCGTATTTTTTTTTTTTAATTTGGCCCGGCTTGCGCCGGTTCGGTCCGGTGCAAACCGGGCTATTAGACAGCCTTATTGTCGACTTTCAAATTCAATTTTCATAAGTAATGGACAAAGAATACATTTTAAATTAAAATTCACGTAATGGAAAACAAAAGTGTTTGTTGCAAGAGATGATTAGGGAATTACAGATAGACAAAGTACTACTATAGTCTAACCTCAAAGAATAACAACATGTGCGTCTCATCATTCGTAGACGTGTAAAAGTATCCTTGGTGCTACGTCAGCACTAAACAAACGAATATGTTTGGTCTCAAACAATACATGTCAAAGGCAAGGCGTGTGCCTTTACCACTTGACCTATTCCATGCTTGTGCCTTAGCTCAAACTGCCTATTCCATGCTCGTGTCACCTTTCAATGGCACTCATCACACTAGAATGTTTTATTCATAACCCCAGATCCTCAATTCACTAACAAATATCATCCCGGGGAAATAATTCCCCGGTAAGACATAAACTTTTCCTAGAAATCTCATACATACTCTCAAGATGGCATCGTTACGGATTCATTCTAGTGTCCCTCTAGGCGCATTCAATAAAATTGGAACGATACAGAGAAGATTACCATGGTCCGTGCACAAGAATGGTGCACACAGATTTTGCAGTACTCACATTATGCAACGGAAGCCTGTTTGTGTGTCTGCTTCTCTATCTCTATCAAATCCACAGCCCAATGACAGAGTTATCAAAAATGATGATCAAAGAAAGGAAGTGATATTATCAGAAAATGTCGACGAGTGGATGAAGGAATCGATGGTGGACATTGTCAAGAACTTGAAGCAAGCGCCATTACTAGTACAAATATATGCACAGGAATGTGACAAAGGCCAAGAAACAAGACCTCAGATCAAAACAGAAAAAGCCATGTTGGAGAAATGGCCAATATTGAAAAGTGAATGGGAAAGTGGAGAATCAAGAACCCCAGATGGACTAATATTTGTTGAAGAACTTGGAGATGAAGAACATAGAGATTTGATTAATGGAAATGAAGATGGGAATTTAGGTGAAGATTCAGAAGAAGGATTGACAAAATCATGGGGAGTAGTTGTACAAGGGAAAGGAGTTGAATATGGACCAGCTTGTTATTTGTTGAAGACTAGTAGAGTTGGAGCTGGCAGAGGAATGGGATTGTTTTGCACTCATTTTTGTTTAGTAAGAGTTAAGAATTTTAGAGAGAGTGCTTTGAAACAGTTTAATGGTAGTTGGTTGTTATAGACAAATATTGGCAAAAATCATTCGTGGCCTCGTTAGCTGAACAGTTCAGTGGGCAAGAGATCACAATTTGAATCTCAATGCAATGTGTTTCCAACGCATCTTTCTTATGGTTTGTGTTCACGATGTAAAAGAAAAAAAAAAGGAACATTATTGTTGTTCATGTAAGATTATACTAATATTGAAGAAATGAAAATTGAAATGTGGAAGATAGTATTATTGGATTGTTTTCTCAGATGATGATTCTGCTAGTCTTTTCCAACGGAGGAAATGTTGCATTTTCATCGTATGGATTGTTCTCTGGCTTTGATTACCTAGTCCAGAATATCACTGATCTCTGTAATTTATAGGAAGATTGCTACAGAAGTACATCTATGCGTGGATCTTCTTGGGAAGTCTTTATTTAAGAAGCCAAAGTGACTTTCATTCAGAGCGTGTTTACAAGCTCATGGTCTGAGCGGCGGACACAAGATTTTGCCCAAATAGTCTTGGTTTCCTGTTATCACAATTTGAATTGTAAATGGATTAGGGTGCAGTACTTGCGGTTTTAAGGCTTTACTTCTTGATTCAATTACTACATACTTTTATATTATTATTGCCAAGCAGATGTCGACCTATTGCATTATGCCCATTGCTTTTAAATGAAACTTTATTTACATAACATATAAAGAAACTTCTTTTGCGAAGGGGTATAGACTATAGACTACACACACTTTTTTCTTAAGTAAATGAACTTCCATCAATTATAATATCGATGAGAAGCCGTTCAGTTGCACTCAAATCATGTTTGGTTTCTTTTAACATGCACAAAACCGGCATTATGCGCTGCTTCTTATGGAGAGTAAAAAAGTTGCTGATATTTAATAAGTACTCCATCCATTTCATTTTATGTGTCATAGTTTGACTCGGTATAAAGTTTAAGAAATAAAGAAAGACTTTTGAAATATGCGGTCTAAAATAAGACATAAATGTTTGTGCGGTTATAAATCATTTCATTAATGACAAAACTGTAATTTTAAAGTTAAATTGTTACCAAATTTAGAATGTTGTCATTATTTTTTAACAGACTAATAAGGAAATGCTGCCACATAAATTGGAACGGAGGGGGTAATCTTCATATTTCTGAAAAGGAACCAACTCAATAAAGTCCTCTGGAATACGACTCTGTATAATTCATTTATTTAAACAAGTGTGATTCCGTATAATTCATATCACGGATTACATCTCAAGGCTGCAGTACTACAAGACAACCTCTATAATATACAACACCTATGCCTGAGAATCAAGTAAAACAGATACAACATCTATAGATTACAGCTGAAAAACTCGACCCTTGTTCTAGTCAGACTATACGTATCAAACGTGGGATATGTGCAGTAAGTTAGGAAGAGTGCTATGATCATTCTGCTATATAACACTCTACAGCCAATTGGCTACTGTCTTACTTGACATTGGCTGGGTCAATAAGTTATCTGGAACCTTGGCTAGGGAGCGATACTGCAACTTTACACTCTCAGCATTGTCTAATGTCTTGACAACATACCTGCACAAGTTATATATTCAAATAGAGTTACTCTTAATAGGTAAAAGGAGTCATTAGAAGTTGGAATCTTCATAAAGTACTGACGTAGAACATGTTGACAAAGTGTTTATTCAAATTAAGCATGTATTTAAAAATTTCATCATATACTGTTAAGACAAAAGGAAATCAAATGGCGGTTTATACGTCGATGCTAAGTAAGACACCAAAAAAGGAGGACGGAAGAGCTGAATAGGCTGGATTCAGCAGTGCACTAATGACCGCTACATCTATATGAGGATATGCAAGTCTCAGAAACCCAATTTGTCAAAGTTTAACAAAGCTTATGTGTTTAAAGTTCCGAGTCAATTTTTTTTTTTTTAAATGAAGTAATTAGTTTCATTAAAGGCACCAAGAAGATGCAAAAGATACAAAAAGGAGAGAGGACTTCAAAAAGTTATCAGCTCCTATACATGATTCTATATTGCTAATGAGCTGATAAAGTCCAGAAACATAACAATTAACAGTAGACGGATTTTGCCAACCAAATAAAAGTAAAAGACATCTAGCTTTAAGGAAATGATAAGCGGTTGATACTCCGCCAAAGCATCTGCATTCCTTTCGGTCCAAACAACCTAAAATATGCAAGCCGGAATCATGATCCAGATCTGAGTCAAAAAATTCTAAGGGATACGATCTTAAGATTAAGCTTTTCTTCTTTTTCTTTAATAATAGAAGCCCAAGAAACCAAGTGAGCTGAAGAATTTATTTCTATAAACTACTATCACAAAGTAAGCATTGCTAATGACACAGACAGGAATCCAATAGAATGAAATATGTTAAACCTTGCATATTTCATTGGCACTAGAGCATTTTAAAATTCGAAGGGTGTGCACTGAACTGAAGTATGTGCATATATTCAGAAGTCAGAACCATCTCTGATGGACCAGAATCTTTCCCCTCTAGATGAATCATGCACAACCCAAGTAGCCACAAAATTCACATTCTTGGATGAAGTCTCTACCCTCCCAATAAAAAAAATATGCACGGATAGTTTCAATAGAGCTAGCAAAGGCAAAATATACAAAACGAGATTACTAGGTAGAGCTGTAAAATATTTGCAAAGAGCTTCTTCTCGAATATTGACAGAAATTGAGCACCCTTCACTATTTGTAAGGCATGAAGACTTACTCTATAGGACACATACTATGCATCGAACTACTTAATCATTAAAAAGGACCGCATTCAAGTCGCAATACGACAAAAAAGCATTATATTTCACGTGGGATGGCATCTAGATATGCACACACAGAAAAAACTTAAAAAGAAAAGAGGCCTCACAGCCCACCAACTTTTCAGGAGTTCTGCACAATGTTTGGTTAAGTAAGATGATTGGCAAGGCTAGAGGGAATTTTAGTTTAATTCTACTCCTGTTGTTGGCATCTAGAAAGAAAGCAAAGAATTTTAAATTGACAAGTAGCAAACAGCTTTAGTTCCTCCAATTATGGGGTTGCATACACCAGCATTTCCAAACCCCTCTCCCTTATCTTGATAAAGTATCCAATCCCTTCTCTCTTACCTAAACAAACACAAGCAACACATGGATCGGTTTTCCAACTTCAGAGATGGCTATTTCGGCTAGAGAAGTCTAGATTTATTGAAGAGTAAGTCTACTAAACCTTTCAGGATTAACAGATTTAGAAAGAATATTTAAGTTGAGAGCCCAACCATAAAGGATATTTTAGCCGATCTTTTTAAAACTCATGTTCGATAGTCTGGTAAGTCAAACAGGATACTGAAATAGGAAAAACTAAAGAATTAAGAGATAGAGATGTACCATCCATTCAAACACTGCGTGGTAACAACAGCCTCACGACCCACAAAACGCGGAGGTGTCCTTTTGTTGCCCTATTGATTAATAACTTGAATAAGCTAGTCCATCTCATACCGATTAGGAAATATAGTTGAAATTCAGATATTACTACAAAACCTTTATAATAACCCTGTCTGTCACAGCAAATGGAAACTGAACACCTCTTCCTCTTTGAAGATCCGAGAGTGCCAAATCACCAAAGGTCCCTCTATCCTGTATTGAGATATGAGATTAAGACCTTTAGGGTAAAATAAGTCAAGCTTTTGAAGACGAGCATAAATCAGATTCAACAGCCCAGCATTTTTATTTTCACGTTTGATCCAGACTGCACAAGGTTCAACATTATTTCCACCATATTTCAGGTCACTGACATATAATGTAAATATAAAAGCAGCAAAACCTGGTCATATCTCTCCCTTCTTCTTTTCGAACGGTTAAGCTGCGACTCCTCCTCTCGACGGAATGCTTGGACAGCAGCTCGAAGAGCTATACAAATATGGAAAATCCAATAGTAATCATCAAAAGACCAAGGGAAAGGTATACATTCTACCAAAAGTAAAAAACAGTACACTTACAGAGATTTGGCGCCACTGAATCTTCGGACACCGCTTGTGAACAAATATAGCATGCTTTCTGGAAATACACCAGAAATGCATTCATGTGAATTCACACATTCATTAAATGTCAACAGGTGTCCTAACTAGACCAATCAAGGTAAAAAGATGAACTCTTTACAGTTCATTAATTATTGTGAAGCAACAATAATGACAATTCAAAGAGAGGATAACTATAATTATTGGTTGACAGGAGCAACGATACATTTCCCAGAGCAAGCTTTTGGTACAAGTAGATATACAGCTTTTGCAGGTAATATGGTCTCGGAACATTTGGTCCTATCAAGATAAAATCTTAGAAAGAAGGCATTTACATTTGATTGACATTTGCATCTCTCTCCAGAAAATGAGAATATTAGCATTTCATCACACTGTAATCACATGCAGTACGGTTCCCATAAACTGAGTGCAGAGAGAAGCTCTTTGAAAGAAAAAACCACGGCCAAACCTAGATTCGGACTAATTAAATTATGCCAATGAGGTGTCAGCCTCTCTATCTAATGCATCTAGAAACAAAAGTTGTTCATGAGGTGGCATGGAATATCGAAGTCTGTGAATGAAAGGGCTGTAAAGCAGCTTAGATTCAAATGCAATTGATATAAAGAACCAAAGACTGTTGGTAACAAACTGTTTCCAGAAGACATACCATTCTAATTGCATGCTGCACTCCACCAGTACCAAAGGAATGCCCACAAGGCAATATCATCGCGTCATCCATAAGCGCTCCCCTGAAATTGGCAGAGATATGTCAACTGCAGATGCAAGTTACGTAAGGATAAAAGAACCACTATCAACAATCGGAAAAAAGTATAGAAAGAAACTGCAGGAGCACAAGATGATAATTAAGGAAAATTAGATACTTTTAATTAACTTCCCCACTACTGCAGCTCAATGTATTCGCCTAAAAGCAAACTCTAATATATAAACTGCTAATTACGGCATTTACCTAGTTGTTCATTAACCTTGCAAACCTAACAACCGGAGAAATCAACCTAATTTTCTTTGTTCAGATGACAAAACTAGGTGCTTTAGGAAAGCAAACAACTTTCAGTGACCTTATTAACACCAAATCAATCAATCAATTAATCAATTAGCAATGCTACAAAAGTACAAAAGTGAAGCAGCTAACACACAGCAACCATAAAGCAAGGAACTTACGTAATAGGATCGGAGAGTATAACTCTCAAAGACTCTCCTGATTCACTTGAATATGAACCCTCCTTTCTCCCGCTAAATCCACACCCATTCTCAAACCCCATTTCTTTCTGCGCTGCATTTGATCCTTCTATTCCCTGCACATACTGATGACTACAATAATACATGTCCCCATCAACACTAGCAATCGTCACTGCATTCCTCGTATCCACATTACCATCATTCCTTGTCTGCTCGGCATTCCCTTCCTTCGCACCTTAATACAACAGAACAATCAATCAATCAAGCAACTATACCTCAATGTCAAATCAGGAGGAGTCAGTTTGAATGCCGCTAATTTTTTCCGG
Source organism: Petunia x hybrida (assembly GCA_037355625.1). Taxonomy (NCBI): domain Eukaryota; kingdom Viridiplantae; phylum Streptophyta; class Magnoliopsida; order Solanales; family Solanaceae; genus Petunia; species Petunia x hybrida. The sequence continues at coordinate 372,087 of JBBBVM010000739.1, read as the reverse complement.
CGGTTTATGACAACCTTCTAAATTTGGAAACGGGTTAATTTGAACTTCTAAGTTTACCATTAATAAGAAGTTCAAATAGCTACACAAATGTTATACTCCCTATGATCCCAATTTATGCGGCATGGTTCAAATTCCGAAAGTCAAACTTCTTAATTTTGACCATAAACTCGAACATAGAATCATAAAGTTTTATTTTTTAAATAAATTTACTATATTTAGAAACTACATTAAAAGTATTACAAATCACAATAATTAACAATTCAAAATATCCAAACGACATACAAAAAACCACGGCCGAAGAAAAACTTATATAACTCTTGAAATCCGAACTCTGCCATATAAATTGGGTCAGAAGTAACATGTTTGAGACCACAAGTTTCAAAAGTCTTTATTTCTTACTTAAACAGTGTCGAGTCCAATAAGTTCACATAAATAGAAACAATACGAATAGAAAAACAATTCCTTGTCAAATAATGAATATAAAATCTTCTCACAAAGCTAAAATGGAAAAAATTGAGTTAAATTGTTTCTAAATTTAGATAGCTGACAGTCTTAACATTCTTTTTTTAACTGAAAAAAGAAATGTTGTCTTAAATTCAATGTCGAGTCAAATAAGTTCACATAAATAGATACAACGAGAATAGGAAAAACAATAACTTACCAAATGTAGAAAGGCTTTTTGATTTTTCACTAACAACAATTTTACCACTATTATTAACTTTACTATCACTATTACTATTATCCTTTTTACTATTTTCATCTCTAACAATCCCCTCCACTTCCACGTCATCCTCATCATCATCCACGTCATCATCCTCGTCATCGTCCACGTCATCATCCTCCTCCGATCCATTCCGCCGTTGTCCACCGTCTCCGTCGAACATTTGACGACGGAAATCGGTGGCTTGATTGAAGTAATGGTGGCCGATAAGTTCTCGGGTCGTTTTTGGACCCGGGTCACCCGTTACAACCCGACTGGGAGGTGGTTGTGGTGGTGGTCCCGGGGCACAGGTGAAAGTGTTATGGAAGATGAGCTGAGGGCTTTGATTGAGCCCGGTTTCTAATGTTCGGGCCGAAACAAGGCCCATTTGTTCAGAAGACATAATAGGGTTAATTTTGATGGTTTGGATTGACGAGAAACGACTCCATTTTGGAAGGTAAGTTTTTTTTTTTTTTTTTGGTTAACAGAGAAAAATGGAAAGGGGTTAGGGAGTTTAGGAAACTGAAACGATGTCGTACTGAGTAGTTAGAGTGGAGAAAAGAACATAGGTCAATTTGATGGTCGTAGAAATATGGAAATGGGTAACTATTAAGCTTGAGCATAAAGTCAATGATAAGAACAATTTTTGTGCTCTGTCAGTTTTCCAACGTTCTTTTCCCACACCACCTTCTTTATCCGTTTTGAAGTTCGATTAATTTAAATTTTCAATGAGGTATCTGCATCATGTGATAAAACGCTCATTGCAACACAACCAATATTTAACCTAATATTATGTAAGATTTTGCATTTTTTGCTATCTAACTACATAAAGATGTCTCCTAACCTCTATATATAGTGTTTTTCCAACTAATTTTCACTATTTCTGTTTTTTGTAATCATTATGTTTCATTCCCTATAAATGACTATTTCATCTCCAGAATATACTAATCAATTCAATTCTTCATCTTTTGGCTCTTCACATTCTCTTTTAGATAAATATACCACTAAGCAATGTGCCTAGTAACTAATAAAGAGCAGAAATTTAGAACTTGCAAGTATTATATGTGACATCTTAGGAAAATTTATATACGATAAACAATTAAGAGATGTTGGTTATATAAGGAAGCATATCTGTGATCTTAGTGACACATTTTAAGACCGTGGTGACCTTAGGTCAAAGCGGACAATAAGTGATATACTAAGATGACATTACAATGAGAAATAAGCTCAAGATAACTATCATCAGAATCATGAAGACAACGAGACTGATCAGCATAGTCAATTTGATTACTCATTAGATGATTCTCTCATTTGCTATTTGCACCCAGGTCACAACTTAAATTTACTATGAAGACAATTTATCCATAGTGTGTCTTGAATTGATTTCTATTAGTTCAAAACTATCTATTCATCTTTGTTTGTTAATTGTTTTTTTTTTCTGGTGCATTGCTTGGTAATTGTTGCATCTCTTCATTTATTAAAAGTTCTTCTAGTTATTATACCTTCATTCTTAATTTTTCCAACATATAATGCTCTCATTCAATACTTGGGTCTGTTTCCTAAGTTTAGGTAAATGTAGAGATAGTTTTCTCAATTATCATTCTTTCTGTTTTACAAACTTGAACTATGAATAAAGTCTTCTATTGTTTCTATCATATTGCGCGAAGTTTAGAAACACATAAGTTCAGGAGGAGGCGCTGTTGAGTCAGCTATGTACATACTAACTTAACTAAAGTTAGTTAGTTAACTACAGTTAGTTAGATATTTTAACTTAAACAGAGTTAGTTAGCTTGTTGTCTAATAACAATGTAATAATTTTCTCGCTCTTAGCTTGTTAATGAAGCTACTTCCTTCTTCCCCAATCTATCTTCTTCCTCTCATTCAGTCTAGAACTCTCTAGAAGATTCACCATAACTGAGCCTTTAACATGGTATCAGAGCTTCAAGATTGAAGATCATTAGCTCAGCTAGTGAAGTTTTTCTTCTTAAACCGAGTTTTCTACAATAATTTTTCATTTTTCATTTCTAAAAAATCAACTCAGTGAAGTTCCCATTCGAGAAGAGAAAAGAGGCATTCGTCAGCGTAGGAAGGCCAAGTGTGAATAGAGGCCAAGAACTAAAAAACTCGAGGGGTTGACCCTTCATAAACGTCACAACTGATGACCTATAGCCTGAACTACTATCGTCGATTTAGAAAGGGGTATTCCACCATTGTTGCACCCATAACCGACTTGTTGAAGAAGTCGTTTCGGTTGTATGCCATGAGGTCCCTATGGACGAAACCTAGGGTTTCAAAACTTCAAATTCTTGTTGAACTTTGATACGTTTCCTCTATATTTCTGTTAACATTGCTCAAATTCGAGGTCTATAATGGTGAACATTTAACTACTGGTACTGCTGCAGAGGGTTCTGATCCTTTTGAAAGGATTCATCATAATCATCCTTTGTATATTCATCCTTCTGATACTCAGGGTTTGATTTTTGTTACTACTCAACTTTAAGGTTCTGAAAATTATGCCTTATGGAGTAAAATTATGATATTTTGTTATACGGGAAGAACAGATTAGGTTTTGTGATAGGAACTTGTAAAAATGAACTGTATCAATCTCGTTTACATGATCTATGGGATAGATGTCATGCAATAGTGTTAGCTTGGATTATGAACACTATCTCCAAAGAGTTAATGAGCAATGTGATATATGTTTGTAGTCCTCACATAGGGTCTGGGAAGATCTAAAAGAGAGACTTAACAAAGTTAATACTTCTAGAGCATTCTTCTTATACAAGGAAATTGCCTCATTAACTCAGGGAATGTCTACTGTGTCTGCATACTACTATAGGCTTAGAGAGTTATGGGATGAATATGAGGCTTTGATGCCTCCTCCTTCATGTGCATGTCCGAAATCTAAGCGGTGTATAGAGTATTTTCAGTTGCAGAAACTATGGCAGTTTTTGATGGGATTAAATGAGTCATATGATCATGCTAAGAGCCAGGTGTTGATGACGAGTCCACTTCCTAATAGTAATCAAACTTATGCTATGATTTTGAATGTGGAAAGTCAAATGATGATTGGTATTGGTTCTAGTAGTAAGAGTGGTATTGAACCAGAATCTGGTGAATCTATAGTATAGCTGAGTAACACTAGGTATAAGCCTAAGAACATCAATTACTCCCAAAAAGTCTCCTGGCTACTCTCAAAGGTCCAAGCCACCAGTAAAATGTGATCACTGTGGCCTCAAAAGTCACGTGCATGATGATTGTTATAAATTACATAGATATCCAAATGACTACAAATCTAAGAAGAATAGGGGTCCACAACAAGAGTATGCTAATAATGTCAGCTCTGAAGGATATTAGACACCTCAATCATCTCTTAGCTCACAATCTTTGAGCTCATAGGGTCAGTGTTCTGAGGTTAGATCCTATGGCACCTCTAGAGGATATTCATCATTAGGTTCAGTTAACTATGCTCCTGCTGTGAACTATGCCCCTACTCCAACATTTCAGGTTCAGTGCCCAATGGCTCACTCTACTCCTACTGTGAATTATGCCCCTACTCTGACTCAGGATCAATACAACCAGATCATTCAGATGCTGAACAAAGGGAAGACTATTGATAACTCAGCCAATGTGGCCACCGCTAGTGCCTCAGGTAGTGTGAATGCCTTTATGTCTAATCTAGTTAATCATAACTGGATTGTAGACATAGGAGCCTCAAATCATATGGTTCACAATTCAGACTTGCTAACTGAATGTAAAAGTATGACAAATAGTAACAAGGTTCACTTACCTACAAGAGGTAAAATAGATATTGATCAGATTGGCCATTCCTCTGTTTTCAAGGATATCACTGTTAAGAATGTTCTATATACACCAGAGTTCAAGTATAACTTACTCTCAGTATCTCAGCTCATTAGAGAACTGAACTGTTTGGTAGCCTTCTACCCTGATTTCTGTGTTTTTTCAGGAACTCTCCAGTGGGAATGTATTGGGGATTGATAAGGAATAACATGGACACTATATTCTCAAAGCTGAAGGAAAGATCACAGCTCTCATCAACCACCATTATCAACTATTAATACCAATCATGTTAGTTCACAAAATAAGGGCAGTAGTTGTTTGTCTAGCAAGACCTCTGATAATGATGTTAGTCTTTGGCATAAAAGACTGGGTCATGCCCCTCTTAAGGTCATGAAACAACTTACTAATTTGAATAATGTACAGTTGTCTGATCATGAATATACTGTCTGCCCAATTGCAAAGCAAATCAGGTTGTCTTTTACTCAGAGCAAGTTTTGTTCTTTGTTTCTTTTGATCTTATACATGCAGATGTTTGGGGCCCCTATAGAGTTTCCACTCATGATGGCAAAAGATTCTTTATGATATTAGTTAATGATTTTTCCAGGTTTACTTGGGTGTTTCTTATGAACACTAAGTCTGAATCAATTGTAATCTTACAGAACTTTCTTCTGCTAGTTAAGACACAATTTAGATATGGAATAAAGTGTCCTAGGACAAACAATGGCAGTGAGTTCTACATTTCTCAAGTTAGTGCACTTCTTAGTAGTCATGGTGTGATTTATCAAAGCTCTTGTATGTATACTCCTCAACAAAATGGGGTTGTTGAAAGAAGACACATATATATCTTAAATATGGCTAGGGCTCTAAGGTTCCAGGCTTATATATCTCTTAGATTTTAGGGTGACTGTGTTCAAGCAGCTGTCTACACCTTAAACAGACTACCTATAGTTCTACTTTAGGGTAAGTCTCCATTTGAGAGGTTGTATCACAAGCAACCTTCTTTGTCTCACTTCAAGGTGTTTGGGAGCCTGTGTTATGCCACTATTCTGAATAAACATGATAAGTTTGGCCCTAGAGCTGTACCTGCAGTGCATCTTGGTTACTCTGTAACTCATAAGGTATCTACTCTATGATATGTGTGATAGGTATTTCTTTGTGAGCAGGGATCCTGTGTTTAAGAAAGATATCTTCCCTTTCCAGCACAAACACACTACTACTACTTCACAGTTTCCTATGCTGGACTTCTCAGATGATTGTCACTTATCTGCATCTCATCCTTCTACATCATCATCCAGTCCTCCAATAATACCAGATCCATCTATATTACCTGATCCAAACCTACCTTCACATGTATTATCTAATCTTGAACCATCTCCACCTATATTTCCTGATTCATCATCTACATCTGTACCCATTGCCTCCAGAAAACCTACAAGACAGTAAAAAACTCCAGGCTCGATGGAAGATTATATTGTCAATTTTCCCAAAACTTCATGTCACTATCATATATCTAACTATGTCAGCTATGATAATTTCTCTCCTCACTATTGGGCGTCTAGCTACTTATTCTGCTATCACAGAACCTAAGACCTTTCTTGAGGCCAGTAAAGATCCTAAGTGGATTGAGGCAATGCTGTCTGAAATCAATGCACTAGAAGAGAACTACACTTGGTCCATTATTGCTCTTCCCAGAGGCAAGATGCCTATAGGTTGTAAGTGGGTGTTTAAAGTAAAATACAAGTCCACATGTGAAGTGGACAGGTACAAGACCAGGCTGGTGGCAAAGGGTTATAGTCAACAAGAGGATCTTGATTACATAGAGACCTTCTCACCAGTGGCCAAAATGGTTACTGTTAGGCCTTTAGTTGCCTTGGCAGCCTCCTCAGGCTGGTATGTGTTTCAAATGGATGTTTACAATGCATTCTTGCAAGCTGATCTTCCGGAGAAAGTCTATATGCAGATTCCATATGGCTTTGCAAACCAGTGGGAGTGTGGTCTGAAAGTATGCAAGTTACACAAATATTTGTATGGTCTTAAACAAGCTCCCAGACAATGGAACTTGAAACTCATAGAAGCCTTAGTTGATATGGGGTTCTCTCGCAGTCACATCATGATTATTCTCTCTTTACAAAAAGAGCCAGAGCTGACATTGTGATAATTTTGGTGTATGTTGAGGATCTCTTAGTCACAGGCTGCTTCTGAAACTAATCAAGCTGGTAAAAGAAGAACTTCAAAGCAGATACAAAATGAAGGACCTTGGTGAACTTAAGTATTTTCTGGGAATTGAGTTCTCTATGTCTCAGAAGGGGATCCTAATGTGTCAAAGAAAAATTGCTCTAAAACTAGGTGCTGAACTAGGATTAGCTGGAGGGAAAACAACTATAACTCCTCTAGAGTTCAATCATAAACTGACTTCAATAGAGTATGATATTGCTGTGAAGACCAATACTGCGTTAAATGATGAGTTGTTGGCTGACAAAGGGAAATATCAAAGATTAGTTGGAAGGCTGTTATATTTGACTATGACCAGACCAGATATTGCATTTGTTGTTCAGGTCCTTACTCAATATATGCACCCCTAAGACTTCACACTAAGCTGCCTTGAGGGTTGTTAGATATGTAAAGAATTCACCTGGTCTGGGCTTGTTCATGCCTGCCATAGGTGATCAGAAACTAAGTGCATACTGTGACTCTGATTGAGGAGCCTATGTGGAAACAAGGAGATCTGTCACAGGGTATACTGTGAAACTTAGAGAAGCCTTAATTTGTTGGAAATCAAGAAGCAAGGAACAATCTCAAGAAGCTCTGCTGAAGATGCTGAAGCAGAACTCAGGAGTATGGCATCTACAGTTGTTGAAATACTTTGGCGGATTAGGTTATTCAAGGAATTAGGTGTTGATCTGGAGTTACCTGTTCAGCTCTTTTATGACAGTAAAGCTACAATACAAATTACAGCACATCCTATATTTCATGAGAGGACTAAACATATTGATATCGATTGTTACTTCATCAGAGAAAGGATTGAAAGAGGGCAAGTTCAAACACTGCATATTGGTACCAAAGAACAACTAGTAGACACCAAGAGATTGTGTAAACCACAACAAGGTTATCTATTAGGCAAGCTGGTGACGAGTTCAAAGTGTATATGGTATTCCTGCTCGTGCTTGTCAAATTATAGTATAGTTTAAGATATCATCCCACAGAGATTGGATATTCTATGCTACAGACTTGGAATATTTTGTTTACTATTTGAGAGAATCAAGCTGATGAAAGTTGAGATTTTTAAGTTTAATTTACTTTAACTAAACAAGACAATTTTCGAAAGATATCAAATTTTAAAAGAGTTGGGAATCATTGAATTCACTTGATAATATTTATAATAAAATCTCAATTTTGTAACACGTATTTCTCTAAAGAATAATTGCTTATTGCTAATTCAATTATGTTTTGCTCACTAAGAAATAATCGATTAATAAAACACTCCGTGAGGTTATGTAAAATCAATTGAGTTAAAACTAGTGACGATTAAACCGAAATAATTTTCTTGCTTGAATTGTGCTAAAAAGTAGTAAAAACTTCGTGAGAATATTTTCACCAAAAATCAATAATCTTTCTTACAACAATTCCTCCGTGAGAATTAATATTGAGGTAATCAAGATTACGGGTTTGGAATGATAAATTACTAAAAATTACTTTTACACTATTATTTTATTCATCGGTTATTTATATATAATTTTGCTCCGTGAGAATTACAAAATTAATATATCAATAACTTAGACATAAAATACATAGATGTGATAATACTTGTTAAGTAAAAAATATCATTCTAGCACAATATGAAATCAAATTGAAAGTTTCAAGCCAAGTATGCTTTAAAATTGAGATAATATTATAAATATATCAAGCTTCATCAACTATCCCAACAAAAGAGATTACTCCATTATGGAGTAACAAAAACTAAAAGGGAATTTAAAAAGACTAAAAATATTTTTACTACAAAGAGAAGAAGAGAGAGACCAAGAATAATTCTTGTCTTGCTAGAGAGAAAAGAAGAAAATAGTTACAATGGATAAAAAAGGTTTGTCCTTCTACACAAGAGAGAGTGGCTATTTATAGCCAAAGATGACTCCTCACTTATGGCAAAGTGAGATATAAATTGCCCAAATAATATCTCTTTCTCTTCAAATTTCATGTGCTAGCTCTCACTTAGACAAATGTAGATGGCAATGTAGTTTTCTACCTTCACATCCCATGTGCTAGCATTCTTCAATTTACTTTGGCAAAAGTGGAGAACAAAGTAGCTTTTCCTTCCTTCAAATCTCATGTACATTCCCAATTTAGTTGCTACTTTGACAAATGTGACTTTTTCTTCATTCTTATCCATGTGCTAGCATTCTTCAATTTACTTTGGCAAAAGTGGAAGACCAAAGTCTTCTATTTCCCACATGCTAATTCCACATTTGCTATTTTGGAGTTTGTTTGCCCAAAGTGACTTTACTTCTTTCCTTGCTAGAAATCTCCCAAACAAAATTACTTTGGCAAAAGTGGCTTCTCTTTTCAAGCTTCTTTATTTTTATTTTTTTTTCTTTTCCAAGTATTTCTTTTTCCTTTAAAGAATTATTAGAAAATATGCGAGGATATGATATAAATATTCATGTATTATTTTAAAATATTTATTTTTCATATTAAAAATACATGAATAATTTATATCCATCAGCTGGGAATGAAAAATGTATTACCCCTCAGTTTGAGGGGAGTGTTGAGTCAACTATGTACGTACTAACTTAACTAGAGTTAGTTAACTGCAGTTAGTTAGATATTTTAGCTTAAATATAGTTAGTTAGCTTATTGCCTAATAAGAGTGTAATAGTTTTCTCTCTCTTAGCTTGTTAATGAAGATACTTTCTTCTTCCCCAATCTATCTTCTTCTCCTCCTTCGATCTAGAACTCTTTAGAAGATTCACCATAACTGAGCCTTTAACAGGCGCTTTGATCACGTGTCATGCTCCTCACAGATCTATCGAAGGTCTCGAATTAGAACCTTACTAATGAAGGATTTCTTTTTAATTAAGAGTCTTAACCTTCCTATAGTGGATCTACAAATGCAAATTCATAGGTCAAGTTAGTAAATTCCGGATACCAAGTAACTAAAAATATCAAAAAAAAAAAAAATACATGAAATGTGAGAGGCATGTCAATTCCATTTTTTCACTGAGAGGTTACATGTAAAATACGTAGATAAAAGGTTGAAGTGTTGACTTCAAATGAGAGGAGGAGACTTGAGAGGTGAAGCCGAAAAAAAGGAAGGTCATGGCGTAGGGGAAGGGACATGGTGAAATATACTAAAGAGCCTTTCACTTTCCATGTGATGTTGATGCCATGAAGCACGCTAATTTTGACTACATACGCAAAGAAAAGTAGTACTACTACTTCCAAAAACAAACGTATGAAATGTGAGGAAGACGAAAAACAGAGCACCCTGCACCATCCTTCTTCCTTCCTCCACTTTATTTTTTACGTTACAAAATTTACATGTCACGGGTTAAATTAGGGAACGTGGCCAATAAGGATTCATATAGACGAGCACTAACTTATGATTGAATTGTTGTACAACTGCTACAAAATCTATCACCATAACTTACATATACAATTTGCCATAAACCTCTGTATTGACTCTTAACAATTTATATCTCATTGACTCAGTCCAAAGAATTTTTGTCTCCATCGTTAACACTTGACGCAGTCATTGTCTTCTTTCTCTTTTTCTCCGTCAACTCTTTTCTTGGCTTTGTCTCTTTCTCTTTGAAACTTCCTGATATCTTTTCCCTTTCATTTCTTAGAATTTATGAGCATTTTTGCTCTTTTCAGAGACCCAAATTCAAAGGGTCGATCATACGCTCTGGGTTTTGTGAATTTAATAGAGTGTTACAGTGTGGAGTAAAAATGGTGTTCTGGAGATTGGTTGTTTCATTGATTATGCTGGTTTTACTTTCTTTAGAGCAATCCAATGCACGTTCTACACACTCTTCCAAAAAATTAGCTCAGCCTCCTGATTCCCAAGCAAAACAAGATAACCAGGTTTGTATACACCACTCCATGTGCATTTCTTTTCAGAAAAGAATGTTTCTTTTGTATAACCGAGAAATCCCCGAGCCCACTAGCATACGGTTCGAAACTGGTGGATACCAACATTTTGTGTGGCCAGCCATTCTATCCTTCCCCACTTACACGTCAAAATTTATTTCTACGGCAGGTTCTGTGATATGAGCTCGTCCATCTACCCTTCTCCACTCAAATTCAAATTTTTGTGTAAGGCAAGGTTGAACCTGTGACGTGTGTCTAATCCACACATCACAAGATCTAACCACTAGACCAAAGTTCTAAGGGCTTCTTAAATGATTCTTTAGCAAGCCAAGGCCTGCTGACCTTAACATTGTCCATAATTATGATATATGCACTTTTAAATCTGTTGATTGCGGAATTTTAGGGACCATATTTTTTTTCCAGGTAGCTCCATCACCAAGTTCTGTTGCTGCAGCTAATGCAAATTCAGGTAGTAATCAAGCTCCTGCAGGCCAACCAGAGGCGGCTTTCAGTAGGAGTAAATGTGCTGGAGCGGTTAATGAGTGCCAGGATGATCATATCAATATGATTGCCTGCTATTTTCCTGCCCAGAAAGGTAATTCTTCATTTCTACTTTTACTAGATATGGTAATCACTTGTGCTTGTGATTGGTAGTCTTTGCTTAGTATAAACCTGCTGGTGAATATTTACATTTAGATTGCTAAAGTGCACGCAAAGTTAGTGAGATTTGGCGATTGAATTAGAACTTAGCGCTTCCACCAGAACAGGCAGAGGTCTTGGATTGTATTCTCACAACCACCTACTATCAAAAAAAATTTTGCGTGCTCTTTTAGATGAGATGATCACACAAACATGAACAAAATGACGTAATGTCTAACAAGTTCATGTCAATTGGGCTCAAAAAGCATATCCAAAACTGTAGAGCAAGGTGGGATTTTTAAGAGCAGCATGGATGTTTGATGCGGTTGCAATGAGCTTTAAGTAGCATTTTATTTTAGATGAACTTGACAACATAGATCTTTTGAATATTGAATTATTTTGTTCTATTTGAATGATCATTTTCTTGTCTTAGCACCTGTAATCTGGCTAGACCATGAATCTTACTTCGTTTCCTTGTAGGCCATGAGGAATCATATCTGCTCGTCCTGAACAATGGTGAGAACCCTCTGGCGTTGAAGGTCAATGTTTCATCTGCAAATAAAACGTATGAGAATATTCAGATACCGAGACATGATGTTAAGCAGGTAAAGAACTCTTTCTAAATTGCTGGCCTTCGTTCGAACAAATTCTAAGATTACAAAATAACAAGGCAAAGTTGAACAGCTTTTTATTACTTCATGAATATGATATTAGCTCAATTATGTACTCCTTTTTGGTTGACTGGGACAGCGAGAATGTCTAGATGTATTGGTCAATCTTGCAAAGCGTTGCATTGAACTTAGTTTTTATGCTTCTGAGTCCTTATTATCAATTTCTCACTTTGTAATCAGATTAATATCTCGTCTAAAGTTGGAGCAAGTTCATCAATTATGCTAAATGCTGGAACTGGAAAATGTACGATTGACATGGGACGTTCAGCATGGCAGGGCTACTTTAACTTCCCATCGTACACCACATATGTAACCCCAACTAACGGGGCATACTTGCTAGGTGTAACAGCTATTCTAATCGGAGGAATATGCATCTGCTGCAAGTTAAATAAGCAAGATCGACAGCTTGATGGTGTTGCATATAAAGAACTTGAAATGGGACAACCAGAACTTCAATCTTCCACGAAACTAGAATCAGCTGATGGGTGGAATGAGAGTTGGGATGATGACTGGGATGAAGAAAAAGAAGTGAAATCGCCTGATGGAAAATCCATAAGCAATAAACTAACAAATGGTGTTTGATGATTTGGATGATAGTTAATATAAAGAGAGACTTTGTTCCATTTTTTGAAGATTCATAGGAAAAAAACTATAGAGTGAGAAGTAGATGTAGTAGATTTTAAACAGGAATAGGAAACTGCTATAGAATTACAAATGTAAAATTTTGGAAATGTGGTCTGACTACTTAAGTTGTGTAAAGTATTGGTTTACTGTAACCTTTTCTCTTTTCATGTAAAACAATTTTAGATATAATATTTCCTTGGTCTGTTATTTTCTTCAAATATCATATATATATACTGCCAAATGCCAATGTTTAATGCAAAATGATTAGCTAGGTAATTAGTGAATTCTTCTCTGATAAACTTGCCTTAAGAACAGCAGCTTAAATTCGATGCCTTTTTATTAGCTGCCAGCAGTGTCATGGCCACAGATATGAACTTTTTCGAATATCATATAGCAGATGCATGAAGAAGGTGCTCAAATGTTCATGCTAAAGCCTTTGAAACACTCCGATATCGAGCGACTAAGATGTCAAATAATGCAATGCCGAGGGTAACAGATGCATGGGCTGATGAAGTTTACTCATGTACAAACGTTTAAACAAAATATGTTGCATTATCTTTGGAGGGAAACTATTTTCGAGTAGGTTAAATGATCTAGGGATGCATTGGCAACTGACTGCCAAGATCCCAAGTTTGCCTTGACTAATTGACTATACATGTGAGGTTTCCTTGGTTAATTTCACAACTAAACTTTATCAACGTAGCATAGCATCACCTAGTCTTTTATCCTTTCAGTTTAACCAAATTCCGAGGATTGCAGATATAGAATCACCACCAAGGATTTAACGAAAGCCCAGAAGCCCTTGGAGGCTTAAGGGACAACTTGAGTGTATGTAGAGAACAAAACTGGAATGACTTGACGAAGAGGCTTCGCTCTAGTGGTTGACCACCTATGCCATCAACTAGTAGGTTGAAGGTTCAAGTCACGTTAGAGGGTAAATGACACACTATTGATCCTGGGGGGAGGGGGGGGGGGGGAGGGAGTGCTGGAATGACCTTCAACCACAATTCTAACACCCAAAGGGACAAACTTCTTGTGAGGAAATATAGTGAGGCATGTCTTGACTGTGTTATGCACCTGCCCCAGCCAAATCGATATCTTGTTCACACATTCTAACAATCTCTACTGAACTCCTAGAAAACAACATAAAATTTGTAACCTTGTGATTGATGATTTGTGGCATAAAATGATTGAAAAGATTCTATTCCCTTCCATTTTTTTTTTTTGGTATCAGAAGAACACAAACAATAATCAAAACTAGACTTACAAAGTTCCAAATAAAAACTATACAAACCAAGTTGAAACTTGAATTATGACTATGAATTTCACCAGCACCCAAACTTAACTATACAAACCAAGTTGAAACTTGAAATATGACAGATATTACAATAAACTTCACCAGTATTCCGAATTTTCTGTTGTTATGCATTCAAGACTCAAAAAAATTCTCTTAAATTGAGCTAATCGAAATGCCTGTGGTGATGATGATGGTGTCTGTGGTCATCCCATCCAAAACATTGCAAAACAGGGTAACATGCCGCGAAAATGCACCTTCCAAAGATAGAAAACACAGAGGAGACTAACAAACAAGGACAGCAACAACATGCCAAAAAAGGATCATCATATGGGCGGCTCCCTTCATGGTGGTGAGGGTGGTGGTGGTGGTGATGATGACCCATATTCTTCCTTGACCTGGATATACAAAACTAATGATTACCTATTATTCTACTAGGCAAAATGAAAAAATGCACACTACCTTATATTTGTCATCACTGAACAAAAAGAAGTTAGATCAAGTACCACAGTCCACAGGTAACCAAACTCAACAGTTTCGACACGAAGTATAGATATATATGTGAAAAAATTACTAAACTTTCAAAAAATATTACCTAAACTTTTAAATATAATGATTTAGTGGAAAAACTGGTTGAAGGGATAAAATTAAAATCTTGAATTCGCCTCTAGAAAGATTAATAAAAGAGCAAATTAAATTCCGGAATCAGCCTAAGGAAAGATCGAGCAAATGTAGCATATAACATACCTTGTAATATGAACCTTCCTTTCTTTGTCTAATTGTCTATGATACTCTAAAAAGAAAACAAAGATTAGGAATAACACTGATCTAGATGAACAAGAAGAGGGGAAAGAAATACCAAAAGAAAGCTAGATGGTAGGAAGAATCTTTTTAGTTGAACTGGAAAAGAATTATAAATGTTAGGCTTCTTGTTATTTTGCAAGTTTTAGCTATTTTAATACAGTATATCTGCTAGTATTTGCTAGCCTGACATTTTTTATCATTAGAAACAGTCTAATACAATTGGACTAAGTAATCAGAGGTGGCATCACATGGGTAGTTGAGTTGACATTGGAGATTTTTTTTTTTTTTTAAAAAAAAAAAAAAAAAAAAAACTAAAATGCCACTCCTTTCTCACTGGCCTGGGGCCCAGTTGGTGAGAGAATGATTAATTTCTGTAGGCTGTAGCTTTGGGTCGGTGAGCCGTGAGTGTAGATGTGCAACTGAAAGGCAAAGGAATTTGACAGCTAGATGGAAAATAGCACATTAAATTGGTAATGAGTTTGACATAGTTAGTAGAGTGCATTATTCATGGACCTCAAGTTTTTGTAGTAACATACATCTTCTTGTAAAATTATACTAGTAGTTAAATGTTGAACTTTCTTTCTCCTTTCTAATTAATTGTCAGTCTTGAGAACTGCAAGGCCAGATCTTCTTTATGTATTTAGATTGCCTATCGAAGCTGACTATAACTATTCATGGGTTGGACATGTCTTATTACCGGCTAAAATACAGAAAATGGTGAAGTGGACGAACCACTTTTGACTTGACAGTGAGTCCTTTCCAATACCGTCGACTCAAGATAGAAAACAAAGTCTAACGGGATGCAAAAGGTAAATACGTGACAGCACTTATCATTAACCAAATATGCTGATTCAGTTGCCGATGGAGAAGAAAACTACCAAGAATTACATGTAATGACTTCCGTGAACTATAAAGAATTGCATCAATGATTTTGCCTAAACAATTCGGCGTTTAGACTATACCTGTCAATTGGGACAGGACCGGCTCGGACCGGCCCGTTAAGAGTCGGCTCACCGGTCCCGGTACCGGTCCGGTCCGGTCCGAACCGGTCTTTTTTTCAAAAAATTGAAGCCCGGTTCGGCCCTTAGCCCATTAAGGACCGGACCGGTCCGGTCCGGTCCGGTCCAGTTTTTTTTTTTTTTTTTCTTTTTCATATTTTAGCTAAGCCTATCACTTTGTACTTGCAATTGGAAGGACATATAATCCTATATAAAAAAGAAGGAAGGTGAAAGCAGGAAAGAAAAGGATCAAACATTTTGAGAATCATATACTTTGGTTCATTGATGGAAACCAAGTTTAATTACTATATAAATTTGATGCACTACTCATGAAGTAAAAGATCACTGTTATTATTTTAAGTAAGTATTATCTCATCATTACTATAGTACGCTTAGTCAAATAGATACAACTTTAATACTACAACTCAAGGGTGAGAAACTGAGACTATCAAATTCTCTTACAACCAAGAAGATAAGTTGTATAAAATACTTAATTAATATATATTCTTGATTAGCAATGAAAAAATAGTAAATGAATATGTTCATTCGTTGTACTTAATGAAGCTAAAAATATCTTTGTACTATTGCATATTGAGGGATTCTAAAAGGGAATAAATGCTACATTATATTTTGTATGTTCTTGGCAAAAGTATGTCTCGATTTCCCTCGATGTATAGTATAATTTTTCTATGAAAAAATCGGTCCGGTCCGGTCCACCGTGGGCCAAAGACCGGTCTTTTACCGGTCCGGGCTAACCGGTCTTTTTTCTTAAGCCCGGCTCGGCCCGCAACCCGCTTCCCCTTTGACCCGGACCACTTATAATGAACCGGTCCGGTCCGGTCCGGTACCGAGCTAGCCCGGCCCGATTGACAGGTATAGTTTAGACTATGGGGAAAAATAATACCAACATCCACATAAACCTTGGAAGACACTTGAGTAAAAAGTATAACGAGAAACACAACTTTCAGTTGCATTTCACTTGGAACTTTTAATCACCTGATGAGGGGGAAAATATTACAGGACTCATGACATCTTCGTCAGCATTGAGCCTAGTTTTGATTTTATAATTTACATTCCAGATGAAGTTCGATTTATTCTTTGGGCACCCAATTTAAGAATCGTAGGTTTGTTTCCTCGGTCGGGTCCAATTGATGGTCTGGTTTTAGCAGTCGGGTACAGGAGCTCATTATCATCAAGTGCTTGATAAGTTTTTATAGAATTGTCATTAGATGTGCTTGTTTGCAACAAATTTAAGCAGAAAAGTAAAACTGCAATTACAAACAACATGCAGAATATAAGATTTTAGTGATAAATAATGCAGGTACAATTCTGTTTATCCCTTAATTCGAGGGCCTTAGCGGCGTATTTCCCGAACTAGGATGATATAGATCTCCTTGATGTATTTGATTATCAAGGAGAGGCTTGAAAGACATATTTGGTGTCTTGAATATTTGCGGCTATTCCGAATTTATGAAATTTTGAGATGATCTCATGGAGCTTTTGAGATGTCTTCTAAGGGGATATGTGATCCTTTTTATAAGTGTGATCTAGGATTTTAGGTGAAGTAGCCCCCAAGTAATCCTAATGGGCTCACCTTATAGAAGCCCTAATTTTGATAAAATTTTAGTATGCACAAATAAAATTTTGCAACAAGTAAATTTGCGTCAAGAAATAAATAAATATCAAGACAAGAAGATATTGTAACAACTGTAATATTTGATTTCAATATATATGATGAGTAGTACAATCTCTATGATTACTCTGATACAACTTTTCAAATATAAATATTACAAGTAGAGATCCAAAGGTTTTTTAGCTTGATCATGAATCTTCCTTATAATGAACTTATAGAGATAAATCCAAGGGTCTTTGAGCTTGATCTTGAATCTTCCTCTTGATGAACTTGCAGAGAAATATATAACTCCTTGAAGATTTATAGCAATTTGCCGCCTTTGATCCACAAGCTCCTTATTGCTTCTTGTTATGAGTTTCTTCCTTTGATTTTTTATCATCACAAATGAGGGATTTGATCCCTTTATATAGATGCGGAGTGGAGTAGCCACCAAGAAACCTTAACGGGCCTTGGCCCGTGAACCGACCAATCAGATTTAAGCAGTGACAAGGCTGCATTTTATTTGATAGAACATGTCACTTGTCCGCGTATCGGGATTCACCTGACACGGAGTGACTCTGATACCATTTGTAACAGCCCACTAGTGATGTTGTCCACTTGGGCCCAGGCCCGCACGACTTTAAAACGCGTCATTAGGGTCTTAGATGGGGTGTTACATAAAAGTATGTAACACCTCATCTAAGACTCTAATGACGCATTTTAAAGCCGTGCGGGCCTAAGCCGAAAGCGGATGTAGGTCAAAGTTCGGGGCTGAGTCTAGGCGAATCCCGGTACGCGGGGCAAACCTCAGCGAGGACGCTGAGTCCATAAGAGGGGGCGTATGTAACACTCCAGCTAAGGGTTAAGTGTCCCACATCGGCATAACACAGGAGAGATGTTGGGTATATAAGTTAAATGGCCTTAGACTCTAGTGACGCGTTTTAAAGCCGTGCGGGCCTAGGCCCAAAGCGGACAGTATCACTAGCGGGCTTGGGCTGTTACAGACATGATCGTATTGGCTCTTTTATTTGACTCTGTGCCACGTCACTTGACACGTGTCACTGGCTTGGACCTTTAGGATAACGTGGGCTTATCATTTGTAGCCCAATAAAATTGGACTTTTTAATCCAATTATACTAGCTCATTTAATTTGTTTGGACTAATATATCTTGAATTTAACATATAGTCAAATTATTTTATGGATTTAAATCCGCTAAAATTTATCTGTCTATAAATGCCCCTTGCTTCAAGACTTGTCGGGTCATAAAAAAATTTTCAATTTCAAAGACAAGACTTGAAGTATTTCCTTCGTTCCTGTGAGTCACTTCCGGGCAAAACTTCTAAATTTGGCTACATGATTGGAAGCTATGCCAAAAACCAGCTATACTTTAGAGGGCGCCTTTGAAAGTGGCTATTTAGTTTATTTAAGGCGGCAACTAGGATAAGTAGCCCTCAACGTCCGTGCTGCTCCATTGTCTTCTCATATAAGCTGACTCTTTTCTCTTATTAGAGTACTATTAGGATACAAACTTTTTAGTTTTCCTTGGACTCTACTTATTGCCATTGCCCTGGTCCCTCTATAAATACCAGCATAAACCATATGATCTCACATTGAATCCATTAACGGGGATTGGAGAAGAAGCAGGCACTTGCGAAGTGCTCAGTGAGTTTTCTTCTTCTTTCTTTTATTTTTTTTTTCTTTTCGTAAAATCAAGCATCCATTTGTTCCTAAAGCCTATGCCCCGATTGACAGATGCAGTAATGCAAGCATTCATGAAGTTTTACTTATCTTTGGTTCTCTGCTAACAGCCAGAATCGAGATAAAGATAACATACAGTATATGTCTTCTCCCTTTAGCAACTTCGATAGGTAATCGCTTCAGACTTCAGTGTCTTTGAATATCGTTTAGTTTGCCTTCCTTTCTCTTTCGCCAGGGTTTGAAAGAGCTGAACTCTAAAGTGATCAAAGGCACAAAGAACTAATCAATTCGAAACTGCGAAACTTTTCGGTCTGAGCCGAAGAACTTTTTTTTTTGTATGTCGCGTCGGACAGTCATTCTTGTACATGTTCTATGGCACGGAGACATGATCTTCTATGGCACAGAAATAATAGTCTTTTATGGCGCATGATCAGATATTCTTCAATGGCACAAGGACATACCCTTCAACAGCACATGATGACATAATCTTCTACGATGCAGAGACATAATTCTATGGCGCGAAAATATTTTTCTATATTGCAGAAACATGCTCTCTATGGCACGCGAGAGACTACTCGGAGCATCTCCTTCTTTGCAAATGTTCCTTTCAATCACCAAGTTTAATCTTCAGATTCGAGCGTATTCACACAAAAATATACCTTGTGGAGGAGTGTTGCAATTACAAGACTCTTAATTCTTAGTAACCACAATGCATAGGGTTATAAAATAATCGAGACCAAATCTTAATTCGAGTAGGATAAGCCGGAACCAAAATTCGAAGATGATATTCATGTCCAACAATTTATACCTCACAGCTTAGAAGCACATTCGCTTAAAAATTCATATCTCGATATAGGAGTGTCCAAATTGCAAGCCGATTGATCCAACACACTCTGAACTCAAAGGGTGTTTACATTTCTAAAATGCAGAATCAAATTCCCTCAGGATAAGGCGGAATTCATTTTTGAAATTGACATATGCGTCAGCCATTCTCATTTTTCAGCTTTGTGCAATCTCGCCCAAAAAAATCATATATTGAGATGTAAGTTTCTGAATCACATATCGTTTATTCCATTGAAAAGAAGACTGTTGTAACTATAACATATTCAAAAATCAAATCAAAATACCATATGTATCAGTTGGAATTAATTTTTAAATTCGACCAAGATATCTGTCGTATTGATTTCACATATCTGCACAAGCTCACGGAAAAATTCATATCTTGAGCTATGGGTGTCAAAATTATGAGCCGATTGATCCTCCAGAAACTACACTCAGAGTGCTACATTGACGCCAGAGTAAAAACATAATTCACCCTAAATTGATACAGAAAAATCTTAAAAGTCGGCGATTTGCACAAAATGATTTCGGGCAGCTATTCCATGTGCTCTTCTTTCTTTTGCCTTTTTCAAATTTCTTTTGCAGGCTTGATGCAGGAGCATAAATGGTGTCAATTTCATATGGAGATAGTGTATGATACATCACACACATATTTTGAAATTTTGTACAACAAGAAAAATTCTCACATAAAAGAAAGAACCTTAAAAGTTCGTCATTGTCAATTGTTGAAAAAAATACTTGGAGCATTCCATCCTTCGAGATTTAGCATGTGACCTTCTACTTTGAACATAGCAAATAAGTTGATGGAGTATTATCTTCTTGCAGCTTTAACGTGGAGCAATCTCTTTTGGCGCCTTAATGGATAAGTGTATGAAGCATGACTTTCAATTCACCAAGTGTTGTTGAAAAGCAGTTAGAGAGCCTCAATATTTTGGCTTGAACGAAGCTTTTGAGGTTGCAAGCTTTGATCACCAACACTTGATCTTTAAGTAGTATCATGGAGAAAGACAAGAAAAAGAAGAATTCTTTTTATGCCTTAATATTCGAATGGATCAAGGTGGCATCATCAACTTTAAGTTGATTTTCACGTCATGCCAAACCCATCTTTTATATCATATGCAACTGAACTTAGTATGAAACTCTAAGTTGCCTACGTACCCGGTGAAAAGGATCAAGTCATTACATAGTTCGGTACAAGTAAATATTTTTTTTGCATCTTAACTTTTGCTTAGGCCGCCTCTTTCAAGGTTTTCACCCTAGCGGTTTTTTCTTTTTTTGTCCTAATTTTTGTTTAGGCCGCTCTTTCGAGGTTTTCAACCTAGTAGACATTTTTTTTTTGTGTCCTAACTTTTGCCTAGGCTGCCTCTTTTGAGGTTTTTAACCTAGCAGACAACTTTTTTTTTGTATGTCGTGCATAGTTTTAACTCTTGTAGGCCAGAAGTAACTTGCAGTTTATGCTCGTGCGTCAAAGAGCGTATCAACTTGAAGGTTTTGCTTGGATTTGCGGAGCGTTACAACTTGATGATTTAACTTGAAGAAGCTCATTTAACGCGAGTTTGAGAAGCTTGGAAACTTTGACATCTTGCTCAAATTTGAGGAGTTTCATGATTTTCATCAGCACTTTAGGATTTACCTCAAACTTGATGAGATTTTCAACATATAGATTTAAGTCGAATTTGGGTAGCTTTACACTTGAAGACTTAGCTCAAATTTGAGGAGCTTTGCAACTTGAAGACTTAGCTCGAATTTGAAGAGCTTTGCAACCTTGACATATTTCTCAACTTTGAGTAGCTTCATGGCATATACTCTAGGCTCGTGCAATAAGAAGCCTAGTAACTTGCGGTTTAGGCTCGTGCATCGAGTTGCATAATAAATCTCCGTTTAGGCTCGTGCTTTGAGGATCGTAGCGACATGCAGTTTTGGCTAGTGCGTCAAGGAGCACAATAACTTGCAGTTTAGGCTCTTGTTTTGAGAAGCGTAGCGACATGCAGTTTTGGTTCGTGGGTCAAGGAGCATATTAGCTTGCATCCATTCATTCATGTGGGGATTTGGTGAGCTCTTTGAAGTTGTAAGTCATAAGGATGGTGAGATTTCATACGTCATTTCTCCTCTATCAATATTATTATATGAAGTCTTGGTATCATCATATGAACATTTCACATGGAACCATCTTGGCAGAAAGTCTTCCAATGTTATAGAATGACGTAGACTTTGGTAGTATTTTGACCCCACTTGTGCCTTTGTTGGCTGCTTTGGAGCTCTTTGGTTCTTTGATTTCATTTGGTTTCCCTTTGTGGATTATCTGCATGAGTCAATTTTGCGATACTTTCGCTGGGTCACAATTATCTAACCTTCATTGCCATGTTGTTTGATTTATGCTTCATTTACTTTTGATGATCTATATTTTTCAACTGCATCATTTTTTGTAAGACCAGGTACGAAGGTGCTAGAAACAACATGTTCAGAGCCTCCAAATTTGAATTCCCTTGGTAGCGATTATACTTTTTTGCCACATCCTTCAAAAGAATTATGGACGGACGAAGAATCAAATGAGCCAAAGATGATTGATACTTGGTTTGCACTAATTTTTTCTTCTTTTAACAAGATCTTTCCTTTGCGCGCCAAGTCCATGACTTTCTCTTTAAAGACGAAGCACTTCTCGATAGGATGGACAACCAGCCGATGATACTTGCAGTAATTTGGATCTTCAGTCCTTCCAACTTCATTGGGTCTCTTCATTTCAGGTAGCTTGATGAGGTCTAGCTCAAGTAGTTCATCAAACGTAGCTGGAACATCAGAATCACGAAGGGGTACTCTTTCTCTTGCATTTCTTTCAAAGTCAAATTTCGTTTTGATTTGTCTCGCATGGACTCTTCTATTTCATCCTCATTTGTAAACTTGCCCCTCTTCGCAGCTTCTTGCGTGTCTTTTATTTTATGACATTCATAGACCGGCGGTTCTTCATTTCTGTTGGAGGCTATGCTTAACTCTATATCATGAGCACGTGTAGCCAACTCTTCAAAAGTCCTAGGCTTTATACCTGCAAGATGCAACGGAGCCCCCAATGCGTACCTTGAATGCACCTCTCTATCCCTGAAGCTTTGCTGAGTCTGTCATTACAATTGAGACTTGCATGCCTCCGCCGATTTATAAAATCAATAACTGATTCTTCCTTTCATTGGTGTGTGTTCGTGAGCTCTATCATGCTTATTGTATGCCTTGTGTTGTATAAGCGATTGAGAAACTCGTACTTCAACTCTTTCCAACTATCAATAGAACCAAACTCGAGGTTCGTATACCAATCAAAAGCAATTCCTTTAAGGGAAACGAACAAAATGCTTAACAAGATAGTCACCATATGTTCCAGCATTGTTGCATATTTCAACAAAGTGTGCCATATGTTGCTTTGGATTTTCTTTGCTGTAAAACTGTTGGAATTTTGGGGGGTTGATATCCGCAGGCATTTTTAAGCTATCAATCCTTGCAGTGTACAGCTTCCCATATGCGAGTGAAGACTTGGAAGCTACCTCGTACTTATCCTTGATTGTCCCCATAATGATCTCCTTTAGTTGATCAATTGGAATCACCCCATCATCAGAAATTTGGATTTCTTTAGCAGGTGTTGCTTGCTTCGCTGGAGTATTAATCTCTTGAACTTCAACACGTTTCCCTGGCGCAAGGCTGGATTCTCCCTCCATCATTCCTTCAATCTTGTTGATGCGAGCTTCTTGATCTTTGACATAGTTTCTAAAGCCATCAATTGCTTTCTCAAACTTGCAAGTTGTTCTTCAATAGTGGAAGCTTCAATCGTCATTGCTTGTATAACAATCGTAGATGAGGAGGAATAATATGGATCATCTCTTGGATAGAGCTTGGATGGAGGAGCAACACCATCAACTTTTTGCATGAAATAATTTTTTGACTCACGAAGTCTAGCCAGAGTTCGTTCGACCACCTCTGCTATGTTGTTTCCCTGTTCTAGCATATATGAAGAGGATCTCACTTATTTTGGAGAAGATGGACCAGAATCTTGTGTTGAATTGGACGGTGCTCGAAGCACTTGTTGTCCCAATATTTCAACTTTCCTCCTTTTCATTTGACTAATAATCTCCATGGCGACTTTCGATCCATTTTTAGAATCAGCACCACCTGATTTGAAGTTGAACTTCTTTTGAGGCGCCATAAAACTCTTTTGATTTGAAAAGAAGATATGAGAGGTAGAGATGGTCCCACCAGGCGTGCCAAATTTTGCAACAAGTAAATTTGCATCAAGAAATAAATAAATGTCAAGACAAGAAGATATTGTTACTAATGTAGTATTTGATTTTGTATATATATGATGAGTAGTGCAATCTCTATGATTCCTCTTATTCGACTTTTCAAATATAAATATTACAAGCAGAGATCCAAAGGCTTTTGAGCTTGATCTTGAATCTTCCTTATAATGAACTTGTAGAGATAAATCCAAGGGCCTTTGAGCTTGATCTTGAATCTTCCTCTTGATGAACTGGTAGAGAAATATATAACTCCTTGAAGATTTATAGCAATTTGTAGCCTTTGATCCACAAGCTCCTTATTGCTTCTTGTTATGAGTTTCTTCCTTTGATTTCTGATCATCACAAATGAGGAATTTGACCCCTTTATATAGATGTGGGGTGGAGTAGCCACCAAGAAATCCTAACAGGCCTTGGTCCGTGAACCGACCAATCAGATTTAAGAAGTGACAAGGCTGTATTTTATTTGCTAGAACATGTCACCTGTCCACATGGTGCATATTTATTGGCCTTTTGGACTTCACTTGGATTGCCATGTCATTTGGCATATGGCATGATCCTATTGGCTCTTTTATTTGACTTCGCGCTACGTCCTTGTGTCACTGGCTTGGGCCTTTAGGATTTATATTTGGGCTTATAACGAGGGCTTATCATTCGTAGCCCAATAAAATTGGACTTTTTAATCCAATTATACTATCTCATTTAATTTATTTAGACTAATATGTCTTGAATTTAATATATAGTCAAATTATTTTATGGATTTAAATCCGCTAAAATTTATCTGTCTATAGTGCTATGTTGTATGAGATGGCATATTGGCCGATTAAGAACACTCAATGTCACAAGATGAAAGATATCCAAAATAAGAATGCTTAAATTGATGTGTTTGCACACTAAAATGGACAAAATTGAGAACGAGGTCATACGAGATAAGGTGGGTCTACCCTTAGTGGTGGACAAGATGCGAGAAGCAAGACTGAGATAGTCTAGACATGTGAAAAGGAAGAGCACTGATGCCCCAGCTAGGGGGTGTTGGGGGTTTCCGGTGATGGGTCTTCGAAAAGGTAGAGATAGATCGAGGAAGAACTAGGACAAGGTGATTATAGTGGATACAGAAAACATGCAGATAACCGAGGACATGACCCTAGATTAAAGAGCATGAAGGCCGAGGATCAGAGTAGAGTGTTAGGCAGCTGAGCATTTTTTGTCATAGTAGCATTAGAGCCTATTTGGTCAAACTGCTTCTTTCGAGAAGCATTTTTCTTCAAAAGTGTTTTTTATAAAAATACTTTTGGCCAACTTATTTGAGAAGTACTTTTGCCAATGATTGAGTAGTAATTTCTGTTTCGCCAAGCTTATAAAAAGTACTTTTGTGTGTTAAATTGCGAGTAAAGACATCTAAATATTCATTTTATAATTATTTAATTACATGAATGATTTTTAATATTTATTATCAAAGACGATATATAATTATTTTTGTTTAATTATAATTTTAAAAAATAGAGATGTACATAATACATAATTTAATATTCTAAATTCATACCTTATGAAAAGATGTAATGTGATTCAAAACATCCAACAATAATGATAAAGGTGTCTGTATAAGAAATATGTACTATTTATACATTATAATCATTATGCTAAATAAATAGCGATAATCATGTATGTAATTATTTTTGATAATGATATTTTTATAATGATAGAAATTAAAATCAGTTTATGTTTCTGCTTTTAGGGAAAAACTATTTTTCAACTTCTTCTCTACAATTGAAAAATAATTTTTGTTGCCAGTCAAAAGCATCGATTTTTTCTCTAGAAGCTTTGCCAAACAATTCAATTTTTTAAAATAAGCACTTTTTGAGAAAAATAAGCATTTACTTTCCTCTAGCTTGGCCAAACAGGCTCTTAGTATTATTATAGTATTAGTATTGTTTCTTTAATCTAAATATCTTTATTTTTTTATGTCAATACTTTATATCTTGTTTTTTTTTTCATCCGCCTTTTTATTCAAAACTAATTTCAAAAAATATTTTTCTTGAATCGAGTGTCTATCAGAAATAATCTCTCTATCTAACTCAATGTAGGGATAAGATACATCTCACCCTCCCCTGACTCCACTTAAAAAATATCACTGAGTATGTTTTTCTTATTAAGATTATTACTGTAAGCAACCTAAGACATGACGATAGCCCACAATGGTGTAATACCCCAACTAATTTTAGAAAGGTTTCGGGTGCCAACGATATTATCTTTGAATGAGTTATTGTATTGATTGATATAAGAAAAAGGAAAGTAAGTAAGGTAACAAAAATATCTTGCTTTTTTCAATTTTTGTTTTTAGTTAGTTAAACACCATTCTGATTCAAAGGAGAAAGGCATGGATCTTCTAACTCACATGCTTTTAACTATAGAAAATATTGAATGATATGTTAGCCTAATTCGGGATAGGACAACAAATCGAATTTGTGTTGGATTTAACTGGTAATTTGCTTGTATCGAAGTGAAGTTTGAACTAAATCGGATTTGGACTAAGTGATAACTTGGAAAAGTAACGAGACAATAATGAAGCAACAAATAAAAAACAGATTCTCTATTCTCCTTCTTGTCCTGTTGTTTACAAATGAGGCCTTTTTATAATCGGGGGGAAGGGTGACATTGTAAAACGTCTTAATGGTGCCTTTATGGCTATTATTCTGTACATAATTGTATTTGACCCATAATCTGTCCTATTAAATATGGAAGTAACGGTTAACCGTTACGAAGGTCGGCCCTCGTCTCCCGAGGTGCGTCATCCGCTCGGGGTTGTAGGAGGTTTTTCCTGAGCACAGTGCTTCGAACTCGACTCTCCCCGTTTCCTCAGGGGATTTTTGGGGCGAATGACCATGCAAACTTTCCTTGGGAAGTTTGTCTCGCGGCGCGGTCTTCATGCTGTACTCCGAGGTTTTGCTCGAGATCTCGGTGATTTTTCACCCAATATAGATAGTCCCCCCACTCCTCGAGAGGTTGCCAAATCTGTCGAGGAGTGGAGTGAATTTAGGCGGGAGATTGACGTGACTATTTTTGCACCGCGAATTTTGAAAAAGGCGGTTGTCACTTCGAATTCCCGTCAAACATGTGTGGCAGTCGATGATTGGGCGTGTTTTTTGGTTTTGTTTTCCCCATGCTGCTGTAATCATGGCGCTCTAAACCTATATATAGTCGAGCCTTGTCTTCTTTTATTACTTCTTCTTATCTTCAACAGTAAAACTTTTACACCTTTCTTTCATCCAGAATTTCGAAATTGATATGTCTCAATAAGATTCACCATGTTCTACCCCTTTCCTTGTTGGCACCATGGTTGTGGGCGGGGAACTAGTTAATGTTCCTGAGCCGCTGAATGTTGTTGTTCCTCCTGACTTCAATATGGAGGATCTTGTTCGTCCCAGTGGTGTGGATCAAGAGTTTCGCCCATCCATGGCTGGGATCGATGGAGTAGCTACGGTAGAGGAGGAGGAAGTTGCCACGAAAGATGTGGGCGATGAGGAACTTCTTTCTGATGATTTGGAACTTAAACCTCACCACGTTATTACTTCAAAGATTGATTTCTCGAAGGACTTTGTTATGCAGCCTCAAACCGAATTGGAGGCTAGGAGGAGGAGGAACATACCCGTAGGGGATATGCCGAGCTTGATTACCCAAGCGAACATTCATCTGGTTCGCTCTGATTGCAATTGAGGCCCCGAGGTGAGGGTTGGTATACCTGTACCCAAGAGCCGAGTGTGTAATCGAATCGAGGGGCATTCCTTCGTTTTTACTTATCCTTTCACGATCGGTTTTTCTCTTCCTATCCCCGAGGTATTGGACAATTTTTGTCGAACCTTTCAAATATGCATAGCTCAGATTGGGCCTGGGGTATGGAGGCACGTCCAATGTCTCGAATTTCTAAGTAAATATACGGGGAGTGCCTTTCACCCTCGATCACCTTTTGTATCTGTTTTCCCCCCACCCTTCACAAGGATGGGGTCGTCCAACTCAACAAATGGGGCTCTTACTCACTGATCACAAAAAGCGAGGATCTCGAGGGCCGTGGATGGAACGAGCGCTTCGTCCTCTTGCCCACTGAGCTCATCTCCTTAAAGCTTGATTTTCGCGAGCGGTGGAATCGAGCCCGTAAGTGTTTCTTCCTTTGTTTATTTTTGCTCAACATTTTTCCTTTTCTGACTTCTTGTTCTTATTCCATTAGCTAAGGATATCTCGATTGCTTGTCTAAAGAACTTGGTTCTGTGGGTTCAAGCCATTATCGATGCCAAACCTAGGCCAGAGAGGTCATGGATGGTTTTGGCCGCCTTGGGTGAGAACCAGTGGGCTTGTAAACGGCATGGTGAGTTATCCTTCACTCAGCCTTTTGAGTTTTAATCTAGTTTTCCGAGGCCCTATGCTTCATGGCTTCACTGTCGTTTCTCCGTTGTAGGGCTCTCCAAGAGGGCGGTCACCGCGCCGAAGGAGAAGAAACAGAAGAAGGATAGGAAAGAGAAGGTTCCCGATGTTGGAGATGCCTTGAATGCCCTCGAGGATCTGATTGGGAACCTTTCGAAGGAAAAGAGTGGGGAAGGAAAAGAGAAGAGGAAAATGGCTCCCGAAGGGTCACTGGACCTTGGGGCCAAAACAGGTTGAGTATTTTTCTATTGCTTTCATCACTTGTTTGTTTCGCTCTTTTATCTTCCTCCTTTCCTCTTTTCAGTTTTGAGGAGAAAAGCGCTGTCTTTGGGAGAAGCTCTGAAAGCAAAGCGGGCCCGATTGGATCTTGTCCCCTTTCCTGAGCTAACTCTTGTTGGTGAGGCCAAGCTAAGGCAAGATGGGGTTGCGGTTCCTTCTAATCACCAGCCCGACCTAGTTCAAGTTGTTGATAAAGATATGGGGGATATTCATCCCTTTCTTCGGTGGAGGAGGATGAAGCTGGGCCATCTCGAGTGGGGGATAAGGCTCCTCGAGCTGCCTCCGAGCCTGCCCCCGACGCGTCCTCTTGGAGGCAATTTTGCTACATTGAGATTCCCTCTGAGCTTTGTCTTTTTGATGGCGACATCCAAGTCCCGATTAGCCTCGGTGGACTCTTAGGTCCTAAGGAACGCGACCGTTTTAAGGAGTCTCCCATCTCTGATTTGATGGCTGATGCTGCTCAGCATGCTGTCGCACCCCTTTTTTTGAACCTCGGATCGAGTTCAAAGGTCGGGTTTGACTGGCTGACTCGGTTGGAACGAGTTTTGGAGTCGCCACCTAATAAATTTTTTAAGGCGTATTAGGTCACCTACGATGTCTAAGTATCTAAATTAAATTTCAAGTAAATCTTTGCTAAGAGATTCTAGGGGGTAAGAAGTCCTTATGACTCGGGAAGAAGGTGTTAGGCACTTTCCGAGTCCCACGAAAGGTGGATCCCGTCCGCATTTGAAATTTGGGATTTTAAACTAAACATGTAAGCTTAAATGCACAAAAAAAAAAAGATTCAAAGGATTTTCAAGGGAAAAAAAGATAAAAAATAAAACACAAATTATAAAGGAGACTAGCAGTGCAAATTGAACTTAGAATATCTAAACCACCCAGAACAAGGTTAAAAGTCTAAAGTAGGCGCTAAAAAGATATTCTATGCAAATCAACTTTTAAATTATACTTACTATCGCAACAATTTTACTTTTGGGCTTTTCACACAAATAATCTAATTATCCTTCCATTTTGCAGATTTAACCTCAGTTTTCAATTGTATTTTATTAAGGAGCCGGAATCTCAATTAAACCACGAACTAAAATCATTTCTGCAAAAATTGTGAGCTGCCCAGATTTAATAACCTGAGAAAATGTTTTTAAATCCCCTAAAAATATATGAAATTCTTTGAACATAGGGACAAAAGGAATTCTAGTGTTTAAAAGGGTGTTGGCCGCTTTGAACAATATTTTGACATTAATCGTCGAAATACCACTGTCCGTACGGTCTTTGATGTGAGGTCACGCTTTCAAAGAAAAATATATCCATGGCTTTTCTGTTAAAATATATGTATGTATATATTTCATAAGAAGAAAAAGATAGACAAATATATAAAAATAATACAAATATATGCAAAAGAGATTTGTAAGAAATATAGTAGTCATTCTCACTATGGTAATGTAATACAATAAGATACCATATTCCAATATAAGCACTTTTACTTTTCGTTTTAGAACTTTGAAAAAAAAAAACATGTATATACATATAAGTAGGTTTTTGTAAGGCTTGACCTCAAGAGCCTCGACTCTCCTCCAAATTATTGATTAATTTGGAGAAAGATTTGAAAAAAAAAAAAATCACGCCTTTGAGACACTTTGTAAAATAGTCCTGCAGTTTGAAAAAAAAAACATTGACAAACTTTGATAAAGCAGACCTGGAGCTTTTTGAAAATAATCTTGGTCCAATGGTGTGTTTTGTAGCAAATGTCCCAGTGTAAAGAAGAATTTCAAAACTGGGCCCGATTTGAATAACAATTATGGATCCTGACCCCCTTTCGCAAAACAGTCTTTATACCTTAAACGCCTAAAACACGAACCTGCTATGCGAAACAGTTGCTTTCGTATGATAGCTTCAAATTCACGATTTGCACAAATAAACAAGTTTGCAATCACAACTTGCCATTTTAGCTACAAAACGTAAACACGTAAGGAAAAGGTCCCTTATTCAGCCCGTATTACAGTTTTTATAAACTCACAGCCCTCTTTTAGGGCCATGAACTTACTCTTTCACTTCCCTGTCATGCAGTATATACAACGGGAATCTCTAATAAATACAACCAAGTAAAGGGTCTATAGGGATTCAAAGAAAAGGATAGAAGGGCGTCCTGTGTACACCATGAGCTACTTTAGTCCAGACTCTCTCTCAATTAACTTCTTTAAGACGGTATACATGAACCACCAAAAGAGCACTTCCTTCTGCACAAAACTTGTTAACTCCAGGCCTTTAGAAGTTCATGTATAACAACCTGCTTCCTGTCAAACTTAGAAAAAATGGTATAACCCACTATAGGGCTATCCAATACTGCAACAAAAGGTTAGGGGATTGGCCAAAAGAGGCCCGGGCAAACAGATATATACACACGTGTGACAGCCAATATTCAAACCAAATCTAGCATGTTATTCATTTAGTTCATAAAGTATACCTTGAAAGATCAAGTAAATGGAAGCAGATAACAGAGAACAACTTCAAGCAGTAAACGCCAACTTGGTTTTAGTTTTCAATCAGCAAAGTCAAGAGACGAGAGAGGAGAGTATAGAGAGAGTATTGCCAGGATGTAGTAGTCTCTGTCAAAAGTGTGTAGTCGAAAAGAAGAGGTACTGAAGAAGTGTGTAAAACTGTCCCCAAAATAAGAAGATAGGGTCTGTTTATATAGTAGTAAAAAAGTTGTTATAATTTCAAATTTTAGCAGGAAAGGAAAAGAAAATCAGTGATTTTCAAAAGAAGGAAAGAACAAATTATGCTGCCAATCAATCAAAAATTTTAGTAGGAAGTAATGAAAATGAAGGTATTACCCGTTTGGATGACGAGTTGGGTCGGGTCAAGACTGACCCGATTCAGTTTCTATTTTTTCCAACATTTCAGACTTGAATCGTTGATAACTTGCCTTGTTTGTAACTAAATCATCGTGTATCATGCCCGACATTAACGAGATTCGTCAATCTCTTCTTCTCCTTTTTCGATTTCCACAGAAACAAGGAGAGAGGTGATTTGCTCCCTTTTACCGTGTGAAAGCGACAAAGGGAGAGATAGGGACAACGGCGTTACGGCGGAGGAGACGGCGAACTTGGCGTGGTGTATTTTGGACGAGAATTGGGGAAAGGGGGAGAGAGGAGACGAAAGGCGGCTGTTAAGGGTGAGAAGAAGCGTGGGAAATGTTTAGGGTTTAGGAGAGGGGAGGCTGATGTGTGTAATATCAAAAGTTGAAGAGTAATGTGGTCCGTTGGATAAGAGACACGGACGGCCCTGATTGTGCCACGTCAGGCGCGTGTGTGTGTATGTAGATGTTATATGTGTAATTATATATGCTGAAGTGTAAGAAAAATGGGGCTTTGATGGGTTGTACTGCGTGCAGAAGTGAGTTGTACGCGTGCTTTGGAGAGTAGTACTATGCTTATGATGAGTTGTACGTAAGCTAGGAATGTATATAAGTGAGGTGTAGGCTGAGGTGGCGTACACATGGACAAAAAGGTGATGACGAGGACTAGGTGTAGTGGAAATAAGTTATAAAATAACAAATTGGCCAGTATTTAATTAAAATACTTATAAATATAAATAATTAGTACAAAAATAGAAAATTTTTGTAAATAATTATAAATAAATTTAGATGACCAGAAATAATACTAATTGGATATAAATAGTCATAAATAATTATTAAATAATATCGTAATGCGTTAAATTACACAGATGTCACGCGTATTTTAGAAAATGGCCTAAATAAATGCAATTACGTAATTATAATCGCAATTAAATAAATATTATATAAATAGGGGATTAATAATAATATTACACACGTAAATGCATGTTGTCTAATGCAGTTTTGTTTGGAAAATTACTATTATAGATTTTAATAAAATATAGCCAAATTGCGAAAAACGGAGGGACAAAATTTGGTGTCAGCAGCTGCCCCTCTTTGCTCGGGGATGATGAAAGAGTCTTCGGGCAAAGACGTTGACAGTGCGGCCGATTTTGTCACGACTGGGAGGCAAAAATGATTCAAATGAGAAATGGGAGTTTTGGGGTGTTTTTGCCGAACTCCGGTCTTTGAGTTGTCTACATATCTTGGGTTTCATGAGAATCGGGTCGTGAAGTTCTAGAATGACATGTTGCCTGTGTGAGATATATATGACGCAAGATTTAGGTGTCAAGAGTTATTTGTCCAAGTGTGAAAAGTTCAGATTTGTGTGTGCTTTGAAATTTGATGACATATTGCGGAGTAAGTACGATAAATTTGCATGATTCAAACAAATGGGCACGAGTAGGCACGATTAGGCACGAAAACATGCACGATTCACACAAGGTAAGTGCAAATTGGACAGAATACAAACTGACTTCCTAATAAAAGATTAGGCAGATTACTTTTTTGCATATGAGAGGTTTTAGATTTGAGCGGGGAACAAAATAATTTGATGACGTGGTAAAAGTATAATCGAAGGGACTAAGCTTTTCGAATGGAGTTTTAAAATGGTGTATCATACGTATTTGAAAATTTGTGATTGCACGGTCTCCGTATAGGGAACTGATTTTGAAAGTGAGTATGAGAAAGTGAGGAAGGGCTCAAAGATATTGCTGGAAAGTCGAAGAATGTCTTGTGGTGTTGCCCCATATATTGTCGTGTTTGTTGTTGTAATTACTATTTTGTGACTGCACTCAAAGAAATATTTGTGAGTTGTGGGGAGAGGGGAAAGGTTGATTTGTACATCTTCCCCATTGTTGCATCTCGGGCTTGTGGATATTGATTTTTTAATGAATTTTGAGGGAACCTCAAAATTCTGCCCCAGTGTCGTGATGCACCCTTTTGGAATTTTTGAGGGGATCCTCAAAAATTCTGCCCCAGTTTATTGCCTTTAAAATATCACCTTAGTATAAATAGTGCCTGCAAAATAAAATACGTGTATGTCCAATTCTAAGGCGGACGAGCCTAATAACAGTGCCTGCAAAATAAAATATATATGTATATATCCAATTATAAGGCAGATGGGCCTATGATAGTAGTGCCTGCAAAACAAAATATATGTGATGTCCTATTCTAAGGCTGACAGGCCTAACAGTCATATTCTAAGCCTGATCGGGCTCATCGTCATATTTTAAGCCTGACGAGGCTAATCGTCATATTTTAAGCCTGACGTGGCTAGTCGTCATATTTTAAGCCTGACGAGGCTAGTCGTCATATTATAAGCCTGTCATATTTTAAGCCTGACGGGGCTAGTCGTCATATTTTAAGGCAGACGAGCCTAATAACAGTGCCTGCAAAAAAAAAAATATGTGTATATATCCAATTATAAGGCAGATGGGCCTATTATAGTAGTGCCTGCAAAACAAAATATATGTGATGTCCTATTCTAAGGCGGACAGGCCTAATAGTCATATTCTAAGCCTGATGGGGCTCATCGTCATATTCTAAGCCTGACGGGGCTAATCGTCATATTTTAAACCTGACGTGGCTATTTGTCATATCATAAGCCTGTCATATTTTAAGCCTGACGGGGCTAGTCGTCATATTTTAAGCCTGGCGAGGCTAGTCGTCATATTGTAAGCCTGTCATATTTTAAGTCTGTCATGTTTTAAGTCTATCATGTTTTAAGCCTGAGGGGGCTAGTCGTCATATCATAAGCCTATCATATTTTAAGCCTGATGGGGCTAGTCGTCATATTTTAAGCCTGACGAGGCTAGTCGTCGTATGAGAGGTGCCATGTAGTGGTGGCAAACGGGTGGGTTGGATTGGATTTGGATGGATTGAAAATGGATTAGACAAAAATGGGTTGGGTTTTTACCCGCCCATATTAGTACGGGTAAAATATGGGTTGGGTAAAATATGGATTGGATAAATATGGTCCTAACCCATTTTATGTGCCAGAAGCAATGTATAAGCTCTGTTTCTTATTCCAAATGCCATTATGAGTTTTTTTAATAACTTGGTTTGTTTTAATTAACACTTAATTTATGTTTTCATAGAGTGCATCAGATTAGCCTTTCTAAATACGAATATTAGTTGAACAGAATAATTATCCAAAATAGATTTTAATGGATAGTGAAAGAGAAGTATAATTACAGGAGGAATATTTTTTCTACTAACAGACCAACAAAGTATTTACCTGTGATTTCCTCAAAAAAGTACTCATAGAAGTCACTCTCCTTCCCCCCACCCAACTGACCCAACCCCACCCCACACCACCCCCTCCTATATTCCACCCGCCCACCCCACCCCCTCTCAGATTGCAGAACAACAAAGAATTGATGTTGCATCAGGAACATAAAAGCAGGGAAGAAATCAAAGCTAAATGAGAGCTTTGTAATTTTTGTTGATGGCAGAAAAATAAGTTATTATTTGGATAACCCATATTTTATCCATGGATAACCCATATTTTTATGAATTAAGTATGGGCTGAAACCCATATTCTACCCAACTGAAATATTAGTCATCCATTCCACCAAAATGTGGGTCAAATGGGTGGATTACAAAAATATGGATATATTTTGCCAGCCCTAGTGCCATGTCCCGAAACTTGTGAGTGTGTTCCTCAAGAGTTTATCAAGTAAAAGATTTGTGGTAGAGCTATCAGTTGTTTTGCCTGCTGCTCTAGTGTTCATAAAAAGTATCTGCTCTCAAAGGAAGATTTGTTAGTTGAAAACAAAGTGGCTGCCTTGCATTGAACACCCAAGTGTCGGCTCGAATCTGCATTTGTCCTTTGATGTGATATCTTGAAAATCTTTGTTACCCAATCTATCATGCGGATACTTCTTCCATTTTAGATTGAAAACTTTTGTGTGAGTGTATTGGATTAGGAGGATGTCCCAAAAATTGTGCTTGTCTTGGCTAGGAGAAAATGAAAATTTTATTATAACGAATCCCTGTCCAAGTAGGCTGCTTACATATCTCTCACAATACAATAATCAAGTCATACGTAGTTCGGGTACAAAGTAGGGATAAAGGGCAAAAGAGCAGTCAAATGTAGAGATGTTAGATTTTGCATGGTGATGGATTGCCTTCATGTGTTCCGCTTTCTCTTCAAATGCCTCGGAGCTATCTTCGATGGATTGCCTTGAACATAGACTGTGTTTGCAGCTTGAGAGTTGGAACTGTCATTTGGTGGTTCTGGTTGTACCGTTATCTTGCCTTTTTCAATCAAGTTCTGAATTTTGTGCTTCAGTGCTGGACATTCTTCAGTGTCATGACCTTGAATGTTCGAATGATATGCACAAATCTTTGCTGGATCAAAATCTGAACGAGGGGTCTACCCATTTCTCGGCTGCAATATCCCTTGATCTCTTAGTCTTTCAAATATACTTGTCAAAGATTCAGCTAGAGGAGTAAATGTGCGAGACTTCATCTTTTTTGTCTGTTGCTGATTGCGTTGAGCCTGATAAGGTTGTTGTTGAAGACCCTGATAATGGGGAGGTTGTCTACTGTGTAAGTCAGGGGTATCATGAAATTGTAGATTCCGTTGATTCTGGTTGTACGGTGGTTGGTGCCCAGTCATGGCGACTAATGTGTTGTCCTCTTCATTACTTCGCGAATTCTCACGTGCCTCAGGTTGAAAATGTTGATTAACATAGTGCACTGTTGAACTTCCAATGATCTTCCCTTCTTGAATGCCAATTTCGAGTTCTTTTATTATTCGAATCAGACTAGGAAAGTCGTGTGCCTGAACGCCGAGCAATTTCTCATAGTAGATCCCCTCTTGGATTTGGACGAAAGTTGAAACTAACTCTTCTTCAGGTAAAGGAGGGTGTATCTTGGAAGCTTCGATTCTCCATCGGGTAGCATATTCTTCAAAAGACTCGTATCGCATTCTTTTGACTTTGTACATCTCATATAGGTGCACATCCTTTCGGATGTTGAACTTGTATTGCTCCGCAAAATCTCGGGCCATATCTTCCCAAGTGTGCCATTTTCTGAAATCTTGTTTGGTGTACCAAGCGAGTGCTATCCCAGATAAACTTTGGATGAACAATTGCATTCTGATAGCCTCGATGTGCCCAACTCCAATTAATCTACTGCAGTAGTCTTTCAAATGATAGAAGGGATTTCCTTTTCCATCAAAAGTACTGAATTTTGGAATTTTGTATCCATACGGTAGCTCAACATACGGGTGTAGACACAAATCATTATACCTCAAACTTTGAATGTTTCTTGAACTCATCTCTTTTTTTATGACCATTTCCAAATCATGGAGCTTGTTATTCAGACCTTCGTGTTCATTTAGTTGGACTTCTTTTCTGTGCTTCTTATATGGGTATACTGCCAGCTGATTCTGCTTGTTTCTTGCCACAACTTGCATAGTAGTAGAATCAGGATTGTCAGATTTGTCTGAAATATCCTGTTGAATCTTGTTTTTCTCGATGCCATATGTCTGAGGTTCTGAAGACTTTGCTCCAAAAGTGAATATTTCATCTTGGCTGGTCATCTCGGCTTCTTCTTAATGTAGATTCTTTGCCAATTTAGGTGTTCAAATGCTAGGCAACCTTTAACAAAATGACAAAATATACAAAACAGAGTTAGTATATTATAAACTTTGAAACGAAATAGCACATAAAGGTCAGATATGCAGCTGAGAGGATGCCTAGAAGGCATATAATAGACTAATGCTTGAACTAGACACTATGACAAATGGTATAGAGATTATAGAGGATTGCTTGAGTGCTTTATGTAGCAGTCAAAGCAAAGATTTTGGTTGATGAATTCATTGATAAGGATATTGCGATGAATTGTGCGAAGTCAAGGAAAAAGGTTGGACTTTAGGTGACCAAAAGGGAGGTCGGCTCTTTATCAAACACCAAAGACTTGTGTGCGATCACCAATTCCTTTATAAATTTGTCTGTCGTGATCCATGTCTTTCACAATCGTCAATCAACCGTTGTCTTTGCACCAACTTTCCTTATTGGGAAAAATAAAATTTTTATTATAAAGGGACCGAACTCGGTGTGGGCTGCCTACGTATCCTGCTACTGACAGGAATCAGGTCAAGCGTAGTTCAAAATACATAAAGGGAAAATCTTAAAAACATGCGCCATAAAGCTTGTTTAGAAAGTAAAATAAATGTCTCCAAAGATTATGCAACTTAGAAGCTCTCTTCTTGTATTCAGATGTCTGTCATTAAACTGTTGCCTCTTTGACCTAGTCATCTGCAATTGCTTCGTCATTAGCATTTTCAATCTTGATTTGCCCAGACTTGATCAGCCCTTCAATCTTCTCTTTAAAAGCAAAACATTTCTCAATATCATGCCCCAGCATGCCTGAATGGTAAACACATGAATTTTTCATATCTGCTTTCCACGGTTCCTTGTAAATTTTCCTTTCAATAGGGTGCACTATCCCTACATCCTTCAACATTTCGTACAAACTTGCATATGACCCACCACCAATAGGAGTGAACTGGCGAGGGGCCTCATGAGAGCAATTCTTAGTGTTATTTGTTGGGTTCTGATAAGAAACTGGGTTAACTGACTGTGAGGAAACTTCAACTGTTGGCATGAAGGTCAGAGGCTGGCACCACATAAGTTGAGGTTTTCCCTTTGGCACTTTGACTACCTTGCCATTTTCCACTAGACTCTGAATCTCCTTCCTCGGAGCGGTGCATTCATTGGTGTCATGACCTGGTATGTTGGAGTGAAATGCACAATGTTTGCTTGAATCAAAGTGAGGTGGTAGTGGGGTAAAGACTTCTCCACGTTGTGGCCGCAACATCCCGATAGACTTAAGTTTCTCAAATTGAACAACCAGTGATTCATGCAAAGGGATGACGGCTTGGTTATTAAGAGATATTGAGATAGGACTTGGGGTTTTGGTAATGGTAGCTTTCCTTTTCTTTGTAACGTTCATATCCTTGGATTGTGCTTCAGTCAAATTATTAAACAATACCTTTTCAGAAATCGGTTCTATAACACTTTTCCTTTTCAACAAGCTATTCCATGCACGATAGTCGCCATAGAATTTATACCAATTAATAAAGGCTTCGACCAGGTCGCTCCAAGAATTCCATTTGCTTGTGTCTTGCCCTATGTACCAAATCAATGCTGAACCTGTAAGTGTCTTAACAAATAGTTTTCTCTTGAGTTCATCGTCGTGTTCCATACTTTCTAGGGTGTGTAGATATTCTCTCAAATGTACATAAGGATTTTTAGTTCCATCATACAATGGAAGTCTCGTCGTCATGCTAATATCTGATTGTTGTGCGTAAACCTTTGCAACATTTGGTGGATTCTCCTCACTTCCCATCTCCTGATTGCCTCCTGCTAACCCTTTGAATGCTCTTTCAACCATGAGCGAATGCAAATTTGGAAAATACTTTGGATCACACTCATGTATTGCGGAAGGTGCAATAGTGTAGACCGGAGCACTAGAGTGATCCTCGAACATTGGCTTCGGGAATTCCTGTGGCATATCAGAGGTGCCCTTGAGGCCGACCATCACTCCTCTTACCCTGTCAATTTTCTGCTCCATACGCATAATACTTGCTGCAATAACTCCCTCTTGTTTTGACAAATCACCAATAAGTGCACTCTGCTTAGCCATGTCTTTTATTTTGGTGTTCAACTCGAGCCGACCTTTTAGAGAGGAAGTCTTTGAGTTAGGAAGTAATCAGAATGTGCAAAAGATCAGAAAAGTAGGGTTATATGCATTGGAGAGATATTGAATTTGGAAAAAAGATTCATTCGGGTAGAGAGAGAGAGAGAGAGAGAGAGAGCAACAAACGAGTTCATGCAATGCACACATATCATGTAACGAAGGCATCATATAATGCGAAAAACCATTTTACGCACGATGATTTTGAAAAGCGCTTTGTGCCGCATGTCTCATTTCATTTGCTAACAAAATGAGGAGCCTAAGAAATAATATTGCATTTATTGGATCTTATTACATTGGATGATAATGAAATGGTGTAAAAGGCGAAAAATACTAAATATTGCTAGGAAATTAGATCATGGCCAAGTAAACATCTTTCATATCGATCCATCCCCAGAAGGTTCTTCTTCTTCTTCTTCTTCAGATGAGTCTTCCTCGGCCGAACTTGCCCCTGATGAATCTCCTTGGAAGATGATATTGTCTGCATCAGTTAAGAGCTGGGATATGTCAAATGTGAAGTTATTCAACATTTCCCAAGCCTTTCTTCCTTTCTCCTCTATTCCTTTGTTTGCCACAGAGCTCATTCCTTCGCTAGCCCATACACCTATAGACTCTATGCGTTTTGTCAATAGCTCTGCCTTACTGCGCCATTTGCCTTTTTCTTTGTTCTTTGCTTCTACCAAACTCTGCTCTTTCACTATTTTCTCTTGTGCTTTTGCCAGTTGTTTGTGTAGCCTCTTGCACTCAGATTCCAATTCATCGGCATTTCTTTTCCTTTTTCTTGTTGCTCTTGGTTGAACTGCCTTTGCTATGTCTTTCCTTAGCCAGTCTGGATAATCTTCATCATAGCCTACATCAAATCTGTCTCGTCCAATAGTCTCAAATCCCATTTGTCGTCTTTCTTTCCAAAGTTCTAATATCTTGTCTTTAAATAGTATCACTCCTCCGGAAATATCTGCTTTGAAACTTCTGATGTCTA
This sequence comes from Petunia x hybrida, assembly GCA_037355625.1. Classification (NCBI taxonomy): domain Eukaryota; kingdom Viridiplantae; phylum Streptophyta; class Magnoliopsida; order Solanales; family Solanaceae; genus Petunia; species Petunia x hybrida. Next base: position 331,770 of record JBBBVM010000739.1, on the reverse strand, counting down.
CGATTTGGGGTACAATCTGCTTTCTCCCCACTTGTCTAAGTGCCCTTAAAGGAGTGTATGGGTAAACTCCTCTAAAGCCCACTAAGATGAGAAATGAGTCTCTTTCGGATCGTGTGATTACTGTTGTGCTGGGAAAGTAATCAAACATCCATTATATGTCTTTAGATGTTAACTGAGAAAGCCTGTGGTGCCAGCCTTCGGTGGTTGTTGGCCGGTCCCACATTTCAAGATCATTGTCCATGCGGACGATATGCGTTAAGATGTAGTTTTCTCTTGGCACTGAGTGGAAGCCTTGGTCTGTGTTGTTCACCTTTTGCAAATGTTCCATCAACCAAGTTTGCAAAAGCAAATTGCAACCTTCAAAGAAACCAGCTCCCTTCTTGCATCTTTCTAAAGCTCGTTAAAGTTCTGCAACGATCATAGGTACCAAAGTGTATTTCTTGTCAAAATCTTTGAGTAGGACATCAGCAATGGATACAATGCAAACATCAACTCGTCTTTTGTGTTGTGGAAACACGACAGTACCTAAAAAGCTAGTGACAAAAGCAAGTACCCTTCGCTCTTTCCAATCTGCCTGGCCAATGTTGAAGTAGCCTTCGGATTCTTGAAAGGCTTCTCCATACCCAAATTTGATGTATAGGGAAGTTAGATAAATTCCCGACTGCCTTATACTTTATGTGCATAACTCGGGCTTAAACCCTACCATATCGAAGAACTCCTCGGGTGCGATGTTTTTAGGCATCAATACTTCTTCACTTTCGAATGGTAATTGAGTTAACCTGCCTATTTCTTCCAGCAACGGTGTCAACTCTACATTTCCAAAGTGGAAAACCGCCCGGTCAGCATCCCAATAGTGTACCGCTGCTTCTATTATCCCTTTCATTGTCGTATGCTCCATTAGTGAAATCAGGTTCCCCAACACTACTTTAACTCGGTCTTGTTGATATATGCTTAAGTTTCCCCACCAATCTTTGAGTAACTGAGGGATTTCGGCAATCATGTCAAACGTTCTAGTGGCCATAATCTTTTGGAAAAGGTGAAGGACGATGGGAAAAGGGAAAAGAAAATGCTTAAAATTTGCTTTATTGTAAGCAAATGATCAACGTGTGGCACAAGCTTTTGAAAATAATGCAACAGAGAATATGAAGATATGTGTCGCTATGAGTTGAGAACCCTTTTGGACACTTTAGAAGGAAATTGCTAATGGACTTGTGACATGCCAAGGATGGCAAGTCTTTATGTAATGCCTAAAGAATAAATGCGCATTATGTGTTATCCCGTCTATCAAGCGGTCATTTCTGCTTCAAATTGGGCCTTTAATGCCTTTTCGATTACCTTTTGCGCGTTTGAATAGTATTGAATACAGAATGATTCCAACCGCTTAGGAATAAACAATCGTTTCTGATTCAATTTCGGCTTTGATGCCTCTTCGATTACCATTCGTACCTTTGAATGGCATTGAATACAGAATAATGTCAACTGTTTATGGATAAACAATCATTTCTGATTCAATTTGGGCTTTTAACGCCCATTAGGTTACCTACGTGCCTTTGAATGGCATTGAATACAGAATAATTTTGACTGTCTATGAACAAACAATAATTTCTGATTCAATTTGGGCATTCAACGCCCATTGGGTAACCTTTGTGCCTTTAAATAGCACTGAATACAGAACAATGTCAATAAACGGTCCACATTTTGCACGTCCATCCCATTAAAGGAATACAAATAAATCATGTTAAACGCTCTTTGGGGGTTAAAAACCCGTTCAGATTTGTTTGAACAAGTTGGCTTATTGGACTTGAGAACAAGTCGACTAATGATATGTAATGATGCATGATTCCTAGCATTGCTACTAAAGAATGGAGATAGCCAGACCGAGTTTTATTATCCTCCCAAGCGGACAACTCAGGAGCGGGAACCTCTCGGGCCAAATGGGTTCTAAGTTGTTCCCCCCTAAAAGGAGATTTTTGTGAGGGAAGAGGTGGTCATAACCACCGCATGATTTAGAAACTTGCCAGGAGCGGCGGAAGGTACGCATAATATGCACAAATTTAAAAGAAATACATAAGTTTTGAAAGAAATGCATATGTTTTGTAAAATGATGCACACATATTGAAGTATTTCATAAAATGTTTTTAAAAGGATAAAAACAAAACAAACGCGTTAGTTTCGAAAGATAGGATTAATATAAACTAGGCAATATTAAAAATCACGAAAAAGAAAAGATGCAAATATTTTACCGACTTTTAAAAGAGGGAAAGATGAATAAAACAAGTTAATTTTGAAAAGTAGGCTAATAGAGTTAGGCGATATATTTTCAAAAATGCGATAAGAATTATGAAGTGAAACCTGGTTTTTTTTTTTAAAAAAAAAAAAAAGATTTAGCAAATTTATGGAAATGGTGCACATATTGAGATAAAATAAATAAATAAATAAATAAATTTTAAAACGGAGAAACAAACAGGTTAATTCTGGAAAATAGGTTGAAATTTTCGAAAAAAGGCAAAAGAATTATGAAGTGAAAAAGATTTAGAAGATTCGAAAATAACTGAAGTTTAGGATATTATGAACTAGACAGTATATGAAGTGAAATTATTTTAAAAGAAAAAGATTTAAAAAATTCATGGAAGATTTGAAAACATTTGGAGTATAGGACGTGATGCAAGAACCTACCAAGAGTGGGTTTACTAGACAAGAACATGGTTTCCCCAAGCGGACGACCAAGGGGTGGGAACATTTAGAATTGTTGGTTGTACCACGGACCAACTATATTCCAAACCGTTCCCCTTAAAATGTTTTTTAGAGTGAAACAGCCCTGAGATCCACGTAACCGCTCGTGTGTGTGCAGAGTGCCGTTTTCAGGAGTGGTTGAGTATGAGTGAAAATGTCATAAATATTACAAGGATATTTGATACAAATAAATAATAAAATAAAGAAAGAAAAAAAAAAGAATACAAGTTAGAAAAACAAAAAGAAAAAAAAGTTAATAAAATAATAATAAGCAAAATAATAAGTAAAATAAAGCAATTAATTCAATAAATAATAAAAATAGAAATCCCAAAATAAAATTCGTTGTGGTTAGGACTTTGAAGTTTCCAGCAGAGTCGCCATTCTGTCGCACCCCTTTTTTGAACCCCGGATCGAGTTCAAAGGTCGGGTTTGACTGGCTGAGTCGGTTGGAACGAGTTTTGGAGTCGCCACCTAATAAATTTTTTAAGGCGTATTAGGTCACCTACGATGTCTAAGTATCTAAATTAAATTTCAAGTAAATCTTTGCTAAGAGATTCTGGGGGGTAAGAAGTCCTTATGACTCGGGAAGAAGGTATTAGGCACTTTCCGAGTCCCACGAAAGGTGGATCCCGTCCGGATTTGAAATTTAGTATTTTAAACTAAACATGTAAGCTTGAATGCACAAAAAAAAAAGATTCAAAGGATTTTCAAGGCAAAAAAAGATAAAAAATAAAACACAAATTATAAAGGAGACTAGCAGTGTAAATTGAACTTAGAATACCTAAACCACCCAGAACAAGGTTAAAAGTCTAAAGTAGGCGCTAAAAAGACATTTTATGCAAATCAACTTTTAAATTATACTTACTGTCGCAACAATTTTACTTTCGGGCTTTTCTCACAAATAATCTAATTATCCTTCCATTTTGCAGATTTAACCTCAGTTTTCAATTGTATTTTATTAAGGAGCCGGAATCTCAATTAAACCACGAACTAAAATCATTTCTGCAAAAAATTGTGAGCTGCCCAGATTTAATAACCTGAGAAAATGTTTTTAAATCCCCTAAAAATATATGAAATTCTTTGAACATAGGGACAAAAGGAATTCTAGTGTTTAAAGGGGTGTTGGCCGCTTTGAACAATATTTTGACATTAATCGTCGAAATACCACTGTCCGTACGGCCTTTGATGTGAGGTCACGCTTTCAAAGAAAAATATATCCATGGCTTTTCTGTTAAAATATATGTATGTATATATTTCATAAGAAGAAAAAGATAGACAAATATATAAAAATAATACAAATATATGCAAAAGAGATTTGTAAGAAATATAGTAGTCATTCTCACTATGGTAATGTAATACAATAAGATACCATATTCCAATATAAGCACTTTTACTTTTCGTTTTAGAATTTTGAAAAAAAAAACATGTATATACATCTATTATGCGCCTCTGCATCTAGCATTGGGTAGACCTCATACAATAACTGTCCTAGCTCTACCATATCTTTTGTTTCATTTCTTCTGGAACAATCACAAACACTTTTTTGATTATGGATCTACTTCCAGAAATTCAATGCGTAATCTCAGCATTCAATGTGTATTCCTGAATAATCTCATTTTTCAATTATTCAACCATTTCATTTTACCAAGTTCAATGTTAGCCAGATTAGTCAACATTTATCTCTTTCGATGCAACAACAAGATCTTATTTGTAACAAGTGGTTTTGTTGGTTGGTTAATTGCTCACATTTTTTTCATGAAATGGCTTGGATTGGTATTAGTCTGAATACGGCAAAATCATTCTATTAGATCGAATAAGTACCTTGTGTTAGAATTGAGAAATTCGAGTTTTCGGGCGGGAATGGTTACCCGAAATAGGTCCTTACTTAGGGAAGGATGCTCATCTTCGATGAGGTACCTCAGCTAGAGCTGGGAAGGGCAGCTGGGTATACATAGATATGCAATAAACCAATGATAGGAATTTCCATGGTTCCGCACGTTCCACCACTTCTCCGTTCATTTCCAATACTGATCTTGAAACACCATGAGCAGCAGGATGTTGAGGTCTTATTAGTTTAATAGTTTACCCAAGAGTTACTCAATGAATCGGTTGATTGGAATTGCGGGATGGATAGATGTTACAGATGATGAATCAATTTCTTGCTTGTTTAGTAAAGTCTCGCTTTTTGATAGGAGTAGGTGCTTGCTAGGGCGGGGCACTTTTCATTCTTCATTCGAAACTAACAAGTGTCGGGTCGGAGATTTTTGCCTTGTTATCAAAAAGGGAGTTGGGTAAAGCAAACTCTCTCCTTGGAGGAGCACGGGCTTAGTCAAGTAGAACCATTCCTCCCCCGGCAAAAAGTGGTCCGCCAACTGAACTTGCCTTGTTGTGATAGGGGTACCGCCTTTTCATTCCCACCAAGGAGCTGTAGCTTTACTTAGATAGGGCTTGACTGCCTTACCTTCTATTAGATTAGTAAAGGGGTTCTGTTCACGGATTAAGTAATTGAATATATGATCTTTCTGATTCCGATAAACCGCATACCTATCCTTATTGGGCTTTCCCTTTCGCCTATTTTAACAGAATCCGATTCGAGAGCAGATAGTTGGTACCCCCCTGATCCGATTTACTTATTTGAAAATCGGCTCCTTCCTCTACTCCCATTTCGGCTCTTATACATGTTGCTGTCGCCTTTCAAACCAAGCTCTTGGTGCCTGCTTTAGCTTGCCGGAGGCCGTAACATAAATCGCTTTCTTGAGCTTGCATACCAAGTTAGGATTCCTAGGAGAAGAGAAGCCTGGAGTTGGGGTCACTGTGGTGTGGCTGAATGTAGAGCAGTCCGCCCTTACAGCCTTTGATCAGTAAATTATTTAGAACTTCGGAAGATGGTCAAGGTAGCTGATCGGGATTCCAAGTTCAGGAGTCACTTTTTGTGCACACTTTGGAGAAAGCTTGGAACTCGTCTTCAATTTAGCTCAACTTGTCACCCACAAACGGATGGCCTATTCTGTCTTGCTTTCTGATTCAATTCCGCTGCTAGGGCGAGCTAACTCCAAAAAACCGTCCTCAGTTCGGATTGCGGGCTGCAACTCGCCTGCATGAAGCCGGAATCGCTAGTAATCGCCGGTCAGCCATACGGCTGTGAATTCGTTCCAGGATCTCTCGCTCGCCCTCAAAGACCAACCTTTTTTTCTTACTGTAGCATAGGCCTTCGCCACTTCAAACGACTTCAAAGAAGCCCCTCTTTTTTTGAATTAGAAAGAGCGGGGTCTGACTTATTCAGGGGGGATGAAAGACAAATAAAGGGGCATTGAGTGTTCCGCTGCTTGAGGAAGTATGTGAGAGGATCGATGTTGAGCAGAAGTGGGGTTAAAGCAGCCAACATCTTTTCTTATAGGTTACTCTTTGAACTCTTAATTAAAGCACTGGAAGAGAATCGCTATCGTCTTTCTAAAGGACGGGGATTTACGTGTATTGCTTATGCCCGATTTGTTGACGCTAGCTTGACTTCACTCACTTCAGAGACGGAAAAAAAGAATAAGAAAGGGGCGTAGCAGCCGGAAAGAGGGAGAAATCCCCTCTTCCGCTTAAGGCACCGAAGTCCCACAGCTATTTTTCCAAGACGTGCAAGGCGCCCCCCAGCCTTCCAACGGGAAAGACTTCAACATAAAAGTCAATTTCCGTTCTTCCTGTTCCCGCGGCAGACGTATGCTCGGTTGAAGCTGTGAAAGAAAAAAGCCGCCCCGCCACAGCAGACGGGTTGCTTCCTCTGTCGTCACCGGGGAGCTCTTGGCGAGGAGACCTTAGGATAAGTTGCTAAAACAAAGGGGATGGGAGGATCGACCCTCTTTCTATTGGAGTTCTAACATTTGAATTTCTCTTACATTCTACGTTCCCGAAATGGATCCTATCAAATTTTTCACATTTTCTATGATTATCTCTATTTCAGGTATTCGGGGAATCCTCCTTAATAGACGAAATATTCCTATTATGTCAATGCCAATTGAATCAATGTTATTAGCTGTGAATTCGAACTTTTTGGTATTTTCTGTTTCTTCGGATGATATGATGGGTCAATCATTTGCTTCATTGGTTCCAACGGTGGCAGCTGCGGAATCTGCTATTGGGTTAGCTATTTTCGTTATTACTTTCCGAGTCCGAGGGACTATTGCTGTAGAATCTATTAATAGCATTCAAGGTTAAAGATGACTTTGAGAAAGACGATGTAGTCGATGTCTTGATCTCCTTGTGAATCTTTCAAGATGTTATGGAATTTTCAAGATGCTGACCAACGAAAAAAGACTCCAATTCATTCCGTTGGTCAACAACCAATCGGCGGATGTGTGACGTTTGGAGTTGTCGTTCGTGCACCTGTCCCCAATGGAAGAATGAGCGATCTTCTCTTTGATTGCTTTTTATGAAGTCGCACCGGGAGCTAGTGCTTGCTATCTAAGAATTGCTCCATGGATCTCATCGGAAATGTTTGATGCTTCTTGGGGCTTCTTTGGCGACCGTGAAGTCACCGGATGAATCAGAATCTTTAACACATAGGCTATCGCCTCATTACCTTCTTCGCGCGCCCTCAGCCTACTCTCAGAGAGAGAGCTAACAAAGTCTTTAAATGGGCTTCTTTCACCCTTCTCAAAGAGGTAGCCCTGGGTTGGGACTACAGTGTACCCCAGGGTTCTAGCATACTTTAACTCCTCGCTAAAGTAGACCTCTATAAACCTCCATGGATCTCCGATCGGGAAACCGTATCCAAGCTCCGTGGCTAGTCTGCGCTCTTTGGACTTTTCAAACTTAGCGAACTGAAACATCTTAGTAGCTAAAGGAAGGGAAATCAACCGAGACCCCGTTAGTAGCGGCGAGCGAGAGCGGATTGGGGGTTTGAAGAAAAACAAAGACGGAGCTTCGTTCCTCAGCAAAGTGTTCATCATAGAGATAGCGGATCTTAAGAGGCGGAAGAAAAGGAACCTCGGCGAGGCCGGGGGGCAGGGAAAAGAGTCGAGTCGATCAGGCTCGACGATCGGGAGAAGCAAAACGAAATCAGGATTTGGCCGAAAAAGAAGCAAGGCATTCTTTGGTTTGGAAGTTCCAGAATGTTGTCTGTGGATTTCTATAACAAAGAAAAGCCTCCTACCCTAATACTATGCCATTTGATTGATTAAAGTTCTGTGCTGCTCACCACTCCTCGAGGCCAAGGACGGGGTCGAACCGTCATTCCAGGATTTGCAGTCCGATACATTCCTGAGGGAAAGTCCGCCCAATCATGATAGAACAAAAAAGCAGTTCCTAAGAGTCGGATGACTCTTGCTGTTCCGCGACACAATAAGAGGTACAAACTTGATTATAGTCGTAATGAGAGGCATTCTCGAACTCTTCAAAAAAAGCAATTTTCTTAGTTTTCCATAAAATTGAAACAGACGCTATGGAAAACTCAATTTCGATGGACGGGATACTAACTAAGTGCTGAAGCGACTACCTTACTTAAGCAATTCTGCTTATTCTTATTCTTTCTTAGTTGAAGTTCCCCTTCTCCGGCAGCTAGTTCAATGGTTTCTAAGCTGGACGACAGGTATCTCTGGATGGACGGTAAATCCAGGTACGTTATACAATACTCCTTTTTCTTTCCAGTACTATTATAAGCCCCTATAACCAGGGAGTTTGGGAGTTTAACTAGAACCTAGATAGAATCTCCGGAATCAGAAGCTAAGCAGCACCAGGTGAACTCATATTGGCCAAAGTGGAAGAGAAGAAAATGGTAGAGAGATTCGGCATGGTGCTCACTGAACCTCCGTAATATCTAACAAGTCGAGTCTTATGTCGGTCATATAGAACACCAACACATAGAAAAAGGGCTGAAGAAACCACCTTATCCTTTCGTTAACAAACCTACCTTGCTTTTCTAGGTCTCCCATCTTTTAGCAGGAAAGTGGGTTCAATTGAATGAATCTGTCAAGTCAAGGAAAACGTACGTAGCAGCAAGGATGGAAAGCCTTCTCTCGAATTCGAAGATGTAACACAAATAATGACTCTCTTCTATAACAAAGGAAAGCCTCCTACCCTAATACTATGCTATTTGATTGATTAAAGTTCCGTGCTGCTCACCACTCCTCGAGGCCAAGGATGGGGTCGAACCGTCATTCCGGAAGCCTCTCATTACGACTATGATCAAGTTTGTACCTCTTATTGTGTCGCGGAACAGCAAGAGTCATCCGACTCTTAGGAACCTCCATACGAGGATGCTAAAAAAAAGTCCTATTGAGGTAAGCCAATATAAGGATCCCATCCTTAGCAACCAAGAACAAACAGATAATCGAGATCTTGGCAGGAAGAATTTCTTCAACTGGTTGGGTCTGTAGGAGATATAGAAGGATGGCTTCGACAAAGCAGGCTGAGTCCCCCAACCAGTTGGGACTGTGGCTGCGTTGGACTAAGTTCTAAATTCAAGACATATTGACCCAAGTCAACATTTTGGGTTAATAAAGCCGGATTCATTATTTAAGTCAAAATTGCATGACTTAAGTCAAATCCAACTACATTGGGCTAGGTTGGGCCTCTACAAAATGGCCCACCCACATATTTCAAGCCCAAGGGCCATTGATTGTCTTTAAACACTTCATTGACCCTGATCTTGTCTTGCCTGGAATCATCTGCTAAAAAGCTGTGCAAGGGGCTCAACCCGCCTCTGGATGATGAGCAAAAGGCAGGCTCAGCCGACCCTCTCCCCCCCCCCTAACCGCCTATCTACTCGTGTTCGTAGCTCGATCGGAGGTCAAGACTGTGGTCCGGCGGAAAAACGTACATACTAAGATCGTTCTAGCGAAGTACGAGTTTACGAGATAATTTCCTTCCGAGCTCACATTCGTTCTAGACTCTATTTAGATTATTATATCTCATAAGAGAAGAAAGATCGTAGGAAAGGTGAAGATTCGAGAAAACGTCCGTTGCTAGATAAATTATTCACTTATTTCACACAATTCTTCTGGTCATGCCTTTTCCTCCATCCTGGCTTTTCGCTCCTCTCCTTACAGTCAAGTGGCTTTTGTCAAGCGCACTGGATCTATTGTGGATGTTCCTGCGGGAAAGAGATGAAGCCTGATCGGGCCAAAAATGAAAGCAATCGAAGGAAGGGGTAGAGCGTCGACTCTCCTCCAAATTATTGATTAATTTGGAGAAATATTTGAAAAAAAAAAAATCACGCCTTTGAGACACTTTGTAAAATAGTCCTGCAGTTTGAAAAAAAACATTGACAAACTTTGATAAAGCAGACCTGGAGCTTTTTGAAAATAATCTTGGTCCAGTGGTGTGTTTTGTAGCAAATGTCCCAGTGTAAAGGAGAATTTCAAAAGTGGGCCCGATTTGAATAACAATTATGGATCCTGACCCCCTTTCGCAAAACAGTCTTTATACCTTAAACGCCTAAAACACGAACCTGCTATGCGAAACAGTTGCTTTCGTATGATAGCTTCAAATTCACGATTTGCACAAATAAACAAGTTTGCAATCACAACTTGCCATTTTAGCTACAAAACGTAAACACGTAAGGAAAAGGTCCCTTATTCAGCCCGTATTACAGTTTTTATAAACTCACAGCCCTCTTTTAGGGCCATGAACTTACTCTTTCACTTCCCTGTCATGCAGTATATACAACGGGAATCTCTAATAAATACAACCAAGTAAAGGGTCTATAGGGATTCAAAGAAAAGGATAGAAGGGCGTCCTGTGTACACCATGACCTACTTTAGTCCAGACTCTCTCTCAATTAACTTCTTTAAGACGGTATACATGAACCACCAAAAGAGCACTTCCTTCTGCACAAAACTTGTTAACTCCAGGCCTTTAGGAGTTCATGTATAACAACCTGCTTCCTGTCAAACTTAGAAAAAATGGTATAACCCACTATAGGGCTATCCAATACTGCAACAAAAGGTTAGGGGATTGGCCAAAAGAGGCCCGGGCAAACAGATATATACACACGTGTGACAGCCAATATTCAAACCAAATCTAGCATGTTATTCATTTAGTTCATAAAGTATACCTTGAAAGATCAAGTAAATGGAAGCAGATAACAGAGAACAACTTCAAGCAGTAAACGCCAACTTGGTTTTAGTTTTCAATCAGCAAAGTCAAGAGACGAGAGAGGAGAGTATAGAGAGAGTATTGCCAGGATGTAGTAGTCTCTGTCAAAAGTGTGTAGTCGAAAAGAAGAGGTACTGAAGAAGTGTGTAAAACTGTCCCCCAAAATAAGAAGATAGGGTCTGTTTATATAGTAGTAAAAAAGTTGTTATAATTTCAAATTTTAGCAGGAAAGGAAAAGAAAATCAGTGATTTTCAAAAGAAGGAAAGAACAAATTATGCTGCCAATCAATCAAAAATTAAGAGGAATCAGGTTTTATATACTTCCATAAATAAAATTACCCATTTGAAGTTGAACTACTTTCCTTTACTAATTAAGCTAAAAATCAAGAAATTATACATCACCTATGCATATATGTACAGTACATAAAGACTGAGGTTCAGGCAATAAATCTGTAAGGTTCGAAATCCCATAATTCAAGGAAAGATTATGTAAAGAATTTAAAAGAAAAAAAAAATAACTCGTATGTATTTAGACAGATACAAAAAGCAAAGGAAGATTCAGTTTTGATTTCAAGTTGTAAAAATGGCAAAGGGATCGAATTACTTTAGTAAAAGTTGGAAGTCTGGAAACTAAAGGGATTGTGTAAACTCTATAGAAGAAATGTATTTTAGGAAAAAATGCAGTCGATCTTCTCTTACCGTTCTGAAATTCAGAAATCTAATACACACACACACTGGGAAAGAAGATATCAAACTCAATTGCAAATTCACACATAAAAGGATTATCAAAGCTAAACCAAATTCCAAACGATCAGACGCTTCATGATTCATAATTGAAAGATTAACTTGACACTTTTAACTGTGCTAGAGAAACTGAAACTGTCCTTTTTTCCTGTGTAAACAACCGAGCTAGTATGTATCATACATGTTTCATTTCAGGGCATTATAGCGAGAAATCAAATTTTAACTAAACGACATGATTAGAAGATATTTCTAACTGATCGAACTTAATTATGAGCAAGCGACCTTATAAGCACAAAATTAAGAACATAAATGAGTAGGCATGTGATGCATATTTTCTCAATAAACAAACACGATTTTAGTTGGAAGTAATGAAAATGAAGGTATTACCCGTTTGGATGACGAGTTGGGTCGGGTCAAGACTGACCCGATTCAGTTTCTATTTTTTCCAACATTTCAGACTTGAATCGTTGATAACTTGCCTTGTTTGTGACTAAATCATCGTGTATCATGCCCGAATTTAACGAGATTCGTCAATCTCTTCTTCTCCTTTTTCGATTTCCACAGAAACAAGGAGAGAGGTGATTTGCTCCCTTTTCCCGTGTGAAAGCGACAAAGGGAGAGAGAGGGACAACGGCGTTACGGCGGAGGAGACGGCGAACTTGGCGTGGTGTATTTTGGACGAGAATTGGGGAAAGGGCGAGAGAGGAGACGAAAGGCGGCTGTTAAGGGTGAGGAGAAGCGTGGGAAATGTTTAGGGTTTAGGAGAGGGGAGGCTGATGTGTGTAATATCAAAAGTTGAAGAGTAATGTGGTCCGTTGGATAATAGACACGGACGACCCTGATTGTGCCACGTCAGGCGCGTGTGTGTGTATGTAGATGTTATATGTGTAATTATATATGCTGAAGTGTAAGAAAAATGGGGCTTTGATGGGTTGTACTGCGTGCAGAAGTGAGTTGTACGCGTGCTTTGGAGAGTAGTACTATGCTTATGATGAGTTGTACGTAGGCTAGGAATGTATATAAGTGAGGTGTAGGCTGAGGTGGCGTACACATGGACAAAAAGGTGATGACGAGGACTAGGTGTAGTGGAAATAAGTTATAAAATAACAAATTGGCCAGTATTTAATTAAAATACTTATAAATATAAATAATTAGTACAAAAATAGGAAATTTTTGTAAATAATTATAAATAAATTTAGATGACCAGAAATAATACTAATTGGATATGAATAGCCATAAATAATCATTAAATAATATCGTAATGCGTTTTAAATTACACAAATGGCACGCGTATTTTAGAAAATGGCCTAAATAAATGCAATTACGTAATTATAATCGCAATTAAATAAATATTATATAAATAGGGGATTGATAATAATATTACACACGTAAATGCATGTTGTCTAATGCAGTTTTGTTTGGAAAATTATTATTATAGATTTTAATTAAATATAGTCAAATTGCGAAAAACGGAGGGACAAAATTGGGTGTCAACACATGCCATTTATGTATGCTGTCTCTAACTTTTTTTTTTTCAATTTGTCGTTTTACTTCCTTCTCTGATTTTTAGAGTTCCTTTTTGTAGTGCTACATCAACTCTATCAGGTTCGTCGAGATAGAGTGCAGTCGGGATGAAAAGCTTTGTCAACTAAGGGCAGGATGGAGGCGAGAGCGAGCGGGTCTCGAGGCCCAGATGAGTGGTCTCGAGAGAGAACTAGTGAATGCAAGGCTCGAGCTGGAGCGGGCTAAAGATGCTGCCAATAAGTCTGACCTCGAGATGACCAAGGCCCTCGAGGCTAAAGATGACATCGAGGGGAAAATGGCTCGTTTGAAGGAAATTTGTAATGTGGAGCTGAAGCGAGTGAGGGGCGAGGCTTAGTCACTCATTAATGAGAGGGCCAAGAGGTTTCATGAAGACTTAAAGCGGAAATTTCTTAAAATGAATGACATGGCCGCGGAGAAAGATCAGTTGGCCAAGGAAAAGAGTCAGCTTGAGAACGAGATCAAGTTCCTGAAAGGCAAGATTGATTCTTTCTCCTCGAGGTGAAAAATAAGGAAGACTCGGGCCAATATGGATAAGAATTGGGCCGTTATTCAAACGATGCCGAAGACTATGAAAGAGTGTCGTGGCGGGATTGATCTTAATACCGAGATTTCCAAAGCCGAGAGCGATGCTTCCGTGGCTCAAAAGTTGATGGATAGCCTTCCTTCGAGCAGCGAGAGCTCAGACGAGGGAGACGATGACTCCGTAGCGGAGCTTTAGAGTAGTGCCTTTTGTTTTTCCTTTTTGGGTTAAGCCCATTTTGCTTTGTAAATATTCGGGGCCTTCGGACCTTTTATTAATGAAAATCCTTTCTATGAATTCGCTTACAAGACTTTTCATTGTTTCGAGCTAGCTTAGGAAGACGTCTCGCCCTCGAGCCATAGGCTTAACTCACGACTAGCTATGCACGTTTAAGCGAGGATAAAAGGAAGATGAATTGCAATTTTATTCCATTGATCAAATTTGCATGCCTTTATTACAATAAGTGCATGACTCTAACATGTCTTAGGAGAAAAGAACTAGAATAGCATGAATTTATTCGAGCAGGTTCCATGGGTGACCCTTCGTCGAGGTAACCGATCGTGCGTCGAGGGCTTTGTTTGGCGAAGTCCCCAGTTGTCGAGTCTTTGCTCGTTGCTATTTTCTTGGCCCCTTCGGGACGACCCTACTCTTCATTGCGACTGAATAACACTCTCGTGCTATTCGTTTTTCTCCTTAGATGGCTCTTATTCCTTATGGAGTTGGGAACTTGATTACTTGATGTAAGGTGGATGGCACAGCTTCCATCTCGTGGATCCAGGGCCTTCCAAGAATGACATTGTAGGCTATGTCCTCGGCTATAACTTGGAAGGTAGCTTGCCTGTTCACTCCCCCTGCTGCAGTCGAGAGGGTTATTTCTCCCAAAGTCTTCTCGGTGGAGTTGTTGAACCCTGTCAGTATGGTCGCCTTTGGGACGACTATGTCCTTTAGCCACATCTTCGTAATTCCGCCATAGTTTATGATGTTCACTGAGCTTCCTGGATCAACTAAAGCTCGTTTGACATCACAATCGTTGATCCTGAGCGTGATCATTAATGCGTCGTGATGGGGAAACATCATCCCATCGCAATTCTCTTTGCTGAATACCATCTCCCTGTTCGACTCACCGACTTTGCTCTTTTCTCTGCTGTAATAGACGATTTTGCTACTTTCTTAGCCGCAACAAAGCTTACTCCATTCACATCCGAGCCCCCAGTGATCACTACCCTCTTTGACGACTGCACTCGAGGTGGTTGCTCCTCCCTCCTATTCTTCGAGTAATTGTGCTTACCTTTGTCGGTTAGGTATTCTGCTAGCACCCTTTCTTGAGCAAGCGGGCCACCTCGAGACGCAATGCCTTGCAGTCTTCAGTCGCGTGCCCGTAGTCCTTGTAAAATTCACAGTGTTGGGTTTGGTCTCTTTTGTTCGGTGGAGTTCTCATGTGTTTGGGTAGCCTAACTCCTTGATCAGTCATTCATTTAATTGCGTTGACCAGATCGGAAGTGGATATACTGAAGTTATACTCGGAGATTCGAGGCAACTCCTTTTCCTTGGGTACCAAGGATTTTTGGTTGGAGGATGATCCAACTTTTCCCCCGAGTCTCTGACTCACATGTTGCTGTCCTCCGAGGCGTTGACTCACATGTTGCTTTTAGGTTCCATTGTATGGGTCATATCGATTTTTTGAATTCCCTCGTGGTGCATCAACGCGTCGAGAGGATTCGGACCACCCTCGGTAGGAATGGTCTCGCCCCGTTCTTCTCCACTCTACCTTCTCGAGCCTAATCTTTGGCGTAGCTCGGTCATGTAACTCGTCCCAGGTTCAAGCCTACCACTGCTAGAGTTATTTCTTTAATTCCACCGCGGCCTCTGAATTTCTCACATTAAGGTTTTTTTCAAAAGCCATGACTGTCAGGCTGTCATCCATTTTTGGTAGGTCCATCCTCTCGGCCTGAAAGCGCTCGAGGAAGTCCTTGATGGGCTCGAGGTATCCTTGTTTTACATCAAAGATGTATTCCTTTCTTTTAAGGATCGTTTGGGCCCTAGTGTGGGCCTTGTAAACATGTCAGCCAATTCATCGAAGCTGGAAATGGACTCAGATGGGAGGAGCATGTACCAACGCAATGCTCCTTTTTTCTAGGGTGTCGGCGAATTTCTTCAAGAACATGGATTCTTTTTCAATCGGGCTTAGGTCGTTGCTTTTGACCATGGCCATGTATTATGTGATGGTCAACTGGGTCCGTCGTCCCGTCATACTTCTTCAGAATTTGTAATTTAAAATGTTTTGGGACATACACTGGAGCAACTTCAGGTTTGAAGGGTAACTGGCGACATCTTTCGATATCCATTGCTCGTTGTGGTTTATGGACCCCGGGCACGTTCTCGAGTCGTTTCTCCATACTGGCCTCGAACTCCTTCTTCCATTATTTGAAGTCAGATGTGACACTCGTTTATGGACCCCAGGTGTGATCCCATTTGGAAGTCCTCCTGTATTTGTTCCAACAGGGGTAGTGGCATTGTTCCCTCCATTAAACATCGCAAAGGGAGCATCCCCGAGGTCAGAGTGGATTCTCCCGCTTCCAGTGAGGACTTGTAAAGAGCTCCGGAACTGCTCATTAAATTGAGCTTGCGCGGCTGCTTGGCCGGCGGCTTGCTCTCGCATTTTCTACAGCGAGTTCACCATGAACTGTTGGAAGGGGTCGCCCTAATTTAAGGATGTTGGTTCGGCGGCCAATGCTCCTACATGAGGTATTGCTCCAATCGGTGGAGTAGACCCATTTGGGGGCGTCAACCCAAGTAATAGAGTTGAGGTGTTTGTTGGGATGGGGCTAACGGGGCGGTGTCGAGCCAGTTGGTTGTAATGGGATTCCATCATTGGTCTCAGTGATGCCCACTGTCTGATCGGGCACTTGAATAAACATATTGTCATTAACAGTGTCTGACATTTTATTTTCGTTAGAAAGCAAAAATTATGGTCTTCGGAACAAACGTTATTACCAGATCCCCCCATAGACGGTGCCAATTTGTGTTGGCCTAAATCGGAATAGGACAACAAATCAAATTTATGTTGGGTTTAACTAGTAATTTGCTTGTATCGAAGTGAAGTTTGAACTAAATCGGATTTGGACTAAGTGAAAACTTGGAAAGTAACGAGGCAATAATGAAGCAACAAATAAAAACTAGATTATGTATTCTCCTTCTTGTTATGTTGTTACAAATGAGCCATTTTTATAATCAAGGGAAGGGTGACGTTGTAAAACGTCTTAATGGTGCCTTTATAGCCATTATTCTGTACATAATTATATTTGACCCATAATTTGTCCTATTAAATGTCGAAGCAACGATTGACCGTTACGAAGGTCAGCCCTCGTCTCCCGAGGTGCGTCATCCGCTTGGAGTTGTAGGAGGTTTTCCCCGAGCTCAGTACTTCGAACTCGCCTCCCCTGGTTTCTTCAGGAGATTTTCAGGGCAAATGACCATGCAAACTTTCCTTGGG
This sequence comes from Petunia x hybrida, assembly GCA_037355625.1. Lineage (NCBI taxonomy): Eukaryota > Viridiplantae > Streptophyta > Magnoliopsida > Solanales > Solanaceae > Petunia > Petunia x hybrida. Next base: position 314,653 of record JBBBVM010000739.1, on the reverse strand, counting down.
AAGCTTGTCTCGCGGCGCGGTCTTCGTGCTGCACTCTGAGGTTTTGATCGAGACCTCGGTGATTTTTTCCCCAATATAAATAAAGGACTAAAATATTTTAAAAAGTATAAAATTGAAAGATTGTGCAGTAGAAAATACAAAGAAGGAAGGTTACTGAAATTACCTTACAGTAATAAATATTTCAACAAGTATCAATGAGAGGAGAGACCGGTAAAAATGTAACTTATCAACTTCGAGAGGGAACTAACATGAAGAACTGAAAAAATAAACTTTTAGTGTTTGCTTAGTGAAATTGGAGGCAAAGAGTCAATACCTAATAAGATGCTATAATCTTTTTAATAACATTCATATATTTTTTAATTTAGAGTTTACACTTTTAATTTTTTGAGCTGCAAAGCTCCAAACTATCCTTTTAAGAATTAATTTCTTTAAATATTTTTAATGGTTAAATGAACGTGATTGATTCAGATAAACGAGTTAAAATTATATGGTGATAATCAGTAACGCGGTAATTAAATCTTCTTTCCAAAGATTCAATATTATTTTTTTTAAAAAAAATAAAATTTTCATCGTAGAATTTTGTCCAATATTTTACAACTTCTAATTAAACTACTCAAGCCTTACTATTCGTGAATACAGTTTGTGATAAGTAGAATTAACGTAAAGCATTGAAACAAATGGTTACCATTTGTTAACTTGAAAGAACCATCGACAATATAAATAATAGCAAACTTTTGGAGGCCTTAAACTCTCGTGGGCCTAAAGCGAAAACTTAATTGCTTTACTCTTGAGCCACATATCAAAACTTTTCTGAAATAGAAATTCAAAGAGTCCTACTCCTACACCAAGTAGGAAACATAAACATAAAAGGTTTCAAAATATTGCTAAAAGGCTTTGTTCCTTGTAAACGGGCAGAGACAACCTATGCACTTCTTATACTTGTATTCATTCTCTTATTGTTTCCAAAGTATGTAATAGCCCCAGTACTAGGATTTGTGTAGAGTCTTAAACAGAAAAGAAGCAATCAAATGTGGTGAAATTGTTTGTAATGGCAGAAGAAATGGTGTTGTGGAAGAGAGGTAGGACTCTAGGCAAGGGTGGGTTGGGCTCTGTATCTATATATTCAGCTTCTAATTGTAATTGCATTTCATTTGATGGTGTTTGTCTTGCATGTAAACAGTGGTAGTTGTCGGGATATAGTTATAATTACTTAGATAAGGTTTTACTTTATATTATTGGACCAAGCTGATCACCAAGTTAGGTTAGCTTATCTCACTTGTACAAATATCCCCTCATTGAAATAAAAATAGTGAGAAGTTTTCACAAAAATTATGTGTCTTATTCAATTTTACATGGTATGTGAGCCACCGTGTTTTGATCAGAAAGTGAAGAAAACTTCTCCTTGAAGCTGTGAAATGGTTGCTCCAAAAGTTGATATCATTGTTGGCATCGAACAAATGGTTGTTGTTGATGGAACCGTTGTACGGAAGACGATACCTCCGTACGACATAACGTCCATGGACAACCCAGGACAGATGATTGATAAGCGAGATCTGTGCGCACGGTTTTGCATGCTCGAAAAAATTTGGGTTTGTTGATGAATCTATTGTGAAACCTGATGAGGGTTCCGTATATTTAGATGATTGATGGACGATAAACTCAATATTGGTGTCGTGGATTCGGAATTCTATTGAACGCACCCTCCGAACCACTATATTACATATGGAGGTGGCCAAGAATTTGTGGGATAGCATACATGAATGATTCTCGGTCAGAAACAGACCAAGAATCCAAGAGTTGAAAACTGCACTTGCTGGATATAAGCTAAAAGGCTTGTCCATTGCATGTTATTACGGAAAGTTGACAATGTTGTGGGATGAACTCGGAAACTACGAACAGTTTTCGACGTGTTGGTGTGGAACTTGTACTTGTAACCTTTCGGTTGCATTGGAGAAAAAGAAAGAATCATATGGTTTTGGATGAAAATATCTATGGCATGGTTCGTCCAACTTGTTGGCACATGATCCGTTGCCAACTTTGAACAAAACTTACCAAAAATCGATATAAAATGAACGTGTGAAAGGAGTGGCTCGAGGATAGAACGAATGGTGGGAGGAAACGACATTTCCTTCCCAATGAATAGTGCCTCCTCAGAAAAAATTTGATAATCGAGAATTTCATATATGTGTATCGTGGTAGACATCTCCAGATCGCTGCTATGAGATAGGGTATCTTGTTTGGTGGAATTTCCCACTAAAGCAAGGAAACCAACAGTAAGGGAACACGGTTGGTGGTCGAGGTCGAGGTCGATGTCGAGGTCGAAGAATGAATGAAAATATTATGGGTGGTTGTGGTCACGGAAAACAGCTACCAAAGCAGAACTGGTCGTACACTGGCCGAGGCCATGGTGGTACTCGAGAAAATATAAAGCAGACAGACTCCGAAGTTGGTATAGAATCCAGCCACTCTAATGTGCCTGGACAATCCAGTGTCTCTGGTCTAAGTCATTAGTACTAGCAGATGCTGATTGGACTGCTGAACAAGGAGAATCTGGGTTCGAGCAAACCAACTATTGGTAAGCCAATTAGATCTTCGTGGATAACTGACATGGGAGCATCAAATCATATGACCAGTATGTTGAATATTTTGGGAGACCTATAAGAAATTTCACACTGTCCGATAGGTCTACCAAATAGAAACAGCAAAATGGCCACTCAAGAAGGGTCCATCAAACTTAATGAAGACATAACTCTTCGTGGAGTTTTATATGTGCCTGGTATGATATGCAAATTGATTTCAGTATCTCAATTGATTGACCAATTTGATCGTAATGTGCAGTTCACCAATGATATTTGTGTTATGCCGGACCAGACAACGGGAACGTTGATTAGAGCGGGAACTAAATGATGGACTCTACTGTTTCTGAGTTGTACCTCGAATGAAGGCAATGCAGGTTGATGTGATGGAGTTGTGGCATCAAAGGTTAGGGCAACCTTCAGTTTAAGTAACCAAATCACTTTCCATTCTCGAAATTAGGAATATGAAGGGTAACTTGTCTTAAAAAGGTTGCGATGTATACCATCGGGTAAAACAAACGAGAAGTATATTTTTCTTAAGTGATAATAAAGCTATTGACCTTTTGACTTAATTTGTTGTGATTTGTGGGGTCATTATAGAATTGAATCTTCGTATAGTGCTTCGTATTTTCTAACTGTTGTTAATTGCTGCTCAAGGGCGGTATGAGTATTTTTGTTAGTTGATAAAAAAGAAGTCGGCCGCATATTGAAAATTTTTCAATGTCATGGTAGACCGTCAGTTTAATAAACGAATTAAGTTTGTCCAAAGTGATAATGGAGCGGAATTTATAAGTTTAAAAACGTACTTTCTTGAACAAGACATTCTTTCTCTAACATCATGTGTCAGAGCACCGCAATAAAATGGTAGGGTTGAACGGAAACATAGACATATATTAAATGTAGAACAAACATTCAGATTTCAAGCCGACCCACCGATTGAATTTTGGGAAAATTGTGTTATAACATCGTGCTATTTAATTAATCAGACACCAACTTCGCTTTTGAATGGAAAGACTTTGTATGATGTCCTAATGGGTAAGACACTGAATTATGATCATTTAAGAGTGTTCAGATGCTTGTGTTATGCTCGTAACCAGGCACAGACAGGTGATAAGTTTGAAAGCAGAAGTCGTAAATGTGTTTTCTTAGGATATCCAAATGGGTAAAAGGCATGGAAGTTGTTTGATTTGGATACTAAGAAGTTTTTGGTATCACGATATGTCATATTTTATGAGAATGAGTTTTTGTTTGCACCAAAGGTCGGAGCACATGACAGTTTGAGTCATATTGATGTATCAATGACCGGAATGGTTGAAGAAGATGAAGTTGAAGTAGAGTCAGGGGGGAGGGGTGGATAAAGAGTTTACCAACATATGTTGAGAATGAAGCTAAAGTGGATATGGAAATTAATCCAGGGGAATAAGGGGGCAGGTCATGAAGATCGGAAGCTAGATGCCATTCCCGGATAGTTGGAAGCTAAAGTATTGGAGGAAGTGTTGGGTTGAGGAAAGCGAACAAAGAAGGACAATATTTTTTTTTTGCGAGATTTTGTCACCAATACAGTCCGGAAATAGAGTCACTGGGTATCAGCATGTATCCAGCAATCTTATTATTCACTCGAGCCTCAACGTGCTTCCGGTAAGCCTTATCCTCTAACACATTATGTCAATTATGATAATTTTTCTCCAAACCATGTCAGCTTTCTAGCATTTATTACGGATGGGCATGAACCGACTTCTTTCTCGGAGGCTGTAAAGGATAAGAGATGGATATTAGCTATGCAATAGGAGTTTCAGGCTTTGGAAACATACAACACTTGGGTTATTGAACACTTTTCCTCTAGGTAAGAAGGCGCTCAGATGCAGATGGGTGTACAAGATCAAATATAATTCATATGGTACCATTAAATGGTGCAAGGCAAAACTTATGATTTTTAGAAACCATCAAGTGGAAGGAATTGATTACACAGAGACTTTTTCACCGGTTGTTAAGATGTTGATTGGTCGAGTCTTCTTAGTCGTGGTTGCGGCAAAATAGTGGGAATTGCATCAGAATGCCTCCAGGTTATCGGAACCATGGAACGGGGATGTGTGTAGTCTCTGGAAGTCTTTGTACGGATTGAAACAAGCTCCCTAACGTTGGTTTGCGAAGTTATCGGCTGCTTTAAAAACTATGGATTTCGTCAATCTTACTCCAGTTACTCTCTGTTTACTATGAAAAAGGGAAATGTGCAACTGAGTGTTCGTGTGTATGTGGATGATTCGATTATCTCTGGAAATGATCCAAGAGCTATTCAAATCTTCAAGTTGTATCTCTCCAGTTGTTATCATATGGAAGATCTTGGTGTTTTGAAGTATCTTTTGGATGTTTAAATGGTGAGGGGTCCTAAGGGAATTTTCTTATGTTAGAGAAAATATGCATTGGACATTATCTCGGAGACTGGGGTGTGGGTGCGAAACCTATTGCTACTTCGATGGAACTGAATCATCAGTTGGGTTTAGTGAATGATCGATTTATTGATGATCTTGAATGCTGCATGAGACTTATTGGACGTCTCATTTATCTGTCTTTTACGTGAACGGATTTGTCTTACAGTGTTCATGTTTTGTCTCAATTTATGCAGTGTTCTCGTGTTGAGCATTTGGAGGCAGCTCTCCAAGTGGTGCATTATTTAAAGGGATGTTCGGGTCAAGGTATCATAATGAGTTCCGTTACGATTTCCATTTGTACAGATGGTGCGATTCTGATTGGGCAGGATGCCCCTTGACAAGGCGATCTTTAACCGTGTGGTATGTTTCATTCCGGGACTCGTTGATTTCGTGGCGAACCAAGAAGCAACAAATTGTCTCTTGATCTCTGGCTGAAGCTGAATATTCGTCGATGGCAATGATTGTGTGCGAATTCAAGTGGCTCAAATGAATATTGTGGAATCTCGGCATCAGTCATTCGCCTCTAATTCAATTGAACTATTACAGTCAAGAGTCTTGCATATTACTAGGAATCCGGTGTTTCATGAACGGACCAAACTTATTGAGGTTGATTGTCACTTCATCCGGAACGAAATTATCGGAGGCACAATACGTCCCGAATACGTGTCTACGGACTCTCAACTAGCAGATATCTTTACCAAGGCATTGGGACGGGCACAATTCGATTATTTCCTTGACAAGTTGACATAAGGAATCTTCATACTCCAACTTGAGGGGGGTAATGACACATATGTAATACTTGACATGTAAATAGTGGTAGTTGTAGGAATATACTTGTAATTAGTTAGATAGGGATTTACTTTATGTTATTGGACCAAACTCATTGACTATTTGGTTACCAAGTTAGGTTAGCTTATCACGCTTGTATAAATACCCTTCAATTAAATGAAAATTTGTGTTGTTATTCAATCTTTACACAGGACGCAAAAGGTAAATGCGTGACAGAAATTAATCGTTAAAATAAATATGTTGATTCAGTTGGCACCAGAGAAGAAAACTACCAAGAATTGCATGTAATGACTTCCGGGAACTATAAAGAATTGCACTAATGATTTTTCCTACAAAAATATGGCGTTTAGACTAGGGGTAAAAATAATACCAACATCCCCGTGAGCATTGGAGGATATTGAGGAAAAAAAAGTACAACTAAGAAACATTACCTTTAATTGCATTTCACTTGGAACTTTTACTCAGCTGATGAGAGGAAAAATAATACATGACTCATGATATCTTCATTCAGCGTCGAGCCTTGTTGATTTTGTAATTTACATTCCAGATAAAGTTCGATTTATTCTTTGGGCACCCAATTTAAGAGCCATAGGTTTGTTTCCTTGGCCTCCTCCAATTGATGGTCTGGTTTTAGCAGTCGCTACAGGAGCTACAATAGCAGCCCATGGGTCATTATCATCAAGTGCTGAACCTTTTTCACATTCAAAGGCTTTGATAAAGGAGCTGGGACAGCTACAGCACCAAGGGTCATCATTATCAATTGTTCTACTTGCTCTAGAGCATGGTGGCTGGGAACTAGCTCTTGCAGCAGAGGCCCTCATCCTCATTTCTGCTTACCTTCGGTTTGATGCTTCCTCGCAAACTAGTAACTGGAGCAAATGTGTAAGAATCAGGGAACGAAAAACAGTGTAGAAAATTAGAATGATCTAATAGCAAAACAAAAGTAATTTGTTTCCAGATTTTTCCTTGCTATCTTTCTCTCCAATTCATTCCTTATAATCGATCTATTATTTTTCTTAAAAGAGAAAAAGAGAAGTTGCCAGAATAAGTTTAAATGTGAGTTTACGATGGGCAATATCACTCATAACAATTAAAGAGTTTCAGCATTATAAAAATCTGAGTTAATTTTACCGGTGATCACTCAACTATTGCTTTGGTACTATAAAGTCACTTTTGTTTCTTTTGTTACCCAAAAGTCACTCAACTATTGCTTCATTACCACAAAGTCACTTTTGTTTCTTTTGTTACCCAAAAGTCACTCAACTATTGCTTCATTACCACAAAGTCACTTTTGTTTCTTTTGTTACCCAAAAGTCACACAACTGTCCTCCAATTTACACCAAAATCACTCCAGCCGGATTTTACTTAAAATTCACCAAAAAAATGACGTGGCGTTATTAATTAAAAATAATTTTTCTTAATTATATTAACCTAATTCTTTAACCTATTAAATTACTTTTACCCAACCCAAGACCCAAACCCATTTCACTATTTAATATTCCAGTTGATTGTGTAAAGTCATTAAAATATTTCTAGTTTACTGTATTGTTAAATAGAGGGGACTAAGAATTACCGAAGAAAGAATTCTTCTAGATGGTTCACCAGAAAGTACACCCGAGTTCATTCACGTTCAGATTGCCAATGTGGAGTCCAAGTTTGCCAGCGCTATTATTGGTTCTGGATAGATTAGAGTGGAGGGTAGAGTTAGAGATAGAAATTCTCATTTTATAAAAGTTGAATCTTTTTAAAATGGATGTGAGGTTAGAATATATTACCATTCTCTGTAGACAGGCTGATTAGCCAAGAAATATTGAAAAGGTGGGAAGCATCTTGTCTGAGGAGAATGTGAATGTAAGCTTCATGAGTATTCCAAGAAAGCATGTTGTGATGCCTATTGGGGTGGATGAGTGATCAAGCAAGGAGACATTGAAGAGAATTCATGAAATTCCCGCTGGGTAAGATTAGTAGTGAAATCCATTTGGGTTGGATAAAATTAGTGTAATGGGTTAAAGAATTTGGTAATATAATTAAGAAAAAATATTTTTAATTAATGATGCCACGTCATTTTTTCCGGTGAGTTTTAAGTAAAATTCGGCTATAGTGATTTTGGTGTAGACCGGAGGAAAGTTGATTTTTGGGTAACAAAAGTGACTTTCACTTTGTGGTATTAAAATAATAGTTGAGTGACTTTTGAATAACAAAAGAAATAAAAGTAACTTTATCGTAATGAAGCGATAGTTGAGTGATCACGGTAAAATTAACTCTAAAAATCTCCTTGTTCATCACTCTAATCTGATTATGAACATGAGGCCTTTCTCCTGCTGAAATTGCTCGATTGCATCTGGAGACTATGTTATCAGCTTAGTATGCATTAAAGTTGCATGCTCAGCTTATCTAATGTGCAACATGTTTTGCAATTAGGAGTGCACTGAGGAAGGTAGATGTACATCTAGATATTAAATTGGAGTTTCAAAAATCATGTTGAACAGGAAAGAAGCTTCCTAAAATGTTGATGAACTATATGGTACATCCGCAGAAGTAACTTGTTTTGGATGTCCTTTAAGCTCAAACGAGGTAGCAACGAAAGCTTAAATTAGGATGTTCGTGTTACTTCCATGTAAATTTTGTCTTCCTTGACTTCTTTGTCAAAATAACGTACATCTTGACTTCCTTTATGTTGTGCAAATTCTAGCTAATTTTGTTTTGCTTGGATAAGTAAACGTATTTTTGTTATGGTATTTCAATTTTATCACGTGTCTGACCATGTATCCTCATTTTCATATTTAAGTTTATTGAGAGAAGATTGAGAAGTGAATGAAGAAGCTGGTTCCCATCTGATACCATGTTGATAAACAACCTTTAAGCAGGGTCAAGTTCAATAATGTAATTCCGTTCAAGGTTCTTGTTAGTAGAATCATGCAAGTTTGAATTAGCTTTTGGTTCAATCAATTTTCGTATACTTTTAACGATCCATGTTCTCTCTTTATACATTAACGGTGATGCTTAATATTGTGTGCTTGGACTTGAAAGGAAAGAATTCTACATAATCAATTAGTCAATGTAGGCAAAAAGTTGAGCGAGTAGTATATGTATAACAAAGTTATACTAGAAAACAATATTGTTGGGGTATTAGTCCACAACAATTAAAATAATCGAATGGTCTGGTGATAATAAGTATTTAAGGCTAAAATAAATGCTTATATGTTATTAGATTACAACTAATTACATAGGCTACAACGAGAGGTAGAAGTTGATGCATACGACTAACAATCTTGAGATCCTCTACATTGGGTGTAGTGGGAAGCATAAAATACTTCAATTTTTAATTGGAGATATTTGAATCAAGTCTCTGAATGGAGGAACTTGTGGTAACAAGCGCTTCCTCCTTTAATAACTTTATGCAACATGAATTTGAATTAGTTAAGTCAATCAGTTTCAAACACTACATAGTTAAACAACAAGTAAACACTTTGATCCCATGTTCGAATTTCATTTGCAATACTTGTTGTAAGCGTATGACCTAAATTCCGACACTTAGATCGACAATTGAGTTTGTATTTATGAGGATACAAACAATCAATTATATCAAGGCAGACGGCTAATTGAAATGAAATGGAATTAATGCCACGTTACAAGCAAACAATGAACAAGAACACAACTAAAATACTTTATTGCTTTGAATATTAAGGCAGTTACAAGAATGGAAAATACAATTGGGCAAAGTATTGGGTGGTATATATGTGATACCCTTAAAAGTGGGAAAAAGATGATATTTATAGTAATACGAAAGCCTAAATAACACCCCACCTTACTTTGAAGCGTGTTCCCAATGTTATGCTACTTCTGATGCACGTTACTAATATTTGATGAGGTAGATTCCCCGCTTTGTGACATATGTGTTTGGTAGGTTCTTATAGATTCAAATTATTGGACCTTTCTTGTAAGACATTCAGGATGTAAGACCTCTGATAGTCATCTCATCATTGTGAGTTACCTCTTGAGCACGTTACTAATCTTTGATTTTTTCCCGTGTGTAACGAGTTGAGTTATTGGATTGAGAATCTGGTGAGTTAAGGTGGGTCGTTGAAGATGTAGTTTGAAGAAGTCTTTTATTATTAAGTCCTTAATTTTCATTATTTTCAATTTAGTCCTTGTTATATTTAGTATTTTAGTCACTAAGGCATATTGTTAGATATAGCCACGTTCTATATAAATATATATATTGTGTAGCTCTCTTTGAAGAATTATGTTGAATGAAAAATCAGTAATTTTTATCTTTAATTTACTTTTTCTTTCTTTATGTTGTTTTAGCTTTCTAGTTCATAGCGATTTCAATTGTAGAATCACTACACCATGTTACTAATGTCCGTACGCTACGTGGCCCTGCCAAATTATATCAATACAACGAGCCATGTATGCTATGTAGTGAGCAAAATTGCCTTTACAATCTGTGCTTTAGACAAACTATCAAGATGCACTTGTTGATTCCAAATAGAACATTTATAATATCAAAGATTTTTATCATATTATTAATCTCAACTAATTGGCGATTGTAAATACTACTCCCTCCGGTCCACTTTATATGATTTTTTGATTTTTTTAGGTTCAAAATATTTGATTTTTTCAAAAACTAAGATGATATTTGTTTTGATTTTTCAAAGTTACCCTTGTTAATAAATTAAACACATAAAGCTCTCACAATTTTTTATGAGTAAATTTTCAAAGAGATGAAGGTTAATTTAGTAAATGACATCTTTAATTAATGCTAAAAAATGAATTTTTTGGTCTGTACGAAAACAATAAAAAAATCAAATAATATGGACCGAAGCAGTACTAGTTATAATTATATAGTTGGTCTGAGAAAATTAAAAGAAAATAGCTAGGTAGTTGAAATAAATGGTACTCCTATCCTTTGCTTGCTAAAACTACTTACCAAAGGCACAAAACCAATTCCAAAACAGGTGCCGATTGCTTCTTCCAATTCCCTCACAAATATACAAATATAATAGCAGGTTTACAATAAAATAGCAACATTATGTCACTTTTCAAGAATGATAATACTTTCTTAACATTATATATACAAGTTATTAAAAAAAAGATTTATTCAATAAAATTGAAAATACACCATGCACCAAAATCGCCCATAATTATAGGCATGTCTTTTCATCTGTTCCTACTTTTTTGGGATTACAACTACCCAATTAACAATTTTATTATATGTCTTTTGTATGTCTATCGTATGGTGTATGTGTATAGTATGGCTATTGTGTGGCTATTGTGTGGCTATTGTATGTGTATTGTATGGCTATTGTTAGCCTTTTGTATGTCTATCGTATGGCTATTGTATGTGTATTGTATGGCTATTGTTTTTTACGTATGCCTATTGTCAATTTTTAATAGATGGTTTTGAGGGGAGAGAGAAAATGGGTCTTAAATGTAAAAAAATTTAAACATATCTAAACATGATTTGGGATGCATAAATATAGGATTAGATTTATCTTTTTTTTTAATTATATTTTTTTCTTTTTAAATACATTCTGCTATTTTTTGTAGCAAACAACAAAAATGTTGCTATTTTTTGTAAGTTTTGAAAATATTTATACATTTTGTAACAAAAGTAGATAAAGTTATACTATGTGTAATTATCCCAAAATAATTCCAATTCCAAGTTTTCTAAAAAGAGATCGTAAACAAAATATCCCGCATTCATTTAAGAGGCTCAAATTCAATACACACCCATAAATCCACCACCGTCAGATCAAACCTCTTTCCCTTTTCTCCACCGTCGGATCATAAATTATTCACACGTGCCACAACAAAACCCCTCTTTTATCTCTTCCCTCCTAAAATCTCACATTCCCAATCCTTTACCAACCCTTAGGGTTTCATTCCGCCGTCAATTTCACTGTCAATCCATGCTCAAAACATCTCGCATTCACCAATTTTACAGCGGCAGGTAAAATTTCAAATTCCTTCCTCACATTCATACAATTTCATGAATTTCTCATAAATTTACTTCTTTTAGTCAATTTCTGTGTATATAACTCTGAAATTTGTAATTTTTATTAATGAATTTTTACATTAACACAATTTCATTAAATTTATCATAAATTTTACTAATTTTATTCAATTTTGTGTATTTAACTGTGAATTTGATAAGTTTTGTTAATGAATTTTCAGTTTTGGAGTAAAAAGTAATGGAGAAGGAGTTAATTGAGCTGTTCGAAACGGTAAAACGAGCTGCCGATGCAGCTGCCGTTGACGGCGGAGCAGCGGAGGAAAGCCGGTGCCTTGATGTTTTGCAACAGTTGAAAATATTTCCTGTTAATTATCAAGTCCTCGTTTCTACGCAGGTAAACAATCATTCTTTTTAAATTTATTGTTCGCCTTTATTGCTATTGGTGTTTGTTGTTTACCTCAGTATTTTCTTTGCCTTGCTATTTTCATTCGTGATTTTTTCTTTTCAAACATGTTTCCAAAAATGTTTTTCTTTAGCCGATCGTCTATCGGGAACAACCTCTCATTCTGTGGGATTCTGTGGGGTAAGGTCTGCGTACATCGCACCCTCCCCACACCCTACTTGTGGGATAGCAGTCGACATGTTGTTGATGTTTATTTTTTTTTTTTTTAATTCCTGCATAATTTAGGATACACACGGTGTTACTTATCGTGTATATATGCATAGTTTGAATCTTTCGAAGAATTTTGAAGTGATAAAGATGTATGTGGGGCTTAGTGGTTAATGAAATTAGAATGTTGTCGTGAGAGATTAAGGTTCAAATTTTAGCTAGACGTAAAAAATTAGGTGATTTCTTCTCAATGTCGGTGAAGAAAGTTATAGTAAATATGGCTTTGGTCTAGAGGTAAGAGCTTAGGTTGTGAAATGTGAGTTAGCCGCACTTCAGGGTTCCATGTCATGGGTTCGAACTCTGTCGCAGACAAAAACCCATTCTTTTAAGTGGAGAAGGGTAGACGGGCGGACACATTATCCATGGAATTTTGAACCGTGCGCCACTTGCCCTAGATTGTTTTTCTCTTATAAGAAAAGAAAAGTTATCAGCAGAGTCGGCTGATTTGGGGGGGGGGGGGGGCGTTCACAGGCTGGTAGGATACCATTTTTATCACCCCCCCCCCCCCCCAAAAAAAAAAGAAGAGAAAGAAGCAAGATGTCTCTGATTTTGATGTTTGAAGTCCGAAGAGATTGAGTGCCGCTTGGTTGGAAAAATGCTTGTTTCTAAAAGAAGATAATTTTTACTCCAAAATTTGGGACAATGTTACTTTTTCTTCTGAAAAAAGAACTTAAAGAACTTTGCAGACAAAAGAAGTTTTTAAAACTAAGAGAGTCAAACAAATTTCCAAACAAAGACCACCTAAAATAATATTTGGAGCAGAAGAAATCTGGTTAAGGTAATCCCTCAGCTGACCATACGGGGGGAGAGAAGTCTTATTCAGATATGTTAAAAGACTAGGTCTTTTGGCTTAAAAATCTACTGTGAATAGTTCCTTCACCTTTCTACATTACTTTCCACCTAGATATGTTTCTTTTTTGTATGGTTTGGGGGGGGGGGGGGGGGGGGGTGGTTATTTAAGTTGGGATATAAAATCTTTCTTTGTTGGTTAGAACACTGAATCTTGCAGCAGTTCAGTTTCTCGGAAGGGTTATTGCCTTATTGGACAAATTGTTATGAATGTACTGTGATGGTTGCACAATTGCTACTGTTTCTGTGTCATGCTTATTGTTCACTTTTGTGATCCTGTCATGCTACTGAGGTGCATATGATCCTTTTCTGTATTTGACCTTAAGGAAACGTCTTTCAGGTGGGTAAACGTCTTCGACAATTGACAAAACATCCTAGGGAGAAGATCCAGGCTTTGGCATCTGATGTGGTTCTGAACTGGAAGAATATAATTGTAAAAGAAACTCTGAAAAGTAAGAACAGCAATGGAGTGAATGGGGAATCTGTAAAAGATGAATCTGCTCGTGCTACTGCTCTTGAAGCCGCTAAAACTCTGAGTGCTAATTTGGTGAAGGTTGAAAAGGTGTCAAGGATTGATAATGTAAAAGTTGAGAGGATGGCTTCAAAGTCTGAAAAAGTAGTTAAGTCAGAAAGTTCCTTCTCCGAGAAAAAGGTTGAGTGTGTGAATGGCGTAAAGACTGAAAAGAGTACAACTGCTGAAAGTGTAAAAATTGAGAAGATACCAAAAGATAGGAAATTGAGCTCTAATGGCGCAAGTGTTGCTCCACCAAAGTTGGGTGCTCTAGTTTATTGCAAGGATTCTGTGAGGGACAAAGTTCGGGAACTCCTTGCAGAGGGTTTATGCAAAGTCCCAGGTGAAGTTGATGAGGATTTGAGGGATGAGGTAAATGCATGTGATCCATATAGAGTTGCAGTTCAGGTAGAGACTGCAATGTTTGAGAAGTGGGGTAGATCTAATGGTGCCCAGAAGGTCAAGTATAGGTCTATAATGTTCAACATTAAGGATCAAAACAATCCAGATTTCCGGAGAAAAGTCCTTCTAGGACAGTTTCCTCCTCATAGAATTCCTGAACTGAGACCAGAAGAAATGGCAAGTGAAGAGAGGCAAAAGCAGAATGAGAAAATTAAAGAAAAGGCGTTATTCAACAGTGAACGAGGACTTCCTGCCCAGGCTAGTACTGATAAGTTCAAGTGTGGTAGGTGTAGAAAGAGTCAATGCACCTATTATCAGATGCAAACTCGGAGTGCAGATGAACCAATGACCACGTACGTGACATGTGTAAACTGCCAAAATCGCTGGAAGTTCTGTTAAGTTTGAGCCAGTATCCATTTATCAATTACTGGCATCACTTAATTAGCTTGATAGGCACCTAGGTCTTAACCTTGATGTAGTTCCTAGTTCATTTTTTCATTTTCTTCTTGAGGCGATCTCGATCATCTGCATGATGATCGCTGAGCTATTGTATTCTTCGAGATGTTGTGACATTTTTATTGTTCTCGTCTTTAGGCAAAAAGTTTGCTCTACAGAAAATGCAGTTGTATTGGAATGAAATAATCTATAAATAGAAGGTGCAGATGTGAGCAACTCTTTCGAGTAGCTAATTAGCAGTTGAATTTCCTGCAAATGTGAGGTATGTTACTGGATTCTCACTCATAGATGTAGGACTTACCTTTCTGTTAAGTCATACTTACATATTAACACGAAGTGGAATTACACACTGTTATCTCATTGTTTGGAACCAAGGCTTACTCGGGCTTAATCCCATTATGTATTTTAGCAGGCAGATAGTTTTCATGGTGACTACTGAATACAGCTGGAAATTATTCCAGGTGTAAACAGTTCAGAATTTATTTGGAAACAAAAAGTGTGATTTCGTCCAATTTAACCTAGTCATAGTGGATTGAGCTATGAACATGCTAGCAAATGTCCAATTAAAATAGTTGAGGTGTGTAAGTTGACCTGAACATTAACGTTGCGCTTTCCTTTAATACAAAGAAAAAGTAAAAAAGAAAAGGAGAGAAAAGAGAGGAAGCATAAGTCATGCAACAGTCGTTGCATATAATGCAAATGCAAACTTAGTACTAGAAGTATCTTACATGAGTTTCCACATTTATTGCCACCTTTTATTCTTTGCTAATTAATCCAACAATGTCACCTTCCAATTCCCACCCCCACTCCCAACTTATCCCAGTGTGTGTAGTATAATCAAGAATCACACACAACTATTGCTACTAGCCATGTTTCTTTCTTTGAGAGCTTGAAAAACGTTTGAACTCTTGTCAAATATCTGAGCCCTCCTATTGTAATCTGTTGGTTCTTTTCCTTGATCCTCACCCATAATTGCTTCTTTTTCCAAACATTCCAACAATTCAACTATCCCACTTACTCCATTACACTTCCCCTTCAATTTTTTCATTCCAACCAACTCTTGTTCCTCTATATTCCATCCTAATTCTGGAATTGAGCTACTTTGTGCACACCTCAACTTGGACAAATTACACAATTTCCGATTATCCAATGACTGAACTGAAGAAATCTTGAAAATGGGTGTCAGAAAAGAAGGTGAACAAAAAGAATGCACTTTAACTTTGGGATTAGCAAAACAAGATTCCATGGCTATCAAATCAAGAAATGGTTATTCTCTTGATAGAAAATATACTCTTAAGATTTTGAAGTATCCAAAAGATGCAATGCACTTGGGATATGCAAGAATTTGGTGATGTTCTCATATATTTATAGAGGCTAGAGGAGGGAAATGGGTTGCTGCCACGTGGAAGGCAATGGGAAATGGTGGACTAGCTGGTTTAAAGAGGAGTTCTTTGCATACACGTTGGTTAAGACTGATAAATATAAGGCGTGTGCAATTATAAGGTTGTTGTTTAAGTGATGTAATCCATGACTAATGCAGAACGTGTGGAAGATGGTCATCAATTTATATGTGGCAACTAGGCCCCACTAGATCTATGTTACATTATTTTGCTCAAATATTCAAGAATTGTCTAGACTAAATCCACTTATTCCCTCGACGATTTGAAAAACAATACCCTTTCACCTATTGAATGAGACAGTAAACTCACTCAATCCTAAATCAACATAAAAAATGAATTGATCTTGCATATATTTTTTAAAGTTATAATTAGCCTCTTCAAATAATAATTTTCTTAAAAATCAATCATATTGAAAAACTGAAAAATATTTAATTATTGTTTATAAATGCGTTAATTAAATTTCATCTAACTACCATAATATTTGATGTAAGGAGTTACAATACCTCATTCATTTTCTGCATGAAATAAAAATTATATTTGAATTAATATTTAAGGTTGTTTTAAAATTATGAAATATCATGTCATCACCTTTAAATTATAAAATAACAAAATTTTTACTTTTTTTAATGATTACTAATAAATTATTTAAATATTAAATCACACAATATGTAACGATAACTTAAAAATAATAAAATATTTTATGCAAAATTATTACTCTAGTTACGTTAATTTTTAGTAGTTACAATAAATATAACTTTGAAGTACTACGAAAAAAACCTCTATAAAATAAAATGTTTCTTAAATCAAAAGAAAAAATTTGAGGAGTAAAATGAGATATAAAATTTTAAATATTTGTATAATATATTTTTTAATATATTTAATCGTGTAAAAAATATATGTTAAAAATTCATTATATCTGTAAATATATCTGAACTAATTCAGACTCTTAGACAGAATTAGAAGACAAAGAAGAAGAACAAGAACATTGATGCTGCATTATAGCCATAAGGAAGAAGATGATGAATCAAGGAGAAGGAGAGAATGATTAACGAGGAGGGAGAGTTTGAGAAAGAGGATCAAATGATCTCATTGATTGAATGAATTAACAATACACAATACATGAGTATTTATAGATTGAATTACTAAGCATAACTAATGTAACTAACTTTCCTAACTACCTAGTCTAGTCAGCATTAGCCTAACTAACTTAACAATAATCTGGAATTGTTAGTTAATGACTAAACTGCCCCTAGACTGTTAATTCTGTTTTATTCGATACTCCCCTCAAGCTAGGAGGTGCAAACAGATCAAGCACTCCTAGCTTGGATAACAGATACATATGATGCAGTTTAGTCAATCCTTTTGTTAACATATCAGCCGGCTGTTCCTTAGTTGAAATGTACTCAGTTCTGACTAAGCCTTGTTGAATTTTCTCTCTTGAGAAATGACAGTCTATTTCTATGTGCTTAGTCCTTTCATGATAGACTGGATTTGCAGCCATTTGAATAGCAGCCTTGCTATCTGTGTGTATTGTGACTGGAAGGTTGATCTTTACACCAATTTCTTTGATCAAACCTACTAGCCATGTTAGCTCAGCAACAACAGAAGCAAGACTCATGTATTCTGCTTCAGCAGAACTTCTAGACACAGTAGTCTGCTTCTTTGACTTCCAAGATACTAGAGAGCTTCCAATTTGAATCAGAAATCCTGCAACTGACCTTCTTGAGAAGCAGCAAGAGGCCCAGTCAGCATCACAGTAGGCTGTAACAGTATCAATGCTCTTACTGGACAGAAGCACACCTTGACCTGGATTGTTCTTTATATATCTGACAATTCTTAAGGCAGCCTCCATATGGGATTTTTTAGGTTGTTGTAGGAACTGACTTAGGGTCTGAACACTGTATGCTATATCAGGTCTAGTGACTGTAAGGTATAGAAGCTTACCTATTAGTCTTTGATAGGATGTAACATTAGGAAGCAATTCATCATTGGCTTTATCTGCACCAAAGACATGAACATCATATTCTCTAGTGGTGAATTTTGTATTGGAGTCAGTAGGTGTTGCAATAGGTTTAGCTGCAGTCCAGTTTCTGAGATTAGTTCTAGTGCATACTTCCTTTGATGCATAAGAATCCCTTTTTGAGATCTGGCAAATTCTATGCCAAGAAAGTATCTCAGTTCACCCAGATCCTTCATTTTGAAGGCCAGTTGTAGAGCTGTTTTTGTTTCCTTGACCAGTTCAAGAGTGTTTCCAGTAATTAACATGTCATCTACATATACCAAGATGATTACTATCCCAGCAGCTGTCTTCTTAGTAAACAGCGAATGATCAAGCTGACTCTGCACAAAACCAAATCTGAGTAGTGCTTCAGACAGCTTTGCATTCCACTGTCTTGGTGCTTGCTTTAGACCATACAAGGATTTAATGAGTCTTAGTTACATTAGTTATGCTTAGTAATTCAATCTATAAATACTCATGCATTGTGTATTGTTAATTCATTCAATCAATGAGATCATTTGATCCTCTTTCTCAAACTCTCTCTCCTCGTTAATCATTCTCTCCTTCTCCCTGATTCATCATCTTCTTCCTTATGGCTATAATGCAGCATCAATGTTCTTGTTCTTCTTCTTTGTCTTCTAATTCTGTCTAAGAGTCTGAATTAGTTCATGGTATCAGAGCTACGTCAATTCAGATTACTGAGTTGATTCTTCGATCTTACAAATTTCATTTCTCACAAGTTTCATTTCTTTCTTGGTTCCTCAAGAAACAATAAAGTTCAATCTGCAATTTTTGTTTGTCTTCCGCTGAGAAAAGATAAGAAAGAATGGCTGAAATTCTGAACAATGTGAATGGAATCCAGCAAATGACTGGAAATGTGATTGATCATAATCACCCACTGTTTCTTAACTCCAATGATGTAAGTGGCATTTCTCTGATTTAAATTCAGTTGACTGGTTCTGAAAATTATTCTTTGTAGAGTCGATCCATGAAAATTGCTTTGCTGGGTAGAAACAAGCTAGGGTTAGTTGATGGCTCGTGTAAGAAAGAAAAGTTCCAAGAAAACCTATGGACTCAATGGGAGAGGTGTAATGCCATAGTCCTTTCTTGGCTAATGAACTCTGTTGCTACAAATCTGCTTGGTGGAATTGTCTATGCCTCTAATGCCCAAAGGGTGTGGGAAGATCTTCAAGAAAGGTTTGACAAGATAAATGACTCAAGAACTTTCAATCTTCACAAAGAGATTGTTACACAGACCTAAGGGACTGATTCTGTGTCTGTGTACTTCACAAAACCGAAGGACCTATGGGATGAGTTTGAAGCTTTGGTTCCCTCACCTGGGTGTGATTGTGAGAAGTCTAAGGACTTTCTAGTATACCTTCAGAGACAAAAAATGTACCAGTTCTTAATGGGACTGAATGAGTCATATCTGCAGGCAATGAGCCAAATTCTGCTGATGAGCCCCTTACCTACAGTGAATCAGGCATACAACATGATTATAAGTGATGAAAGCCAGAAAGGTGTAAGTGGTACCACTGGCATTCTTGGTGCTGCACCAGCTATAGGCAACATGGATCAAGCTGCAATGTACACTAAGTTCAGAGGAAACCAGGGAAATCAAAAGTTCAAGAGACATGCAAAGAACCTGTACTGTGATTTCTGCAAGCTAACCAATCACACAAGAGAAGGCTGCTGGAAACTAAATGGCTACCCTCAAGATTACAAGAAGAGAAAGACTGGTCCGTCTGCGTATAATGTGCATTCAGAAAGTGAAGATATGCCTTCACAGATTGGAAAGATGAGTCAAACTGGAAGCTGCACTTTCACTCAGGAACAGTATGCACAGATCTTGCAAATGCTGGGCAATAATAACTCCATCTCTGAATCAGCAGCTAATGTGGCAGGTATTAGTTCTGCTTTACTAGTTTCAAATAGCCCAAAAGAATGGATCATTGACACTGGGGCTACAAATCATATGGTCTCAGATGTTTCCTTGCTAGATAAAGGTTCAATACAGTCTGTAGTTCCTAAGAAGGTCGTTCTACCTAATGGTGACATTTCCTTTGTGACACATACTGGCACAAGCACAATCTCAAAACAAAACACACTAGGAAATGTGTTTCACCTCCCACAGTTCAAGTATAATCTTATGTCTGTTTCACAAGTAACAAAAGAATTGGGATGTTCAGTTACATTCTATCCTAATTTTTGTGTATTCCAGGATCTCTCCAATGGGAAGGTGAGGCAGATTGGTAAGGAAAAGAATGGACTGTACAAGATGCTGACTGATGGCATTAAAGAAGAAGGAGCAGTCAGTCTCTCTACAGTCAAAGAAGATATAGATGTTGCTCTATGGCACAAGAGACTGGGTCATGTGTCCTCTACTGTCCTGAAGAAGTTGTTTCCTATTAATTCTGAATGTATTAGTACTGTGATGAATAAGTGCATTGTATGTCCATGTGCTAAACAGACAAGGAATCCTTTTCCTGCTAGCAGCATCAAAAGCACAAGTTGTTTTGATTTGATTCATGTGGATGTTTGGGGTCCATATAAACAGCCTACATATGATGGAAATAGATACTTTCTTACTATTGTTGATGCTTTGTCTAGAATGACTTGGTTATTTCTCTTGAAACTGAAATCTGATGTTTGTGTTGTGCTGAAACAATTTCTCATCTATGTTAGAACACAATTTGACAAAGTAGTCAGAGTCATTAGAACTGACAATGGAGCAGAATTCTTTAGCACAGTGTGTACATCTATGTTCAAAGAATTAGGTATTGTCCATCAAAGAACCTGTGCCTATACTCCTCAGCAGAATGGAGTAGCTGAAAGGAAGCATAGACACATTTTAGAGGTAACAAGAGCTATCAGGTTTCAGGCCAACATTCCTATCAAATTTTGGGGTCACTGTGTTCTGGCTGCAGTCTACTTGATAAATAGGATGCCATCATCTGTACTAGAAAATCAGTCTCCATATGAAAGACTCTATGGCAAGAAACCAAATCTTAGCCACATCAAGGTGCTTGGCTGTTTGTGCTACTCAAAAATGGTGAATGAGTCTGATAAACTGTATTCAAGAAGTAGAATGACTGTCCACTTGGGTTACTCTGAGACACAGAAGGGATATGTACTTTATGATTTAGCTAACAGAAGTTTCTTAGTTAGTAGGGATGTGTCATTTAGAGAGGATTGCTTCCCCTTTATGACTAAATGCAAATCAAAACCCATCTTTCAAGATAATACCACAGTCACTCCACCCACTGACTTCATCTATACACAGTCTCAGTCAACTATCCTAAATCCAGAACCAAATATCCCAGACATATCACACATAGAACCTGAATACCTTGATGAACCTCATATACCTGCAGAACAGCCAGAACCAATGCAGGAACAACCAGTGCCAGAAATACCTGCATCTGTCCCTCAACTAGACACAGGTGTTAGAAAATCCATCGGGGGAAAACAGCACCAACTTGGCTAAAGGACTTTGTCTCCCTGGGAATTCACAGTGAAGTACCCTATGCACTCAACAAGTATCTCACCTATGACAACTTGTCTGCCAATTATCAGGCTTATATAGCTGCCTTCTCCTCAACTATAGAACCTACAACCTTCAATGAAGCTGCAAAAGATCCCAAGTGGGTAGAAGCAATGAAGTCTGAGATTGATGCACTAGAGAATAACCACACTTGGGACATTGTCACACTGCCAAAAGGAAAGAAAACAATAGGGTGCAAATGGGTGTACAAAATAAAGTATAAGGCTTCTGGTAAAAGTAGAAAGGTATAAGGCAAGGTTGGTAGCCAAGGGAAACAGTCAAAAAGAGGGTATTGACTATCAGGAAACATTCTCACCTGTAGTTAAAATGGTTACAGTCAGAACAGTCCTAGCAATTGCTGCATCTCAAAACTGACCAATCCATCAGATGGATGTGTTCAATGCCTTCCTACAAGGGGATCTGTTTGATGAAATCTACATGGAACCAAATCTACATTATTATGCATTCTTTTGTTTTGGGCATGAGCTTTTATGGTCTCAAAGTTCAATTTTTCTTATTGTAAGTTACTGGTGTTCTTTCTTCTATATTTGTACTATAATGCATTCTTTTGTTTGAGTATGAGCTTCTTGATTTCAAAATTCAAATTTTTTCTGTTTTAAATCAATGATATTTCTTTAATATCTACATTATAATCAGGGCAGAGCTATGTACTAGCAAGGGGTTCAATTTCATTGAAAAAATATGCTCAAGTGGGCAAAAATGAGCTTTTTTGTTATATACATACTATTGAACCCCATGACATGAGAGAATATACTAATACAGTGGTAAAATGAGTTTTAGAATTGCTCTAAGTTACAAGTTCGAATTACATGTGAGGCATTTTTTATTTTTTGGAATCCCCTCCCGTTAATTTCTGGCTTCGCCCATGATTATAATGCTTTCTTTTATTATTTGGATGTGAGCTCTTTGATATTATGATTCAATAGTTCATATTGTACATTCATATTCTCTCTTTAACAACTCCATTGCATTCTTTTGATTAGGATATGAGCTTGGTCTCAAAGTTAAATATTTCCTTATGTGAAGGTAATAGATGCAAAAGGTGAAAAATCAATAGCAGTATTTCCAGCTAAATTTAAGAAGTGCATGTGGATAAAACGAGGTTTGATCATAAAATCTTATCAAGTTTAGGAGTTTATTCATTTAGCTGTTGATCAGTAATGCTTTGTATTGAGTATGTGAGAATGATGTAAAGTTGTTTCCTTTCTGTTCACTATTTTTCAATTTTAATTGAATGTATAGGAAGGAAACTTTGTTGTGGTTGATGAGAGTGGGAGAGAGGAAGCTGTTGAATCAGGTAGAAAAGTGGGATGTGTTGTTACACAAGTACTTTATTATGAACAAGTTCGTCTGCTTCAGAAGTCTCCAGAATGGTGAGAGCCTAACATTCATAGAACTGTTCCTTCATTCTTCATTATTAGTTTAATATTTGTACTTTATTATATTGGAAAGAAGCGGTCCGCCCCAGGCTTTAGTCTAGTGGTAAGAGTGAGTGCATGATGTATGGATTAAGCACACACTATGAATTTGAATCCTGTCACAGACAAAAACGTAGTATTTAAGTGGAGAAGGTTAGAGGGGCGGGCTTATTAAGGATCTGAATTTTGAACTCTTCGCCTATTGGCCATCAAAGATTTCTTGTTATCGGAAAAGTGAAATAGTCTTGAGCAGACCAGTCCAGATGGGGGACTCATAGCTGACCCAAACTAAATTGATTGAGATCTAGCTGGTTAATTTGTTCGGTAAATCAGTTCCAAGAGAAAAAGAAGAGGGTTCTTTGGCGAAACAGCCCAACTTGGTGTCTTTTAATGCTCTGCAAAACTTTCTATGCAGGCCAGAGATCTTCAAATCCACAGCAGTAGATAGTTCAAAGCAAGATTTACTGTCTCAGAGTTACCAAATTGAAGAGAAAGAAGACTCAAGTGATGATGATGGACTTCCTCCATTAGAAGCCAATACTAACAGATTAAAGCCTTTTCAACTGGAGTCAGAGACAGAATCTGATTCAGATACTAATACATGATCCATGCTTTGGGTTATGGCACCATAACTGGTACCTTATTTTTGTGGATGAAGCTATTAGGTGTAAAACATTGATGTATTAGCCTGCTTTCTACTTTGAGAATTTGTTTGGCACGACAAGATTGGTGACTTTGATATAGTTGATTGTCTAAGCAAATTTTTATATCCCTCCAAAAGAGCACCTTGTCTGTAGCTGCAGCATTGTTAGGTTATCTTAATTTATAATCACTTAAAATTATTTTTGAGTGAAGACTACTCCGACCTTTTCCCTATATTATTGCTCAAATTTTCCAACTCAGCTAGAGAAGAATGACAATCAAGAGTTTGCAACACAACAGAGTGAAAAGAATGACTTCAGGGTCCACAAGAACGTGCATTATATATTCATCAAAGCTTGTACTGCAATTACAGTAATACTCTATAGTCCATCTAAGAATAGAGACTTTACTGCACACCATATATTACAACATCTGAAAACTAAAACATCTAAAATGGTTTATCCATATCCAATAGGCAATAAGCATCAGGTTTAGCATCTTCATTTTTCTTCTGTCCATCTTTGTCTTGGACCTCCTGGGTAGGATAATACAATCTTCACATTTTCCTTCACAGTATGATGTTTTTCTTTAGAAACGTGAAATGATAAAATCCTAACAGTAACACAGGAGAGGGAGGACAAGGATGCTCTTCAAATGAAACTTCATATACACTCCAGCGGTAATTACAATTCAGCTCCCTTGGGCATTACTTGTTCATGAACATGGAGATTATGTGTTAAGGTTCCCTCTTAGTGACGGAACTAGTAACAGCTTTCTACCTGCATATTTTACCATCGGCTCACCCTCTGAGTGAGTAGAAGCGGACCTAGTATACATCATTGTAGTGGATGCCAGTACATCATCTCCAAATCCGCATGCTTTGAAAAACGGCCTGAGGAAATATATGGCCAAAAATTACAAGCATAGAAGTGTGTCTTTCAAAATAGCAGCAAGAAAACATTCTTGACTATACATGAACATATAACGCAATTTATCACATGAAAAGATCTGACATGGAAGAAGATGAAGACAGTTACAAATTTTAATCCATTTACTTTCTCAAAAAAAAAAAATTAGTTTAAAGGTTAAAGCATCAGTTTGGCGGATGTTTGGCGGTATATGACAGAGTTGTTACCTTACACCTATTCGTGCAACAATGAACATAAAGCGCCAAAAAAAAAAAAAAAAAAAAAAAAGAAGAAGAAAGTATCTACACAAATATCTCCAAGTCAATTATCCTGGTTGCTTGGATGAGTCAAAACCAAAGCCTCTTAGTTTAGCATAATAAGTTT
The DNA here is from genome assembly GCA_037355625.1 of Petunia x hybrida. Lineage (NCBI taxonomy): Eukaryota > Viridiplantae > Streptophyta > Magnoliopsida > Solanales > Solanaceae > Petunia > Petunia x hybrida. The sequence continues at coordinate 289,696 of JBBBVM010000739.1, read as the reverse complement.
AAGGAAAGAAACAAAACAAAAACTGCCAAACAAATATAATTAATAATTTTGTTGCCTGGAAATTAATGAACTCACTTCTCTTTATCAGAGCACAGGGCTGCTATGTCATAAATGTCTCTGTTTGCAAGAATCCTACGAAAAAATTGAGCTCCATGAAACATCAAGTAAAAGGGTCAAAAAGAGAACTTGTTCAAGCAATATACATCTACAAAGACTAGCTCGGGGATAGACAAAATGAAACAGTAGCTTCGATCATTGTAGTATATGAGGAAGAAGCAAAGAGAATGGGATTTTTCTATTTGGTGGTGGGAAATGGCAGAGAAAGTTAATGTCCTATATAGAGAGGCAGATCAAGAATTTAAAGAAGTATATGTAGAGACAGTGGATGCAAGTGCATTCACAACTTATAGGTTGTATCAGCCTCTGCCTATGTATGCTAATCAGAATATAATGGAAAAAAGAAGGTCATAATGGCAACCTTATTATCCTTTGAACTATCTTCCTGCCAATGCCTTTTCTTCGTAGTGAAGGGATGACCTGCAAATCACTGAAGCACAATCACATGAATACCCCATGGATTACAAATATTCCATGATATTGGATTATTATGTTGTTGTATTTTTAATAACTTTTTTAAACTTGAATATATTAATTTTCTTTGTTTTTATTTCTAATCATCGCACGAGAGTGTGTAAGTAATTACTGTTTCTTGTTATTGAGTTTAGTTTTACTTGTTCTATATGTATCTTTATATATGTTTATTGATGATTAATTTGATACTACAAAGTATTTATCTTCTTTTATTTGTTCATTTGAAGTTTAATGAATAAATTTAACAAAAGCATGTATGAAACTGCACCACAAAATTGCTAAGTGTCAATGGTATACTGATCTTGAGCCTAACTTTGACAGCAATGAGGATTTAATGAACTTTTATATCAACTGTGCAAGAAGGATTAGTTTAATTCTTGTAAAAACCGTGAACATAAATAAGAGATTAGCATATGCGACGTCAATAAAGATTACATGTTTCAAAGAAGGCTTATGTAGATAACAAAAAACTCAAGTTAAAAATCCATGAAAAGAAGCTAAAATTGGATGCTAATCTCACACTACTGGTACATATCAGTTATTTGAAAAGTATCATAATACTAAAGTTGACTAGAACATAATCATCCACTTATTCCAACTTCCACCATCCATAGTTCATGTGGTGCCATTGCGTAGAAAGATAAATGAAGTACAAACTCATGAAATTGAGTTTGCAGAGAATGTTGGATTATTGTCTAAAGCTAATTTTGATTTATTAAGTCTTTAAGCGAGTGGTCGAGGAAATTGAGTTATAGTAACATTAAAGAAATCCAACTCAACTTTGTTCGACCGCCAACATAAAAACTCATAAATGAAAAATGTCTTTAAACAATAACTTAATATCTTATGTCAATTCAATTTCATGAGATTGTACATCATTTATCCTTCTATGCAATGGCACCATGCGAATCATTGATAGTGAAGTAAAAATAAGATTGTTCTATATCAACCATAGTACCCAGCAAGTAAGAAGCGTAATAGTGCAAAACCCATAAAATTAATATCTTGGATCCATCTCTGTCGCGCGCACACAAACATATAGACAAACATTACGTAATTGTACAATAAAGAAGGCATTTCTCACAAAATAACCAAAAAATGTATACCAATTTTAAAATCTAACCATAACATCATAAATCGCAGCAGTCAATCCAGAATCAGAAACAGCACGTCCAAAACCAATCAATTCACCATTCCTCGGTGTCACAGGCACTACTTTCCCAATCCAATCTGCACCAATACCCGATACCCGACCCGGTTCCAAATCGGGTCGGGTAAACACCGAAACAACAATGTAGCTATGAATTAAAGCTTTTTTCAGCTTAATAATATCTACTGGCTCAACAATACCTTGTGAACTAAGTTTTGGAAAACGGTGACAAGAGTGGTTACAGTTTAAATAGAGGTTTTGAAGGTGGCTAGTGTTTATGTCATTAGGGTTTGTTGAGATGAAAAGTGGGGGCGGTGATTTGAGTAGGGAAATTGGGGTTTGAGAAAAGTGGCGGAATTTGGAGGGAATGTAACTGCTGTTTATGGTGGCTGCAACTGCCATTTTTAGTTTACTGTTTTTTTTTTTTTTTTTTTTGGTGGTGTTGATTATATCTTTTTATTACTATGTGTTTTTGGGATTTTGGATAAGTATGAATGGTTCTTTGAAAGTTTGGTAATTATAGTTTTCCTCCCCTGTGGTATCGGAACGTTATCCCCACTCTCATTTTTAATGGTTTCAATTCCGAATCTATTTTTGAAAATACTTTTCTTGAACTGAGCTTCTATTAGAAACAAGAGGGGAAAGGTCCTATAAGTCTCAATAGAAGTATAGGGGACAAGACCAAGTCAAAGGTTAATTAGTTTAAGTGAGGTTGAAGTGTATTATTTAAAAACTTGTGGGTATAATTATAAGTTTTTATATTTACGAAAACACCCCACTTTTACACTCTCTTTCATTATTCAAATCATTTCAAATTTTATTTATCTCTCTCTCTTCTCTTCTTTTTTCCTCTTTTTTCTTCTTCCTTTTCATTCTTTCTTCTAAATTTTTTTTCAAATTTCATTTTATCACCATCTATGTTATTTTTCTTTCTTCTTTTTCGTATCCATTTTGTTTCTTCTTCATCCCCATTTTATCCTTTTTCATTTTTTAAATCTAGTCATTTTATAAATCTTTTCAGATGTGTAAACATATTTTCTATATATTTATACACTTTTGAAGATGTTTTCACGGCTGAAAAAAGTGTGTACACATCTCGTCAGATGTGTATACATATAATAATATGTATACACACATATTATTACATGTGTACACATATGACGAAATGTGTAACACTTTTATCATATATATGTGTACACATATTATTATATGTGTACACATATAATAATGTTAGTGCACTTGTAATATATGTGTACACATATAATAATATGTGTACACATCTCGACTGATGTGTACACATCTTTTTATTAGAGTGGTGTAGGGTGGTGGGTAGTGGTGGAGGGGTGGTAGAAGGTGATGGTTGATGGTGGAAGGTAATAGAAGGTGGTGGTGGGTAGTGGAGGGTGGTAGAAGGTGGCGGTGAGTGGTGGAGGGTCGTGGTGGGATGGTGGATGGGCGGGGTGGGAGAGGGGGTGGGGGGCCGGATGGGGTGGGTGATGAGAGGTGGGGGCTTTCTGTAAATAAAAAAACTTGAGGGGCTTTTAAAATGTTAGTCATTAGTACTAAATTTGAAAGTGTCCCTCTTACCCATTTTTCAAGACTTGAGTCCCTTATAACTAATAAAAGACTTGGGAGTCCTTCTCACCCAAAAATCCCTAGAAACAATATCTCTATCTTACTTAATGTAGGTGAAAGATTTGCATATACTTCAACATTCACAAATTTGTGAAATATCACTGAATTTTTTATTGTTATTGTTGGTAGCTTGTATCTGTTATCCGCTTTAAGCAGTAATTTAGTTTCAGTGGAAAATGACACTAGTTATGTCACGGCCCATTTTCTAAACGAGCTATGACCGGCACCCGGTACCTAACCTTGACCGAGCGAACCATCTACACCTGTCAATTACGTTCTAATGCTGAAAATACATGTAACTCAAAAATTCTCTTGAACTCATACTCGGAAAATAGTACCAAAACAATATGGGAATAATAATAATTAATGGTAGAAACTCATCTTTAGTCTGCTTTTATGCAAAATAATGTAAAGTAAGAACCACAACTCAAAAATACTAGACTGTTTATGAAGCCTCTACTGATAAACTGACGTACTGCTCAGGACATGAACTTCCTGGCTAGTTCCCAAGGTAACAACTAACTAAATAATGCTGACTCGAATGAAAATACTCCATGAGAAAACCAGAGCTCACCAACAACGGAGGATGTGAGGGAGAATCCTAGCCTGTAGTCTGATCGCCTCTGTGACCTGCGTCTACGTTGACAAAGCCAACGTAGGTTCCAAGAAAAAGAAACGTGAGTAACGAATCACTCGTCACCCAGTGAGTATCATTGACTCCCTCACTAAGGCCGGAACGAGAGTTAATAAAACATGAATGCATAAACTTTACTTTAAGACAGCTGAAACATTAGATCAAAATAAACTCTTAAATATTAGTACCTCCGTCCTAATTTATGTGGCGGTGTTTGACTTGGCACGGAGTTTAAGAAATAGAAGTTGACTTTGTAAATGTTCAAATTTACCCTTGAAAAAGTAAGAGAGAGAAGATTGTAATAATCAAAAAGTTTGTTTGTGGCTTTTAAAGTAAGTAGGGCCCTATAAGGGTAAAATAGAGATAGTGCATTAAATAGTTGACAAATAAGGAAATGTGACATTCTTTTTGGGACAGACCAAAAAGGAAAGTGTGACACATAAATTGGGACAGAGGGGGTACAAAATAGCTTATACTTTCTTTTTTTAGGGAGTACCGCTCAAGTCTGACATCTTTTCTTTCTTTCTCTTTCCTATCCCCGTGGCGTCCCACAGTTCAAAGTCTGACATGCTAGCATTCATTGCCCGACTATGGCAATATAACATAGTGCCCGACTATGGCACATACCTACCCTGTCAGTGTAGTTTCGGGGTAAAACGCAACCCGACTATGGTCACGCTCCGCAGCCCGACTATGGCTACGAACATGTTTACCCTTCTTAAAATTTAAGGTAGCTCCCAAAAATATTTCAAAAATATTGCTTGGCACCAAAGGCCTCAATTTGAACTTAACTTTTCATGTAAAATCTCATCATAGCTTCATTAGCTTTCAAACACAAATAAATCTTGAAATTATTTAATAATAACTATAAAATAACATGAATAATCTCATGAAATCATACTCAAGTAAAGGTATGTTATCGGGATGTAAGAAAGCTATGAAACATAATTCTAGGTACTTGATACTAAAGAACAACTTGGAAACATTAATGGATAATGAACGTTTGCCCGCGCCAATCAAACGTACATTATCAAACGTACATTAACTTCTCTAAAGCAATTTATCAAACACCTTAAATACATGCACTTTGTGAGAAAAGCACCTTAGAAAGGGTATATCTCAACTCACCTCGATTATTTCTCGAATCCAAACGTAACTCCAAACGACGTACTTCACGTCACCAACCAACTACAACAACCATCAATTTATACAATCAATCCCAAAGTTTTAATCTTTTCCCCAATTCAAGTACTTAAGTTCAACCATTAATTTTCTAGGTTTTGGGGAACTTTCCTAAAAATATAATCTATTATGACTTGATATTCTTGTGTCTACTAACGTTGTCACTATTTAATTTTATAGAAAAAAAAATTACCTTGATCAGACCAAAGGGACAGCTCCCTGAAACGTCAATTTTCCGTTAGTCTTTAGCTCTCAACGTTTGATGCTCTGCTGCTACTTTACACGTTGTTCCTCAAGGTAATTTTGATTCCGTAGGCTGTTTTAAGAGGTCCCATGTGGGCTGATATGTTTTTATTTCGTAAATAGATATTTCTTTATGTTGCACTTGAGAATTGACATCCTAATGCCATTTAGTTTGTCCTTGGATATATCTTTAGTTTTTAGCCCTTTCTAATTTCTCTTTATACTTTAAATATAATTAAATATTTATAATTCATCCAAGGTAGATTCTTTAACTTATTTTCACCATCTTCATCATACTCGGACCTCGCCATAATATATGAAACGGTTTTACGTAAATATTTTCTATGACGGTAAGTGTCTTAAAATTTAGAAATTTGAGGAACATCACAAGTTAGCCACTCTAAGAGCTATGTTTTACATTTTTCGAAACTCTGTCTTGAAGTTTAGTTCTTCAGTTTAAATATTTCGTGATACCATATTTTGAAGTTAAGTTTTGTAGTTCAAAATTTCGACATATAACCACCGACTAAAACCTAAATACTTGCTCTAAGGAGAGGTGAATCTCATTTCCGCCCTCAAGTTTTGCGTTCGGGAGGCTGCTTTGCACGTGAATTTTTTCCTATAAAAAGCGATTCTATTTGATGATGGTGAACAGCTGCCCAAAAGAAAAAATAACTGGAAGTCCGAGGACTTTTAGTATTGTATTCTACCCTCGAATAAGCAAATCTTCGCGCCAAGCATATCTAAAGTTCTTACAAACAGGTTGCAAAATGTCATGGACTATCTAGTGGATTGGAGCTAGGCAACATTTGTTCTAGGAAGACATATAGCTGACAACATCTTGCTGAGTCATGAGCTAGTGAAGAACTATAATAAGAAGAACATCTCACCAAAATGCATGATGAATATTGACATGAGGAAGGCTTATGATTCTATAGAATGACCATACTTACAACAGGTGTTGCAGTATCTGAATTTCCCTGAAATGCATTACTACTGTATCGTATTCTATCATTTATAAATGGCAAGCCCTCTGAACCTTTCCTAGCAAAGAAAGGCCTTAGACAGGGTGACCCTATCTCTCCTTACTTATTTGTTTTGGCTATGGAGTGCCTCACTAGAATACTGAGCAGCTTAAGAGGAACCCAAAACTATCATCCTAAATGTGAAAAGATGAACATAGTTCAACTCAGCTTTGCAGATGATCTCTTATTATTCTGTAGGGGTGATCTAATATCAGCTGAGTTACTGTATGAGGCATTCATGGACTTCTCAAAAGCATCAGGACTGCAAGCCAACAATGACAAGAGCTCTATGTATTTTGGGGGTATTAGTAGGGAGGTTCAAGATGATATACTACAGAGGCTAAGTTTTGTCAAAGCAGACATGCCTTTTAGGTACATGGGAGTACCACTTAGTACAAAGAAATTGATAATTGCCCATGTCAACCACTTCTAGATAGGATGCTGCAGAAAGTAAGCTCCTGGACCACTAAATTTCTTTCTTATGGAGGAAGAATCCAGTTGATAAGAAGTGTTCTTATTGCTATTCAAGCATATTGGTCGCAAATATTCATCCTTCCTAAAAAGATTATGAAGCACATTGAAATCATTTGTAGGAAGTTTCTCTAGACAGGGAGTGCTAATCCATCAAAGAAAGCATTGATAGCATGGAAGGAATTATGCAAGCCTAAATCAGCTGGTGGTATTAACTTGCTTGATATTCAGGTTTGGAACAAAGCAGCTGTGGGGAAACTGTTATGGAATATTTGTCAAAAGAATGACAAGTTATGGGTGCAATGGGTACGCATGTACTATATAAAGGGTAGGTCTGTGTGGGACACTGAAATAAAACAAGGATCCTGGATTCTCAGGAAAATCATAGCTGTACAGCAACTCTTGCACCAGATAGGACATGATGAAACAAGTTGCAGGGATGAAGTCCTACTCTGTTAGGGAAGTCTATAACAAAGCAAGAGGGCAGTTTCAGAAGGTAAGCTGGAGAAAATTAACTTGTAACAACATGAGCCCAAGTAAGATGCTCTTTATTCTGATCTTAGCTTTACATCAAAGGCTGAGCACTAAAGATAGGTTGCTCAGATGGAAAGTAGTAGATAATGCAATATCCCCATTATGCAATGCACAAGATGAAAGCCACTCTCACCTATTATTTGTATATCCTGTTTCAAGAGCTATTTGGGGAAAGATGTTGCGATGGATGGGGATCACAAAATCAACTCTGCAGTGGCAGGATGAAGTATTATGGGCAGAACATCACATGAAGGGAAACAGTGCACTGAATTAGGTGTACAAGCTAGCTTTAACAGCCACTGTGTACCAGGTATGGAGGGAAAGAAATTGTAGAGTGTTCCAGGATGTAAAGAAAGAGCATATCTTCATAGTTAGGTAGATCATTCAGGATACTCACCAAATAGGCTCAATGCATAGTGGACTGAAGAATCAATTCCTGAAGCTCAACTTCTACCCTGACTGAGAGATGAGTTCTTAAGCTGAGCAAGATTGTATTAGATTAGTAGGTACACTGATGTAATAAGTGCTTCATGTTATAGTGATGAAATTGTTACATAGTGTAGAAGTACTGAAGTGTAGCAAGATGGGCCTGACCATGCTTGCTTAATTGTTGCGCTTAAACGTTTACTTGGTAATAAAATTATTTAATTATAATAAAAAAGTCTTCGCGCCAAGCAAGACCGCCCTTGTCCCTTTCCTTTCTCCATTCTGTCTCCTTCTTTGCTTTGTCTAAAAGATGTAACTAAGAAAAGAATTGAATTGAATTTATTATTTATTATTTCACCACAATTCTTGATGGTAAATGCATTCTCTTTATTGACACTTTCTTTCATCTAGTTCTTTGATTTATCAACATGGTGGTTATGATAGTAATTGCAGACGTTATTTTGAATTGATTAAGATGTAAAATTAAACTCGTAGAAGTGTAGCCACTATTTTAAGTAATTTAACATTACTTAATTATAACAATTTTAAGCGTATAGACTTGAAATATCAAATTTAATAATTTAAAAAATTGGACAAATAATGAATGGAGTTTGGATACTTGTAATTGCATACAAATCGTATAATTTATACGTGGGGAATCCAAAGCCTTTCATCTGGTGTCAAATTTGACTGGTTCTGATTTCTGAGAGCTTGTTCTCATTTTTTATGATTTTAGGAAAATTTCCTTCTTTTTCGTTCCTTACTTTTTTTAAAATGTTGTCTAGGCAAGACTCCAAGGCAATTAGCTGCCCAGAAAAAAAGTGGAAAGAGGTTGAGGACAAGTGTTGTTTAGGTTAGACTTCAATTATCTGGGAGATTTAGTGAAGGGGTGAGGACAAGTGCTGCATAGCCAAGACTTCAAGTCAATTAGTTGGAAGATGTAAGTAGGGGTCGAGGACAAGTATTGCATAGACTAGACTTTAAGGAAATTAGCTGGGAGATTGGAAGAAGGGGTTAAGGGCAAGTGTCGTAGCAACTCTTGCACTTTTTTTTGGTAATTAAGTCAATTTTATTAACTACTAACTGTCAATGCATAGCTCAGGTAGGCTAACACTGCCTGCCTATCCTTACATTTCCTCTATCTACTAAAGATACTTTAAACTCAAACTAACATAATACTTCTACTACAAAGTTAAGAAATAAACTGTCTTAAGGTTCAGAATATGTATCTCTGCAACTCTTCTAGCTGTTTCCCGGTAGCTCTGGCATTGCAAGTGTAAGCTATATCTCTGGCAAGGATTTCATGGCTCCTGCATACTCCTCCAAATAATCACTTTTTCCTTTCATTCCATACAACAAAGATGAATTCTGCATAAGTCATTTTGAGGATTTGTGCTCATGCCGACTTTCCTTTTGATTTCTTTACTATCCAATCTAGTTGGTTGCTCCAGTCACTGTTTTGCAGTCCTTGAAAGCATAGCCATTGTGCAATTTCTTCTCCATAGTTGTTGTACATAGTCATATTCCCAGAAAAGGTGGTTCCTGGTTTCTAGGTAGTTTTGACACATGACACATGTCAGGTTCACATTCATGCCCCACTTAACTAATCTATCCACTGTGAGAAGTTTACCATGACATTGTAGCCACATGGTAAATATGGTTTTTGACCTTGTAGCATTGTGGCACATTAGCCCTCTCCATGTGATCTTTGCGAAATCCCCAAGCAGTTGCAGGTATATTTTTGTAATCACTCCTTTGGCTCCTTCTAGTTGCCCGAGTGCTTGATTCACATGGTCTCTAGTCCCTATGACTTTTCTAACCATCTAACTAGCTTGCTGAGATACCTTCATTAACATCATATCATGTCCCTTTATGTAATAGGCATGGATCCACCCCATCAATAATTTGTCAGCCTTCTTAGCTAGTTCCATGCAGTCTAAGCTATTACAACTTTGTTCCATATCTTCAGGTTAATGATATTCAGTCCTCCAAATGTCTTGGGTAAGCAAACTTTACTCCATTCCACCAAAGCTTTCTTTGTTATTGTATTGACCCCATACCATAGGTAACTCCTGCAATATGCTTCAATCATCTTCATTACCCTAGCAGGTAAGATAAATAACTGGGGCTAGTATGATTTGATCCCAAATATCACTGTTTGAATCAGCTACTTTCTACCTGCATAAGATAATTTCCTTGTTGTTCATGATGATATCTTTGCAACTATCTTGTTAATGAGTGGCTGCTATTGAATTGCTTTCAACTTCTCGGTGTCCAGTGGGATACCTAAGTACTTAAAAGGCAGTTTCCCTTGAGTATATCCCAGAGTATGTAATATTTCTGCTCTAGTTTGGTCCTGGGCTCCTCCAAAGTATACAGAGCTTTTGTTCAGGTTAGCTTTAAGGCCTAAAGCTGCAGCAAAGTTGAGATGGCCTTCATGCATCTTTGTAATAAATTCTGAATCCCCTATTGAGAAAAGCAATAGATCATCAACAAAGCTCAAGTGAGTAATGCCCAACCTACTATACTTTGGGTGGAAGTGGAACTCTTTATGTACTTTTAGTCCATTCAAATTTATGCTTAAATATTCCATTGCAATGGCAAATAGAAATGGTGATATAAGGTCACCTTGCCTTAGCTCTTTAGCTGCTTGAAAGGGTTCTGTTAGTTCTCCATTGATCACAATTGAGTAGCTGACTGTAGTAATACACTTCATCACCCAACTTATGAACTTATGTGGAAAACCCAAGCACTCCATAACCTGTTCTATATACACCCATTCCACTGAGTCATATGTATTTTGTAAATCAACCTTGATCATGCATCTTGGAGAGGTATGTTTCCTGGTGTGTGCTTTAACTAACTCATGTGCCAATATGATGTTATCTGCTATCCTCTTAACTGGTTGAATCCAGCTTGTGCCTCAGAAATGATGTCTGCCATGACCTTTTGCATTATGTTTGATATTATCTTGGCTATGAGCTTATATAGGACAGTGCAGCAAGCTATTGATATGTAGTCTCTAATAGTGGCAGGGTTGGGTATCCATTAGATAGTCGTTGCGCGTGATTTATAAGATCCATATAAATATTTCGTTCAAAATATATTCATTAAATTACATAGAGGTCATTTTTTGCTGAACCCATATAATAAAGGTCAAAATAGTCAAATCATGTATGGTAGTCCTGTAATTCTCCTTGGGAAATCGATACGCTAATGATATCAATTGAAAATTAAAGAAATGTTATAAGCATGACAAAGTGATGCAACATAATACACCATAAGCGACTCAATAATTGACTAAAGTGTTAGCAACTTGATATTTGAAATAAGACATAAAATCATGATAAATAGTCATCAAAACATAGTCATTACCTACTAAATTAGCATTTAATTTAAGATGTTAATATTTTTAACTTGTTCATTATCGTTAAGTAGCTTATAATCTTGTGACATAGAGTTTGAATTCTCCTAGATGATCATAACTTATTTGATACTCCTTCCAACAACAATATACTCAGTGTAAGTTCATATGTATTCAGGCCTTACTGACACTAAGATGGAGAGGGTGTTTGATAGACTAGCTAAAAAAATATATTTTGGAAATATGTTTGAGAAAACAATATGAAAATACCGTGCTAAAGAGAACATAGACATAAAAATTGACATGAACTAATGAAACAGAAAACACCATAATAGTAAAGATACATAATACAATAGAGATAATATATATAGAATACAAATGATAACAAGACCAAAATTGCTAGACTACTATATAACAATGTATCCTAATTCCCGACCTCCACACTTCCCTATCTAGGGTTATATCCTCGATGATCTGAAGTGATCCATGACCTCGGTTATTTGGTACTCTTTCCTTCATAATTTATATGGTGCATTTAACTTGGTACGACGTTTAAATAAGAATGAACTTTTTAAAAATTTGTGAACTAAAACAAATCATAAAAAAAATGTATGGCTTGAAAGTTGAAATCATTTCTTAAATAAAATTAAATTGTCTGCACTTATGGAAAAAAATATTGTCTGCACTTATGGAAAAAAATATTTTTTCAGACGGATAAAAAATTAAATGTTGTTATGTGTAGTATTTTATTGAGGCCTAATTTTTATTGGGAAAAAGTGTCAAATTTACCCTTGTACTTTGGGCTATACTATAAGTTCATCCTTCGTTATACTTTCCTAACAAATTTACTCCTACCGTTATGAAAGTTTCGCATTTGCCCTCATTTTACACGGCACACCACTCTGGCCCGTCCACTTGGCTTATTTTTTCCACGTTGGATGCCAAATCAGCTCCAACTAAGCCAAAACCTTAATAAAACTAACCCGCTAACCCGATTTGCTAACTCCGAATTATCAGAATATAAAACTCCCTACCCATTTTTATTTTTCCTATTTCTCTTCTTTTAATTTGGGTGCGAAGACAAACAATCGCCGGTGTCTGAATCGTCAATATCCCGTAAGTTTGTCATCTTTTCATGAAAATAGTTTAACCCCTAATCTTGTTCACTTGATTTTAGTTACTGCGACTGGTATTGCGTAGTTAGTAGTTAATTTTTGTTTAATCCGATCGATTTAGGGTTTCATTTTAGGGTTTCAAATTGTTTAATCTATTTAGGGTTTTGTTTTAATACATATTTTTACATTGTTTCTTAGTAGACCCTGTTTTGTTTGCATGTGTTAATCTTGTTTCTTTTTAGGGTTTTGAATTATTTAATCGATTTGGGATTTTGTAGTGGGTTCTTCCAAGATGGTTTAGGGTTTGATGGGTTCATCCTAGACTGTTTTAGGGCTACGTATACAACTTCCAAGATGGAGTTGTGGTTTAGGGTTTTGGTAGATGGTGGACCCGGTTTGTATAGTAATGGAACTTTTAGTTTTTTATGGGTATTTAAGGCTGGTGGTGTTGGTTGCTGGTCCCATTTGTTAACATTTCATCCAGCAAGTGGGACATTAGTATATGTTCTTCTGTATGTGAAATTAATGTGGGGGACATAATGTGCTAATATAATTTGTGGTCCCCCATTATAATATTGTCTTGTAGTTAATTTAGTAGTTAAGTTTATGGGACCACTATGCATTGTTTAACTGTTCTGAATCTTTGTTCTTATTGTGCTAACAGGTTGTGATCCATGAAGGTGGACCTATTATTCCACCATGGTGGTGACTGGATAAGAAGTCCACAAGTTGTATATGCAAGGAAGGAAATGCATACTTGGAGAGGGTATGATCCTGATCACTTATCTTTTATAGATTTGGTTAATGAATTTACTGGACAGATAGGGTGCATAGGAGTTCAGCAATTAATAGTAACTGTCCCATCTGGTAAATATTATGAAATAGATGGGGATGCTGGTATTAGAACCTTAATAGACATGATTAGTGAATCCTTCAATGTTATCAACTTGTATGTTGTGGAAGATCATGAACCACCTGTTTATGTCCCTAATATTACCCACCACTCTGAGTCTTATACAAATATAGATCATGTAGCTGGTACTGACTGTAGCTCTAATGATGAGGGTCCTAGTGATGATGAATCTGAATCTTCAGATTATGATTCTGAAGAACTAGAGAGACTTGCATCTCTAAGAAAAAGGCAAATCGCTAGAAAACTAGCTGACTACAAGCATATAGATGCTGCTATGTGTTTCAGTAGTATTGCTGAAGCTAGGATGGTGATGAATCTGTATTCCCTATCCAATGGGTATGCTTTAGACATTATTAAAAATGATAAGACAAGGCTTAGGTATAAATATGATGTTGGATGCCCATTTAAGTGTTTAATATCAAAGGAAGGAAACATTCATGGGGTTAGGATCAAAACATTGGTGAATGAGCACACTTGTGAAACTGCATATGACAATCCAAGGGCTGACAGTAATACCATAGCTGAATACTTCAAGGAAAAATTGCAAGAAAGCCCTAAGTTTAAGGTGAAAGAAATGAGAGCAGAACTGAAAGCTGAATTTGACCTAAATGCTAGTAATTCAAAGTGTAGAAAGGCCAAACACTTGATTTTTGAGAAGCTTAAAGGCAGTTTTAGGGATGAGTATAACAGTTTAGAGGGTTATGCCAATGAGTTGAGAATTAGCAATCCAGGATCATATATCATTATAAATATCTCAAAAGATGCTATGGCTGAAGGAAAAATGAGGTTTTTAAGGATGTATGTTTGTTTCCATGCCTTGAAGATGGGGTTCAAGGATGGGTTAAGACCCTTTATTGGCTTGGATGGACCCTCTTGAGAGGTAAAGCCAGGGGTCAAGTGTTAGTTGTTGTGGTTGTAGATGTCATGAATCAGTTCTATCTTATTGCTTGGGCTATTGTGGACAAGGAAAGAAAGATTACATGGAAGTGGTTCTTGGCCTTGCTGCAACATTCCTTACATCTGGAAATGGGTGAAGGCTTCACCTTCATATCTGACATGCAAAAGGTACTTGTTACCTGTTTACTATTAATTTTTTGTTAACATATATGTCATTATTAATTTTGTTAATTCTATTTTACATTGTTTTAATTTTCTGCACTTGGTTTATTTAATCAGGGCTTGGTTGAAGTAATGAAAGAAGTTTTGCCTGAAGCTAAACATAGATTTTGTGTTAAGCATGTTGAATCAAACTGGATGAAGAGATGGAAGAATGGGATTTTCAAGATGTATCTGTGGTGGGATTCTGCTTGGAGTAGCTATCATGAGGAGTTTGAAGACCAACTAAACAAGATTGGGAATATATCTAAGGAGGCTGCAGATGACTTGGTTGCATATCCACCAAGTCAATGGTGTAGGGCCTATTTTGATACAGTTTGCAAGAACCAGGCAGTGGACAACAACTTCACAGAGTCCTTCAAGTCATGGATCCTAGAGGCTAGACATAAGCCAATCATTAGGATGTTGGAGAACATCAGAGTTAAGGTGATGAAATTGCTGGCTGATCATGAGTCTTATTTGATCAAGTGGGACACAAACTTCAGTCCTTATGCTATAAAATTGTACAATTCATACATGAAGATTGCTCAAAGATGTTTTGTAGTCTCCAATAGTGATGATGGGTTTGAATTGACTCATGGAAATGAGAAACACACAGTAGATATTGGTGAGAAAAAATGTACATGTAGGACCTGGGACCTTACTGGAATCCCATGTGGGCATGCCATAAAAGCCCTCTTGTATAAGAAGATAGACCATGTGTCACAAATTCACTGGCGGTATAGCAAGGAAGCATATGCCTTTACCTACAAACATAAGTTGCAGCCAGTCAGAGGAGACAAGTTCTGAAAGATTCTGCCAGAACATGCTATGGATCCACCTGAGTTTCTCAATATGGCTGGTCGGCCAAGGACAAAAAGAAAAAAAAAACAAAGATGAAGCAATCAAGAGGCAATGAGAGTATTCTGCTTCAAGGAAAGGGAGGGTGATGACTTGTACCACATGTGGACAGCCTGGTCACAATTCAAGAGGATGTAACAAGGTATCACTTTGTCTAATTTCATTTGATTTCTTTTAAGTTATTTATATTGACATTTAATTACTTTTGCAGCACTCCAAAGGAAAGAAAGCAGCTAGGGGAAAGGGTAAAAGAAAGAGAGGGTTGGAAAGAAAGAGAGGGTTGGTTGATGAGGCAAGTGATGATGAACCACCTAGACCTCCACAAGCTGCCCCTCCACCTGGATTTGATGTTACTGAAGAAGACCTGCACCTATCAGCCCCACAACCTAGCCAACCAACTCAGGGAGATGGATGGGTATTCATGCCCACACCTTTTTTGAGGCCAATGCAGCAGCCAACATTGTTCCAACATCAATCTAGCAGTAGTTCAGACCCAGACTTTGAATATCCAGACCATGAAAGTGATCTAGAACCACCAGTAACGCCAATGACTATTTCTGAGCAAAGGACAAGACTGAAAGAGCTGCAGGAGAAATCCAGAACCTATGCTACCAGAACCATCAAGTTTGTGGGGGATCCCACTGGTGTGAGTCAACCAAGAAAGCTAAAATACTCACCAAAAAAGCTCTCATGGATGGGGAAAGCTGCTGTAACAGGCCAATAACTTCAGAAGGAGAAAATGGCTAAGCTGAAGGCAAGGAAAGGCAATGGCAAGACTCAAGATGATTTGATTTGAATGGACATAGTAGTGTCTATGTTGTTTTTGCAAAAACTGATGTTTATTTAGCTTTGTCTCTATGAAACTTGTGTATTTAGTTGTTGTGACAGTTTTTATAGGGTTGGTATTTGGTTATTGATTGCTAGGGGATGTCATATTATCACTATGGTGGTGTATGTTTTTGGGGTAATAATATGACATCCCCTCTGCCCAATTAATGTACAACTCAAACATTATTCACCTTTAATGTTATGATGTTAGTTTACCCTTTATCTTCATATTATGATGTTATGTTTTAGCTTATCTATTCATGTTATGGTGCTATGTTTTGAAGAATAAAAGGGCATCACACAAACTTGAACAAATAAGATAGAACAATTACAATAGTAGGCAAGGAAATGCAATGACAAACTATTACATTAAGATAGAACAATTCATTACATTATATTAGGATTGAACACTACAATTTGCAATGAAAGCACAACAACAAAACTAAACATAACCTAAATTACTCAACAAGAAATAAAAGGATTACATTATATTAGGATTGAACACTAAACAAATTGCAATGCAAAAACAACAATAAAACTAAATATAATCTAAATTAGCCAACAAGAAATAGTTCACTTCATGATCATTGCGGCCAAATAGCCGACAATTACAGCCCATGAAATCAAGGCACACATCTTCATCTTCAACAATTTCTCTTGCAAAAATCGGCCCTTTTCCACCTCAGATTTGTTGACAGCTTCCAAAACCTCAACTTTTTCCTTCAACTTGTCAAATTCAACAGAAAGATTGAGGGTATTGTGACCCTCAAAATTAGTAGAACATTCAAACATATTCACCTTTTTCTTCAAACTATTCCTTTCCATCTTAAGGGCCTCCAACGACGACTTCAAATTTCTAATTACAACCAAAGCTCTTTCTGGGAACACATCATCGTCCCATTCAAAATAACCACACAGACACTTCTAAAACCTCATTTCGGCATTATCATGGGTCCAGGCAGTAAGATTCTTTAAAGAATCACCACACCTACACCTTCTTTGAGAAGAAGACCAACTTTTTTGTAACATTTTAATATGAGAGAGAGAAAGAGAAATCTGATTGAAACCCTAGCTTTTCTTTGTGGAAGCTACACTAATGGGACGAGGAAAGAACAAAATTTGGTTTAAATGGGTGGGGTAAAGCTTTAAATAAAATCAAAATGAAATTAATGGCTTAATTGGAGCTGATTTGGCGTCCAACGTGGAAAAAATAAGCCAAGTGGACGGGCTAGAGTGGTGTAAAATAAGGGCAAATACGAAACTTTCATAATGGTAGGAGTAAATTTGTTAGGAAAGTATAACGAAGGATGAACTTATAGTATAGCCCAAAGTACAGGGGTAAATTTGACACTTTTCCGTTTTTATTGTTGTACATAACACCAAAAAGAGCCTCAGTTAAACCCTTTTATCTCTGAAGAACACCCATTCACCCCACCACCAACTTCACCAATTATCTCTATCTCTTTGCATAATTCATCCAAACAAAGAGCTTTTTCCCCCAATTCATCTGGTGAGTCTTCTTTTAAAGCTTTCGTATTTCCCAATTTCTCATATTTTTGTTCTTTTTTTATTTCACAACATTTTGCTTAATTACCTTTTCTTCTTTAACTTTTCATGTTATAGGGTGAGTTAAAACCGACTAATTAGGTAATTTTGCTTAAAGGGGTCCTATTTTCTATATTTTTTGCTTTATTGTTCATACTTTTGCAGCTTTACTTGTTTTCTTGGTATCTACTAGACTAGGACTAGGGTTTATAAATGTTAGGATTTCTCCGAGTGCTGGTGAGTCCGCCCGTCTACCATTCTCCACTTAAATACCAAATGTTTGTCTGCGTCAGGATTTGAACCCGTTGTGCGGACCTAATCGACACATCACAAGTTGCTCTCAGGGCGGAGCTAGCATATAAGCTACCAGTTCGGCCATAGCCAGTAGCTTTTGGTGCAGACATTGTGTATGTATCAAAAAGTTACTAAATGTACAAATATCAAAATTTCGAACCCAGTAACTCAAATAGTAGTGAGTTCAGTGGCATGATGAACCCATAAAGCTCAAGTCCTCGTTCCGCCCCTAGGTGCTCTCATACCACTAGACCAAAGCCCCGAGGCAAGAGTGAGAATCGTAATTTGTGTTGTAATAGAGAAATTCAATAGCATTGGAATGAATGTCTAGATAGAGTGGAATGGAAGTAGAGGATTCGTATATTGACTCCAACTAGTTTGGAATTGAGGTGCAACTGATTGGTTTTATTTCTGATTGGAGTTATTTCCCTAAATTTGTTTTTCTTCATTCAATCAAAATGTCTACTTACTATGACTTCCCTAATTTTTTGACATTTTAGTTTAACCTGGATTTTTTTCGCGTGCTAGCTATCAATGGCGTCTCCGGTGATAAGAGAATGGGTTGGACTTCATGAGTTTCCTGCTGTCACTATGTCCAAGTTGGTTGAATTGCTAGGAAAATTCAAGCAGGAGGTTTGAGTTTCTCATTACATGATATGCTGATTTCTTATCTGTTTTTCTGCTTTGAACAGTCAAAACCATTGTTATATATATTTTTCCTTAGCCCGAACAAGTCCTTTGCATACTTTTTTGACTGACATTTTGATTATCCTCTAGTAAAATATGCATTGTTCTCTCTGTTGTTGAAATTTAACATGGTGCGATTACTTTTAATTCAATGTCTGTAGGATGCAAGTACTGTGACAGTCCTCGTAATGGGGAAAGGAGGTGTTGGAAAATCTTCAACAGTTAACTCACTATTAGGAGAAAGAGCAGTTGCTGTCAGTGCATTTCAGGTACTTATTGCTGCAGAATTTAGTTGAAAATGAAAGCTTAGAGGTTTTTCTTGTGGTTTAGGGCATTTATGTAGTGTTTCTTGATTTTCAGTCAGAAACTCCAAGACCAGTGATGGTTTCGCGTTCATGGGCAGGATTTACATTGAACATTATTGACACCCCAGGGCTGGTTGAAGGAGGATATGTCAATGACCAGGTTCTTGATCTCATAAAGAGGTAAATATTCACGTACTGAAACATTTTGTTACTTTTCTTGCTCCCGCTGTGGGGTAGAACATGTTATGCTTTGTTGGACTCGCCACATTCTCTCTCACTAATGATATTTAATTGGATCAAACAGGTTCCTCTTGAACAAGAAAATTGATGTTTTGCTCTATGTTGATCGTCTGGATACATATAGAGTAGATAATTTGGACAGGCAGGTTGTGAAGGCCATAACTGATAGTTTTGGCAAGGAAATATGGAATAGAGGACTTGTGGTCCTCACACATGCTCAGCTCTCCCCTCCTGATGGATTGAGTTATGACGAGTTTACTTTGCGAAGATCAGAGGCGCTTTTGAAAATAGTCCGCCTTGGAGCTCGAATTAGGAAACAAGAAATTAAGGTATGTCACAATCACTACTTTCTACAACCTTTAGCTTTCTAGGAGGCTCACAATCTTGTTCAACTTTGAGAATTTCTTTGGCACAATTTACATTAGATATCAACTTCCCTTCTCTCAAAGATGTCCTCTCCTGGCACCCATTTGAGGATAACCTCAGTTCATTCCGGTCTACTTTCTACCTATTCGTGTCAATCGAGATTGCATACTCAAGCGAGGCACGATTAGGATAAAAAAAAGAGGAGATGTTTATTGATTTCCTAACTGAAATATAATAGATCTGTTGCGGGTTCTTAGTGAAAAAAGATCTGTCATTGACTGGCTAAAATGTTTACCTATCAGTTAATGATTCTGCAGTTGAGTAACTATGATAATATCTAACTCTTTTCCCATCTTTCTTTCGTGTTTCTTTCAATTTTGCTACATGATATCGCCTGATTTCATTCACAACCTTTGCACAATGCTTCCCTATGGTATGTTTGTGACATCCTCCTCCTGATCCTTAAAGTAGCTTAACTATCTAAATCGTACCCATTTGTGTATATGTATTGGTTTTTTGTCCAACATCAACACTTGGGTCTCTATATTGGGATTGTTAGACAGTCTGGAAAATTGTACTACAAGTTTAAATCTTTACTTTCAATCCTAGTTCTTTCTGTTAGATGTATATTGTATACTTGCACTTGCAAAGATAACTTGAACTTCAGTTTCAGAATCCATGAGAAAAACCATGGTACTGGTCAAAACTATCTTTCCTCTTTCTATTTTGCTACTGCAAGGAGCGAGTGAGAGGATGTAATAGAGCAGTCAGCTGGCAAACATGCCATCTTGCTTAGCACCCTACTTTAATAGTGATTGCAAGTTTTTTTGCTTTTATGTAATCTTACTGTTGTTGGTGTTAGGCTTCTTCAATTCCTGTTGTTTTGGTTGAGAACAGTGGGAGATGTAACAAGAATGAAACTGACGAAAAGGTTAGAACATGTGCCATTGTTTTGTTAAGTATTCTAGTGGTATGTTTGTTAACATGGTCTGCATGGTTCAATAGATTCTTCCAAATGGAACGGCTTGGATACCCAATTTATTCGATACTATTAGGGCGGTTGTCTCAAGTGGAAGCAACGGTATTTTGGTTGATCAAAAATTGATCGAAGGACCAAATCCTAACAATAAGGGCAAAGTGCTAATTCCTTTTATCGCAGCATTCCAGGTGAGCTTTCAGTCTGAAGTTGTCTCTGTTATCTATTCTTGTATTGACCACGGCTAACATTCCCCCCTCCCAACTTTGTCTCTCTCGCAGTATTTCTTTGTTGTGAAAAGGATCCAGAAGTGGATCAAGAATGATATTGCAAGAGAGAGCAGACCTTCATGGGCATGAGCGATCATTGGCTTTGGTCCTCGTTTATCCAACTGACTTAATTTCCCCTCTGGTTCTTTGTAGTGCTAAGTTTTCCTTGCCAGCAATTCTGCTAGTCACTTTTGGTAATATTGTAGCATTTGGTTTAGTCAGTGATATGAGTTGTATGCGGCAAATTAATTTGAGTTTTTTCAGAGCCTGGCTTTATCCTTTCAATACATTTAAGTTAAAAAGTTATTGCAATGTCCAGTTTTATCCTTCTTGTTCCTTGGGCATCTGCCATTCTCACTTTTGTTCTTTTTTTGGTAATACTATGTACTAAGCATTTTTTGACCATTTTCCAGTGAATTGCAATTTCATAGAAGACCCCAAGAGCATGTGATCCTCTTTATTTTTCCATTTCTTGATAATTGAAAATTTTCTTAGTGCTAGTGGCGCATGGTTCAAAGCTTGAGATAATGGGGTCGGCCTTTTACCCTTCTCTACTTAAATATCAAATTTTTGTCTGGCGACAGAGTCGAACCTATAACGTAACCCACACATCACAAGTTAGAACTCTTATTAGACCAAAGTTGTGGGACAAGAATAGAGTACTCTTTTTATCCAAGACAACTCAATACATAAAATCGACAACGAATATTTGATAATAGCGTTCTAATATCTATTTCTCCTCTCCCTCCTTATCGAAGTGGCTAGGAAATGGTAAAAGGAGATCCTTTTTTTTTCGTTTGTTTCTTTTCTGGAATTATTTGTGCTGTATGACCACTCTTTAAATTCTGTTTCCACTAGCTTAGTGGGTTTAAGTTTCACTTTTTTTTTTTCTCGATAACGGTCATATATAGGCCCAGTTTATGCACACCTCGACTAATTCTTACTCTACCCACCAAGGTTTGGATAGATGAGAAGAAATACCAACTATTTTTTGTCTCCCGAGATTTGAACCTGAGACATTGATTTAACGAGGATACAATTTAAATAGTTGCCACAAAAAGTTCATATGTGCAAATTTCTCCAACCGTAACTCCTCTTTTCTAGGCAATGTTGATGGAAAGATAGACTTTTAATTAAGGAAAAATCACACCACATAACCATTGAAAAAGAATAATTACTGTTTTTGTCCACCTTTTGTTGTTTCTTTTTTTTTCATAACCATAAATATGTTTTAAATGTTTCGAATATATATTTAATATCATGTACTTTGGATATATATTTAATATATATTTCGGATATATATTTATGTACTAAGTTTTTGGATAGAAAAAGTTATGTACAGCTAAAAGTAAATATTTGTTGATGGACAGATATTTATGTAAACTTCCCTTTAATTAAAGGGCTTTTTACGTAAAAATTTCGTGTAGGGGCCTGTTTGGCGCGTGCTAATTGATTTGTAGCCGTCAAAAATAAATTCGCTGAGAAATAGCCACCTCCGGACAAATCCCAATATTTAAACTGGGAAGCTTCAGTAAACTAACCCCAGTATAAAATACTGGGGCTTTGAACAAATTTTGTTCAAGGCCCCAGCATTTTGTTATGAGACTTTGTATAAAGTTTCAGTCCCAGTTTTGTTCACAGCCCCAGCATTTTGTTATGAGACTAAAGCTTTATATATAAAGTCCCATAACAAAATAATGGGATTTATCCCTTTGATGAGACCTTTTTTATGAGAATAAATCCCATTATTTTGTTATGGAATAAAGTCTCATAACAAAATAATGGGACCTTTGAACATGTTAGTCCAAGGTCCCATTATTTGTTATGGGATTATTTTGTTATGGGATTATTTTGTTATGGGACTTTTTCAGTCCCATAACAAAATACTGGGGCTTTGAACATGTTTGTTTTGTTCAAAGCCCCAGTATTTTGTTATGAGACTAGTCTGGGGTATTTTTCCAACGCTAATGGAGCTTAAGTGTGCGCGCGAATTTTTGGCTATTCTTCAATGAATTTTGAAACGGTGGATAGTCCCCAAGGAGCGCGTCCAAAAATGGCCATTGATCAAAATTACACGCTTTTTACACTACATGCCCACATTTTAGAAAATATTATATATTTTTACCCATTTTAAATTTCATTTCACTCCATACCCATTTAAGCATAAATATTTACACGGACTACCCACACTACAAAAGTTTGGCTTTTAGCCACGGTCAAACCGTAGCTAATTAACCGAGGCTATCTACAACATTTAGCCATACTGTTAACGACTTATTTTAGCCACGGTCAAGAATCGTGGCTAACAAGTTGTAGATTTAAAGATCCAATAAACATTCGGCACGTAAGACCCATGGCTAGTTAGATTTTTATATTTTACTACTTTTATATTAATCAGTGTTCAACCGTGGCTAAGTAATTCCAATTTTTTTTTAAAAAAATTAATATTTAAATGAGAGACATTTACTAAATTCTATAACACAATGAGACCCAAACATATAAAAGTATATGCTATTAATTATCATTGTCTCTTAAAGATGCAACTATAAGCTATTTGTACATATTAAATAGGATTTAATCATACTTAAAGAGCTTATTACATTCTACTTAGCTTCCAAATGAGTTACCTATTAAAAGATTTTTCTTTTCACATTTTTTAATGTATACTTTTGTTGTACACAGTATACCTTACTATTACACTAAGTCTCAATACAAATATATACCTTTTCGGTATACCACACAAATGGATATTTTAAATTTTATGTTATTTTAAACACGGTATACCTTTTTGATAAATCATATACTCTTTTTGTATACCTTTTTTGTGTTTGCGTCGAAATATGAGATGCTATATAATAAATAATTATTTTATTTTTTAAACAAGTTTATTTTGTTTCTATCCAAGTGTGCGGTACTACCGAGCGAATAAATATTTAAGTTTTTGTTGTTTTGAACAAAGTATACATTTTTGATATACTGTATACTCTTCTGGTATACCCTTTTTGTATTTGGATCCAAGTGTGCAATGCTACCGAGCGAATACATATTTCAGTTTTTTCTGTTTTGAACAAAGTATACCCTTTTGTTATACTGTATACTCTTCTGGTATATCCTTTTTGTGTTTGGATCCAAGTGTGCAATGCTACCGAGCGAATAAATATTTCAGTTTTTTCTGTTTTGAACAAAGTATACCATTTTGTTATACTGTATACTCTTCTGGTATACCCTTTTGTGTTTGGCTCCAAGGGTGTGATGCTACCTAGCGAATAAATATTTCAGTTTTTGTTGTTTTGAACAAAGTATACCCTTTTGATATACTGTATACTCTTCTGGTATACCCTTTGTGTTTGGATCCAAATGTGCGATGCTACTGAGCGAATAAATATTTCAGTTTTTGTTATTTTGAACAAAGTATACCTTTTTGGTATACTGTATACTCTTTCAATATACCTTGATATTGTAGACAAGTAAATTTTATTGGATTTAAATCCATGAAATAATATGGCTATTTATTAAATTGAAGACATATTGGTCCAAATAAATGTTATGGGCTAATATAATTGGGCTAATTATTTAAATATAATAAAAGTCCAATCTTGAAAGGCTAGCCCAAATTAGCCTAAGGCCCAATGGATATAAGTTTTGAGTATTTTTCATATATAGCCAAAAATAAGCCTGGCCTTACTTTCAAATAGACACTAAGACGGTTGCACAAAGGCTAGCCAATATCTACCTTATGCAAATATGGTTAGGCAGATTTTGCTCCATAAAACTAACGTGAATAGCATTAAACAATTAATAGAATCAGCTTATATTTAGGAATCCTAATCATAATAAAAATCCTTATTTTCCTATTATATATCCACTCCACCCTAAAAATTAGGCAAAAATTTCACTGACCTATTATAATCACACATAAACGCGTGTCTTCATTTGGCACTTGCCTCTATTTATGGCATTGTATAAACGTTTTGCAAATAATAATTATAATATTATAATATTCAACGAGTATGCATTTGGTATGCATACATTATTCACTATGCATATGGTCTGTATTCAATAAGTAGGTATTTGATATGCTTACATTATTCACTGTGATAATATTTAACAAGTACGTACATGGTATGCATGTATTATTCATTATGCATAAAATCTGTATTCAATAAATATGTACGCGTTATGCATCTAAAACTTTGTAAATATGGATACATATACAGTTACCGTACGTGAAATGCATTTACTTAGTAAAAATTGAAGGCAAATTTAGCTGTATACAAGATAATATGTCATGAGAACACAATTCTCTTCTATATCTTCATATTGGATATTATTTTATTTAGGCTTCATGAAGCAGATGGGCTACCATTAAAATGGCAAAGGATTTGTCCAGTCTTAGTTGGAGAGGACTTGGGATTTACTTTTGATTTTCGGGATGATGTACTCATTCATTTACTGTTGTTTATCCACGATAAAGTATTAATTTAGTTTGGGGAATTAAATCCCACAATCCCTTAATTTGTGGCTTTGGGGAATTAAATCCCACAATCCCTTAATTTGTGGCTTAAAAGATGGACAGCTATTATATTTAGAAAACGGCTAGGAAAAGAAGTATACAAATAGTAAATGTTTAGAATGGGTAAAAAACCTAAAATATGTTTATTTTCTGTTAAGAGTTGTTTAGAATGTTTAACTGGCGTAATTTTCTCATAAGTTTTCCTAGAGGCCCAAAATGTGCCACGTGGCAAGTGACGTGGCACCAAGTCAAATAAACTAGCCAATTGGATGATGCCACACGTCAAATGATGTGGCAATCCAAGTCAAACCTCAAGACCAATGAAAATACGCCATGTGGACATGTGACATGTTATGGCCAATCAAATACGGCCTAGTCACTGCTTAAATCTGATTGGCCAGTCCACGGGCCAAGGCCCGTCAGGGTTTCTTGGTGGCTACTCCACCCATATCTATATAAAGGGGTCAAATCTCTCATTTGCAAAAAGAAGAAATCAGAAGCAAGAATCCATAACAAGAAGCAAGAAAGAGCTCGTGGATCAAAGCAAGAGATTTCTACAAAAGCTGCAAGCACTCGAATATTTCTCTACAAGTTCTAGAGATCAAGACGAAGATTCAAGATCAAGCTTCAAGCCCTTGAATCCAAGTACAAGTTCAAGATCAAGACCAAGTTCAAGATAAAGCTCCAAGCTCTTGAACTCATCAAGTCAAGATCAAGATCAAATCCAAAGCCAAATCCAAATCCAAATCCAAACTTCAAGATCAAGCTCAAAAGCCCTTGAAGTTATAGTTTGAAAAGACGAATCAGAGGAATCATAGAGATTGTAACACTCATATTTTGATAAATAAAATATATTGTTGCAATATTTTCCTGTCTCGATATTTATTTTCTTGACGCGAATTTAGTTGTTACAAATTCTGGCACGCCCAGTGGGACAATCTCTACCTCTCATCTCAACTTTTCAACTCACAAAGTTCAGCAACACTGAGATGGCTTTCAAGAACACCAACTCAAAATCTGTCGTTGCAAAATCTGTCTGGCCTCATGACCTTGATGCCAATTCCAAGTTCTCTTCTGAGGTTCAAAGCTGCATGAATGCTACTAAGGGAAGCTTTGGACCAGTTACAAGAAACAAAGCAAACTTGATGGGACAACAAGCACATCAGGTGCCGCCCGCATCAACTCCAATTTTCGGTTCTTCATCTTCCAAAGGAGCAGGATCATCTACTGAGCCATTGGAAAAAGGGGAAAATATCGCTGAGATTGTTGAAAACACTTTGGCTCGACTTAGGCTCTGCAGATCCAGAAGTCCAGCAACGAAGAAAGACGATGAAGTTTCAAGCATTCGATCCTCTCCAACCACGCCGCGTGAGTCATTCTAGTCAAAGATCAATCTATGGGAGAATCCATGTTATTCTCCATCATCTCCAACAGCAGTGCATGCCATGGCGACTAAGACTTTAACAGTGGAGGACAACTTGCAAACTTGACAAAGGCGATTGATAGCTTATCAAACTATGTCAAGGATCAAGACGCTCGCATCAACAAGATGGAAAGCATGATGGAGGGAGAATCTAGCCATGCACCAGGAAAACGTCCAGAAGTTCAGGAGGTGATTAATACTCCAGCTAAGCAAGTAACACTTGCTAAGGAAATCCAAGTTTCTGCTGATGGGGTGATTCAAATTGACCAACTGAAGGAGTTCATTATGGGAACAATCAAGGATAAGTACGAGGTTTCTTCCAAGTCTTCGCTTGCATATGAGAAGCCATACACTGCAAGAATCGATAGCTTGAAGATGCCAATCGGTTATCAACCCCCAAAATTTCAGCAGTTCGATGGCAAAGGAAACCCAAAGCAGCATGTGGCGCACTTCGTTGAGATATGCAACAATGCTGGAACCTACGGCGATTATCTCGTCAAGCAGTTCGTCCGTTCCCTCAAAGGGAATGTTTTCGATTGGTATACAGACCTTGAGTCTGGTTCAATTGATAGCTGGGAGCAGCTGGAACATGAGTTCCTCAATCGCTTTTACAGTACAAGGTGTACCGTAAGCATGATAGAGCTTACAAACACGCAGCAGCAAAATGAAGAACCAGTCATTGACTTCATCAACCGATGGAGGAATGCAAGTCTCAACTGTAAAGATAGACTCAGTGAAGCTTCAGGAATTGAGATGTGCATTCAAGGTATGCATTGGGGGCTTCGCTACATCTTGCAAGGCATAACGCCAAGGACTTTTGAAGAGTTGGCAACACGTGCTCATGATATGGAGCTAAGCATGGCATCCACTGGAAAAGAAGGGCCACCACTCACCGAACCTCGCAAGGGAAAAGACAAGCAAGAAGTCAAGAGATGGAGCAAAGTCGTACCCAAGGTTGAAAGCAAAGAGTCCATGAATGTTGATGCCAAACCTGTGAAGTTCACCACAAAGTTTAGCAAGAAACAAAGTGTGAAGACGACTTCTTTCAAGGATAAGACAGGTCGGAAATCAACTTTGAGAGAGATGCAAGATAGGGAATACCCATTCCTTGATTCTGATGTTCCTGCAATCTTCGATGAACTTCAGGAACTAAAGCTCATTGAGCTACCAGAGATGAAGCGTCCTAATGAAGCTGGAAGAACGAATGATCCAAACTACTGCAAGTACCATCGGCTTTTAGGTCACTCTCTTGAAAAATGTTTTGTCTTTAAGGACAAAGTCATGGAGTTGGCCGACAAAGGGGAGATCATACTCGAAGATGAAAAGGAAAATGCAAACCAAGTTTCCATCATCTTTGGCTCACAAGATCCCATTGCGATCTGCAACTTCACTGAAGGATTCGAAGAGCAAGATGTCATGATCAAGTTTGGCGACTTCGAACCCGTTCCAGCAAAATGATCATTTTCTCCCCCAAAGCTGTGTGAACAAAGTATGAAGAAATCATCGCTCGAGGAAGATGATGATGGTTGGATATTGGTGACTCGACGGAGGCGTCGTAAGGCAAGCCCACGAGATGAACCAGCTGAGAAACCAACAAGGAAGAAGATGGTAAGGAAGCCGAGGAAGCAAAAGGCGATCGGACGTCCACGAGAGGCAAAGGTGGAGGTTTACCATCACCAAAAGTCGCGTCAGCCAGTAACCTTAGAGGAGTTTCTACCAAGTTGGTTCCGTATGAAGATCCCTAAAGATGATACGAAGGCCTCATGTTGTAATGCTGATAAAGTAGAGGAGAACAATGAAAGTCCAAAGCCATCTTCACCTGCGAAGTCAGAAAAACTCACTGAATCTACAGCCGGAGAAGCAAATACTTGTGAAGCAAAGATCACATTCACAAGTGATGATATCCTACTTGGGGAAGTTCCTCACAATCGTCCATTGTTCATGGTTGGATATGTGAATGAACAAAGAGTGAATAGAATCTTGATTGACGGAGGATCCGGAATCAACATTCTGCCTATTCACACAATGAACGAACTTGGCATTTCAAGAGAGGATTTGATTGAAAGCCGTTTGATGATTCATGGATTCAACCAAGGGGGGCAAAGGGCCATAGGTGCTACAAAAATAGACCTCACTATTGGAGAAATGACTTCAAGCGCATGGTTGCATGTGATCGATGCAAAAACTTCCTATAACATCTTACTGGGAAGGCCGTGGATACATGAGAATAAAGTCGTCCCATCCACTTATCACCAATGCCTTAAGTATCACGAAGATGGTATTGAGAAGAAAATCGTTGCTGATGACAAGCCATTCACTGAATCTGAAGCGTACTGTGCTGACGCTAAATTTTACTTGAAGAATATCGTGAATGAAGTCAGGGTTGATAACATCGCCAAGACATTGGATCCTAAGATTGCAATAAAGAAGGCTGAGATTGCAGCTGGGAAAGCAAAAGTTGTAGAGGATGAAGATAGAAGCCACTCTATTCAAAGGAAACCACATAAGCAATACTTTGCACCTTCAGGCAAGAAGACGGGACCTACGCTCCGCTACGTCCCAAAACTGAAGGAGAAGAAAGACCAATCATCTGACCTGCAAAGTGACGTGCTGAATGGATTAACCCTTCCTATCAAGCGGCTTGATGCTTTAAAGTTATCCTCGAATTTGCTTGGAAAGTTTGTGGCCCGAAATCTGCCGGAGAATAGTGCACTCCCCACAAAGCGCACAAACGAGGGTTTTGATCCAAATGCTTATAAACTATTTGCAAAGGCTGGGTACGATCCCAACGAACCATCTAAGTTAGGGAAGCTCCTACCAGAAGGATCAATGAAGAAATCACCTGAAGACTTGGGTTTCGAAAAACCTCCACCAGTTCGCATCTCTATAAGGAGGGCAAGCATCAATTATGTCGGTGCTGAGGATGAGTCTGTTCCTTCGAATAAAAGAAAGTCTGTCTTTGATCGGCTCGGAGAACCAACTGCAAGAATTTCTGTCTTTGATAGATTGGGACCATTGAAGAAGAGGAACAAGCTCCAAAAGGGTGATGTAAAGGCGAAAATAACCATTTCTCCTAACGACCCAAAACTTTCGAGAGATTGCCAAAGTCTGATCCCTTCAAGGATGAAGCGTCAAGCAAAACTAGTAGTTTCATGTGGAGAAGTGTTAAAGGCAAAGACTCACACTATAGTCCACACAAGGGAGCGTGAGGAAGATGAAGAAAGTGTAGGATCTTCATATTACGTCGTTGCAGAAGAAGAGCATAATGCTTCATATCCAAATAATGTCAAGAATGAGTCGGAGGATATTTCTTGGTGTCACCACATATCTTTCAATGACGGAGATCTGCAGGAAGATGAAGATGCTAAAGATGCTCCACCTGAGCTTGAAGAAGGAGTGAAGGTGACAGTTGACGCATTGAAAGAAATCAATCTCGGCACAGATGAAGAACCAAGACCCACATATATAAGTGCTTTGCTGATGAAGGATGAAGAAAGTGCTTATGTAGAGCTGCTGAAAATGTATAGAGATGTCTTTGCTTGGAGCTACAAAGAGATGCCTGGTTTAGACCCCAAAGTAGCGGTTCATCATCTGGCGGTTAGAAATGGTGCTCGTCCTGTTAAGCAAAGCCAACGTCGCTTCAGGTCAGAGCTGGTACCCTTTATCGAGAATGAAGTCAACAAGCTTATTGAGGCTGGTTTTATTCGGGAAGTCAAGTATCCTACTTGGATTTCAAGTATAGTCCCTGTAAGGAAGAAAAATGGCCAAATTCGAGTTTGTGTTGATTTTAGAGATCTCAACAATGCATGTCCTAAGGATGAATTTCCACTCCCCATCCCAGAACTCATGATTGACGCCACTACTGGATATGAGGCAATGTCTTTTATGGATGGCTCATCTGGCTATAACCAGATTCGCATGTCTCCTAAGGATGAAGAACTCACAGCGTTTCGAACTCCTAAGGGAATTTACTGCTACAAGGTGATGCCATTTGGCCTGAAGAATGCTGGAGCTACCTATCAAAGAGCGATGCAAAATATCTTTGACAGCATGCTTCACAAAAGTGTCGAGTGCTATGTTGATGACTTGGTGGTGAAATCGAGAAACAAGAAGGATCACCTACAGGACTTGAGAACGGTGTTTGAATTGCTGCGAAGATACCAACTTCGGATGAATCCTTTAAAGTGCGCATTCGGAGTTACTTCTGGTAAATTCCTTGGTTTCATTGTTCGACACCGAGGGATTGAAATTGATCAAGCTAAAGTCGATGCGATTTTAAAGATGCCTGAGCCTAGAAATATTCATGAACTAAAGAGTCTACAAGGAAAGTTGGCGTATCTTAGGAGATTTATTTCAAATCTGGCCGGAAGATGTCAACCATTCAGCCGTCTTATGAAGAAGGGTGTCCCTTTCGAATGGGATCAAGCTTGCAGCAACGCATTCGAGAGCATCAAGTCGTACCTGATGAAACCTCCAATTTTAGCTGCACCTATACCTGGAAAGCCGCTGATATTGTATATTGCAGCGCAAGAAACGTCTGTTGGGGCGCTTTTGGCTCAAGAGAATAGTGAAGGGAAAGAAAATTCCCTTTACTACTTAAGTAGGATGATGACACCAAATGAATTGAAGTACTTGCCAATCGAAAAGTTGTGTTTGGCGCTAGTCTTCTCTATTCAAAAGTTGAAGCACTACTTTCAAGCTCACGTCGTCCGACTCATTTCCAAAGCAAATCCTATAAAATTTGTGATGTCAAAACCCGTCCTTAGTGATCGTTTGGCGAGATGGTACCTCCAGTTTCAACAATTTGAGATTTTGTACGTCCCTCAAAAAGCGGTGAAAGGACAAGCGTTAGCTGACTTCTTGGCAGACCATCTGATACCTGATGATTGGGAGCTCACTGATGAATTACCTGATGAAGATGCAATGGTCGTCGAAGTTCAACCATCGTGGAAGATGTACTTCGACGGTGCTGCACGTCATGATGGAGCTGGGGCTGGTGTGGTTTTTGTAACTTCGGAAGGAGAGGTTTTCCCATATTCTTTCACGCTGACACAACATTGCTCTAATAACGTCGCAGAGTACCAAGCACTCATACTTGGCCTCGAAATGGCAGTCAACATGAAGCAATTACAGCTGCAAGTATATGGAGACTCTAAATTGGTAATTAATCAGCTTTTGGGTAGCTATGAGGTAAGGAAACCAGAGTTACAACCCTAGCATAATTATGCACAGAAGTTAATAGGATGGCTTGGGGATGTAACCCTCCAACATATGCCGAGGAAGGAAAAATAAGAAAGCTGATGCCTTAGCGGCTTTGGCGTCAACACTTACCTTGCCTGAACAGACACAAGTTACTATCTGCCAAAAATGGGTAGTACCACCATTTGATGAAGGCGTGGATGGTGAAAATGAACTTCAGCGTCTTGTTGCTGTTTCCAAGGCTGAGAAGGAAGACTGGCGGAAACCTATAATTGATTACCTCAGTCACGGAACCCTTCCAGAAAATACGAGAAGGAGAGCCGAAATCCGTCGTAGAGCACCCCGTTTCCTTTACTACAAGGACACTCTATATAGAAGATCATTTGAGGGAGTACTTTTGCGATGTTTAGGAGATGATGAAACACTTCAAGCTCTGGAAGAAGCACACTCTGGGGTATGTGGATCACACCAGTCTGGGCCGAAGCTTCACTTCCATATAAAAAGGATGGGGTACTACTGGCCAACAATGGTGAAGGATTGCTTGGACCATGCTTCGGAGATGCAAAGCTTGTCAGCTCCATGCAAACTTCATACATCAACCACCTGAAGTATTGCACCCAACAGTCGCGTCTTGGCCATTTGATGCTTGGGGACTAGACATTGTTGGACCGTTGCCGAAGTCTTCTGAAGGACACGTGTTCATATTAGCTGCAACTGATTACTTCTCAAAATGGGCAGAAGCTGTCGCTCTCAAGGAAGTAAAGAAGGAAAAGGTTGCAAACTTCATTCGAGTAAACATTATTTACCGCTTTGGTATCCCTCGTTATATAATAACGGATAATGGCAAGCCATTCGATAATAGACTGATGAATAAAATATGTGATCTCTTTGGCTTCAAGCAGCGCAAATCTTCCATGTACAATGCTGCCGCCAATGGCCTAGCCGAAGCATTCAACAAGACCTTGTGCAATTTGCTTAATAAGGTTGTTTCCAAATCCAAGCGAGATTGGCATGAAAGGATGGAAGAAGCTTTATGGGCGTATAGGACAACTCACCGCACACCAACGCGAGCAACTCCTTACTCGCTTGTTTATGGAGTTGAAGCTGTGTTGCCGCTGGAGCGTCAAATACCATCCTTGAGACTTGCTCTCCAAGAAGGGCTCACTGATGAAGAAAATGCTCGCTTACGCCTTGAAGAGTTGGAGGCTCTCGATGAGAAAAGACTCGAAGCTCAGCAAAGTCTTGAATGTTATCAAGCTCGTCTATCTCGTGCTTTCAATAAAAAGGTCCGCTCGAGATCTTTCCAGGTTGGTGATCAAGTTCTTGCAGTAAGAAGACCCATCATCACTTCCCATAAATCTGGGGGCAAGTTCACTGCAAAATGGGACGGACCGTATGTTGTGCAAGAAGTCTATTCAAGTGGTGCTTATAAGCTTATTGATGTTGAAGGAAAAGGACTCGGTCCCATTAACGGGAAATTCTTGAAGAAGTACTATCCTTGAAGTTGAAATGCTCATCAACGCACGAGCCTAAACTGCAAGTTGACATGCTCCTCGACGCACGAGCCTAAAACTGCAAGTTGACACGCTCCTCAACGCACGAGCCTAAACTGCAAGTTGAAATGCTCCTCAACGCACGAGCCTAAACTGCAAGTTGACACGCTCCTAGAAGCACGAGCTTAAAATGCAAATCGCTGCGCTCCTTTGATGCACGAGCATAAACTGCATAAAACTCCTGACCCGCAAGAGTCTAAACTGTGCACGGCCTAAAAAAAAAAAAAGTCCGCTAGGTTGAAAACCTCGAAAGAGGCGGCCTAGGCAAAAGTTAGGACCAAAAAAAAGAACACACCTCTTCTACTATGAACTACGTAATGACTTGATCCTCTTCGTCGAGGTACGTAGGCAGCTTAGAGCTCAAATTCTAAGTCTGTCGCCCAAAAAGAAGAAAAGTTCTTTTCCTTGTCAAGTTTCACATTGTTATTTATAGATCAAGTTTAAATTGTTAAAGCTTGCAACGTAGAGAGAAAGCGTGATTACCTACCAGGGTGTTTCAAATTCTGAGTATTACTCTTCTTGGAAAACTTGAAAGACTCAACTTGAGCCTTCAAATTTGCCAAAGTCTTCAGGCTACCAAGTCTTCATCTTGGAGTCTCCGAATTCGTCAAGTCTTTAAGTGTGAGCCTTCAAATTCGCCAAAGTCTTCAGGCTGGGATCTTCAAATTTTGAGTTGGAGTTTTTAGTCTTCAAGTTTGAGCCTTCAAATTCGCAAGTCTTCCAAGCCTTTAAGCTGGAATCTTCATATTCGCCAAGTTTTCAAGTTGGAGTTGGTCAAGTCTTCAAGTAGAATCTTCCTCGGAGCTGGAGTCTCTAAATCTGCCGAGTCTTCAAGTTAGAATCTTCAAATTTGCGAGTCTTTAAATTTGCAAGTCTTCTAGTTAGAGTCTTCAAATTTATCAAGTGTTCAAGTTAGAGTCTCCAAGTTTGCCAAGTCTTCGAGTGGGAGTCTACAAACTTCAAATTTTCCAAGTCTTCAAGTGGGATCTTCAAATTTGACAATCTTTCAAGTTAAGCTTTTCGACTCTTCCAAGTTTGACAAGTCTACAGGTCGAAGTCTTCAAGTCCATCGGTCTTCAAGTCGATGTCATTCAGGTACGGAAAGTCTTCAAAGCTGAAGTACTTAATTTAAAGAGCCTTCGAGTTTATCGAGTCTTGGGATGGGGTTCTCATATTTGCCAGTCTTCAAGTTGCTCTTCCAAATGGCTTCTTCCATGGGATTGTCGTTGTTAAAGTGGGAGTGCGTTGCCACTCCAATCACCTTAAACTTGACTTTCCCATGAGTATCGCTCCAAATAAGTCTTCCATGGGATTGTCGTCGTTAAAGTGGGAGTATGTTGTCACTCCAATCACCTTAAAATTGACTTTCCCATGAGTATCGCTCCAAATAAGTCTTCCATGGGATTGTCGTCGTTAAAGTGGGAGTGCGTTGCCACTCCAATCACCTTAAGCTTGACTTTCCCACGAGTATCGCTTCAAATAAGTCTTCCATGGGATTGTCATCGTTAGAGTGGGAGTGCGTTGCCACTCCAATCACCTTAAACTTGACTTTCCCACGAGTATCGCTCCAAATAAGTCTTCCATGGGATTGTCGTCGTTAAAGTGGGAGTGCGTTGCCACTCCAATCACCTTAAAACTTGACTTTCCCACGAGTATCGCTCCCTTCTATGGGATTGTCGTTGTTAAAGTGGGAGTGTGTTACCACCCCAATCACTTTAAACTTGACGTTCCCATGAGTATCGCTCCCAAATAAGTCTTCAATGGGTTGTCCTCGTTAAAGTAAGGGCTGACTTTTTTAGAATCATCTTTTGGCCTACATAAAAGAAAAAGAAGAGCAAAGAAGAAAAAAAATACAAAAGGAGAAAGTATTTTTTACCTGACAAGAGAAGAAAAAAATTCAAGCTGCAGAAGTCTTCTTTTACTTGTTGGAAACAAAAAGGAAGAATGAATAAATAAAGTTACAAAAAAAAGGGGGTGCAAGTTACGGAAAATAGGCACGAAGAAAAAAAAAAGAAAAAAAAAAGAAGAAGGAAAAAAAGGGGTTTTCAAGAAAGTGTTAATTTGAATAGAATATTTCTCATACAACAAAAAGGAGCATAAAAGAATAAAAAAAATACTTGCCTCTGCAAAAGATATACCCAGGTGCTGCCTCAAGCGAATTAAACAAATAAGGATCTCAGGCCTCTATTTATAGAGGACTAATGATGAGAAAAAGTTCTAATTTGATACAAATTTGAAGGTCGTTGTTGGAGTCCAAAAAGAAGTAGGAACTGTAACCAAATTGGATTAGGAAAACCACATGCAAGGAAAAGAAAAAAAGAAAAAGAAAATAGAAAAGAAAGAAGCTTCAGCGGGGAACTTTGGGTAAATTTGGACCAACAGTCACTTTTACTACTGTTAACTGAATGGTAGCCACCTTTTGATACTTTATTGTTTGATAGCCTTTTTGTTTGCTAATAACTGGAAGGTAGCCACTTTTGGCATAATGAAAAAGTAGCGAATTTTATGGGCTGTTAACCGGATGATACCCACTTTAATCATGACTCGTTTATGATATATTCACTTTCTAAGCTACTAAATTGGGAATGATCATATGACCAAAAAAAAAAAAAAAATTTACTTCAAGTCTAGTCTTCGGGTGCAAACAAATTAAACCCCGACAAGCCTTGAAGTAGGGGGCCTTTGTAGACAAGTAAATTTTATTGGATTTAAATCCATGAAATAATATGGCTATTTATTAAATTGAAGACATATTGGTCCAAATAAATGTTATGGGCTAATATAATTGGGCTAATTATTTAAATATAATAAAAGTCCAATCTTGAAAGGCTAGCCCAAATTAGCCTAAGGCCCAATGTATATAAGTTTTCCTAGAGGCCCAAAATGTGCCACGTGGCAAGTGACGTGGCACCAAGTCAAATAAAATAGCCAATTGGATGATGCCACACGTCAAATGATGTGGCAATCCAAGTCAAACCTCAAGACCAATGAAAATACGCCATGTGGACATGTGACATGTTATGGCCAATCAAATACGGCCTAGTCACTGCTTAAATCTGATTGGCCGGTCCACGGGCCAAGGCCCGTCAGGGTTTCTTGGTGGCTACTCCACCCATATCTATATAAAGGGGTCAAATCTCTCATTTGCAAAAAGAAGAAATCAGAAGCAAGAATCCATAACAAGAAGCAAGAAAGAGCTCGTGGATCAAAGCAAGAGATTTCTACAAAAGCTGCAAGCACTCGAATATTTCTCTACAAGTTCTAGAGATCAAGACGAAGATTCAAGATCAAGCTTCAAGCCCTTGAATCCAAGTACAAGTTCAAGATCAAGACCAAGTTCAAGATAAAGCTCCAAGCTCTTGAACTCATCAAGTCAAGATCAAGATCAAATCCAAAGCCAAATCCAAATCCAAATCCAAACTTCAAGATCAAGCTCAAAAGCCCTTGAAGTTATAGTTTGAAAAGACGAATTAGAGGAATCATAGAGATTGTAACACTCATATTTTGATAAATAAAATATATTGTTGCAATATTTTCCTATCTCGATATTTATTTTCTTGACGCGAATTTAGTTGTTACAGATATGTTCGGATCGAAGTGCGTGATGTGTCAGAGCACTTAAATATTTTAATTTTTATTATTTTTAAATAAGTATAACTTTTTTGTATATCATATACTCTTTTTGTATACCGTTTTATGTTTGGATAAAAGTGTAAGATAATATAGAGAAAATAAAATATTTCAATTTTTGTGAACAAAGTATGCCTCTTTGGAGAAAGAAAAAAATTAAAAAAATGAGTATAATAAGATTACGGAGAAAGAAAATAAATAAAAATATAAAAAATGGGGAGACATGAATAGTGTTAGAAAGAGGAGAAAGAAAAAAAAAGAAAGAAAATAGAAAGAAAAAAAGAATAAAAAATGGAAAAAGGAAAAAAAAATAAGAATAGTGAAAGCGGGGAAGGAGAAAAGATTAATAAAAGAATGACAAAAAAAAGGAGAAAAAAATAATACAAGATATGAGGAGAGAGAGGAACTTGAGTTCCTTGTTTTATGCCTCAAAATAAGAAGGTAATTAGTTAATGGGTATAAAGTGTAAATAAGTCATGTGTATAAATATAATGGGTAGATCCATGTGAATAAAATAGGATGTATGTGTATTTTTGTAAATCCCCTTAATTAAAATGAGGTCCTAGTAATAATAAATTAAATTTTAGAAAAAGAAATTAATTTCCTTAGAATTATATTGGATTCAATGCCTCCCCATCTTTGTGGGGGTAAGGTTGGCATGCATCTCAACCATCCCAAACTCCACTTGGTTGGATAAAAATGAGTGAGTTGTTGTGGTAAATGAGATTCAATGTAAAGTATTATTAATAAAAAAGAAATAAATTTATTTCTCAAAAAAATAAAAAATAAAAAAATAAATTAGCATTGACTATATATAGAAGAAAACAAATAAAAGTACTCTTTCCTTTACAATTAATTATTTATATGATACTTTTCCATTTTGAGTCATTTTCTAATAGTGTCTTCTCACTTTGTACAAAAATTTTACAAAGTTTCAAGTAGATAAGTCCATTAAACTACTAGACTTTGATGTGATATTTTCTTTATCAGCTAATTCTAGTTTTGGGGTCGCCAAAGCATTGAGAGATGGAAAGAATGCTCTATCTAACCGGGAGTCTTATATCCGAGCGAGAGGTCAGACCAATCCCATTCATCAAGTATTTTTTCATAAATTAATTCAATATTTTTCCTTTCACCTTACATTAAACTCCTTAGTTCTTAAAAAAAGTGAAACAATTTCTTAATTAATATATCTAAAATACTAAAATAAATCAAAATTTAAAAATATTTTAACTTCAAAATTTTTACTTTAATCTTAATGAGGTGATATGTATAATCATATAAATTATTTTTTTTCTAAAATTATTTTAGCCTGCAAATTTCAAATATTTTTATTTTTATTAAAGTTTGTGCCAAGTTAAATTCTAACTTATAAATTGGGACGGAAGGAGTAGAAAAATAAAATTAATAATGTAAATTATCATATAGATGTATACAACAACAATAAACATACGGAGATGTACACAAAAGTTACTCTACCGAGTTGGAGAGACTGTTTCCGATAGATACTTGGCTATTACTGTATTTATTAATGCATATAAAATGAAATGAAACCTTTTCATTTGGGCCTTATCTAAGATCAACCGGGTCACTCACTCCATCAAAACCCTCATATTTTCCCCTAAAACTCCGATCACATTTCTCCAATCACCGCCGTCAAATCTCCTCCTCCGCAGCTACAAACAAAATGCTCCGCCACAGTTCTCGTTTCCTCACCAGAGCCACCACCGCAACAATGAGGTGGAGCCGCCCATTTTCAACGGATCTACAAGCGGATTACTCAGCAGATTCAAATTTCGTAGAAGCATGGAAGAAAAAAATTCCAAATGTTGATCCACCTAAAACTCCATCTGCTTACATGGCTACACGCCCCGCTACTCCTTCGTCTATTCCGTCGAAACTTACCGTCAATTTTGTGCTTCCTTATTCCTCTGAGCTCTCTGGTAAAGAGGTAATATTGATTAAACAAGCTCTTCTTTTATTGAATTTACTCATTTTTATGAAATGTGCTACGGTTTGTTAATGTAGGAGTTGTTAATTACTAGTAGTCGAGCATCTAATTGTTGATTTAAGTCGGATTTTGATTGATAGATTGTGATTCCAATATTTAGTCAAGACGAAGGCCACTTAGGTGACTTTTTCCATATGTCTGAGCCTTGGTGGATAGAGTTATCCGGTAATTGTGCCAGTGGGAGGTAGTAGGTATCTTGTGGAATTAGCTGAGCTATGCACAAACATTCCCAACTTTGTCATTTCTTCATTTATGACATGTTATGCTCTTTCTTCATTTATGACATGTTATGGCGAGCACGTGCCCGGTAGCTTTGGCTTAGACTCTGTATATATTAGATTGCGAACTCAGTAAGTCAAATGGTTTGTGGGCTTAGTAGTATCCAGAAACTCATAAAGTTCAAATTCTGGATCCGCCTTCTGTTACGAGCTAGCTTAGTGTCGTAATTGTTTTCCCTAAGGAATGCTGGTGTTTAGAGTTCGAGGCTCAAAACATCTAATCAAAACATCTAATTTTGCGATTTGAATTTTGATATTGATTGATAGAATTTGCTGATTTGAAAAATATGTCGTAATATACGGTGATGCTATGACGTAGTTTCACAATATTTCATAATATATTGTGATTTCAATAGTAGTGGAGATAAAGTCACTTAATAACATAAAATCCCGTGTAATCCCACCGTGGAGATAAAGTCACTAGGTGATTTATTCTCATCTCTATAAGCCTGGGAGATTGTAGGTACCTGGTGGAATTAGTTGAGGTGTGCACAAGTTGGGATGAGTAGTATTTTTATAAAAGAAATTTGTGATTTCAAATATGTGGAAAATGTTTGGAAAGATTGTAGTTAAATAAAGTGTTTGACTATCGAAATGTGATAGTGTAGTATTAAATGGGAGTATTGGACTCAATTTTGATTCAAGTGATTTGAAGTTTATAAATTAACGCAAGTTTTTTTTTTTTTTTTTTTTGCTTATAAGTTATACGCATTCCAACTTTTATGGTTGATGTTAAAGCAAGAGAGGTTGGAAAAGAGCTTCAATGTAACCCTTGGCCTTAATTCCCTGAGAATAGAGTTGTTAAGTTAAAAGGGACTTTAAGACAAAAGGAAAACACACTAGGAGCGTCGGTTAGAGTTTGAGAAGGTCTATGATTATGTTAATTGTAGTTTCCTTAGCAAGATGCTTAAGGAAATGAATTCAACAGTAACTGGATTAGCCGGATAATTTTTTATGTGAGCACTGTTAAGTACTCCGTGATCATAACTGGAGTTCCTGAAGGGTTCTTTTCAGCTTAAAGAGGCTTGAGCTAGGAAGATCCCATCTTCATCTTCCTATTTATTTTAGTGACATTTCTGTGGAATGTTGAGAGTGGTGAATATAAATATAGTTATGGGGATTCAGTTATATCAAACACAAACCAATATCAGAATGGAAGTGTCACCTATTGTATGCAGATGATACCCTCATCCTTTTCAATGATGTTAGAAGATTAATTAAGACATTTGAATTTGATTTTAGTGGTACTGAAGTAAGCTTTGGTCTTCATATAAAATGGAGGAAAAGCTTGCTGCTCCCAGCCAATGAGGTGCCAAACGGTGCTAGTTTGGCTGGAAGTTTGGGCTCCCAGACAGGGACTTTGCTGGCTATCTTCCTTTGGGTGCTACCCAAAGTTGAAGGGATATGGCTGGCAGTGTTGGAAAGATGTGAACAGAGGCTTGCACGTTGGAAGAAGTAATGCATTCCTTTTTGGGCAGATTAGGGGGTAATGGTGTGCTATTATTATTATTTGTCGACTTATGTGATGTCTTTGTTTCCTCTGCTAGCCGAGATTGAGAAGAGAACTGATAAAGTGAGAAGCGATCGGTTAGGCTTAGGTAATAATGAAAGGAAGTCCTTTATCCTGGTCAACTGGAGTACACTATCAAGAATAAGAATGATGGAGAATTGGAAATCAAAGATCTAAGGGTTTATTAATGTAGTGATTATGAAGATTAAGTCATGAGATAGAGGCCTGATTGAGAAATGTTATAGAGAACAAGTACGGGATAGGAGGTCTCGGGTGTTCCAAGGAAACAATCTGGCAGAGTATCTTGTTGCTTGAATTTTTGGATAAAGTTGGTTTCAAAGCAGGTGAAGATCTTATTTGGCATGGGTCTTTGAAGGATACAATTTCATGATCCTTCAGATTAGTACAGTTAATTGAAGTTTCTTTGGCAGATTGTAGAACAAATGAGGCTTGAGACACGACATTTAGAAGACACGGCAGCTGAATTCTATGGTTCATGACGGAGTCCGTTGAAGATATAAAACTAAATTAAAGAAAGTGTGCCTCTCTTGCCGTTAGATTTTTAGATGAGGTGGTCACAAACCTCAAATATTAGATCAGGGTAAGTGGTGATAGGTTCCTTTATCAAAAAATATCTACACGTGCTTGGCTCATGTAAAAGATTCAGATCCACACATGGAAGTGGGTTGAAGATATCAGTAAGTAAATAAAAGTGCACCCTTTCAAACAGTATAAGCTTTAGATGAGGCGGTTACACACTTTAACTTTGGACAAGTATGTTTTTTAAGGGATCAGTTGGATCAAAGGAAGTCTTTTATGATAGTGCTAGTGAATCAATTTTAAGCTTCATGAAGGTTTTGTAAAGTGAAGCCTTTTGGATGTTATTCTTGCTAAAAATGAATGACATGCAGAAATCCTTGTGAGATCTCTTTTTGAGAAATGAATCAGTTAGCAGTAATTGGTGTGGGGAAAACAACTAACAATTTGTTCTTCTAATACTATAATCTAAACTTGGTTCTACTGAGAACTAAGAAGTTATACTTTTTGCAAGTGCCCTTTCTAAAGAACATTTTTTGCTTAGTTTAATCGATCAATTAATGCCACAAGGAAATAATGCAATAAAATACTTAGTCTGCAAGTGACACACTAATTAGAAATTTGAAGTGAAGCGATATCAGTTGAATCTTCTAGATAACAGCAGCAGTATAGCCATTCTGAGTCGTATTAAACTTCACAAGAATCTGATCTGCGTGGAGTTTTGCTGCCTTTGACAAACTTCATTGGTTATTAAAATTTGGGCTAGTTATCCAAGGATCTTCAAAATTTATTAGTCGATATATTCCAGGTTCTGACTGTAGTCCCATTAAGTTCAGCATTGTATACTGTATATTAATGACCGGATAATTTTTTTTGAGTTCGATGTTTCAACAGTTGTGAAGTGATGTGGGCAGACTTGAGTTAGGTTTAATCCTATGCTTATGACAAACATGCATGATTGGCTCTGACAAATCTGATACAAACTTTCATCCCTTCTTTTTGCAAATATCCAGGTTGACATGGTTATAATCCCTGCAACTACCGGACAGATGGGTGTTTTACCTGGTCATGTAGCGACAATTGCTGAGCTGAAGCCTGGTGTATTATCAGTCCACGAAGGCAATGAAACAACCAAGTACTTTGTGAGTGGTGGTTTTGCATTTGTTCATGCAAATTCTTTTGCGGATATAATTGCTGTTGAAGCTGTACCACTTGACCGCGTTGATCCCAATTTGGTCCAAAAGGGCCTCGCTGAGTTTACTCAGAAGCTAGGTACTGCATCAACCGATGTCGAAAAAGCTGAAGCCCAGATTGGAGTTGATGTACACAGTGCCCTTAATGCTGCTCTCACTGGTTAAACAAGCAGTGATACAATCTTTTTCATTGTTCAACTTTATTTTTCCCTTTTTGTCTGGCTGATTGACTTCTTCGGCCTTTTGCATAAGCTGATTTTCAGACATATTATCTTGTTCAAGTATATGCTGATACCGATTTTAAGTTGTCGAATAAATGTTGCATTAAGCTTTCCTTACATATCTTGTATGCTGCGATATCAGCTGTATGCTTAACTGCAGTAATGAAACAGATAATTCGAAATTTTTTCTGTCATGCTATAATTTTCAGATTGGGATGTATTCTGTGTTTTGCTTTTTAGTTTTTACTCTGGGAAACACATTGTACTCTGATCTCGAAAATAAAACAAATGGGTATACGATGCCCTACATCCACTGTGAGAACTTGAAGGTAAAAAAGAGTCCTTCATTTGCCATTTATCTTTTCTTTTCCTATTAATTCTAGCACCAATTTTCAATTATAATCGAGCTCCTATTGCTAAGGAGTGAAGCATCAAGATCCAATAAATCACACTGTTCATAATCCTTAACTCAACGTTGCTCTTACATTATCCCTGCTATGCTATCTGCTAAAAGAAAGAAACAATGTCATCCTCTAAATGAAGAAAATCATTTTCCTTTTCCCGTCTGTAAAAGTTGATTTCTTAAGACAATCAAAACTCTCAAAGTTTGAGGAAAAAGAAGGATATTGGGGCATCCCTCTAACAAAAATCATTCTGCATATGCATGTGTACTTTAAACATACATCTCCCTAGCTTCAGTTCCTAGATTAAGGCTATCCATTTCCTGAGAGGTCAATATAACTTTGAATGCCTTAATGGAAACAATATCTGTTCCCCCAGGTGGTTATGCGAAGAGAAGTTGTATTTGTTCTTCGAGTAGGGAACATGACAAAGAAACAGGAAGGGAACAAGATCAAACAAACTTTAGCAACACAGGTTAAAAAACTGAAAATACAAAGATACACTATTTTACACTCCAATCAGAATCTGAGCGCCCAAATTACATGAAAGTCAGAAGTTACTATTTGGTTAAGATGTTATAATGAAAATGGTTTGGTGTACACATCAAATGGCTCAGTAGCTGTCAACTGAGGCTCCTGCAACCGAAAGGTAAGTATCAGTTATTTCCTAGCAATCAATTAAGTCATGATTTTTTTACACTTGAACAATTTAATTCTAACAAATGTGATGTTAAGCTAAAGCTACCTGTCTCAATCCAATGCCAACACTTCCTCCAGCAACTAGCATTGTAAGAAGAGATGTGACAATTTTGCCTCCTAGATCGCCATCAGTGCCACGGATTGAAGCTCTAATTGCATTTAGAATACTCCCATAAGTACTTCCTTGTCCAAGTTCAATCGCTTGGATGAAAGAAAAAGTCATTGCACCAGTTGTTGTAACCTTAGACAAAGTCTGTTCATCAATAACTAGGTCTGTCAATTGGCTTGGTTAGGTTGTTTTACTCTATTTACTTCAAAGAAGATCAAAACTTGAAATAGAAAGAAGAATTTTTACGTTTGTATCTGCAGATTTTTGATGATCATCACAACCACTGATTGATATGACCTCTCCCCCATTCGTTCCTTTCCATGCACCCGATGGAGGACGATGATCTTCCCAGGAATATCCTCCAGTTCTGTATCCATAAAACACTCTTATATGAGCTAACCAGAAGGAGAGTGGAATTGGTTATATCATAGTGTTAGCACCTGGACTACTAGACATTTGCACTTGGTTAATTTCGTGTATGGTCGCTGAACTTTGAGCATAACTAAACTTTACCAATATATTAGCAAAGTCACGGTAAAGTAAGTGAATTAATTTCCTGAGCAAAACAGAGTTCATTTCCATTAAGTTGAAAGAAAAATATTTTGACTTTTTTCATTATAGTTGGTAAAATTCAGATCATTTAATGTGATGGAAAACAGTTCTGTGATTCACTAGGATACTTGTATGAGTTAAATTCAGTGACCATAAGTAAAGTTAGCACTTGCTCATTGAGCCACAAAACCACAAAGGTATTCATTATATCGTAGTATTAGCAA
Source organism: Petunia x hybrida (assembly GCA_037355625.1). Taxonomy (NCBI): domain Eukaryota; kingdom Viridiplantae; phylum Streptophyta; class Magnoliopsida; order Solanales; family Solanaceae; genus Petunia; species Petunia x hybrida. Next base: position 244,894 of record JBBBVM010000739.1, on the reverse strand, counting down.
TCTAAGCTGTTCGGATCCTCCAAAAATGCCGCCACACTTGTGTCGGATGCTCCAAAACAAATTACTTTCAGAGGATCTAACACACACCAAGCAGCATTTTTGGAGTGGCCGAGCAACATAAATAGCAACTATCTTACTAGAAAATTGAGGATTAGCAGAAACATATGTAGTTTCACAGACCTGTCCATCCTACAAAGATATGGTAAATCAAGCATAGTACCACTGTGACAAGAATCTATAATAGCATGAAGTTTAGCACCATGAGGAAGAGGCCTGACAAGTATTGCATTTATTTCATCATCAACAATCATTCCTTGTGTTTCAAAATCCAAAGGGCAAAGTGTTTCATCATAACCATCAATTTCATCTCCAGTGTAGTTCTTTTTCTGTAAACCATGACCAGAATAATGAAACACCAGTGAATCCCCTGCTTGACAACCTAGCATAAGCCAGTACATTCCCATTCTTATATTATGTTTAGTTGGTATCCTGTATGGATCTTTTTCTTCTTCTGCAAGTAAGTAAAAATGTAGATTTGAAGTTAGGACTTGGTTAATATGAGTTTTATGCACTACATAGAGCCCAATATAATTGTACAAAAAACAAAATGAAGAAAAAGGCCTTCATAGTGGCAAACTATACTAACATTAGTTAAAACTCTATGTATAGTAAGCGCTGATAACGGGTGATTCAGAGTCTAGAATAAATAGTAAGTAGCTTGGTACAAAAAATTAAATTACACCAGTGTCATGTCAAAGTGTTTTATAGTGTTAGGGGTCGTTCGGTTGAAAGTATTGTTTACGCGGGTATTAACTATTAATGCCGGTATTAGTAATGTGGGTATTAGTAATGTGTGTATTAATAATGTGGGTATTAATAATGCGGGTATTAGTTAACGCGGGATTTAGTAATGTGGGTATTATCCATGCATATATTATAACGTAGGTATTATTTTTTGAATCACTGATATATTACAAATTAATAAACAATATTATTATTTAAAATATTTATTTACTCCTTAAATAAAATTTTAAAATATCCTCCTAATGAGGGTCATTTTTGTCATTTTAAATTTTAATACCTGCGTTATTAATACCCACATTATTAATACCACCTTCTACCCCGCATAAAATAATACATAGATTCCCGCATTAATAATAAATGCGGAATATACAAAAATGCAACCAAACGTTGTACTAATTTTATGCGGGTATTAAAATTTCACAGAAAACCAACCGAACGCTGCGCTAAATTAGTGCGGAGTTTTGCGCGGGTATTAAGTTGCTTATACAGCAACCGAACGACCCCTTAGTGTATATTAGTACTTAAATCCTCATAGATATGATTTAGCAACTCTTTCTAAAACAATTCACTTTCTTGGATAAAGCTGTGGTATTCACACAGAGGCTTTGAAGAATAACAAAGTAATGAAATTCTAAAGTAGCTTACACATTTGAAGTGGTTCACTTCCTTTAGGAAAGCTGTGATTGTCACATAAAGATTTTGAAGAAAGCTTCAAGGCATCATAAATTGATTCTTCAGGAAATTATTTTAAAATGTGTTAATGGGACAATGTAAAATTCCAAAGTAGATTACTCATATCATCATACCCTCTATGCATCAGATGCCTAGTTCAAACCAGATAGTGGACAGGCGCACTAGAATCCATTAGGTTGCGTAAAGCCTGAAAAGCTTAAAGTCTATTTTGCGTGAAGCTTAAGTTCTCTGTACTGACAGTATATAAATATTTTACAGAAAAATAGAACAACATGTTAATTATATCTAGCTAGCTTGTGGTCATAGTTTAAATAATTATTTACACTATGAATATATATAACTTAAATCTGCTGGATTTACCATCATCAATCATGAAAATAAGAGATGACATTAATCACTTCAAAACATCATATCTCAAACTAATAATACTAACGTCTGCTGATAGTGACAACTAAGTTCAGGCCAAAATTCTAGCACATAAGTAGCTAGTAGTACTAGTAATATACATCTAGTGATAACTGATAAGCCAAGGGAATATCGAGTAAGAAAGCAATATCTGCAACAGTCACTCACATGAGAAGAGTCAAGAAAAGCTTAGACAATTAACAGTTGTCCGTATTAGCATCATTTCCTCATAGTTTTCCTAAAGTTCCAAATTCTCATTCAAGGATATAGATCAAGAATGTGAAAGAATTTTATTATATATATATCTAACTGGGTAATGCAAATTACCACAAATTATCATATACACAAATGGTTGTGTGTGACGATAAAAGAAGACAGATACTCATATGTAAGGCTGTTCATTTTTCGGTTTAAACCGATAAACCGAACCGATAAAAAGTTAATGGTTTATAAATATTGAGTTATCGGGTTATCGGTTATTTAACGGTTTGCAAAAAAAATTTATTGGGTTATCAACCGGTTGTCGGTTTTGTACATTTTCTTCTTGGTTAAACCGATAACCCAATAAGGTTTTCAAATTTACTATATTGCGCTTATGTGCATAAAAGTAGTATATTTAATTACTATTAGTAGGAATTTGGAAACCTCAAACTCTAGTCTTCTTTTACTTGTGTAACTTTCAAGTCTCCCAATCCATTTCAACCACCGATTTACTATTTCGCTCCTTGCCTCCTCCATTAGTTTATAAAATAATGAAGTATATTTGAATCTATTGTTGGTTGTTTTTTTTTTGAATATGGCGAATGCTAGAAGAGACATTTGAATTCGCTGTGAAAATAAAGCCGATTTCGTATTGGATGCAATCGTTTAAGAGGTTTTTTTTACACTTGTTAGGCCTAAGTTTCTTAATGGTTAAACCGAAAACCAAACCGATAAGAACCTAAAACCAATAACCCGAAAGCCGAAAACCGATAGCTTATTGGTTCGGTTATTGGTTTAGCACTTTTAAAAACCGAAAATCGATAGTCAAAACCGATAATGTGCAAAACCGAACCGAACCGACCGATAAACACCCCTACTCATATGGGAGTATATATTTAGCCATTAAGAAATACTCTCTTCATTTTATTTTTCATAACGTGTTTGACTTGATACGAGATTTAAGAAAGAAAGATGGATTTTCGGTGCATACCAAAAGTAATTTCAAAACTTCTAGTATTATTAAATATGCCATGACATATTTATGGTTACAAGAACATGTCATTTCATATGAAATTAAAAGATCAAAATTAAAGAGTTTCCAAATAAAAAATAAATCATTTTTTTTGGAGCAGATTAAAAATGAAATGAGTACTTATAAAATGACTAAAAGTATAAATAAGAAGAGAAAAAGAATTACCAGTGAGCATGAGAATGGAGTCTTGAGGGAACTTAAATCTATTGACAAGCAAGTACTTCATACATTTGGCATCATTAATGCAGCCCTTGAGCTCATTCTTGGTATGTTTATACGTAATACCAACAATCAAGGCTCTCTTCCGGCCAGAAGGCGAAGGGGGTTGACTGAAAGGTGCATGGCGTAAGAAAGACGAGTGCAGAGAGTGGCAGCGGTTCTTAAAGGCTAGTATCCGGCCCTGAGGGCCGGGCATACGAGTAACTGCGCGGCAAACCGCGCAGCGAATGGAATGAGCACCATTTGGGAGTTGTAAAGTTGTATGGCAATTGCTACATTCCAAAAACATCACCATTTTTAGCTAAAATCAAAAAAAGAATGACGCTGGAGAGAATGTATATATAGTCTGTGGATTAAGAAGATTGTGATTAAAGAGTACAATTTCAACTATTTAGGGGTGAGAGTTGGTAGGAAGGAGAATGGGGATTAGAGAGAAGTCTCGAAGCAGTTGAGTTTATTCATGTAGAGATCGATTACTCTGGAGTCTGGTCTCTGGTTTAATCAGCAAGTGTGTACTAGCTAGCTTCTATTTATATTTTCTAAAACCAACACCTTAAACACAAGTGCATGCAACTTTATATTTTTGAGTTTGAGTTGACAACTGCACTCAAAATGGACAAAAGCGAATGATTCACTTGTCCCCTTGTCTATAAATTAACCTTGTGATATGCATGTAATCGAAGTGATTCCCACTAAAATGGAAGTTACAGAATGAGGAAATGAAGCTCAAGAAATGGACAGCAAGTTAAAAACAAAGTAAATGTGGAAAAGATTCTCCACAAAGTTTATCATGAGAATAAGAGATAAAATACAAATAAGAGATAAAATACAAATACAAATCCAAACGAAAGCTTAACAATGAGCATAAACATCATGAATGGTTAGTGCCAACTCGTTATCTTTTCGAGTCTTTTCGAATAAGTCATTTTCCAATTGGACAAAGTAAAGTTCCTTTCATTTCCCCACTATGTGTTGTTGCTCTCAAACACAAATATATGTAGTCGACAAATAATAAAGTATTGAGTTGAGTATCATTTCTACGAGGACTATTGTGAATGACTGTATTCTAGCAAACAATTTCCTATAACTATCCAGGGATCTTTTTTAATGCATAATAATTGTGATGTTTACTAACTAAAGGGAACAATAATTAATAAAAAAAGTAAATGAAATTAAGTATTCGAGAGCAAATTGTGAGTTGTTATCGATGAGAGAGAAACGGTCCAGAGTCAGAGCGACAAACAATCTAGTTGGGTTTTCTAGTTGATTCTACTTCTTGATTTCCTCGATTGCATGCTAACTAACAAGTTTAATATATTCGTAAAAACTTGTCGATTCTTCATGACTCTATGGAAGTTACCCTATCGTCTATATTTCTATGGAATTAGATTTAACAGGCATGTATTAAAGAACTATGTATTTTGCTAGGAAAGCGAATATGTAAATGTTTATCCATATCCAAGCCTTGTTTTCAATGTATTTGGCTCCAGTTTGTTTGTTCTTACCTCAAATTTCACCCAAACTATTCCTAAAATTACAAACACGATAAGTCAGCGCCATAATCATAGATATTACATATAATGAACGAACAAAGTACCAAAATGCGAGGAAATAGTAAGGTAAACTAGGCGAATGTCGATGAATATCACCAACCCACACTTAGGCCTTTGCTCGCCCTCAAGCAATCACCAAGAATAACTTCCCAATTCAATCCCAACACTTGATAGAACAGATCTACCTATGGTTATGGTTGAAACCGATCATTAGAAAAGAATATAAATATATACCATGTGACCCCAACATGTCAAAATTCACCACATTTAATTTTAAAATACTAGAACGACCAACTCAAGACATCCCAATTTAAAAAACTGACTCAATAATACTAAATTTTTACAAAATCACACTCATTCGCTCAACCAAAAGTCTAATAACTTCACCTATCTCTCGCAAACCATGTACCCTCACCGAAAAATAATGAATCAAGATAGAGTCCCAAAAATCACACAGAGAATAAATTTCAAGAATAGATTCCAGACATAATAAAGAAAGAATTCACTCTCTCTAAAAAAGACGTTCATGTACCACATACGACGTACCATAGTCTTGCCCGTAGTGTAGGACTCCACTAATGTAGGCTCACTGCAAATCAGGATTAACAAGAAATTTAAGGGTTGTAATGTAGGCTAAAGAACATGTAGGATATACATGGATAAAATAGTTACTACATCCCTAAGCACTTTAATATATCACTTGCAAGTTTTTGTTTTTTCTCAATTCTTCTCAAAACCAACCAAGCATCCGCCCAAACATACGCCCAAGAACTCCCTTTTCTTTTAAGCATTTTTTTTTTAAAATTTTTTGCACATACTAGCAAGAATTGAAGTTTATTTCTTCTGTTTTCTTTTTTTTTTCCTCTCTTTTTCTCTTTTGCTTTCATTTTAATTTTTTTTTCAACCATTGCCAATGAATTTTTTCTCAAATTGCACCATATTTTTTCCTGTTGGTTCCACTCAATTTACCCAGCTTTTTCCTACCACAACTCGATAAACTCAAATATTTTGCAATTAAAGTGCTTTAGGAGTAAGGGTTCAAAAAGATGGTAATTAAGAACAAAATGGACATGGCTTGTAATGTGGGTGGTCAATAGACTCACAAGGGCTAACTAGGGATAAATATATAAGGGTAAGTTAATCAAGACTGAAAAATCTTATCAAAGAAATACTTGTATCATCTACCAAATAGAACAAACCTAGGATTTTACTTTAAACATACACGAGGCAAGTTCTAGACATCAATATGAAAGCACAAACTACAATAAAATACCTCACATGACACATGACACATAATACACTCAAGACATTGCATTCCAACTTTTGGTACAAGCAAATAGGGTGCAATTTTAAAATCAAGCAATAAATCACAATGGTTCACAAAAGAGTCAAGCAGTTGAACTCAAGCGTATCAAGAAGGTAATTCCAATTTTTTTAGGCATGTATCAATATTTTAATATCAAAAGATATTCACAAACAGTACATGAGCAAGTCTAAATTCACCGGTATCAAACAAACCCAAGGTACCTAGCATTATATCATTTTTCCTAACATATTCTACTAACTAATACTAACCTAGTCCTAAAAATAAAAATTATCTGGTTCAAAGATCTACCCATGAAAAAGAACAGAAGCCATAGAAAAACTATGGGGTGGACATCTACCACTACATAAACTAAAAAGAAAATCTTTTTGAAAATTTTCATTTCTTTTCTAATTTATATATATATATATATATATATATATATATATATATATATATATATATATATATATATATATATATATATATATATATTAAAGCAAGAAACAAACAAAAATAAAGTCAAGTGACCAAAACAAAATATGCTAAAAATAAATTTCTAACGATACAATCATCCATGACCTCAAAAATTTGGGAATTCACTCACCCCATACTTAAACAGAGCAATGTCCTCAATGCGATAAAAATAAAGTGCAAGAGTTAAAGGAACTTCCCTGAAGGATAAAAGGCCTAGCACTTGGGTACTCAGAGTTCCTCAAATAGGTTATCAACATTAGGCATTAGGGTTGCGGGCACACCAACTTAAGCTCCACGGTACATGAGCCTACAATTAAAAAAAAAACCAAAGTAATATAATTATAAAATAAATAATAAAAAAATTAAATAAAAGCAAAAAAAAAGAAGGATTCTCTCCCATAAACGCTTGATTTAACGTCGCGGCACGGCGATACCGATTTCACCATTGCCTCCACTTTGAACTAACAAGTTGTCTCCCCAATTTGAATTCAAGCTTACAATTATGCTTATGAGGGGGTGGTACAAATCCACAGGAACCAAGTGACCATTGTCTAACTTGCACTTCTTGGCCTTTAAATAAGGAATATCGTTTTGTCTCTTTAGCACGACAAATTGCAGTATATAATCACCTTGTTCCTTATTCCTACACTTCTTAACAAGTTCAGATGGTTTGATTCTCATGCCACCATCCAAATACAATGTAGAAAAGTGATTATAATGGGGGTCTTAAGCGCTTCAACTTCAAAATTTTATCACTTTTGCACATACTAGAGTCTTCAATATTGATATTGTCCTCTCTTCACTTGACTCTAATGCTATTTTGGATCGAATGGTTGGACTTTCACTTTTTGCTTCTCAACTAGGACCCGAAGCTCTTCTTCTATCTCAAACCCACTATCCATGATAACTGACAACTGGGCCTTAGACGCCTCAATCATATCACTCAAGTTCTCCTCCAAGTCATGAATAACCAAGCCAAATTGATTGATCTCTTGTCTGAGCATAACTCTTTCTTCTATAAACTGTGTCATCATATTTGTAATTTCATTATGGAAACCTCCATGTTTCTAGGAGTTTGGCTTGCTCCAGTAGCCAAGTTTGGCTCACAACTTGCACTTTATCGCTCTTAACAAACTCAAAAATATTATTAAAATCATCATAAAATTATTAGGGGAAGGAGTATGACACTTTGAACAATCATTCCACCAACCACCACACAATTTGCAAAAGTTCCAATTAAAGATTGTAGAAAATTTACATATCCAGTCTCGTAGGTTAAAAGACTTGTGTTAGCTTGGATAAGCTTGGAGTTTTGAATGATGACTAAGGAACAAATTCAAGGACATGTTCTTTTGGATCACTGCAGCTGAATAAATAATTATGCAAAATTATTTGAGCGAGAAAATTAATTGTTATCCTAAAATCTAATGTTGATTTTGATAATTATGCAGCGATGTACGAGATAGAATTGCATAAGACTGGGATAAGGCTAAAGGATTTTGGCTATCCAAGTGAGGAGTTCAATTATGACTCAAACACTGGAAGGTATTTGGAGTTCTAATTGCTCAAGACTTCTTAAGATGTCAAGTCTATAAATTGAGAAGCATTTCAGCTGTTGAATACACACACAAATACAGAGAGTTTAGACCTATAGCCTTGAAGTAATTCTAAATTGTATTTGAGCAGTTGTTAAGCTACAGGAAACTAAGTGAAGAACCCGTTCCTTAGGTTGAGTCTTGTTGTTCTCAGTCTTAGTTCATCTATAGTAGGATCTATTGAGTTGTACTATTTAGAAGTTTTGTAAGAGTACACGTTATTCAAGTCTTGTACTTGGAGAAACTTCACTGATTGTGAAAAAGCTCGCTTTAGGATTAGAGTTAGTCCTAGATTAGTAAGAGCGAAGTCTTGTAACCAAGTGAATCTTTCAAATAGTGAAGTTGAAATCCTACTTGAGAAAGTAGGTCGTGGTATTTTGATCCCAAGTCATAGGGATTTTTCCACGCTAAAATTCAGTGTTCATTTACTTACTTTTTATCTATTCCACACTTTCCAAAGTAAAGGAACACATATAAGAAATTGGTCCTTCAATAGTAGTGTGTATTGGGAAATAACAATTGATATCAAAGCGGGTTATTCTTGAAGAGGCTAACACCTTAGGATTAGAATGAGTGCACCACTGCGAAATGCTGAAGTTCAGTCACTGTTAGGCCACCATTGTTTAATGGTAAGTACTATTCTTGGTGGAAAGAAAGGATGAGAGATCATCTTCAAGCTGAAGATTATGAACTATGAGATATATATCACTGAAGGTCCCATAATTCCTATGAAGAAGGATGCTGCAGGCAAAGAGGTTTCCAAAACTAGAAAGGAATGTAATGGTTGTGATCTAAGGCAATGAGAAAAGAATGCAAGAGCTAAAAAATGGCTCATCTGTGGACTTGGTCCTGATAAGTATACTAGAGTTCAAGACTGTTCCACTGGCAAGAAAATTTGGGATGCATTGCAGGTTGCTCATTAAGGAACCAACCAGGTTAAAATATCTAGATGTACGCTTCTCTTTGCTGAATATGAAAATTTCAAAGTGAGAGAAGGAGAAACAATTTTTGAAATGTACACTTGGTTTAATGCTATTGCAACTGAACTTATTTCTATAGGAAGGATTTTAACTGTAGAAGATAGGGTTGAAAAGATCTTGACTAGGGTGCTCCCAAACTCTTGGGAAATTAAGGCATGTGCTATCATTGAAAGTAAGGATTTTAGTACTGTTTCCTTAGATGAACTGATAGGGAATCTAAGAACTTATGAACTAAGGAAGAAGGTAAAGAATATAGGAGAACCGGTTAAAAATGAACCAAATCTAGCTTTAACTGCTGATGATAAATATGTTAATGATGAGAATGAACTGGTCCTGATCGCTAGAAGTATTCAAAAGTTCTTAAATAAGAAAAGGGGATCTAGTGGATAGGGTATGTCTTTTAACATGAAACAGGGTGGAGAATGCTTTAAATATGGAAGCATGTAACACTACATCAACAAATGCCCAGTTATGGAAGAAGAATGGAGAAAGAAGTATGTTGAAAAAAGAAGAAAGGCCAAGGAACAGGTCCTTAAGAAACATAGATCTCCCAAAACTATGGTTGGTGGTTAGGAAGATAGCGAAGATAAGCAGTTTGATGATGATGTAGATGATGAGCTTGCTCTAATGGCTCTTGAAGACTCAGATAATAAAGAAGATGTTGAGGTATTTGTTTCTAAACTTAAAAATGATTTAAAAAGCATGTCTAGAGATAAACTTGTCAAGGTAATTCATACTGTGTTGGATGAGCTTAAGTTCTTAAGCAGTATTAAAGAACAGTTGCATAATGAAATTAAAAGGTTGAGTTCTGAACACAAGAAAATTGTAGTAAAAAAATGACATCTTGAAAAGGAAAAATAGCACGCTAAAGGAACATGTCCTTACACTTGAACTAACTGCTCAGGAATCACATAATGAAAAATCAGAAACCAGAGCAGTTGGAGATAGTACTAATTCTCATCAGCTTGTTGAAGAAAAACTGAAAGTGATAGTTGATGAACTGTTGAAGAAAAATGAAAAGATAAGATCTTTGGAAAAGGACTTGATCATAACAAAAGAAGAATTGAACAAAACTGTCAAATGGAACAAGTCTTCTGAATCATTAGAATGGTTATAGAAAAACCATAGTAACAACATGAAAGGTATTGGGTTTATGAATCTCAATCATTGCCCAAATGAGATGTAAAGAGTAAATATCTAACTCTTCCTAAAAATTGGTTATGCACACGCTGTGGGAACACTGGTCACTTGAAAAAATTGTCAATCTCTTGCAAAAGCTACATAAAGGAACAAGTCCTATAAACCTATTAAAAAATATGTGGCATAGAAAATTGTTCACAGAAAGAAAGCATTATCCGTATGGGTTAAGAAGAATGTGATTCATCTTTTTTCTCAAAGAAAGAAACCCAAACTAGTTTGGGTGCTTAAAGTTAACCCTTAGTTTTCTTTTGCAGGACAAATTGTACATGGACAGTGGTTGCTCAAGGCTTATGGCAGGACACAAAGAATTATTTCTTTCTCTCTCAACTTTTCAAGGAGAAAGTATTTCCTTCGAAAATGGTAAGAAAGGGGAAGATATTGGAATTGAAAAGGTAGGTAGGTCTGACTCACATAGCATTGATAATATTTTTCTGGTAGATGGACTCAATTGTGCGACAAAAGTAACAATGTGAATTTTTCATCTACTGGTTGTTTTGTGACTAACCAAGCATCTGGAGAGATCATTTTGCAGGGAGATAGATATGAAAATATTTATAAAGTGGATCTCTTGTCATTAGCTGATGGGAGTATGAGCTGTTAAGTGTAATGCAAAATAATCTCCTCCAATGGCACATAAGACTTGGTCATGCTAGTCTTTCTCAGTTAAACAAACTAGTTTCTAAGGACTTGATGATAGGTCTCCCTAACATCAAGTTCAAGGAAGAAAGAGTTTGTGATGCTTGTGCTAGGGGGAAGTAGGTAAAGTCCTCTTTTAAACCAAAGAAACAGGTCAGTACTATCAAACCTTTGGAACTGGTCCATATGGATCTTTGTGGACCAATGAGAACAATGAGACGTGGGGGTAAGAAATACGTTATGGTGCTAGTTGATGATTACTCTAGATTTACTTCGATAATTTTTCTTGCACCTAAGGAAGAAACATATAATGTATTTTCAATATTTGCTAAGAAAGCTCAAAGAACTCTAGATAGTCATATTGTTGCTATAGGATCAGATCATACGTACTAAATTTGAAAATCAGATGTTCTTTAATTTTTGTAATGAAAATGGTATTTGATCATAATTTCTCTTCACCTAGAACTCCACAGCAAAATGGAGTAGCTGAAAAGAAGAATAGAACCTTAGAAGAAATGGCTAGGACCATGTTGTTATCTGAAAACCTTCCACAAAGTTTTTGGGCTGAAGCTATTAATACTGCTTGCTATATAATCAATAGATGCATGACAAGACCATTGTTAGAAAATACCCTCTATGAGTTGCTTAAAGGAAGAAAACCTAATATTGCACATCTTAGGGCTCTTGGCTGCAAATATTTCATTCACAATAATGAAAAGGATGCCTTAGGAAAAGTTGATCGTAGAGATGAGGGAGTCTTTATGGGTTATTCATTAAATAGCAAGTCTTATAGAGTATTTAACAAGAAAATTATGAAAATAGAAGAAAGCATGCATGTTAAGTTTGATGAATCTGACAATCTATCTAAAAAACAAGTACATGAGGATGAAGAAATTGGAATGTTAGGGCATAGTGAAGCTGTTCCTCAACAAATGAAATCTATTTCTGGTGAACCTATGAGAATGGAATCACAAGGAACAGTTCCTCTAACTGAAACTTAAAAGGGTAGCACTGCGATAGGAGGAACAAGTGTTACATCCACCCCTCAAACTGGAAATGCTACCACATCAGAGACTGTTCCTCAGCATGAACATCCACTGGATGGACTAGTATTGAAGCCTTACAAATATCAAAGTTCACATCTCGTGGATCAAATAATTTCAGACAAAGCTGCTGGCATTCAAAAAAGATATGCAGTCAAGAATCACAATTTATGTGCCTTTAGTGCCTTCTTATCTCTTGTTGATCCCAAAAATGTAAAAGAGGCACTGAAGGATGCATATTGGATCAATGCTATGCAGGAGAAGTTGAATCAATTTCAAAAAAGTCAAGTTTGGCATCTGGAACCAAAGCCAAGGAACAGGTCCATTATAGGAACAAAATAGGTTTTCAGGAACAAACTTGATGAGGATGGTATGGTAACCAAAAATAATGCCAAACTTGTTGTTCAGGGATATAACCAAGAGGAGGGCATTGACTATGAAGTAGACTTTCGCTCCAAATGCAAGATTGGAAGCAATAAGACTTCTTATAATCTTTGCTACTTACATGGATTTTACTCTACATCAGATGGATGTGAAGAGTGCATTTCTGAATGGCTATTTGAATGAAGAAGTATATGTCAAGCAAACACCATGTTTTGAGAATGAACAGTTCCCTGAACATGTTTACAAGTTAGACAAGGCTTTATATGGACTCAAGCAGGCACCAAGAGCTTGGTATGAACGATTATCTAAGTTTTTACTTTAGCATGGCTACAAAAGAGGAAAAATTGATAGCATATTATTTTTGAAAGAAAAAGGTAAACATCTCCTAATTGTTCAAATTTATGTAGAGGACATAATCTTTGGTGATACTTGTGAAAATCTAAGGAATTCGCAAGCTTGATGGGAGTGACTTTGAGATGAGCATGACTGGTGAACTCAATTTCTTTTTGGATTTACAAATCAAGCAAACCTCAAATGAAACTATGATCCACTAACAAAAACATGTTAAGAAACTACTTAAAAGGTTTGACATGGACAATGCTAAGGAAATTGATACACCAATTTCCACTTTCACTAAGTTAGAACTTGATGAACGTGGTAATTCAGTTGATTAAAAATTGTATAGAGGTATGATTGGTTTTTTTTCTCTACCTAACTGCTAGTAGACCTGATATTGTATGATTGGTTTTTTGCTCTACCTAACTGCTAGTAGACCTGATATTGTGTTTAGTGTTGTTCTATATGCTAGATTTCAATAAGATCCTAAGGAATCACACTTGAAAGTTGTTAAAATAATTTTAAGGTATCTGAAAGGAACAGGTTCCTTGGGACTCTGGTATCCAAAAGGTTGAAACTTTAATCTTGTTGGGTATACTGATGCTGACTATGCAGGTTTTCTTGTGGATATGAAAAGTACTTCAGGTATGACACATTTTCTTGGAGAATGTTTGGTTTCATGGGAAACCAAGAAACAAGATTCAATGGCACTTTCCACTGCAGAAGCTGAGTATCTGGCAGCTGCCTCATGTTGTTCTCAATTGTTGTGAATAAAACAATAATTACAAAATTTTGGTGTTGATGTAGGAAAGGTTCCTATCTATTGTGATAACACTAGTAAAATTAACATGACTAAGAATCCAGTGCATCACAAAAGGACTAAACACATTGACATAACACACCATTTCTTGAGGGACAATTATAAGAAAGGTTTGATCACTAATGCCTTTTGTCCCATTGATAAACAAATTGATGATATTTTTACAAAAGCATTAAGTAGAGATCATTTTGAAAGGAGCATGTTAGAATTATGGATGATTAAATTCACCTAACATTACTTCAAAAATTGGCTAGAAAATTTGGCTTAAAAAGGAATTTAATTGAGTCAATTTGAAGTTTCAGCTCAGTTCTATACTTAATTGTATACTTTATGCTATGATTTCTACTTAATTTTGATATATTTTAATGATGTTACCTTTATATTCTTAGAATTTCAGATTGTGCAATTTGATTGAAATTGGGTGTGGAAACTGTTGCTCCTTTATTATTCAAAAAATATTAGAGTTTGAAAGTTGTAGGTAATTAGACTAATTTAAGTCCTACTTACACACTATCTCTCTGAAATCAGTCCTATCAAGGAATCGTTCCATACTCCATCTTCCACTTGAACTCTTAATCATAATAGCTTTTTTTGAAATGTTCAAGAAGCCTAAACCGACTGGAACTCTATTTAGTCAAGGAAGCTGAAGGGTAAATCGTTTTACGATCCATCTCTATCACTATCTTTCACTCGTATATAAACTCAAGCTCTCATCTCATATTTTCATTCAAGCTTTAACAAAATTTCAGAAAGAGTAGTAAATTATCTCCTAAAGCGTATAACTGCCATATCTCTTTCACCTGAAAATACTACTCCTACTACTGAACAACCACCAGTCACAAACCCAACTTTACCCATGGACACCACCTCACCACACCCAAAAAATCAAAACCTTCAACAACCTGAACCTTAAACTCAAGGGGAAGGATCAGTTCCATCTGTTGCTGAGACACTGGAACAAGTGGAGGACTTGTCTAGGGCTATGATCTTGTATCAATTTCATGTAAACTATGTTGAACCTCTTAATGTTTTTGATGATCAGGGAGAAAAAGTAGAAGTGTTAGGATTGCCTGTTCCTGAGGGTGGGGGAGAAAAGGAGGATGTGAGGGGGTATAGAGGCTCCCATGCATGAGTCTCCAGGGTCTCCTGAGGTTTCTTTTAGAGCACCCATATAAGATGAAGATATGGTGGGTGTTTTGGATACTGATGAGGCTATTAGTGACAGTGATAGGCCTATAATTTATTTGATCAATGTGAGAGGCATGAAAAGAAAATTAGAAAAACAGGGTCTTGTTGATGCTAAAGAACTTGCTGCAATTAATGCTAGGCTTAAGAAGATTAGTGATAGATATTAACCGGGGCTTAAGAAGAAAAACCAAGGGAAAAGTTCTGCAAAGGGTAAAGGAACTATTCCTTCTGCTCAAACTCCTACTAGTGGTTGTAGGAGAACCAAGAGTACTGTGAGGGCTGCTGATGAGAGAATGTCTGAAGCTCTTGAGAGAAGCAGGAAAGGTAAGAAGAAACAGGTGCCTGAGCCTGTGGTGGCAGTTGAGGATTCAGAAGAGGAATTAGAAGAAATTGTTTCTTTGACCAGACAAAGAAGATCATCTCAAAGGATTTCTGCAAAGACTGTTGAGAAATCTTCTAGTGCTGGTCCTGTTTCAAAGAGAACAAGGTCTTCTTGGAGAACTTTGATAGATGAAAGCAGTGATTTAGAGAATGATGCTAAATATGATGAAGCTTAAAGTGAGAGTGAGGGTGATGAGGCTGGAAAGACTGTGCATGATGATTTTGACAAAAAAAAGTTGTTGAAAGGCAGGGTACTTACCGATGTGGAAGAAGAGGGGATGGTCTGATTGTTACAAAAACTAGACAAACAAGGCTGGAAGGACATGATCCTTAAAATCAGAGGGAAAGTGGCCAGAGATGAGGTGGTTGAGTTCTTTTTCAACTGCTCCATTGATGAAGGCAGAATCAACAGTTCTGTGAATGGTAAGGAAATTTCCTTAGATGCACAAGAGCAGGGAGAACTGTTTGATATTTTTTCTGTGGGCTATGATGATTACATTAAAAGAGAATGGCCTGACCTAACCAATTTGCCTACTGCTTTTGAGATTACATGAAAAATTTGCTGAAAATCCTAATGAGGAGGAACCAAGGGCAGTAGAGAAATGTGAGATGCAACCAAATCACAAGCTTTTGTTTGAATTTGTTAACAAAATCATGTTCCCCAGGCAGGAGAAAAGAGGACTACCCAGCTTCTTGGACCCGGTCCTTATGGAGTTTTTAGACACTGAGTAGCAGATAAAATGGCCCATGTTCATGGTGCATTTGATCACAAGGATTGTGACCGGAAAGAAGAAGCATGCTCTTCCTTTTGGCTTCATTCTTACAACTTTTTTTGACAAGTTGGGGATTCCTTTGAAGGAATTAAAAAATGCTACCAAGAAAGAAAGGTTTGGGGCTACTGCACTGATAAGTTGTGACATGACTGTCAATGTTGAGCCTACCGTGGTTGGAACTTCTAAAGGGCCATTGAACAATAAGGTTAGGACTTTGAGGCAGCAGATTGGTATGCAGGCTGCTTAAATCAAGAGGTTGGAGGAAGAAAGGGACTTCTGGAGAACTGAGGCTGCTAAGGCCAAAGAAACAAATGAAGAGATGCTCAAAAAGATGTTTGAGTTGCTGCAGGAAAAATCTCAAGGACCTGATCCTTCCACCACCTGATAACCAAAACCAAAAATCTATCTTTTGTTCTGTGGGATTTAGATTAGTTCTAGTTTCCTAGTATTCTTGTCTTTAGTTTTTGACTAGTTTTGTAGTACTTGCTTTTAGTTTGTTCCCCTGGTTGAAATATTTTTTCTTATGATGTCATATGTTCGATGGCTAATATCATTTTAATGCAGTTGCTTTTTGTTGAAATATGCTTGCATTATGAGTTGCCTAAATGGCTATGAGTTGCTTGTTCTATTTCTTAATATAATTTTTACTTATGCAACCTTTTCAATGATGCCAAAAGAGGGAAGAGTAAGTATGATTTTTCTTGTGATATTTATAACCTGTTTAAGAACCTGATTCTTAATGATGAAATTAGTTTTTACTAATGTTGCTTTTAAGTTGCAAGTCGTTATTCAGGACATTAAGGACATGAAGCAAAGTCTATGAGTTTGTCATCATCAAAAATGAGGAAAATATTAGCTTGAATAAGCTTGGAGTTTTTACTGATGACTAAGGAACAGATCCACGGACATATTCCTTTAGATCACTGCAGCTGAATAAATAATTATACAAAATCCTTTGAGCTGGAAAATTAATTGTTGTCCTAAAATCTAATATTTTTCTTGATAATTATGCAGGGATGTACGAGATAGAAAATATTGCATAAGATTGGGATAAGGCTAAAGGATTTCAGCTATCCAAGTGAGGAGTTCAACTAAGACTCAAACACCGGAAGGCATTTGGAGTTCTAATTGCTCAAAACTTCTCAAGATATGAAGTCTATAAATTGAGAAGCATTTCAGCTGTTGAATACACACACAAATACAGAGAGTTTAGAGCTATAGTATTGAAGTAATTCTAAATTGAATTTGAGTGGTCGTTAAGCTACATGGAACTAAGTGAAGAACCTGTTCCTTAGGTTGGGTCTTGTTGTTCTCAGTCTTAGTTCATCTGTAGTAGGATATATTGAGTTGTACTATTTACTTTCATAGAAGTTCTGTAAGAGTCGTTATTCAAGTCTTGAACTTGGAGAAAGTTCACTGATTGTGAAAGGGGTCGCTATAGGATTAGAGTTAGTCCTAGGTTAGTAAGAAGGAAGTCTTGTAACCAAGTGAGTCTTTCAAATAGCGAAGTTGAAATCCTACTTGAGAAAGTAGGACGTGGGTTTTTTATTTCAAGTCATAGGGATTTTTTCACGCTAAACTTCAGTGTTCATTTACTTACTTTTTATATATTCCGCACTTAGCAAAGTAAAGGAATACATATAAGAAACTGGTCCTTCAATAATGGTGTGTCTTGAGAAATAACAACTTGGATAATTTTTCCACAAGTGGTTCCTCCACAAAGTAGACAGAGATCATTAAAATATGAGCAACCATCATTCCACTAATTTTCATTAAGAGATGCCATGTTAACAAGTAACACAATAATAAACTAAATAAAAATTAAACTTGAATAAAAATAAGTAAATATTCAAAAAGAAAGAAATTAATTATTTAGTCCCCGGCAACGACGCCAAAATCTTGTTGCTCCCAAACGCTCACACAAGTATACATGGTCGACAAGTAATAAAGAAGTGAGTTGAGTATCATTTCCACAAGGACTATTGTGAATGACTGTGAGTTGTTATCTATAAGAGAGAAATGGCCCAGAGGCAGTGCGACAAATAATTTAGTTGAGTTTTACAGTTGATTCTACTTCTTGATTTCCTAGATTGCTAACTAATAGGTTTAATATATTCGTAAAAATCTGTCGATTCCTCACGACTCTTTGCAAGTTACCCTAACACCTATGTTTATATGGAATTAGCTAGAGCTAACAGTCATGCATTAAAAAACTTTGTATTTAGCTAAGCAAGACGAATATGTATGTCTATCCATATCTGCAAATCGATTCTCTGATTCCCAAGTTCACAATCAACCCATATTCCTTCTTACATGTGTTTCATAAATTCCCTCTGTCGAGTTCATATTATGAACCATAGATAGCGTTCAATTATCGGGCCCTAATAACTAAACAATTAAGCGCAAGAAAGGATAAACAATGTATAGCAATAAATCAATAAGTAGACATTAATTTTCAAACGTCAACCTTCATGTAATTATCCTAAATCTAGAGCGATATATTTAGCTGCACATATTCATGATAATAAAATAAGAATTCATGAAAGAAAGATGAAATATTGTAATAGATGAAGGTAAACCCTTGGTTCAAGTGTTAGGAACCTAATATTTGCTCCCGAAATATGACTTCCTCTCTAAATAACTTAATATAATTTATTTATAGTGTTTACAAATTGCTAGGCTAAATCAAACTAACTCCTAGACTAAGTTGGCAAAGTTTGAGTTGTCAGGTTCAAGGCCTTCTTGGAAGTCCCGCTCTCAAAACAGTCTCCACTCTTTAGAAATATCTCAGATGCTTTGCCTTCAAAGCAACTTCCAATCTTCAAAGCTATCTTGAATGCTTAGCCTTCAAAACAACTTCTAGCATATCAGTTCGGTCCAAGCCTTGCTTTCAACGTATTTGGGTCCATTTTGTTTGTTCTTGCCTCGAATTCACCCAAACTATTCTTAAAAATATAAATATGAAAAGTGAGCACAAGGTTCACAAATATCACATATAATGAAAGAATGAAATATCAAAATGTGAGAAAATATTAAAATAAATTAGGCGAATCTCGCCGAATATAATGCAAATATTTGGCGAATATAATGAAATAAATTTATGAATAAACTACATGGTCTCTGGTTTAGCCAATTGTGTACTAGTTAATTAAGCTTCTATTTATATTTCCTAAAACCAACACCTTAAAGACAAGTGCATGCATTTTTGTACTTTTGAGTTTGATCAGTTGACAACTGCACTCAAAATGGACAAAAGCAAATGATTCACTTGCCCCCTTGTCTATAAGAATTAACCTTGTGATATGCACGTAATCGAAATGATTCTCACTAGGGCTGTCTTTTTAACAGCCTTCTTAGACGGATGAAAAAAAAAAGAGAAGGAAATTACAGAATGAGGAAATGAAGCTCAAGAAACAGACAGCAAATACAAACAAAGTAATGGAAAATAATCTCAACAAAGTGTATCATGAGAATAAATGATAAAATTACAAATCTAAAGGAAAGCTTAACAATGAGCATGAACATCAAGATCATGGTTAGTGCCAACTCGTCATCTTCACGAGTCTTTCCGAATAAGTTTTTCCAATTGGATAAAGTAAAGTTCCTTTCATTTCCCTACTATGCACGCGTTAACATTTAAATATTAAGTTCCTATAGAACAAAATATCTTGACTAGATAAGAATATAAAAACTTGTATGTTCTGAAATGCGCATTCTCTAGTCTTTTGCCTTAAATTCTCCCTAGCACCCACCATGACATATAGGCTTTACATAACTAAAACAACTCTCGCGCTTTACTTTTTAATAGCCCTTACTTTTTATAGTCAGTATATATCGAACTATTCCACAATATGTACAAACACTACTAAAAAAAGCTGAATCTGAGACCACCATCATGCGACCGATTTTCGGTCTCCACAGTTGTGCGACCGATTTTCGGTCGCACATTCAACGAAAAAAAGTGGCGACCGAAAATCGGTCGCACATCGGTCTTTGAAAAATTAGTCACAGCTATGCGACCGACAATCGGTCGCATGTCGGTCGCATAACTGTAACTAAAAACGGGGCAGAACCCCTTTCTTCCCCATTTCAAAATTCCCAAAACCCACCCAATCCCTAAAAACCGAACCCCCCACCCCATAATCAACTTCCCACCATTATAAACCCCATATAACTTTAAATTACTACTCGATTACCTCCAACATAACATTTAACACAATCTAAACCTACAAATTCAAGGTAAATTTTATTTTTTAGTAATTTGTGTTATTTTTTTAAAAACTCATATAATGACTTTTTAATTCACTTTTTTTGTAGTTATTGGGTGGATAGCACATTGGTAACTCATACTTTCTTGCCATTGGATCCAATACAAAGTAGAGGTAAATTTTTTTTTTTTGGTTTAATAATCCGAATTTAATTATATATATATTTATAAATAATGGAGAGCCTATATATATTGTTTACATGTTAGTTGTTAGTTATAATTAGTTTATTCTATATAATGTGATGTATAATAAGTTGTTTTGGGTTGATGAACTTTAAATATAGGGTTGTAATGTTTGTGATTAATTATGGTGATTGTTGGGATATGTTGGGAATTGTTTGGTAGAGTTGTTAGCAATGTGTTGATGTCTTGTCATGGGTTGTGGTGTTTGGAATACTTGTTATGCATTTAAAGTTAGGGTTTAGGTATTGTTGTTTTGATTGTTCATGTTTGCAACATCTTATGACTAAACCGGATAAATTGTATGCGTTTTGTATTGCATTGAACTTACTAGATGTGCTTACTTATTTGATAAATTTATTCAATCTCAGCACTTTACATTTATGTATTCTCATAATTAATGAAGCAGAACTAATTTGAATGTTTCAACAGGTATGGACAAGTTATGCCCTAAAGTTTTTAGCAGAAGGCCTGGCAAGAGACCTGTGGGCGAGAGTTCAGCTTCTGCGGGTGGTGACAGTCAACAATCACAGGTCCCGCATTCGCTGCCTACTGATGCCCCACCTGGCTATGATCCAGCTTTTTTCAGGCCCCCTGGCCCATATCAGGTACCACTTATTACCCCGTCTCAGTTGCCTCCTGATTGGCAATGGACATTCCCTACCGTTGCTTGTACTGAGACACAGGTCCCTCCCACACAGGGCGATCCCTCCCAGGCTGATGACAGTGAGACTCAGCCCCCTGAATTCCCCCTAGATAGTTGTGACGACCCACCGAATCAGCAGGAGCTCATGCTGTATGATCCCCATTCGCCTTATTACATTGGTGAGCCTGGCGCTCGGCTAGATGGCAGGATGATTATTTACCCCGAGGCGGATAAATGGTAAGCTACCTAATTTCTTATGTTCTTGTCGATTAAATAATTAGTTCCTACTTTAATTGCTAGTATTATGAATAACTCTTATTAATTTTTTTTGTAGCTTTTGCCCAAGCGATGAGTCCACTAAAGTACTGACTGCGTGCATGAGAGCGCACTGGAACCAGCCTTGGCGAACATGGGGCGAAGTGCCCCAGCAAGTAAAGAAGCAGATATTGGTAGATTTTGAGGTGATACATATACAGTTGGTTTACAACTAATTGTAGTTTTTTAAACCATGAACATGTTTAAAGAAATTATTTTGATACTCTTTCAGGGCAAATGTATCTGGCATCAGGGGCTGGATTATAACATTCGCAGCATCTTCCCAAAAAAATGTGCTGCGCTATTCAAGCAAACCCTTTACAATGCGCGGCATAGAGGTATAAGGCCCGGCTTCCTCCAAGCCCCTCAGTGGGCGGTGCTGGATGAATATTGGCACACGCCCGAGTTCGAGGCGAAGAGCGAGCAAGGAAAGGCTGCGCGAGCGTCGGAAAAGGGTAGATCGCTCCATACCGGTGGCTCAATTAGCGCGGCTACGCAAAAGATGCGCTTGGTACAGTATATTTAATTGATTGATTATTTACTTGAACAGTTGTTTTTTTTGTCTAACATATTATGTTTTTTAATTTGTAGGAAAAGAAAGAAAAGCGCACTGTTCCCGTGCTCGAGCTGCACAAGATCAGGCATACAAAGGGTGCCAAGAAGGGCGGTGGAGAGTGGGTCGAGCCCCGCGCAAAAGAGGCATGGGTAAGTTTGTAAAATTCGATCTTTAGTCGCCTCAATCCTTCAACGTTTAGTCTTTCTATTAACATCATTACTATATTTATGTTATTCAGGAAAAGGCTACAAAGGCCGTGGAAGAGTGGACATCGACCCAAGCATCAGACGCAGGAAGCAGCACCCCGGCTCCCTTGACGTTCGAGAAAGAAAAGCAAATATGGGTCGATACTGTTGGAGGGGTTAAGAAGGGGTATGCTTATGGTCTTGGATCGTTATATGCTCCGGATAAGCATAATTCTCGCTTTTTGGGCTCTTCAGCTACTTCTTCTCCGGCGAACTCCGTTGATCCTGCTGAGATGGCTCAAATGAGAGAGCAGATCGCACAGCTGTCGAGGGTAAACCAAGAAACGCATGACATGATCAGAAAGCTCCTTGCCAAAAAGGAGAAGAAGAAAGCGAGAAGAAAGCATAAGAGCAAGCATCGCCGCAGCTCCTCTTCCTCTTTCGAGTCCGGGTCTAGCTCATCCTCGCCCGAGCCCCAGTAGTCTTTTGAATGTTTGTGAAGTTGTAGTGTTAACAATTTTAGGATATAACTATTGGTCTCCGGATGTTTTTGAAATGATTGGATGTTTTTGAAATGTTGCTGTTTTATTGTTGTGTTTTGCTGTCCAGGTTCCATTGTTGCTGGTTTTTGCTGTTGCTACTGCCTGATTGCAGGATTTTTATTGCAGGTTTTTACAGGTTTGGCGACCGATTTTCGGTCGCACAGCGGTCACAACTGAGACCAAGTATGCCACCGATTTTCGGTCGCATACTTGGTCACCATTAATTCCCACAAATGAGACCAAGTATGCGACCGAAAATCGGTCGCAATAGGATGTGCGACCGATTTACTTGGTCACTGTATGTGAGCTATTGTGCGACCGAAATTCGGTCGCACAGTGGTCGAAATATCGACCGAAAATCGGTCGCATGGCTATTTGCTACCATTAATATTCCGACTACCTGTATCATAGTATATACAAACGGCCTTCTCACTAGACATATTATGTACACCATATTTTACAGTAATATATATATATATATATATATATATATATATATATATATATATATATATATATATATATATATATATATATATATATATATATATATACAGTCAAATTTATCAATTAAACACAATATATATACTCTCTTTTTCAATTAAATTCAGTGTATACACATTATTTATATTGTATATAAATTTTTATATAATGAATTGCGTATAGATTTACAACAAAACAATCTACCAAATAAAAATGAAGATGAAGGAGTGGTCTGAGCAGTCGCGGAGCCGCGGTGTCGTCTCTAGATCTCGGCTGCTCCGAATCAGTAACAACAGTTTTGCCGGAACAGCAACAGATCATGGACAATGGAAGCAATGGTGGAGCAACAACTGGAAGCAGCGGCAAAGGGAAGTAGTGGTGGCCGAAGCAGCTAGAGACAGCTTCGCCGGCGGTGAGAGGGGCGACGTCGGTGGTAAAAGAGAAGGGAAGAAGAAGAAGGGAAAACCACAAAACCTTATAAAGCGAGTGATTACAAAAAGTTAGGGGTGTGGTTGGGTCTTTATTTTGAGATATTTTAGAAAAAAGTGGCTAAAACAGATATTTGATGGTTATTCAGAGTAATTTTCCCTAACTAAAACAAGGTTCATTTTTTGAACGACCAACAAATATGCTCCCCCTAATACTAATATGAAGAATCCGGCTATAAATATATATCAAGGCTAATAAATGATTAGCTAGAGATGACGACACAAGGTCCTGGTATCCGCATCCTACTGGCACGCAACATAGGGCACAGTAAATGGGAAACACCTTTCTCATAGGTTTCTTCATTATCAAAGCTTAAATTTGAGGCTTTGATTAAATGTAACAAAAGTGTCTTGGACCTTTCTGATATGAACATCGAGGCAAGATTGTTATATCTTACCTCCAATATTTATGTGAGTTAAAAAGAATTTACTCTAGGGCCTAAATATCATTTGTTGAAATCTAAACTGAGATAGCTAGCGTCAAATTTCAAAGATTCCCATTTAAGCGTTTGTGATAGAAGTATCAAGGAAATATTTTATATTAAAAAGAAAAAAGAACAAAGAGAAAGACAGGAAAATCAAACATGTGTATATAATACATGACAAAACTATTTAATCCAAATTCCCAAAATCATACCTCATAATCAGCCAAATTTATGATTTTGGATAATTAATATTGTTAATGACTAATGATGAAGCATGTGGTCAGACTGTTGCAAAAAGACATTATGCTAATGTTAAAAAGGTTTATACCTTGCAAATTTTATTTTATTTGAACGAGTAGAAGAATAAGAATTTTCTTTTCTTTATATTTTATTAAAGGCAAGACTACACTATTATTAAGGTATATGCTTATGGAAACTTTATTCCCTTAAACCCTCATATGACACTTGTCATTCCACTAGCAGCTTTCCGTGATTCTTGTTATAATGAATTAGCAATTTAACACGAGACAGCATTAAAATGCAACTTGGTAGAAGCTTCTATTTGAGAGAGAATCGACTTTCATTTGTTTGATCGGAACAAATGAAGATTGCTATTGCCATAACTTTTTGCACACAAATTGTACGTATATAATTTTCTAAGACAAAGTTACTTTCGATTTTAATCAAATGCCAACGAGGTTTGAACTTAGGGGCAAATTCCACATTCCTTGCAGTTGAATTCGAAATTCTGACTCTGTTGTGAATCTTGCTTTATATGAGTGGCTTCAAGATACGTCTTTAGAGACAAAACTGTGTGCCCCAAAGCCTTGAGGTAGCTCAGAAGAGTCAGACGGAAACAGACAACAATACCTTAGCCGCAGCTATATATAAGAGGAGGCTGAAATGTGAATCATCTAATATACTTTATCATTATTTCTCAACCTTGACTGTGCATAAGACAGTCAAAATGAATTTACATTAAGAAAATAGGACTTAACACCTATGTTTCGATCTCAAACTAATTGATATCGGCTAACCGGACAAAATTTAGGAAATGATAACTCCGCCTCAACCCCACATTGATTGGGATGGGCTACATCTAAAAATGAGAAAATTTTTGACAACTATCTACAGTGCCACAGGAGGAAGCAGCCACTTGGAACCTTCAATATACCCAAGAGTGATAAAGGGCTTTGCCTCTGGATCAGTTAGATTCCTCACAAATCCTGCACGATGATTCATAACTGATCCAGCTCCTTTACACTTGAATTCTCCAAAAAATACTGACCTGAAAAATATTAAAGCCCACCACTTAATTACATATTGAAAATGAAAAGAGGAAAAAAAAAAGCTACTCTAGAAATTAAACACCTCATGAGGGCTTAGGTTTAATGGTAAAATCGCAGTTTGTAATATGATTAGATGCATTTCATGAAAAGTTAGAATCTTGCTACAGACAAAAATCTTAGTGACCTTCTATTTTTTCCGACGAATTTGGAACTGTCCAATGATTAATTGATTGTAGTATTTATTTTTGGACCAGCTCTGGTCGTTCATGGTCTAATAACAAAAAAGTAGTTGTATAAAACCGATCACATGATAAAAGCGACTAAGAGAGTTAAATTTAGTACCCTTTTTTTAAGGGACCAACCACATGTAATTGAATACTTTTCGTTAAAAAAGTTTTACTGTGTATATCAATAAAATTTTGAACACCCTTAAATGCTTTGAGATGCTCTTTGAAAAATGCAAGCAAATTAGTAATATGAAAAGGCGAGTCACCTGTCATTATCACTTATGCCATTATCAGACCATCCTTGAGGGTTAACCACATCACTCATATCAGTGTAGGAGAAAACAACCTTAGAGAATGCCCTCCATGCCCTTCCCAAAAATGCTATATTTCCTGTTCCAGTTATCATGCAATGGACAAATGAATAACCACTGTCTACGTTGCCTGAACCCCTTGCATGAGCTGTGATCATTGCCATTTGATCTCCTGGAATCACATGCAGCTCTGTGTTCTACAACATTTCCCAAGAAAAAAAATAGTGTTTCATTAACTATCACGATGAGAGAAGATTATTAGCACCCGAACTTAACTTAATGGTCAATAAAGTGAATTAAAATCACTCAATGACTATGCCAGCGTTTAAATTTAAATAAATATAAGAAGACTGTAAGCAATTCCGTTTCATCTGACTAAATCTTAATGTACATAATTATTCGCTACATGTGCTAGTGGTAGGAAGCAAACTAAAAAAAAAAAAAGAAGGAAAGAAATAGGAATTAGCAACAAATTACGAATCCTAACTAGTTTGCAACGGATTAGCTACAGACTATAAAAAAGTTCTACGTATAAGCGACAATCTCCTTTCCAATTCCTACTATATATTTTTCTCTATAGTACCAATTGCGTTAATATTGACAACTGATTGTTAGCTTAGATATTTGGAGTTAGCTGGTCAGTTTAGTGTAGTAGTTAGCTGGTAGTTTAGTGTAGATAATTGCTGTAACTAACTTATCCTATGTGGCATAGGTGAGGTGTGAGTTAGTTAGGAAAGTAGTTAGTGGGATATTAATACCAAATCAATGTAATAGTTTGGCATACAATACATAGAAATCATTCTTCACTTTCTCTCTCCACGTTTGCTCTTAGCTCACTGAACTTTCCATTTCTGTAACAATCCTTCGATCCACATCCATGGCTAAGATGATGAAGCTGTACAAAACTTGATATGGTATTAGAGCCCTCGACGCCTGTATTTTCCTTATTTCCGCGCATCTTTCTGATTTGATTTCAGCTTCAATTTTAGCCCTAATTTTCCATTTCTGGAAGTTACACTCATGGCGGTTGTAGACGAAGTTCTAGTGAATGTGACGACGACACACGGCAGTGCAGCGACGGGGAATCGTGATGTTAGTGTTGTTGATCACACTCATCCTCTGTTTCTTTCTCCGGCAGATACCTCAGGTGTTGCTCTAATTGCAATTCAACTAACAGGTACTGAAAATTATGCCCTGTGGAGTCGATCTATGAAAATTGCTTTGTTAGGTCATAGCAAATTAGGTTTTGTTAATGGTTCATGTCTCAAAGAACACCATGAAGGTGCATTGGTGGCACAATGGGAAAGGGGTAATGCTGTGGTTTTATCCTGGATCATGAATGTTGTTTCTAAAGAATTGTTAACTGGCACTGTCTATGCCTCAAATGCTCGTAAGGTCTGGGATACACTTAAGGAGAAATTCGATAAAGTTAATACTGCTAGAACATTCCAATTGCATCGTGAGATCAATCTCATTTCACAAGGAACATCTTTAGTCTCTAATTACTTCTCAAGATTGAGTGATCTGTGGGATGAATTTAATGCCCTAGTTCCTCCTCTAGAGTGTGAATGTGACAAATCCAAATTATTTGTTGAACATCTTTCAAATCAGAGGTTATTCCAGTTCCTTATAGGTCTGAATGACTCTTATTCACGAGTTCGTAGTCAGATCTTAATGATGCAACCAGTTCCATCTGTTAACCAGGCTTATGCCTTGATCATACAAGAGGAAAGTCAGAGAGTGTTGACTAATGCAATGCAAGCCTTAGATGTTGGAGAACCTACTGCTTTGCTTGGGAATAAGGGAGGAAATTCCTACAGACCTTATGACTCCTTTGGAAATAGGTCTAGTAACTCCTTTGAATTCCTTGGAAATAACAGCTCTAGTGACTCAATCAACACAAGATCTGGTACATCTTATAAACCTAAGAATCAGTATTATTGTGATTTCTGCCAAAGAAAAGGGCACACTAGAGGGTACTGCAACAAGTTTAAAGCATATCAAAAGAAGAATGGATCAGGTGGATCATCTCAACACAACAATAGCTATAACACTATGCCTGCTGCCAACTATGTTGCAGACACTACCGCAGGTCCTCCTATACCTATGCAGATGCATCCTCACTACTACCATGGAGACCCTTTCCATGGACAAGTTCCTATGAACCCCTCTCCTGGTCTATTTTTCAGTCCTACCTCACTACCTTGGTCATACAGCACTTATGCTCCTGCAGCTGCCCCAACTTTCACGCCTGAGCAATATCAGCAGATAATGAGAATGATAGGCAAGGGTCAAGATATGGATGCTGCACCTCAGCACAATGCTGCATACACTGCTACATCAGGTATATCTATTTCACTCTTATCCAGAATGGAATGTAGAGGCTGGATTGTGGACACAGGGGCTTCAAACCACATGGTCTCTAGGTTAGAGTTCTTGCATACATCTCACCCTTTAGCAAACAAAGGAACAGTTCAACTACCAACTGGAGAAAGTTCACTCATCACTCACACTGGTTCTGCTGTGATCTTTAATAACATTAAGATAGATGGAGTTCTCTATGTTCCAGGATTCAAATACAATCTGTTATCTGTATCTCAACTTGTCAAGCAGTTGCATTGCTAAGTGGTTTTCACTCCAACTGGTTGTGTTTTTCAGGACCTCTGTAGTGGGAGGGTCCTGGGGACTGGTAAATTGAAAGATGGCTTGTTCTTCTTAGCTGAAGAAGGAATAACAGAGGAAGAGCACCAATTGAGAGCAACTCCTGTGGCAGCAACTACTTCAGTCAAGTTAGATGTCTGGCATCAGAGGCTGGGACATATACCCATGGAGGTAATGAAGAGAATAGATAGTTTTAGACACATGAAAATGCATGCTGATTGTTTTTGTCCAGTGTGTCCTTTAGCTAGACAGAGTAGGACTTCTTTTCCTACCAGTACTACAAGATCTGTAGCTGTATTTGACCTTGTGCATGCTGATGTTTGGGGGCCTTATAGGGTCCTTACTTACAATGGCAAAAGATTCTTCTTAATAATAGTTGATGATTGTTCTAGACTCACATGGGTTTTTCTGATGAATACAAAAGATGAGACTTTCCCAGTTATTAAGAATTTTCTTCTTATGATCAAGACTCGGTATCATTCTTCCATCAAAGTCCTCAGAACAGACAATCGATCTGAATTTTTTAACTCTGATGTGAACATGCTTTGCTGGAGCATGACATAACACACCAGAGCTCTTGTGTTTATACTCCTCAATAAAATGGAGTTGTTGAGAGAAGGCATAGGTACATTCTGGAAATAGCTAGGGCCTTAAGGTTTCAAGCAGGGATCCCACTCATATTTTGGGGTGAGTGTGTATTAGGAGCTGTTCATATCATTAACAGACTTCCTTCCACAGTGTTAGCTGGCAAATCCCCATATGAAATCTTCTATAAAACTGCACCTTCACTAGAACATCTCAGAGTTTTTGGTTGTCTAGGATATGCTGTTGATGTGAGACAACATGATAAAGTTTTCAGCAAGAGGAATTCCTGGAGTGTTCCTAGGCTATTCTCCTACCCAAAAGGGTTACAAGCTGTATGACTTACACTCCAAACAGATCTTTGTGAGCAGGGATGTGATCTTTAAGGAGCATATTTTTCCCTTTAAACAGATGAAAGAGAGTTCTGATCCATTGTTCCCAGTGCTGGAATTGGCACCAAATGATATTGTGCCTATAGATGCTCCTCTTCCAGCTCCATCTGTTCCTACTGCAGCACAGCCCTTATCTCCCACTCCTGCTAGTGTTCCTGCAGATGTAGGACATCCTCCTCATGATCCTACTGCAGAACAACCTCAGTTTGATCCATCTGTCAATACTCTGGCAGACAACAGTCCCACCTCTTTGCCCAGTACTAGCACTAGACCTCAGAGACATGCTGGTCCTCCTAAGTGGCTGCAAGACTACATTAGCATTCCTAAGGCCAAGAGTGCCTGTGCTTACCCTATTGCTGATTACTGCTCCTATGACAGCATTTCTTCTTCTTATGCTACTTGTCTTCAAGCTCAGTCTGTAGTCACTAAGCCTAAGACCTTTCATGAGGCTGCTCAGGACCCTAAATGGGTTGAGGCTATGCAGCAAGAGATCCAAGCTTTGCAAGATAATCAGACCTGGGATTTGGTTGACCTTCCCAGAGGTAAACATGTCATAGGCTGCAAGTGGGTGTTTAAGATCAAGTATAAGTCCAATGGGGAGATAGAAAGGTACAAAGCCAGATTAGTGGCTAAGGGCTATAGTTAACAGGAAGGTTTGGATTACAGGGAAACCTTTTCCCATGTTGCCAAGATGGTGACAGTTAGGTCTGTTATAGCTGTGGCTGCCTCTAAGCATTGGAACATCTATCAAATGGATGTTTACAATACTTTCTTACAGGGTGACCTCTATGAGGAAGTATACATGCAGCTACCTCAGGGTTTTGGTTCCAAGGGGGAGTATTGTCCTAAAGTCTGCAAGCTGAGGAAGTCTTTATATGGACTTAAGCAGGCCTCTAGGCAATGGAACCTAAAGCTAGTTGTAGCACTTTTTGAGCTTGGTTTTACTCAGTCTCACTTTGATTATTCCCTGTTCACCTATAGGAGGGGTTCAGACCTGGTAATCATTCTGGTTTATGTTGATGATTTACTGGTCACTGGTTCTAATGAACTGTTGGTCCAAAAGGCCAGAAATAATTTGCAAAGGAAGTTTAAGATGAAAGATTTTGGTGAGTTGAAGTTTTTCATAGGCATAGAATTTGCAAGGAGCCAGGAGAGAATTCTGATGAATCAAAGGAAGTATGCCCTTGAGCTTATTTCAGACTCAGGGCTAGGGGGAGCTAAGCCAGCATCCACACCTTTGGATTTTAATCAGAAATTGACTTCAGTAGTTTATGATGAATTCATAAGGAAGCTGAATGTGAAGGAAGAGACTGATGGCAAGACTTCACAGTGTATTGACAAGCCTTTGGAGAATGCTGAACCTTATCAAAGACTAGTGGGAAGACTGCTCTATTTGACTATGACTAGACCTGACATAGCCTACACTGTACAAGTGCTCAGCCAGTTCATGCACAACCCAAAACAGTCACACATGGATGCTGCTTTAAGAGTGGTGAGATATGTGAAAGGAGCACCAGGCCTGGGGCTATTAATGAAGGCAGGAGAAGCAAATGCACTGAGGGTCTACTGTGACTCTGACTGGCAGCATGTCTTGAAACCAGGAGATCTGTGACTGGGTACTTAGTCAAATTTGGTCAATCTTTGATTTCCTGAAAATCCAAGAAGCAGGACACAGTGTCAAGGAGCTCAGCAGAAGCTGAGTATAGAAGCATGACCTTAGCTGTAGCTGAGATATATTGGCTGACTGGGTTGTTTAGAGAGTTGGGAATTCTGGTGAAGCAACCTAGTGCCATGTTCTGTGACAGCAAGGCAGCTATACAAATAGCGGCAAATCCAATTTTCCATGAAAGAACCAAGCATATAGACATTGATTGTCATTTTGTGAGGGAAAAGCTACAAAAGGGACTAATCTGCACTTATCACATTGGCACTAAAGAACAGCTGGCTGATCTGTTGACAAAGGGCTTAGGGAAAGCTCAACACCATTATCTGATGAACAAGATGGGAGTAAAGAATGTGTTTTTACCCTCCAGCTTGAGGGGGAGTATTGACAACTGATTGTTAGCTTAGATATTTGTAGTCAGCTGGTCAGTTTAGTGTAGTAGTTAGCTGGTAGTTTAGTGCAGATAATTGCTGTAACTAACTTATCCTATGTGGCATAGGTGAGGTGTGAGTTAGTTAGGAAAGTAGTTAGTGGGATATTAATACCCAATCAATGTAATAGTTTGGCATACAATACACAGAAATCATTCTTCACTTTCTCTCTCCATGTTTGCTCTTAGCTCACTGAACTTTCCATTTCTGTAACAATCCTTCGATCCACATCCATGGCTAAGATGATGAAGCTGTACAAAACTTGACAGTTAACGCGTGGGAACACCATTGTTGTACTTTAAAAAAAAAAAGAGGAGCGTGGGGGGGGGGGGGGTGGGGGGGACTATGGAGAAAATTAAAAAGATTTAAACCTTTTACCAGATATAAGGATTTGGCGTTGCCAAAGATGAAATCAACAGTGCCTTCAACGTAGCAATCTTTAAAGAAATGTTTGCCGTTATCATCACAAAAGGTGTCTTGAAATCCATACATTTTACAGTTATATAAAGAAGCTTTATCTCCTCCTGTTCTCAATGCTGCTGCTTGAGCTAACTCCGCTTTCCCATCTGGTCTTGGTGCAGAATTCTAACCATAATTATATATAACAACCACCAAATTATATTAGGTAAAATAGTAAGAAATAAAGAAAGATAATATAAACACATACGTAATTTTTGAGGTAATAATAGCAGAGGCTATTCGAGAATCTAGCATCAAGTGGATTCATAAATAAGTAGTAGTAAATTTTATTAACGTGTACATTTCAAAAAAAAAATTCTATGATATATAGTAGAGCTAAAAGCAACGAGTTCAATTAAATTCACACAACCCGTCCTATATATCCACCATAACATGTACTTTGATAAATATATGGTAACGCAATTCCAAGAAAGTGGGAATATTAGCAAGAATTAATACGTACCACAAAGTTGATATTAACAGCGCTGAAGTATTCAGATTCAACGATCACTGTGGCACTGTCAACAGTACCATATTTTTTTGCTGTTCCATTGAAAATTATATTTGGCACATCCTTAGGGTCTCCATATAAAGTAATGAAAGGCTTAGTCCTTTCAATTTTGATTTTCTCTGTGTAATTTCCACCTCCAATTGAAATAATTACTCGTCTTTTATTTCCTTCTGGAATGCTGTTAATTGCATCCGTCAAAGTCTTGAAATCACCACTTCCATCTGCCTTTATCTACCATGGTGAATCCAAAATTTAGATTTAGTGATTCTGAACAGTAATATTCTCAAACGAAAAATATTACTACAACGATAGACTTTCATCAAATATAAATACATTATTTATCTGTTTTATTTTAATTACGTGACATTATTACCAGTTTGTTCAAAAAAAGATTGCACCTTTTTATGTTTTATATTTGAAAATATTTAAATTTATTGCTCCTAGTCGCACTACGTCACATACAGAAATAATCATATTTAAAATAATTACCTTAATGATAGTTTTATTAGCCTCAGCAGCTACAAGGGCAGGGTCCAAAGTATCTTTTCTCGTCTCTAAAGGCTTAATATTTGCTTGAAACCAACTATTCAATTGTGACTTGTCAGCTGGTATAGGGACTGAATCATCTGAAAAGACTCGAGGGATGAAAACGAGAATGGTTATAACAATGGCTTCCACAACAAAGATGGTGTTTTTTCCAGCCATATTCTTGGTTTTCTTGAATGTAAACTTAATGAATTTTGTTTTTTCTAAACAAACTTAGTAACTTGTGGATATTTATTTATAAAGATAAAGGAAAAAGAGAGAAGGCAACTACTCTAACGGTGAATCTTGTCTTAAATTTTAATGGTAAATAAAAAGGGGCATGGATGATGGGACATTGAAGTCTCACTACGTGGGTCTATTGTTTATTGCATGGTTTCTGTTAATAGGTAATTCTAGGGCAGTACGAGTCCTTCGTCAACAGATGGCTTTTATTGAGGTTATTTATATAGTAAGTAGTAGTATTTAACAATTTGACAACCCATATAACAGATGATTTTGAGTTAGTATATAACAGAGTAAATATATTTTACATAACTTATACGACAAGTTTTATTTATAAAATGATACAAAATTGCAACATAAGTCGCGCTTATAGAAATTCTAGCATAGCCTAAATACGCTTGAGACATGAGAATTATTACAACTCTCATGAATGCGAAATAGACTTCTAAGTTGCGTAGGACAGTGCGACTTCTAAGTTGCGTAGGACGGTTTGATTTGTATGTAATAAGTTGCATACATACCTTGTATATTATCGGATGTTTACACAAAATCATGTTAATTTACTGTAGTTAAGCAATCTTATAGTGTAAAAATATGTATTAATTAATTATACTTAGATGATGCAATTATATTTTCATACATATGGCTTGAATATATAGGTTTGGTGTGGTGTGAGTAAGTTTTTACCCTGTAAATTGTGTATATCGAATGCGACTTTTAAATTATGTATATGTAAACTGCATATTTGAATGCAACTATTAATGTAATAGCGTATATTGAAATCCCAACGGTGAATGCGACTTGAAATTCTTGTACTGCCACTACTAAAAATAGGCATTTTTTTGAGGCTCAAAACCGATGGAACACCGTCGATTTTCTTGAAGTTCTGATAAAAAATTGATGAATAATGTGCTGATGAAAAATGGTAGATCGATAATAATTGTCAACTGATACTTTGAAAATTACCGATTGTCAGTATTCGTACCTTGTATACCAATTTCAGTATAAAGTGCTGACATCCGATGGGTTGCGACATTGGTGGGGCTGCCTTGTGATGGATCTGGTTGATGGTGGGGCTGGGCTGATTGTGGGGCTAGATGGTTGTTAGGGGTTAGGGCTTGGAGAGAAAGGAAAGAAAAAAAAAAAAGTGAGGAGAAAAGAAAGATGCATTTTGAAAAATAGAAAAAATTATGTGAAAGATGCAATTTAAAAAATGAGAAAAATTATGTGATTCTAAATCCAAGAGAGGTCTTAGATTTAGGGATATAAAAGCATTTAATAAGGCGATATTGACAACACAAGCTTGGAGAATTCTTATGCAACCTGACTCTTTGCTTGCAAGAGTGCTTAAAAGTAAATATTTTCCTAATATCTCTTTTCTTGGTGTATCGGTATCTTCTTCCGTGTCTTGGATATGGAGAAGTTTTCTATAGGGTCATGAATTGCTAGCTAAAGGGTTGAGATAGAGATCTTCACAAGGAACAAATATAAATGTCTGGAACGACCCTAGGATTCCAAATAATAATGTTTTTATTCCAAAGATAATTCATGCTAATAGAAATAGTGATTTGAAGGTTTCTGATTTAATTGATGAAGTAGGATATATATGGAAGATTCAAGATTTATTTGCTAATTTTTCCATAGATAATGTTTATGCAACTTTGTCTATTCCTATTTCCTCCACAGGGTTCGTGGATAGATTGATACAACATTATATGAAAACTGGAAATTACGAAAATAAATCAGGTTATATCATTTAGCTAAGCATGTTCTTGGAACTCAATCTAATAATATTTTAAATGCTCAATCTAGTTGTCATTCCTTTCCTAAATCCTTTTGGGTGTCACTGTGGAAATTAGGAATAAAAAATAAGCTTAAACAGTTTATAAGGAAGTGCATGCTTAATTCTTTGCCTGTGAATGCTAGTTCAGCTAAAAGATTACCAAGTGTAGACAACAACTATAGCAACAAAAAACCCAGTGTAATCCCACAAGTGGAGTCTGGGAAGGATGAGATGTACGCAGACCTTACCCTCACCAAGGTGGAGAGGCTGTTCAAACAGACCCTCGGCTAGGAACCAAGTGTAGACAATATTTGTAAAATTTGTGGCAATGAAAGTGAGGATGAACATATGATTCTAAATGTCAACGTTCTCAACTTGTATGAAAACGAAGCCCTATAAGACTTGGATTAGATTAATGATTTTTTCCTATGGTGGTTTTAATTGGTATCAAAAGCTAGGAAATATCCTGAATCAATGGAGTTAATTAACTTAAGTGCTAATATTATATCGCAAATCTGAAAAGCTAAGGATGCTTGGATTTTTAACCAAAATATGTTTGATCCAACTAATATTATTTCTAAGGCTCTATTTGATTATTATGAATTTAAAGATGTATTAAATACTTGCGCCATCTATGCTCACATAATGATTGTTACACCCCTACGTCTAAATTGACGTATATCATTATAATATCATGTTAAGAATGATTTAAGTGAGTTTAAAGTAATAATATGACCATATATGATGTTTATATGTTGAATATAAAGTTTGGGAAAAATCGGATTTAAGTTGCGGAAAAACCGACTAAGGAACTGCCTTGTAACTGAGCTTTTTCAGCAATTAATTTCATGTGTTATATGAGGTCTTTTGGGGACATATCATATATCAAATTGAAGGTCTTGGAGTTTATTTTCCAATACTTTTAACGTTTTGTTCATACAACATATGAATAAAAAGATATGAGCATCAGAAGTCAGACCAGAAGAAGGGACATAAGCGCAAAAGAGGGCTGGAACTGAAATATTTCGAGTATAAAAGGAAAAACATGTATTATTTTCGTCATTTCCAGAACATAAACCATAGAAACAGTTCTCTCTTGAGTTTGAAGCTAATTTTTATGATTTTGAAGAAACAACATCGATCTTAACTCGAAATTGAAGACAGATTGCGTCAAAACGCTCTACGCGATTAGGGTAACATTATGCTACCTTCAATTTCTTCTATAGTTTGAGTTTTAGAATTACTTCATGGCTAAGTAAAGTACATAAATTATATTTTATAGCCTGTTTAAGCTTTAGAAGGTGTGGAATTCAAAGGAGACAAGGTTTAGAAGCGAGAAACATCAAAGGTATGTAAGGCTAAACCTTTCTTTTAGCAAGGCATGTATCTTTTAGCTTTTGAAGCTTTTCTTAGTTCTAAACTTAGTATTTCTTATGAGAAACTTGTATGGTACCAAGGAAACCTTGTATATACTTAATTTGGTACTAAAATCCAAGGTAAAAGATGTCCAAATCAGCAAGACAAAACGTTTCAAAATCTGGAAAATCATTTTGATCTTTGGACAGTTGTTAGTATATTGATCATAAATCCTTGTACAAAATTGATATTTAGATTCTTTAAAAATCCCTAGAACCCTAAGACATATATCTACAATTTTCATGCAGACTATGAAGTCTATATCCTTGATCTACACTCTGAAAATTAGGTTGAAAATCAGGACAGTGGTGCTGTCCAAACACTCTATCTGCGGATTTGTTATGTCATCCAGTTATCTCATCCTGTTATCCGTTTAACATGTTTATGTTATCAAATTATCCGGGTATCCATTCCTGTGTGTAGTATAGTTTTTGCAGATCATCCAGTTTCAGGGGAAACTCTGCCGAAATTTTTATAGAAATTCAAAGAGTTGGACAAATTCTAGGTTTCAGGTTGTGTCCATAATTCCATCCAGAGTTTTCTTATCATTCCTTTGAGTCCATATATATTGTGTTGCCACATGTGTTATGCCTCATACATGCTTATGCTTATATTGTGATCATGTTATGTGTGATTTAGAGTCCCCCATAGAGGCTGGACATTGGACACACAGTCCGATCGCGTGTGATACTACCCATCTGGGGGATACAACCCCTCTGGTTCAGGCGGGAGTTGAAACACCTAGTGTGACCGGGTGTCATTCACACACTCTGACCAGAGAGACTAGATATTACTGGCTGGGGGGGAGGGATATAGCCCATAACACCCACCAGGTTTGTTATATATGCGTATATAGCCACAGTATGCACTGCATGATTATATATGAGGCTAGTTCCAATTTTCAGTTACCTGATTTGGGGGGATACAGCCCATAACACCAGACAGGTACTAGTTCCGATTTTCAGTTACCTGATTTGGGGGGATACATCCCATAACACCAGACATGTACTAGTTCAGGTTTTCAGCTACCTGATTTGGGGGGATACAGCCCATAACATCAGACAGGTACCAGTTCAAATAACAGTTCAGTTTTAGCTCAGTACCAGTTATCAGTTCTCAGTTATCAGTCACCAGTTCTTAGCGTCAGTATCAGCTGACAGCTATTAGTTCAAGTTTCTAGTTACCAGTTATCAGTCATATTACAGTTATTTATCAGTATAGTTCATTTCAGCTCAGTCTTCAGTTTCAGATTCAGCTAGACTTCAGTTTATATTCAGATCATGTTTAGTACGTTCTTCAGATTTCCAGCTATACTGCTATGCTCTAGCTGATATTTACATATTTATATTCCAGCTTTACAGTTTCATTCAGCTACGATATATTATATGCTCATGCCTTACATAGTTGGTACATATCGTACTCACGCCCTTTTTCTGGGGCGCTGCGTTTCATGCCGCGCAGGTGCAGATAGATCAATGGCTGGACCACGTTAGTAGGCCATCTATCAGCTACTGGAGTCACTCCGCTTACTCCCTGAGTTACTTATCTTTTGGTATGTGTACAGTCAGCCAGCTTGGGTATGGCGGGGCCTTATCTCGTCCTTTGTATATTCAGTTCATCACTCTTAGAGGCCTGTAGATATGTCCCTGTGTGGTGCAGTCAATATGTTATGTATGTCAGCTTATGTTAGCCTTGTCAGCTTTTTGCATTGCATACTTCTTATCAGCTAGGTTTATGCTTATTCTGTTTATCAGTTATAATGGTTAGCAGATTATCAGTAGGATTAGTGATGATCGACACTTAGTGTTGGTCATCCGTCGCGGCCCTAAGTTGGGTCGTAACAATGATAATCATTTTGTACCCATTCTGACAAACCATCTAGATGGTGTATTATTATTGTTTGCTGATGCAGGTCTAAGGTTGATGCTAGACGTGCAAGTATTGGCGGTGCGGCTATGGATAGCCTTGGAAAATTGCTTTAAGCCTACGTGATATGGTCCTAAACTAGGATTAGGAAGATAACACGAAATTAAAGAGATAAAAACAAGACCCGATTTGATTAATTGAGAAATAAGGAAACAAATTAGGGATACGCCTAATCACCCCCTTAAACACATAATAAAAAAGAACCAATACTAATTAATCCCCAATTGAATCAACATTCAATTTCAAAACAAGGAAATAAAGTGCTCAAGCAACATGCTTAGCCAATGTTTACTCACATCATTCATCATCAAAAGTCTAACTAATGAATAAACACTACATTAGGCTATTTATAGTAGCTAGGTAATGGCAATGATAAATGAACTAAAGAGCCCCTAGTGTTTATTCTGAGAATCTGCCAGGACATCTTTCATCGCGATCGCGCAGTAGTCTCGCGACGCGCTATGTATGCTGAGATCTCCTTGCGACCGCGTTATGTCTTTCGCGATCACGGACTCTGATTGAGTCTTTCTGTGCGAATGCGCTCATGGCATCTCGATCGTGAAGCATATCCAGAAAATCCAGA
The DNA here is from genome assembly GCA_037355625.1 of Petunia x hybrida. Taxonomy (NCBI): domain Eukaryota; kingdom Viridiplantae; phylum Streptophyta; class Magnoliopsida; order Solanales; family Solanaceae; genus Petunia; species Petunia x hybrida. The sequence continues at coordinate 205,781 of JBBBVM010000739.1, read as the reverse complement.
ATCCTGCAGCCTTGCATTTTGCTCATCTTGCTTTTCATTCCCTCTTAAAACACTCCAAGCTCTGGATGTCGAGCATGAACTCTCCACGGCTCAAAGTACCAATCCGGATCGCATCATTCCCTCCTTCTTTAAAGGAATTCGTCCTCGAATTTGTACCTTGCAAAACCATGACGCGAATAAGTACCAACTCAATAACTTTCCAAGCACTATTCAATAACGAGAATGGAACAACACTCACATACTCATGCTCAAAGTGCACACTCTTATGATATAGCCAAGTATCAAAATCAATCATAAAGAATATTTTTCCAATTCCAACATAAAAAACTTGACTATAAAAGCAACAACAAGCAAGCTTATTCACTAAACAATCTTCATTTTTAGGCTCATTCAACTCATACCAAGCCTCCGTTGATAATTTATCACTCTTAACATTGGAGGCTCTAGCAAAATCCACTTTAAATGTATGCTCGAAACTAGGAATAGAGTAAGTAAAGAAATTGACACTAAGGCTAGCATCTATTAATTTACCACCACTATCACTAGTGCCTCCCTCATTCTTTAAGGAGCAATCTTCACCTTTGAAGGACTTCCAAACATTGGACAAGCTTTCAACAAACATCTTAGGAGTTAGCTTGCTAACATCCATACAATTATCACTCTTAAGCAAGTCACAAGAATCATTTTGAGCAAATAATGGATTGTTAATACTAAAAGCACATTTCAACACTTCATCTTGCTCATTTTCAACAAACAATGAATTTTCAAATAGTTTAAACCTTGACACAAACCACCACCACAATCAAGAGTGTTATCAAATGCTATCACATCAAGATCAAGCAACTCATTGGAAAATTTTTCAAACAAAGGTGGAGTGTCGAAACTCAATTCATCATGTTCAAGCTCATCCATTTGTACATCACTAGTGTGGGACAATTCATACACACAAAATCCATCAATTTTTTTTTTCACAAGTGTGTCCATTTAGTTTATGCTAACAACCACTATCATAAATACAAGATAAAGAATCATTAATTCCACAAAAAGTAAAGCTATCCACCATACTCAAGTCTCGATCAAACTCACCCAAAGGAATACAAGAGTTAGGATTAGCTTTTTTACATTGTAGCATATTTAAAGATTCTTCTTTACCTTGGCTTTTCAAAAGGAAGCTCACTTGTTCATTTGGAGACTTTACATTGGTCTCTTCTTTTTCTTCCAAGCATGGAACCACTTCTAAAGAAGGATTCCCAATTTTAGCTTCTTTAAGAGTACCTTCAAGAGACACAAAACAACTAGAGAAACAAGAAATGTTAGAATTGTTAGAATAAGGAAAATCCTCACCTTCACCCTTTTGTTTTCCCTCTTTCTTTTCTCTCATTTTATTTTCAAACTCCTCTCTTTTCTTGTGACAACTCACTCACTTCACTCAACTCAAGCTCTCCTTTTTCCTCTCTTGAGTTGTCACTCCCTTACTCCTCTCAATCTTTTCTTTCTCAAGTTCATTTGAATTAGGATATGTGCCAAGAATCCCTTTGGAAGGAGTAGGGGTACTCTTGACCTCATCTTTCAATTTTTCTCCTTGATAATCTTCATCCAACCTTTGCTTCACCCCTTTTGCCTTTGTCTTTCTTCCTTTTTCTAGCATTCCAAAATAAAATTCTTTGACTTTTATTGGAGGGGTGGCGCCAAGAATAAACTTTTGGTCCCGTAAAGTGAGAGCATGCTTTCAAAACTTCTCACTATACTTGGCATTTCTAGCAAGCTTCCATGGTTTTCCCAACAACAAGTGACAACCTTTTATGGGTATCACATCACATAGTACTTCATCATGATAATCACCAATTTTGAACTTTACCCACACTTGTTGTGTAATGTCCACAAACCCATCTCCATTCAACCAAGGCCACCTATAGGGTGAAGGATGATTACAAGTTTCCAACTTCAATTGCTCAACCAAAGAAACACTTGCAACATTAGTATGAATCTTATAATCAATGATCATAGTACAAGCAAGCCCTCTAACCTTACAAATTGCGTGGAATAAGTTATTTCTTTCTTTCAAAAATTGCTCCATACAAACTTCATCACAATCATGGTTGTCTACAAAATGATTCTGTTTAAACATAGTTCTCAAAGTATTGTTAGTCCAAGACAAATCGCTTGTACTACATGTAGCACCTTTTCCCACTCTAGGCCTGGAGTTGTCTTTCACATAAGAATTAGAGACATTAATCCTTGTAGCACAATTAGTAGACTCTCTTTTTCTCATGGAGTAATTACCACTTCTCCTCAAACCAATAGAAAGACCACTACTACTCTCTTGTTTATTTTTAGGAACACAAAGAGGCGATGCAAATGAACAATTTCTATAATAAGTTTCATCATCAATTCTCTCTATGTCACTATCTACATATTCAAGTTCATCACAAGAAGAGTAAGTAGGAACATTGTACCTTGAAGCGTCAGTTTCATCATCTCCAAGACTAAAAGCATAAGAGTTTTCATGGCCACATTCATCCTCATAAGCCTCATAGTCTCCACGAGCTTCATGATCAGCATAGTGACTCGCTTCATCTTCATAAGAGCCATAGTTCCCCGAATCATCTCCCACCATCATCATAGGAACCATAGTCTCCACAATCATCGTAGCAATCTCCATTATCTCCATAGGAGTCATAACCTCAACAATCATCATCCGAGGACATATTTGCAACAATAATAATAAAAGGACCTCACAAATTCACTCCCTCACGTGTATCACTCGATATATGTTCACTCCATTTTCTTTCCACTCGTGTATATACTCAAGGTCAATGACTTTTGTGACCACACTCTAATATTCTCACCGCTCTTGCCTTTTTCATCTCGTTGGCCAAGTCAAGTTGCTTTTCGTACTCAATTCCAATTTGACAACCGAAATCAATCTAATTCGGGATGGAAAGGAATTATTGTAGGAAAGATCGGACAATGAAAGCTAATCGGATGGAATTAGAAAAAGTCAAAGAAAGGAAAGAAAGAAAGGCTCGAATCGAATTGGCACGAAACGAATTTGAATTTGGATGAAATTTTGTGTGTGATCTAGAAAGTTATTGTATTTGATGATATGAAAGGGGTTTGGGTGATCTGAAACTGTTTAGGGGCTATTCCGAGCAATCTGTGAAGTGACTGATTTTTTGTTCAGCGCTATCGCGACAGTCTGCGTGCGATCGCGAAAAGTAAAAATAACTCTGCGCTGTCGCTTCGCGATCGCGAAGAGCAATAATTAATAAGCCTTCGCAATCGCGACACTTCTCGCGCGATCGCGAAGAGCAAATTCTGGGTCTGATGCAGAACTTGAAACCCGAATTTCTTGAAATTTTCTTCACTTGAATCTTCACAAATCAACTTGTTTTTGCTCCAAATTTGAGATATAAGCGCCTTATATGTCCGTGACCAAGCCCCAATGATCAATTCTTCAAGAACAACACCCAAAATGCAAAATCTCCAAATCTTTGTTGAAGAACCCTAGATTTTGATTCTTCAAATTAACACCTCAAATGTTGTTTGTTGTTCAATTCCTTCGAGAATCAGCTTCTAGAATCACCAAGCAACAATTGGTAACAAAGATTTCATCCAAAGGAAACCTAAACCTACGACTCAATTTTTTTTTTTTTTTTTTGGATTTTTAAATTTTTGATTTTTTTTTTTGTGATTTTTCAGATTTGATAAACAAATTTGGGTTAGTGATTGTAAGAATAAATAATAATCCAACTCTGATACCAAATGATATGATCCTAAACTAGGATTAGGAAGATAACAAGAAATTAAAGAGATAAAAGCAAGACCCGATTTGATTTATTGAGAAATAAGGAAATAAATTAGGAATAAGCCTAATCACCCCCTTAAACACATAATCAAAAAGAACCACTACTAATTAGTCCTCAATTGAATCAACATTCAATCGCAAACCAAGAAAATAAAGTGCTCAAGCAACATACTTAGCCAATGTTTACTCACATCATTCATCATCAAAAGTCTAACTAATGAATAAACACTACATTAGGCTATTTATAGTAGCTAGGCAATGGCTATGATAAATGGACTAAAGAGCCCCTACTGTTTATTCTGAGAATCTGCCAGGACGCCTTTCATCGCGATCACGCACGTAGTCTCGCGATCGCGCACATAGTCTCGCGATCGCGCTATGTATGCTGAGATCTCCTCGCGACCGCGTTAAGTCTTTCGCGATCGCGGACTCTGATTGAGTCTTTCTGCTCGAAAGCGCTCATGGCATCGCGATCGCGAAGCATATCCAGAAAATCCAGAATCCAGAATCCTGCAGGCTTGCATTTTGCTCATTTGGTCATCCTTCTGAATTGGCTCTTGCTTTCCATGCCCTCTTAAAACACTCCAAGCTCCGGATGTCGAGCATGAACCCTCCACGGCTTAAAGTACCAATTCGGATCGCCTCACTACGGGTCCCCAATTCAATTTGTTGGGAAGGTCATGACTGCTGAAGCGCTTGCAATAAGAATTGCTCTTGATTGTGCAATCAAGGATGGATGGAAGAATGTGAAGATATTTTCGGACACTAAGAATGTTATTGATATGATTCATAAAAAGTTTCTATGGCATGGGAAATAGAGGTAACTTGTGAAGATATTTGGAAGTTAGCGTCTCTGCTTGAGCATGTTGATATTGTTCATATTCCAAGAAGAATGAACAACTTAGCGCATAATATACCTAGCTTTTCTATTTTTTTTATTGAAAGAAGCATCTTGAGAGAAATTTTTCCCGAGTTGGATTGTAAAGGATGCTAGGAGCACCTTTGATCAGTTTGTTTCTATGATGCAGTAATATAATATATGTTATTTGGCTGATAAAAAAAAGAGGGACAGGTGGGTCTGCTCTAATTTTAATTATCTAGACCGATGGAGAAACAAATAACGGTCGTCGGTTATCATTTATTTCGTTGACAATTTGACCAATGACAAATATCGATGGACACTTTTATAAAATATTTATTTTCAATTATTTTAATTAATCGATTGGCATCACTCGATTTTTAATAAAATCACTGACGGTCTGACAAAGTAACATTACCAGTAGATACTATAATTATTTTTTTCCTCTAAAAAATCGAGAGTTGCCCATCAGTTTATTGCTTTAGTAAGTTGCGGCAACTTATTTTTCAATTGGTTTAGAGGCGAAGGCTCTCGCATTTAAATTCGCTCGAATTATGTCACGAGTATTATCAAGAGGCGTTTGTCGCTTTGTATTAAAAAATTACCATTTGTTTTCTAACTTTATTTATAGGATACGCTCTCGGAAATTATGCTCCAACGGACATTATCAATACATCGAAAAACATGTGTTTTTAGTAATGTGCATATGCAACTTGTGTATTACCATGTTTGACCAATGACCAAAGACATGTATAATTACAATAATAACCACCTGCACAGGCGAGTCAGGTGACATCCACGGGCCACTACAATAAGTAGGGATAAATTTAGGTTGGTTTGGTTAGATTTTTTCATTTATCAATCAAACTAATTGTATCGATTTTCTAAATTCGTAAATCAAATCAACTCAAATAAATTATTTTTTCATCTCAGATTTTTTTATTTTTTATTTTGGGGTTATTCATATTTTTTTACTTGCTAAGCAATAATTATATGGTGCTTTCTCACGAAAATAACATAATAAAACTATGTAACTATAAGAAATAAATATAATCTATATCTATATCTATATTATTAGAAAAGCACGAAGACCTTAATGAAATGTCATTCACATTTTTTACCTTTAAAAAAAAATCGCATCAGATTTCTTCTTGTTTTATTAAAGGCAAGAAAGACTACACTATTATTAAGGTATATGCTTATGGAAACTTTATTCCCTTAAACCCTCAATATGACACTTGTCATTCCACTAGCAGCTTTCCGTGATTCTTGTTATAATGAATTAGCAATTTAACACGAGACATGCATTAAAATGCAACTTGGTAGAAGCTTCTATTTGAGAGAGAATTGACTTTAATTTGTTTGACGGGAACAAAAGAAGATTGCTATTGCCATAACTTTTTGCACACAAATTGTACGTAATATAATTTTCTAAGACAAAGTTACTTTCGATTTTAATCAAATGCCAACGAGGTTTGAACTTAGGGGCAAATTCCACATCCCTTGCAGTTGAATTCGAAGGAGGTTAGTCACTCCATTGATAGAATCCAAAAAAATTTTGTTTGGGGATCTACTGATGAAAAATTCAAAATTCATCTTTTAAACTGAAATATGGAAGAGTAGATGTGCATGCAGATATGGAGAGCAAAAATATTTTCAGCTAGGTAAGATGAAATTCAGCATTGAAAGAAACATCCAGGCTGCTATAAGTTTTAAATTCCCAAAGCTGGAGAAGGAACAAATATGGACAAGAATGGCAAACAAGGTTCAGGGGATGAGACATGTGAAGATATGCAGAATGATCAAGTGGGAGCTACCAGTGCAGAGGTACAAAATAAATACAGATGGGAGTTTCATGGAGAGGAAGAAGCTAGCTGGAATAGGAGGAATCATAAGAGACAACCAAGGTCAGTTGGTCTTTGCCTTTGCAAGACCTGAAGCATGTGTAAGCAACAATTTCTTAGAGATCAGACGACTCAGCAAGGGTTAATAGCATGTGAGAATGAGCTGGAATTGGATTCACTGGTAATTGTTAACATGATTACTAAGGAAAGGTCAGGAAACTTAAAGCTGAAAATGATAGTGGAAGATGTTGCTAGAAGGATCAGCAGGTCTGGAGCTCAAGTAAATCATTACTTCAGAGAAGGAAACATGGTGGCAGACAGTTTGGCAAAGTATGCGACCTCAATTCAAGAGCCTAAACAATTTAGTAATGTTCAAGAGCTTCCAGCGGTTTGTAAGAGCATGTTCTTCTTGGACAAATGGCAACTTCCTAATTTTAGATGTAGATTTGAGAAGTCCAATTTCTTTGTTAGTTAAGTTAGTTAGACGGAGGCTTTGTTTCCTCCTATTTTTTGTCTGCTGTTAATGTAAAAGTCAAGAGAGGCCAGGCATAGCCCTCCTCATGTTTTCAACTCAATACATTAAGGCAGTTATGATTAAAAAAAAAAAAAAAACTGAAACACCCTAGCCTTAAATAAATCAAAAGGAGGTTTGGGTATGATCAAGACTGAATCAAAGAACTTAGCTTTCCTAACTGGCCTTGCATGGTATTTATTATCTAACCCTAACTCTCTATGGGCCAAACTTCTCATTAGTAAATATACTACTATCAACATTCAATCAAACTCTATATCTACGAAATCTTCCTATAGAGGTACTTGGAAAAATATCATGATAGGTCTTAACTTTTGCATATCAGCCACTTATTGGCTAATTGGTAATGGTAAATTCATAAATTTCTGGTATACCGAATGGATCAAGAACAACCCTATTCGATCTATGATCCATGGTCCTTTAACAAAAGATGGGGAGAATTTTTCAATTCATGACTTAAACTTCAATGGAAAGTGGAATTTCTCTAAACTATCTTTCTCCCTCCCTGATGATATTCTTAAAATTATTTCAAGCTCCCATCTCGCTACTCTCACTACTACGAAAGATAATCCATGTTGGAAACTCACTAGCAACGGCCTGTTTTCTACAAAATCCACAAGGAATATGATTGATAGCATCCCTATTGGCCCCTACAAAGACTTTTCTTGGATCTGGAACCTTAGAACCCTCAATAAAATAAAATTCTTTCTTTAGTTGAGCTACCATGATCGACTTCCTTCAAGAGCCTACCTTCATCGCATTGGTATAAATATAAATCCAAAATGTCCTTCTTGCCCTATTGAAGACGAAAGTCTTACCCATATCTTTTCTTTTCTTTTTTTTTTTTTTTTTTTTGTAAAACTGTGAAGAATTTATGGCTACGTCTTCAAATCAACCCTAACGACTATAACAATCAAACTAGTCATTGGCTTGACTGGATTTATAATTCTCATGCTCTTTTTTCTCATCATTACTATGATTGGAGCACCTTTTTTCCTTTCCTCTTTTGGAACAGATGGATCAATCGCAACAATAATCATCATAACAATCTTACAAATGAAGTATCTCTCTCCTTAATCCACAATCGCACTACTGAATATAATCTCATAGCTCATCATCAACCCATTCTCTCCTCTCCCGTCACTTTGAATATAAGATGGCATCCCCCCAGGGGCGGATCTATGTGTGTGGGAGGGGGTGCCACAGCACCCGCTAGCTTCGGCCGAGGCTTTGTGTATATATGTGTATTTATTTAAAAAATAGTACAATTTTTAGAAGTGGCACCCGTTGATAACAAAGGTCATGTAGTGTCAGTGGTTAAAGCACTGTGTCTACTCCCAGAGTACCGGGGTTCGAATCCTCTTAGCTAAACAATTTTAGGAAGCTTTTTCCCTTGCATTGCAACAAACAAAGACCGTACATGGATCCCTCCTGCCCTAGTCCATAGGTATTTTCTTTTTCCCCTTCTTCAATCTTCTTTTATTTTTTTGATCTATCCCATCTCTTCTTTTTACTTCTTCTAGTTATTTTCTTATTTTTCTAGTACCATATCTTTTTTTATGAGCAACTTATTTTGATAAATAAAATTTATTGATTCATTTAATAAATGGATTCTCCTTTACAATTTAGAGAATAATTATAGAAATATCTTCTATTATATTTGAAAAATTAAGTGGCTTAATTAATAAATTTTTTTTTGAGTTGATTCTAATAAATTAAAATTTTAAAGCTTTTATTGTGCACAAAATTGTCATTAAACTTGACAGTTAAGACAAAAGTTAATTCTATATATTATTAAAGGTAATTAATTCAATAAAATAAAAAAAAAATACATAATTAAGCCACCTTTAAGAAATTTTTTTAATTTAGCGCTCTTTCAGACTTTTTATCAATGACCTTGCATAGTATAGAACTAAAAAAAAGCGTGAAAAAATAACTTAACTTACGTGTCTATTGTGAATAAAAAGCTAACATACTCAAAGTAACAAAAATTTGATCGATCCGACCCGCCATTCCTACCCTCCCCCCCTCCCTCCTCTGGGAGTTTTTAAATTTAATATTGATGGTGCTTGTAAATTAGACAAAGGAGGGACTGGTGGAGTAATTCATAACTATAAAGGCGATTGGGTTTTAGGTTTTTATAATCATGTTCACTCCACTCAAACCATCCACATTGAATCTTTAGCTTTATGGTATGGTCTTAATATTATAAAAGATCAAAAGCTCTTTCCTATCATAATAAAGTCAGACTCTTCTGAGACTATAGCTTCATTAAGTGAACCTAACACAAATCATGGTGCATTACTATCTGAATGCAGAAAATTGTTGGAGACAATAGACAGGGTGGAGCTTAGACATTGCTTCAGAGAAGGAAACAAGGTAGCTGACTTGCTGGCAAAGATGTGACTCGATCGTAGCTGCTCTACTTTTATTTTTATGTGTGCTGAACCTATTACTATTAAGTTAATGTCTTTATGTTTAAATGACTCAAAAGGGTGCTTGTACCCTAGACAAATCTCTCTAGATGCATGTAATATTTTGGTCAATTTTGGTAACTATAATGCTCAACAGGTAGTTATGCCTGTTGCTAGCTCGCTTTAGTTATATATAATATTTCGTATTTTCACCCAAAAAAAATAATTTAGGACACTGTTGTGAATCTTGCTTTATATGAGTGGCTTCAAGATACGTCTTTAGAGACAAAACTGTGTGCCCAAAAGCCTTGAGGTAGCTCAGAAGAGTCAGACGGAAGCAGACAACAATACCTTAACCGCATCTATATATAAGAAGAGGCTGAAATGTGAATCATCTAATATACTTTATCATTATTTCTAAACTTTGACTGTGAATAAGACAGGCAGAATGAATTTACATTAAGAAAATAGGACTTAACACCTACGTCTCGATCTCAAACTAATTGATATCGGCTAACCGGGCAAAATTTAGGAAATGATAACTCTGCCTCAACCCCACATTGGTTGGGATGGGCTACATCTATAAGTGAGGAAAAAAAAGAAGTCAAAATTGCTACTATCTACAGTGCCACAGGAGGAAGCAGCCACTTGGAACCTTCAATATACCCAAGAGTGATAAAGGGCTTTGCCTCTGGATCAGTTAGTTTCCTCACAAATCCTGCACGACGATTCATAACTGATCCAGCTCCTTTACAGTTGAATTCTCCATAAAACACTGACCTGAAAAATATTAAAGCTTGAAAATGAAAGAGAAAAAAAAAAAGCTACTCTAGAAATTAAACACCTCATGAGGGCTTAGGTTTAATGGTAAAATCGCAGTTTGTAATATGGTTAGATGCATGTCATGACAAGTTGGAATCTCGCCACAGACAAAAAGCTTAGTGACCTATTTTTTTCGATGACTTTGGAACTGTCCAATGATTAATTGATTGTAGTATTTATTTTTGGACCAGCTCTGGTCGTTCATGTGCTAATAACAAAAAAGTAGTTGTATAAAACCGATCACATGATAAAAGCGACTAAGAGAGTCAAATTTAGTACCCCTTTTTTTACATGTAATTGAATACTTTTCGTCAAAAAAGTTTTACTATGTATATCAATAAAATTTTGTTATTATTTATAGTATTAAATTTTGAACACCCTTAAATACTTTGAAATGCTCTTTAAAAAATGCAAGCAAATTAGTAATATGAAAAGGTGAGTCACCTGTCATTATCACTTATGCCATTATCAGACCATCCTTGAGGGTTAACCACATCACTCATATCAGTGTAGGAGAAAACAACCTTAGAGAATGCCTTCCACGCCCTTCCCAAGAATGCTGTATTTCCTGTTCCAGTTATCATGCAATGAACAAATGAATAACCACTGTCTACGTTGCCTGAACCCCTTGCATGAGCTGTGATCATTGCCATTTGATCTCCTGGAATCACATGCAGCTCTGTGTTCTACAACATTTCCCAAGAAAAAAAATAGCGTTTCATTAACTATCACGATGGGAGAGGATTATTAGCACCGGAACTTAACTTAATGGTCAATAAAGTAAGTTAAAATTACTGAATGACTAGCCAGCATTTAAATTTAAATAAATATAAGAAGACGGTAGGCAATTTCGTTTCATCTGACTAAATCTTGATGTATATAATTATTCGTTACATGTGCTTGTGGTAGGAAGCAAACTAAAAAAAGAAAAAAAGAATGAAAGAAATAGGAATTAGCAACAAAATTACGAATCCTAACTAGTTTGCAACGGATTAGCTACAGACTATAAAAAAGTTCTACGTATAAGCGACAAACTCCTTTAAAAAAAAAAAAAAAAAAAAAAAAAAAAAAAAAAAAGAGGAGGGTGGGGACCATGGAGAAAATTAAAAAGAGTTAAACCTTTTACCAGATATAAGGATTTGGCGTTGCCAAAGATGAAATCAACAGTGCCTTCAACGTAGCAATCTTTAAAGAAATGTTTGCCGTTATCATCACAAAAGGTGTCTTGAAATCCATACATTTTACAGTTATATAAAGAAGCTTTATCTCCTCCTGTTCTCAATGCTGCTGCTTGAGCTAACTCCGCTTTCCCATCTGGTCTTGGTGCAGAATTCTAACCATAATTATTATAACAACCAAATTATATTAGGGTAAAAAAGTAAGAAATAAAGAAAGATAATATAAACACATACGTAATTTTTGAGGTAATAATAGCAGAGGCTATTCGAGAATCTAGCATCAAGTGGATTCATAAATAAGTAGTAAATCTTATTAACGTGTACATTTCAAAAGAAAAATTCTATGATATATAGTAGAGCTAAAAGCAACGAGTTCAATTAAATTCACACAACTCGTCCTATATATCCACCAAAATATGTACCTTGATAAATATATGGTAACGCAATTCCAAGAAAGTGGGAATATTAGCAAGAATTAATACGTACCACAAAGTTGATATTAACAGCGCTGAAGTATTCAGATTCAACGATCACTGTGGCACTGTCAACAGTACCATATTTTTTTGCTGTTCCATTGAAAATTATATTTGGCACATCCTTAGGGTCTCCATATAAAGTAATGAAAGGCTTAGTCCTTTCAATCTTGATTTTCTCTGTGTAATTTCCACCTCCAATTGAAATAATGACTCGTCTTTTATTTCCTTCTGGAATGCTGTTGATGGCATCCGTCAAAGTCTTGAAATCACCACTTCCATCTGCCTTTATCTACCATGGTGAATCCAAAATTTAGATTTAGTGATTCTGAACAGTAATATTCTCAAACGAAAAATATTACAACGATATATAGACTTTCATCAAATATAAATACATTATTTATCTGTTTTATTTTAATTACGTGAGATTACCGGTTTGTTCAAAAAAAGATTGCACCTTTTTGTATTTTATATTTGAAAATGTTTAAATTTATTGCTTCTAGTCGCGCTACGTCACATAAAGAAATAATTATATTCAAAAAATTACCTTAATGATAGTTTTATTAGCCTCAGCAGCTACAAGGGCAGGGTCCAAAGTATCTTTTCTTGTCTCTAAAGGCTTAACGTTTGCTTGAAACCAGCTATTTAATTGTGCCTTGGCAGCTGGTATAGGGACTGAATCATCTGAAAAGACACGAGGGATGAAAAGGAGAATGGTTATTACAATGGCTTCCACAACAAAGATAGTGTTTTTTCCAGCCATATTCTTGGTTTTCTTGAATGTAAAAGCAATGGATTGTTTTTTTTCTATACAAACCTAGTAACTTGTGGGTACTTATAAATATAAAGGAAAAAAAGAGAAGGCAACTACTCCGACGGTGAATCTTGTCTTAAAGTTTAATGGTAACAATAAAAAGGGGGTATGAATGATGGGACATTGAAGTCTCACTACGTGGGTCTATTGTTTATTGCATGGTTTCTGTTAATAGGTAATTATAGGGCAGTACGAGTACTTCGTCAACATATGGCTTTTATTGAGGTTGTTTATATAGTATTAACAATTTGACAACCCAAATAACAGATGAATTTGAGTTAGTATATAACAGTGTAAATATATTTTACATAACTTATACGACAAGTTTTATTTATAAAATGATACAAAATTGCAACATAAGTCGCGCTTATAGAAATTCTAGCATAGCCTAAATACGCTTGAGACATGAGAATTATTACAACTCTCATGAATGCGAAATAGACTTCTAAGTTGCGTAGGACAGCGCGACTTCTAAGTTGCGTAGGACGGTGTGATTTGTATGTAATAAGTTGCATATGTACCTTGTATATCATGCAAGTCAAATGTGGTTTAAATAGTGTTAAATGCCTACGCGACCTGTGAGTAGAATGCGACTCTATTTACCCTTATCAGATGTTTGCGTTAAGTGATTTATAGTGAAAAGATATACATTAAACTATGATTATATGATGTAATTTTATTTTTATATATTTGACATGAATATATTGATTTGGTGTTGTTAAAGCATACAAGCTCTCAATGTTCTGTATAATATTCATAGCCGTAAATATAGGAACAAGTAGCAACAATTATAAGGACAAATAGTACGATTTTGAAGATTTATGTACTTTTTTTTCTTCCATAGGTAGGATTTCTTGACATGTATATATGTACTTGTTATTCATGAAGATAAACACAACTTATTTCCATACCTGGTCTATTACATGGTATCAGAGCCTATTTATGGCTTCGCTGGATTTAGGATCTGTCTTCCCAGAGTTAAACTCTGACTCGCCAGAATCTCTGTCAAACCATGAAGGTTTCATCACTGACTATAATTTTCCGGCAAACACTTCTGACCAAACTTTTCTGGAAAACACTTTTGTTAAACTCTAAAGCGTCCTCCTCTGGCATTACCCCACTTTTTTCCAACCTGGTGAGATCATCACTACAAGAAAAATATGGCCTTCAGCGAGGGGAAATGTGGTCGTTAAAAGGCTAAATCCGGTCGTTATATGGCAATAACGACGGGAAAAAATCCCGTTGTCACCGGTCGTTATAGGTCTGGACGTTAAAAGTTAACGACCGGATTTAGATCCCGTCGTTAATGACTCTTTTATGACGACCTAAAAGCCTGTCGTTGATCTAACTTTAGCGACCGGTATTTCCCTTCGCTAATCACAAATTCAGTCGTTAATCCTCTTTAAATAAAAACAATAAATTTGGTCGTTAAGTGATTATAACGACCGTAGTTCCTTTTGTTAATTGGGTCACTTATAAACAATAAAATACCTTTAACGAACGAATCTGCCCTCGCTACTTCAAAACTTTAAGGACACGTATATCAAAAAGTCAATTAATTTTATTAATACATTCACACACATAATCACAAATCTGAAAATATATTAAATAATCAAAAGTCATAGAATTTAATGTAAATAACAAAGAAATAAAATGATCACACTACTAAAAAAATATATCCATCCAAACAATATGACATTATGGCTCCTAAAAAGAGAAAATATTCTAGCTTATGTACAAACAAGACTTGCTAACAGCCCAAAGACACTTTTGCTTCAACTTTCTCTGCACTTTCTTCAAACACATGTTCTTCGGACTTTAAGTCTTCATCTGTGAAAAGAACAAGTTCATACTAGTTTAATAACAAAACTTCTACCACCTACTCTATTTAGAAAGCAAATGAACTCATTGAAAATATTTTGAGTAAGCTAGTCAAGTGTACTTTATCCTAGAAACATAAGAATTTCTAATTTTTTATTTTATTTAATAAGCATTGATTGATGAGTTAGAATAGATAGAGCATAACATGTTAAATTACAGAGTAATAGGACAATTCAATATAACTTAATTTAACAGAAATGTACAATTTTGATTTCCTAACAGAAATGTTCAATCACGTTCAATGACCTGGAATTGCGGCTTGACATATTACAAATATTGGCAAAAGCAATACCCAAACAGCCCGATGTGCAGCTCATGACAATCACTATTGGATTGCTATGCATACCAGCTACTAGCAGATATGTCCACTGCCTTTTAACCAAATGGACTCCCAAGATTGGATTGAGATATCTGAATTAGATTAGAAGGATCTAAGGCCATAAAGCAGGGATAGGTGAGTCGATCATGGGCCTGAATTAAGCCGGCCGACGAGTTGTGGGTGGCCAGGTAGTAAGATTTTATAGCGGATCTGGCTTGCTTTATAAAAATCTAATAATGCAATTGAGAAAATATAATTCAACAGAGGCATGCAATTTAAAACCTTATGAGAGATCTACTCAACTAGTTCTGCTACTTTTAATCAAATCGTGCATGAGTTTCAAGATACTTCAGTGACCAATGTATGTACCCTATGTATAGTGGATAGTTTCCTAATATGAATCAAACAACACCAGCAGTTTGAATCATCCCAGGTAAACGTATATTTCAGAACCGTCTCTCACCATCCAATATTGAAAGGAGATTTAATCTTTCTAAGCATGTAATAAGGACATAGTTCAAAAGTAAACATGACAAATTTCATAATTCAAGATCTGAACCCCGCGGGCGAGCAACAAAATGATAATAGGAAAATAGAAAAATAGCCAGCAACTATTATCTCGGAACAACGAAAAGGAGATCAATAGTACACAGTGTAAATCATCTCAGATAAAATAATGGTTAATAGGCACCTTTTTAAAAAAAGGTTAATAGGTGTTTGGCCGTCAGAAACAATGAATGTGGTTTGCCTCCATTATCCATACACAATATTGCACCATTATGATTAAACGAGAAGATATACATGTGCTACTAGTAGCACTTATATCAATTTAAAATGACTTCAAATACTGCACAATAAGATAGAATAGCAGGATTTATATGAATCGCTTCATGTACAATACAATGTAAAGAGGGTATTTATAGTAGATATTTACCGAGCCCTAATTATATTAAAATACAAAGACTAATAAGGTCATGGGTTTTTAAATTCAAGGAGGTGTTATATACGAAACCCTAACTAGGAGAGTGTTAACCCTAAGGCGGCGGGACATATACCTTACGTCCTATGCCTACACCGGCTGAGCGGTCGTGGCATGAGGAGCAAGTGTGTATCCTCTATGCCAGGTGACTTGTATGCTAAGTCTAGTCTCACCAGCTAGACTTGTATCCCCGTAATCATATGTGGCGTATTTTTGCCCACACAGTCAGTCCCCCCACCTACCGAGTGCTAACGTAAGCAGTCAGGAGGTTAAAGAGGCGTGATAAGAAACGTAGAGGTATGCCTGCACCCGATATTCATCCTCTGTCTCTTCGCATGGATTGCATTAAATGCAAGTACTCAAGTAGGACGACGTGTAACCTTGTGATTGCGAGGGTCTTATTCGCATCTTTCTAATGCTGCAACCATTCTATCATATCCCGTAATTATTGGGATATATCACGTAAACAGTAATGATCATGATCTTACGTCTTCAGAACGATTAGATTTTCTTCCGACACTCATTTTTAGGCGTGTATAAGTACAATGTAATTATAGAGTCCTTCAGTCGTCTTCAAACTCCTTTCGAAAAAGCTTTCTTTCAAAAGAAATCTCTTCCTCACATTTTTCTAAGTACTCCTTTCAATATGGCTCAAGAAGTAAACTTCCTCCCCAGAAACTTTAGAGTTCTTGATTATCTGCCTCTAGTCTTGAACTTTGAAGGTGATGGCTGAATGTTGGGCCAAACAACTAAACAAGAAGTTGAAAAAAGGCAACTTCTCTATTGAGTTCTAAACATTTGTCATCGTGGAGGACAATATAACTCGCATTAGGCTTGATTGTAAATGGTCTGACGTCATAGACGTTATTGTTCCACTACTGAAGAAAGAATTTCCTCCCATCATGCTGGTTATTTGGGTTCATACATACTCTTTCACTCTGCATCTCAATGAACGTGTTCGTTCGATTGTTGAAGAAATATGTCGTCAGTACAATATATACTTAGGTCAGGTCGGCCCTCCGACTAGCACTTGATAGCCGTATTGGATCATCTGGCCAACCATGCTAAGGTAAAATTTTCCTTTTGGCACCTCCATGCTTTCTACTCTCCTCGCCTACAGAAAGCGGGCATGCTAATCCTTATCAAGCGAGGAAAAAAAAGCATAGTCTCAAATAAGGGTGGCTATCGGTCCGGCTGCGACCGGGCCGGATTTGGGCCGAAAATCGGCTCGTACCGGTTGCAACTGGACCAAAACCCCCTATCAAACCCCTGACCTCGGTTCCGATACGGTTTAATATTTTTCGACCGGATTGACCGGTACAAAATTGGACCGGAACCGGGCGGACCGAGTCGGATCGGACCGGTCCAAAAAAATAGAAAATCAGATTTTTCAGCCGTTAACTAGCCGTTGGCAATGGCTCTTTTGACCTCGTAGCCGTTGTCCAACGGCCAAAAACAGTCATTTTCACCCCTCTACCACCCCATAACCACCCCTAACTATTTTTTTCCTATAAATACCCCATTATTTCATCATATTTTTCACACAAATCTTCCAATTCTCTCTAATTCTTTCAAATTTTCTACAATATTGCTATTTTGCTACTTTAGCTATTATTTAAATATTCATAATTTGGCTACTTTATCAATTTTTAATTGGAGTTACTTTTAAAGTTATATTTGGCTATTTGGTGAAGTTTTCAAATATCAAGTATTAAGTCAATTGGAGGCGCTACTTGGTTGAAATATCAATTTGGTTATTTGTACAATTTTTCGATTATCAAGTATTCAACTAATTAATTGAAGTGAAGGCTCAAGTTTCAACTTCACCTCAATTATACAGTTATATTTGGTTGGTCGTTCCTATTTTCTACTCTTTTATATTTTTTTTGTGATATATTATTTTATTTTCTATTATTATATCTCAAAGAGGTTCAATTGAAAGTAGTAGTGGGGGATGGGCACGTGGTCGTAGGGGAAATAGGGGTAAAGGAATTTTTGGTAGTTCTAGTCAGTTCACCCACATAGATGATTCTCAATATTATCGTGATGTTACCGTTAATAATATACTTGATCATGAAATGTTAGAAGCACAATATGGGAATCAAAGCGGGGTTTATTTAGAAGAAACACCTGAATTTCAAGCTAGTCCACCTGAAGTACAGTCTGACTTGCCTCCTGTACCTCATACTAGAATACCGGTTAAACATAAGGATAGATCTGAGGTGTGGGAATTTGCATTAAAGAAAGTTGAAGCGAAGACGGCCCATATGTGGGATTTGTGAAAAGGAGTAGGTTTTTAAAACTTGGGGTAATGATGGTGGGACGGGTAAAATTAGGACCCACTTACAAAAGAAACATCCTAAAGAATGGTCAATGCGGGCATTTAGGTACCGAACATGGGGGAGTAGCGCATGATGAATCTTCGGGTACCCAAACAAAAATTAACCAAACAACAGGAGGGCTTCTTACTTATGATAAACAAAAGGATAGGGAAGCTATTGCTAAACTAGTTGCTGTCGAGGGTTTCTTATAGTTTTTCTTCTTCTACTTGTTTTGTTCGTTATGTTCAGTCTATATATAATCCCTCTTTTTATGGTTTTCCAAGAACTACTGTTAAAAATGATATTATTAAATATAAGAACGAATATCAAGATTATTTGCGATATTTATTTGACAACTTTGACACTAGAGTATGTCTTACTACGGATATGGGGTCGTTCTACCAATGGATGTGATTATATTACTGTTACTGTTCATTGGATAGATCCTGATTGGGTATTTAAAAAACGTATTATTGCTTATAAAGTTGTTGATGAACCACACACGAGAAATTATATTTGTATTAAAGTTTCATCAATTTATCGTACGTACTGTTTAACTAACAAAGTTTTTAGTATTACGGTAGATAATGCTACAAACAACACAGATGCACTTAGGAACTTGAAACCTAATTTGAACCCCCCTTTTGAGGAATTTTTTCATGTTAGGTGTGCATGTCATATTTACAACTTAGTAGTAAAAGATGGTCTTGATTTGTTTAACGAAATTATCAAAAAGGTGAAAATAGCTATTACTTATATTTTTAGAAATAAAAACAAAGAAAGAAGAAGAGAATGGGAAAAAAATGTACAGAATTAGGAATGCCAATTAAGAGAGTCCCAAAGGAAGTTTGTACTAGGTGGAACACTTTAAATGAAGCATTGAATGTCGCTTATGATTATAGAGTGCCTATTTCTCAAATGTATAATAAATATTTTATGGAAATCTATCACCTTAAAGAGGACGATTGGCAACTTGTTCAACATCTCCTTCAGTTTTTACAAAAATTTTATCAAGCTACTTTAGAAATTTCCTGACAATATTATCCAACTACTCCTACCATGTTATATTATATAGCTGGAATATCGAAATTATTGAAAGTATATAAGCAATATGAAGTTTACAAAGCGGCTGTAGAGGTTATGATTGAAAAATTTAGAAAATATTTTTTTCCAATTTCTCCTCTTTTTACATTGCTTCTGTGTTGCATCCTGCTTTTAAAATTAAGTTAATTGAATGAATTGTTAAAGAAATATATGCAAATTTAGAAATTACTCCTACTGAAATTGCTACTAACGGGTATCCAAGTGTAGAAGATGCTATTGCTAAAGTTTATGTAGATACTGTGGCTGTTTTTGCAAATTATAGAGCTTGGGCAGACACTGCTACACCAACAGAACCAATACAATCCACTGGGCAAAGTTCTTCTCAAATGGGAAGAAGACATACAGGGATGAGCACTTTTGGGGGACTTGATGAAAAGTTGCTTTCAGAACAAGACGAGTACGGGGAAAAATACAGCGAGCTCCAAGTGTATTTAATTCAATATCCAAAGAAACTTACAAACTTTGGAACTCATCATTTGTTGGGTTATTGGAAGAATAAAAAATCGCAATTTCCAATTCTTTCAAAAATGGCCCGGGATATATTAACAATTCAAGCTTCATCAGTTGCATTGGAAAGCGCTTTTAACCAAGGAAGATTTCAGATTGGAGATCACATATATTCGTTGAAGGAGGAGGCAATGGAGACAGGATTTTTATTCAGAGATTGGATCAGACCATAGCGAAGAAACTTTGGTCTACCAGAACTTACTAAGGAAAAAGGCAGAGCATATCTCGATCAAAATTTAAGCGACGGAACAAGTGAAGAAGGGAGTCAAACCGGCAAAGAAGAAGAAGAAGAAGAAGAAGAAGAAGAAGAAGAAGAAGAAGAAGAAGAAGAAGAAGATGATGATGAACAAGAACAACAACTGCCAGTTCCTAAAGAAAAGCCTACGACTATCTTCAAGAAATTAGCTAATGTGTTTAAAAGAATGTAACTTTCTAAATCAGAATTTTCAAATTAAACAATTCAATAAAATTGCTCCAAGTCTTGGAATTCCATCACAACTATTGTCTTCATATTTTTTATTTTTAATTTATAGTTTGCGAAAAAATACTACAATTAATTACTAGTTTGTAAATTAGTTCAAATTTGATTTTTATAAAATTAATTCAAAGTTTGAACTTTGAACTTAAAAAATTAATTCAAAAGTTTGAACTTTGAATCATCACTTCAAAAATTTCATTAATTCAAAGTTTAAAAAAATACTATAAGTTTTTTAATTCTAAGTTTAAACTTTAAACATTGAAATAAACTAAACATTCCAAACATATGTGTAAACTTGATAATATTTTGTTGTTATTTTTCAAATTATCCATCACTTTAAATAAAACACAAAGAAAAAATAAAAAAAATACATTGGGCCGACTGCCGGACCGGGCCGGGCCGGCAGTTTGAATTGGCCAACGGCTCTCTTTCAAATATAGCCATTGGCCAATGGCCAGAAATGGCTATTTTTGCCTACCACCCCCTCCCCTAAACGCCCCCATACCCCCAACCTATTTTTATCTATATATACCCTATTATTTCATCATTATATCACACAATTCATCACTTTCTATCAATTTATCTCTCAAATTACTCTCAAAGGCTATATTCTAAATTTTTTCCAATGTCCAAAGTCCAAACAATTATAAATTATAATGGCTGAAAATCAAGCTCCCGCTGATCCCGCTGCTCCACAACGTCCTGAACGAAGATGTCGCTCTGAAATTTGGAAATTTATGGAGTATAATAGAGAAGCTAACAAAGCTAAATTTAGAATATGTGGAAGAGAGTGGAGCTTAGTGGGTGGAACCCATAAACTTATACAGGACTTAGAATAACAACATAATTTCGAATGGAATCGTCGAGTGGGGGGGGGGGCATATATCTGCGTAATAATTGAACAAATGGTTAAGGAATTTTCTATGTCATTTCAATTATGTATTTTCGAATTTTTAGTTTATTTAGTATCTTTGTAATTTTCAATTTCTAGTTTGTTTTAGTCATTTCAATTATGTATTTCCCGAATTTTCAATAAATTGTGTGTATTTCTTTTCCAATCAACATTTGTTTAGTGTTTAGTTGTTTATTTTACATTAATAAATTAAAAAATATAATTCACATAATTGTTTTGTTTCATTAAAAATATAATTTACATAATTATTACAAATGGCGTTTACTTTCATTAATAAATTGTTAAGTTTTTCAATTTTCAACTTTAATTTACATTGTATTTGCCTAAAGAAAAAAAAATTAAAAAAAAAATCTAAAACCGTCAAACTGGACCGGTCCGGACCGGACCGACCGGCTAAATGGTCGCCGGTTCCGGTCACAACCCAGCTCCAAAATTTTTAACCAGATGAGACCGGACTGATAAATTCGGTTTTTGACGGTTTTTATATTTTTTTTGCCCGAAACCGGTTGCCGGTGCCGGTGCCGGACCGGGCCGGTAGCCACCCTCCAATGGTGAGGATTCTAGAGACTGTGGCTGGGTCTATCGATATGTGGCGGGGCGAACCCCCATATATAGTGTCATTAATTCCCTTTCCATAGATTTTCAACAGGAAGTGTATGTTATTGCATTTTCATCTTTTGTGCTTTTTTTTACGCATGTTATCTTTCTGAACTGATGATGGATGAATTAACTAGGAGTAATCAAGGGGAGATACCATGGCGTATGTTATTTGACGACGACATAGTTTTGGTTGATGAGACCCATGGCGGAGTCAATGATAAATTAGAGGTGTGGAGGCAGACTCTAAAGTCAAAAGGGTTCAAGCAGAGCAGAACAAAGATGGAGTACAAGGAGTGCAGGTTCGATGATGTTCCCCAGGAGTCGGATGTCGAAGTGACGCTTGATACACAAGTCATCCCCAAGAAAGGGAGCTTCAAGTATCTTGGGTCAATTATACAGGGCAATAGAGAAATTGACGAGGATGTCACTCATCGGATGTCACTCATCGGATAGGGGTTGGTTGGATGAAGTGGAGGCTAGCTTCTGGTGTCCTATGCGATAAGAAAGTACCTCATAGGCTTAAAGGTAAGTTCTATAAAGTAGTTGTTAGACCAGCTTTACTGTATGGGGCGGAGTGTTGGCTAGTAAAGGTCACCCACGTCCAGAGGATGAATGTAGCAGAGATGTGAATGTTTAGATGGATGTGTGACCATAATAAGATGGATAAGATCAAGAATGAAGTCATGCGCGACAAGGTGGGAGTTGCTGCAGTGGTGGAAAAGATGCGAGAAATGAGGTTGAGGTGGTTTGGACATGTGAAGAGGAGGAGTACAAATGCGCCGGTGAGGAGGTGTGAGGGGTTGGCAGTGCTAACCCTGCGGAGAGGTAGAGGTAGACCAAAGAAAATTGGGGTGAGGTGATTAGGCGGGACATGGTCCCTCTCCAAATTACCGAGGACATGACCCTAGATAGGAAAAAGTGGAGGTCAAAGATTAGGGTAAAGGGATAAATAGTAATCAAGTGATTTCGGGCGTATTATGCTTTCTGTTTACTCTGAATTTTATGTGTTATTACTGTTTTCTGTGTATCTTGAGTATGTTTGAGTGCTTCCTAGCAGTATTTCATTTTATTATTTTGATATTGTCATATTGCTTCTCTCGAATGTGTTTCACACTGATGTTACCCTCTCCACCTTGGTGGAGGTAAGGTCTACATACATCCCACTCTCCCCAAACTCCACCTTGGTGGGATACCACTGGGTATGTTGTTGTTGTTGTTGTTTATCTTTCTGAACTGACTTTCCGCTCTTCTTAGTGAAACTTGTGACTGCCATTCCATTGAACCATGATGACTTAAACATGTGGGTCATTACGATCTTTGTGAGAAACCCTGCTAGTATAATGACTTTAACGACCTTGAATATTTCCCAAATTTCATACCTCAAGGACTACGATTAACGCCCCATTCTACTTCAGGTGTCTCCCGTCGCACAATGCCTAATTTGAAGAAGATTCGGATTGTTGTTTCATATGTTGTCCCTCTTTCTGATGTACAGGCATCTGGTGGTAGGATCGCCGAGAGAGCTAGCAGTTTCCGTTCTTCGAAGAGAAAGAGGTCTACCAGGTTCGACAATTTGGTGGTCGTTGATGAAACACTGGTGTTCTCTGATGGTGAGGGAGAAGTCCCTCGAGTGCCTGAGCCTGAAGCTGTTGTAACTTTTTCTTCTGTTTCCACTACTTCTGAGTCCAGTCCCTCTACGCGAAAGCACAGACACCTGATCGACGAAACTCCCGAGGTTTAAGAAGAGGTTGGCGAGGGAGACGAAGTCGTGTTGGCATCTGTTCCCGTCGAGCCTCAGCCATCGTGTTGGTTCTTTTCTCCATGGCTTTTACTAGTGTAATTCCTTCATACATCACACGAATGATTTTCTCTTACGCACTTGCAGGACCTGCTACATTGCCTTCTATCCCTGAGCCACCTAATTCTCTTTAGCATCGCCCCGGTAAAGAAGTGGCCATAGATACTGCACCCGTCATCGAGCCTTTGAGCAAGCATCGTGAGGTTGTTATCCCTATTGCTGCGGGAGTGAACCTGTTTGAGAACCTGGGTATTGTAAGTGATCATATTGCTGAGCTGATTGGCCCCTGCGAGCAAAGATATCTTGCCGACTACGGCCTCAAGAAGTTGCTTGAGGTTGCCGCATAATGCTCTCTCCGGGTAAGCTTCCCTCATTCACATACAATGTTGTGAATTGAATTCTTGCCTTTATTCTTTTGATCGACTCCTCTGATGTCAATCCAGGGGTTGATGGTTTATCATGAGATCCTTCGCCGAGGGAGTACAAATGAAACACTGAAAGAGGAAAATTATACTTTGCAGGGACAGGTCGCCAGTCTACAGCCCTTTGTAGAAAAGGTGGAATAGCTGAAAGGGAAACTCATAACCACGCGCAAAGCCTATCACTTGGAGGCAATGAAGAATAAGAACCTTAATGCAGCAGTGAGAAATGAGGCTCATAAGTGAAGATAGGTTATAGATACTCTTTATTTGTCCCTGGAGGAAGCCAAACTTGTCGGGCAGGTATATTATGCCAATTTGACCCGCTTGGAGGCGATCAAGGAAAACCTATGGAAAAGTTTATCTGCAAGGGAAGAAAAGGTTAAAGCTGCTGAGAAAGAGACTTCTGATTCCAAGGGCCTTTCTGCCTTTCTCCAAGATGAGAATAAGAATGACAAGTTGAAAAAGCAAAGTAGTATCCTTGGAGAAGTATTGCGATAAACTTTGTAACGAGGCCCATCGTAGGGAGGAAAAGATAAATGCTCTGAACGCTCGACGTGTTGCTGAGATGGATCGTGCAAACTTGGCGGCTACTCTTGTGAACTTACACCGTGTTTATGACAACCTTAGCTTGGACCTAGCTGCTGAGATTGCTTCGTTGATCGAGCTTGTGGCCCAAGTAGATGCTCAGCTAGGCTCTGATCTTGAAGAAGGTTCTAAAGAAGCTAGTGAGGAAGAAGACGATAACATTCCGGTCGGGGGAACTGCAGATGGTGAAGCAAGGCCTTCACAGAGTGTTGCCATTGAAAAAAGTCCCCCGAGAAAGAATTAGAATTCCTCCCCTCAATGCAATTTTTTTGATTATGTTTTCAACACTTGCCCGTATTTTGGGCGTGATTGCTATATTGTGGCCCATTTTGAGGCTTTTTGACTTAAATTATCCATCACTTTGTTTGTGACGAATTTTAATTCCGCCATAAACAGTTTTTAGATAACAGTTTTGTAAAGTCATGTATGTGTACGCGTGTGCGCCAAGAGGGTAGGCAGCTTTTGATTGAGTACCGGATGCCCTGTTAATTATAATGTCTAGAATGATAATCAGTGAACCTGCTTGGGCAAGTATGTTCGTTGTGTGTGCGTCAATGGCGAACGACTTAAGTTGCGCATGTGATAGACGACTTTTTGCACCCACAAAGGGACGTTTTCGGCCCATTGTATGTAACAGGGCACTTTTTCGCTCAAACTAGAACATCTGCACTCGTTCACTCGAGTGTTTTAAGACTTTCTGGCACTATGCGGGTAGGAGTCCCTACCGACATGTAGGTGCAATTTGTTGAATTGACAATTTCAACTTACGAATAATGTCTGATGGCTGATCTAGAAGTGATTTAGCTTTAAGCGAGTAGTTTACCCTACTTTTGTCATGAAAAGTGAGTATATTACTTCAACTTAAGTTGTGTTGGGGCTATGAAATTTGGATCGAAGATGGATTTGATTGCAAAATCTGACTAAATAGAATAATATTTTTATCGATAAAGGAGGTGCCGGGCTCGAACTATTATGGGTGAAAACCGGTAACATAGTTGATAAGCATGAAAAAAACTAGAGACTTAATTAAAGTAAATACTGAAAAGAAATTGTACTTCCGAGTACCCTACTCCTTAACCCCATGCCCAACCTTTTAATCAACCAAATAGTCAGAGTTGTCATATTGGTTGATTAGAGTTTCGAGGTCTTCGCCAGTATCAAGGGAGTTTACCTCTACCACTATGTCGAGGATAGACGCTCCTAGGACAGCTGCCGTATAACATTCCTATGCCATTACCTGATCTCTTGTAATCTCCTTTATCCCATATTCTGAGTATTATGACCAGGGCGTCGTGGTGAGGAGTGTTGCAACTAGTGCTATCATCATCATTGAACAGGATCATTTCATCTCGGGTGTGGCCTCTTTCGGGCGCTACCTCGCCCTGATTTGAATTATTAAATAGAGTTTGGCTGCCGACTATCACATTAATGGACCTCTTAGGTTCCGGCAGATCTGGAGTGATGTGATCCGGACGAGTACTCGGAGCCATGAAGGATTCACGCTCGACATCCGAAGCTTGGAATGCTTCAAAAGGGTTTGGAAGCCAAGAATCAAGCCAAGGGACTGGCCAAACAAGCAGATGAGAGCTCACTGGAATCTGTGTCTACGTGATCGCGAAGCAACAAACGCGATCGCGCAGAAGAAATCCGCTCGACTGTGCGATCGCGAAGAAGCTTCAGCTCACAAGGCGCGATCGCAAGACACCCCCACACGATCGCGATGAAGGACGTCTGGGCAGTTTGGCAGAATCAGCAATTAAGGGCTTTTTAGTCCATTCCTACATTATATTTAGTATCTACTATAAATAGGCTAATAGAGGGGTTTATTCATTAGTTAGACTTTTGATGATGAATGATGTGAGTAAACAATGGCTAAGCATGTTGCTTGAGCACTTTATTTCCTTGGTTTGCAATTGAATGTTGATTTAATTGAAGACTAATTAGTATTGGTTCTTTTTTATTATGTGTTTAAGGGGGGGTGATTAGGCTTATCCCTAATTTGTTTTCTTATTTCTCAATTAATCAAATCGGGTCTTGCTTTTATCTCTTTAATTTCTTGTTATCTTCCTAATCCTAGTTTAGGATCATATCATTTGCTATCAGAGCTGGATTAGTGTTTGTTCTTACAATCACTAACCCAAATTTATTTATCAAATCTGAAAAAACACAAAAAAGAAAAATCAAAAATCCAAAAATTGGGTCATAGGTTTAGGTTTCCTTTAGATAAAATATTTGTTACCAATTGTTGCTTGGTGATTCTAGAAGCTGATTCTCGAAGGAATTGAACAACAAACAATATTTGGGGTGATAATTTGAAGAATCAAAATCTAGGGTTCTTCAATAAAGATTTTGGGCTTTTACATTTTGGGTGTTGTTCTTGAAGAGTTGATCATTGGAGTTTGTTCACGGACATATAAGGAGCTTATATCTCAAATTTGGAGCAAAAATAAGTTGATTTGTGAAGATTCAAGTGAAGAAAATTTTCAGTAATTCGGGCTTCAAGTTCTGCATCAGACACAGAATTTGCTCTTCGCGATCGCGCAAGCTTATTAAATATTTCTCTTCGCGATCGCGAAGCGACAGCGCAGAGTTATTTTTTTCTCTTCGCGATCGCGCGCCTACTGTCGCGATAGCGCTGAACAAAAAAATCAGCCACTTTACAGATTGCTCGGAACAGCTCCGAAACAGTTTCAGATCACCCAAACCCCTTTTATATCATCTAACACAATAAGTTTCTAGATCACATACAAAATTTCATCCAAATCCAAATTCGTTTCGTGCCAATTGGATTCCGTCTGTTAGCTTTAATTGTCCGTTTCTTGCTACAACAATTCCTTTCCGTCCTGAATTGGATTGAGTTCGATTGTCAAATCGGAATTGAGTGCGAAAAGCAACTTGATTTAGCCAACGAGAGGTAAAAGGCTTGAATGGTGAGAACATTAGAGTGTGGTCACAAAAGCCATTGACCTTGAGTGTATACACGAGTGGAAAGAAAATTGAGTGATCATATATCGAGTGATACACGTGAGGGAGCGAATTTGTGAGGTCCTTTTGTTATTATTGTTGCAAACATGTCCTCGGATGATGATGGTGGAGGTTATGATTCATGTGGAGATGATGGGGATTGCTACGGTGATTGTAGAGACTATGGTTCCTATGATGATGGTGGGAGTTACTATGATGAGTCGGGGAACTATGGCTCTTATGAAGATGAAGCGAGTCACTATGGTGATCAAGAAGCTCGTGGAGACTATGAGGCTTATGAGGATGAACGTGGCCATGAAAACTCCTATGCTTCTAGTCTTGGAGATTATGATAGTGACGCTTCAAGGTACAATATTCCTACTTACTCTTCTTGTGATGAACTTGAAAATGTAGATAGTGACATAGAGAGAATTGATGATGAAGCTTATTATAGAAATTGTTCATTTGCATCGCCTCTTTGTGTTCCTAAAAATAAACAAGAGAGTAGTAGTGGTCTTTCTATCGGTTTGAGGAGAAGCGGTAATTACTCCATGAGAAAAGGAGAGTCTACATCTTTTAATTGTGCTAAAAGGTCAACTGTCTCTAATTCTTATGTGAAAGGCAACTTGAGGCCTAGAGTGAGAAAAGGTGTTACGTGTACTACAAGTGATTTGTCTTGGACTAACAATGCTTTGAGAACTATGTTTAAACGGAATCATTTTGTATACAACCATGAGTGTGATGAAGTTTGTGTGGAGCAATTTTTGGAAGAAAGAAAGAACTTCTTCCACGCAATTTGTAAGGTTGGAGGGCTTACTTGTGCTATGATCATTGATTATAAGAGTCATACTAATGTTGCAAGTGTTTCTTTGGTTGAGCAATTAAAGTTGGAAACTTGTAGTCATCCCTTCCTCTATAGGTGACCTTGGTTGAATGGAGATGGGTTTGTGGTCATTACACAACAAGTGTGGGTAAAGTTTAAAATTGGCGATTATCATGATGAAGTACTATGTGATGTGATACCCATAAAAGGTTGTCACTTGTTGTTGGGAAAACCATGGAAGATTACTAGAAATGCCAAGTATACTAAGAAGTTTGGAAAGCATGCTCTCACTTTAGGGGACCAAAAGTTTATTCTTGGCGCCACCCCTCCAATGAAAGTCAGAGAATTTTATTTGGGAATGCTAAAAATGAAAAGAAAGAAAAAGGCAAAAGGGGTGAGGCAAAGGTTGGATGAAGGTTCTCAAGGAGAAAAATTGAAAGATGAGGTCAAGAGTACCCCTACTCCTTCCAAAGGGATTCTTGGCACATGTCCTAATCCAAATGAACTTGAGAGAGAAAAAATTGAGAGGAGTAAGAGAGTGACAAGTGACAACTCAACAAAGGAAAAAGGAGAGCTTGAGTTGAGTGAAGTGAGTGAGTTGTCACAAGAAAAGAGAGAGGAGTTTGAAAATAAAATGAGAGAAAAGAAAGAGGGAAAACAAAAGAGTGAGGGTGAGTATTTTCCTTATTCTAACAATTCTAACCTTTCTTGTTTCTCTAGTTGTTTTGTGTCTTTTGAAGGTACTCTTGAAGAAGCTAAAATTGAGAATCCTTCTTTGGAAGTGGTTCCACGCTTGGAAGAAAAAGAAGAGACCAATGTGAAGTCTCCAAATGAACAAGTGAGCTTCCTTTTGAAAAGCCAAGGTAAAGAAGAATCTTTAGATGTGCTACAAGGTAACAAAGCTAATCCTAACTCTTGTATTCCTTTGGGTGAGTTTGATCGAGACTTGAGTATGGATGGTAGCTTTACTTTTTGTGGAATTAATGATTCTTTATCTTGCATTGAACATTGGTTGTGAGCATACACTAGTTGGGCATACTTATGAAAAGAAAATTGATGGACTTTGTGTGTGTGAATTGCCCCACACTAGTGATGTGCAAATGGATGAGCTTGAACATAATAAATTGAGTTTTGACATTCCACCTTTGTTTGAAAAATGTGCCAATGAGTTGTTTGATCTTGAGATGATAGCATTTGATAGCACTCTTGATTGTGGTGATGGTTTGTGTCAAGGCTTTAAACAATTTGAAAATCCATTGTTTGTTGAAAATGAGCAAGATGAAGTGTTGGAAGGTGACTTTAGTTTTAACAATCCATTATTTTCTCAAAATGATTCTTGTGACTTACTTGAGAGTGATAATTGTGTAGGTGTTAGCAAGCTAACTCTCAAGATGTTTGTCGAAAGCTTGTCCAATGTTTGGAAGCCCTCCAAAGGTGAAGGTTTCTCCTTAAAGAATGAGGGAGGCACTAGTGATAGTGGTGGTAAATTGATAGATGCTAGCCTTAGTGTCAATTTCTTTACTTACTCTATTACTAGTTTCGAGCATACATTTAAAGTGGATTTTGCTAGAGCCTCCAATGTTAAGAGTGATAAATTGTCAATGGAGGTTTGGTATCAGTTGAATGAGCCTAAAAATGAAGATTATTTTGTAAATGAGCTTGCTTCTGGTTGGTTGCTTTTATAGCCAAGTTTTTTATCTTGGAATTGGAAAAATGTTCTTTATGGTTGATCTTGATACTTGGTTATATCATAAGAGTGTGCACTTTGAGCAAGAGTATGTGAGTCTTGTTCCACTCTCTTTATTGTGTAGTGCTTGGAAAGTTATTGAGTTGGTACTCATTCGCGTCATGGTTTTGCAAGGTGCGATCCGGATGAGTACTCGGAGCCATGAAGGATTCACGCTCGACATCCGGAGCTTGGAATGCTTCAAAAGGACTTGGAAGCCAAGAATCAAGCCAAGGGACTGGCCAAACAAGCAGATGAGAGCTCACTAGAATCTGTGTCAACGTGATCGCGAAGCAACAGATGCGATCGCGCAGAAGAAATCTGCTCCACTGCACGATCACGATACACCATACGCGATCGCGAAGAAGCTTCAGTTCACAAGGCGCGATCGCAAGACACCCCCCACACGATCGCGATGAAGGACGTCTGGGCAGTTTGGCAGAATCAGCAATTAAGGGCTTTTTAGTCCATTCCTACATTGTATTTAGTATCTACTATAAATAGGCTAATAGAGGGGTTTATTCATTAGTTAGACTTTTGATGATGAATGATGTGAGTAAACAATGGCTAAGCATGTTGCTTGAGCACTTTATTTCCTTGGTTTGCAATTGAATAGTACTAAAAGTAGCTACTTGGGGTCGGCAAGGAGGACGACCCAAGCTCCTCCCAACTCTCGCTTATATAAAGTACTAATGTCGCTCGAATTATGCAACTTGTGTGTTTCCGTGTTTTACCAATGACGAAAGACATGTATAATTACAATGATAACCACATGTATAGGCGAGTCAGGTGATACCCACTATGATAAGTAGGTGCAAACGTAGGTTTATTTTGTTCGATTTTTTTATTTACCTTATTTATCAAACTAAATCAATTATGTCGATTTTCTAAATTCGTAAATCAAATCAAACCAAATAAATCAGTTTTTCTCTCAATCTTTTTTTGACTTTTTCGGGTTATTATTATTTTTTACTTGGTAAGTAATAATTATATGGTATTTTCTCATGAAAATAACATAATAAAATTATGTAACTATAAAAAAGAATTAATACAATAAAATAAAGGTAGCATAAGTGACATATTCTGGTTGTGCAAATTTATTATACTAAACATATAACACTAATATACTATCTAAACAATAGTACATATTAATTATACTAAATATATACGTAATTTCAAATTGTTAATAATGAGTTTGGGTACATGATAGAATAAACTACCGTAGAAATTGTGTTTGTGTTAATTGATAAAAATAACATACATAATAATGTGATTTTGTTTGGTTCAATTTGATTTTCTCCTTGTAACACCGAACCAAATTTAATGTCGCCTTATATTTCTAACACCAAACCACTAATCAACCTTTTTTTAAATATGACTAGAATTGTCAGTTTGGTCTGATTTGCCAGTTCAGTTTGTCCACCCCACGACAAATAGGGTCTGAAAAATTATTGGATTTTTACACTATATACCCATGAATTTCAAAGTATTTACAAGCCCTACCCATTAAAAATTACACTATTCATGAAATAAAAAGTATTTACACAACCTACCAATTTATTACTGTATACCTTTATTATACCTTATGGGTGTACCTTTAAGGTATAATGAATAAATAATAGTATACAAGTCTAGATATGAGTGTATATCATTTAAGGTATACTGCATAAATAATAGTATACAAGTCTAAATGGGTAGGATATGTAAATAATATATGGGTAGGAGTTGTAAATATAAAATTTATGGGTAGAAATGGATAAATATTTTGATTTTGATGGGTATTTTCGTAAACCTCCCAAAATTATTTAACTTTCAAAGCACATGAACTACAAATTTTAACTTGACAGCTAGTTATTATATTACTCCACCCATTTTGTTTTATATGGTTCTGATTTCAAAGTAATGCGTCTTAAAAAAAATATTATCATTCTAAATTTGAAAAAAGAAAACTTGACTTACATTTGCCTTTTATCCTTGATGACAAGTTTGTATCGACACATAAATATTATGGTATATTATGATATGTTTAAAAGTACAAGTAAAATTATTAGAATTTAACTAATATATATCGACGGTATAAACCTTTTTTAACACTGTCAACTAATTTAAAGCTTATAACAAGTAAATTTTCAAGTATAGTTATTCGTTTTAATATTCTCATGTGTAATACAACTTTTAAATAGGTAATCTAGCTTAGAAAATTGATCAATGATTGAGTCACTATTGAAGAATTGACCTTCAAGAATTATAATGGCAAAAACTAGCTTGTAGTTGGTATCTTGGGCTATGAAAAAAGGACGCCGACTTGGTCAAATCATTAACATAATTAAATTTTCAATATTAGTAAAACAAGTAAATATACCTAAAAATTTATTTGTGGTAGGCTTTAAATTAGATGGTGTAAAAGAAAAAGGTTTAGACTGTCGGTGTATATTAGTTAAACTCAAATTATTATGAGTTTAACTAATATTAATTCACCGATGGTGTAACTTTTTCTTTACACTGTCAGATAATTACATACTTATTACAAGTAAATTTTTAAGTGTTATTATTTGTTTTAACATTTAAACTTTAACTTTGACTATGATTTGGTCAAGTCTGTGTCTCACCTTTATTATATTGCGCAAGATACCAACTATAAGCTTAGTTTTTACATTGAAGGTTAATTCCTCAATAGTGATTCGACCATTGATCAATTTTCTAAACTAGATTAGCTATTTAAAAGCAAAAAAAAAAATTCACCGCATGCTCTCCATAAAGAGTGATTTTACAAAATTGCCCGTGCTAAGGAATGTTTTAGCAAAATGACCTTATTTAATCCGTAGACATGACTTCAAGGCAAAAAATTTGTAAGTCTTGGCAATTGGCTATACTTCAAGGGCAAGTGTTGTTTGCCAATACTTCAAGTTATATGGCGAGAATGCAGGGAAAACTAGAAGGGGCAAGACTTACGACGAAGTGCCGCAAGTGAAGCTTGTTGCCAACACTTGCCGTTCAAGTGTTGGAAAATCGAGCAGGGGTCAATGGCAAGTCTTGCCTTTTTGCCAACACTTACGGCCAAGTGCGGTAAGTATTGCCTATTGCCAATACTTGAAGGGATAAGTGTTGAAAAGCGGAAAAATATAAAGGCAAGTTTTGGCCCCGGATTTTTTTCGTTAAATCTTAACGGAGGCATTTTCGCAAACCATCTGTTAGCGCCGGGAAAAAAGGCAAACCATTGCTTCCTGTGTCATATTTTTGCAAATCAATCATTTAAAGAAGTATTAGACTTGAGAATATTAAAATAAGAAATACTTGAAAAACTACTTTGTCATATGCTTTAAATTACCTCATGAATTAAAAAAAAGTTTACACCCTCAATGTATATTTGAAAAATTACTTGTCATATGCCTTAAATTACCTGATGGAGTTTTAAAAAAAAAAAAAGTTTATGCTGTTAGTATATATTAGTTAAATTTATTATTATTACCATATAAATAATATAACATGTTTAAAATCACAAACTTATATTTATATATATGGTCAAATTATGCATTATAAATTCAAAGGAACTAGTAAAAGATAGAAAAAAGTGGAGAGGATAGCGGTGTAAAGTATGGAGCTCGTGATACTCACTATCTTCATAACAGAAATATATCTGTTTGCTATA
This sequence comes from Petunia x hybrida, assembly GCA_037355625.1. Taxonomy (NCBI): domain Eukaryota; kingdom Viridiplantae; phylum Streptophyta; class Magnoliopsida; order Solanales; family Solanaceae; genus Petunia; species Petunia x hybrida. Next base: position 171,968 of record JBBBVM010000739.1, on the reverse strand, counting down.
TTAAAGGGGTACTGATTTTAACCTCTATATATCCTCACTTAAAGATCATACTTAATTTGCCATATAATATTTCCATATTCCTTTTAAGTTTTTTGATCATTTCAACACCTAAGTTCCCAAATTTTCGTTGACTGATCATTGCTTAGTCATATTTCCTTCTTATCTCATATCATCACATACTTACCTATATGACTATATAAGAGTAGTAGTATTATTTCAAGAATCAATAACAAGCATTTCCCTTCATATTTATCATTTTTTACAATATTGGTTTTCAGTAATATTATAGAATTACGTAACCATGAATGCACTAGCAGCTACAAACCGTAACTTTCGTCAAGCTGCACGTATTCTTGGTTTAGACTCTAAACTTGAAAAGAGTCTTTTGATTCCTTTTAGAGAGATTAAGGTAACGTATAAGTATTGAAATTATGTATTTTGTTGTAAAGTTGGCTATCTTATGCAATATTTTCATGTTCTCAGTTGAAATTTTTATTGTGGAGAAGAAAATCAACAAGGGTGTTCTGAAGTATTTTGAGTACTTGAAATGTTTCAAATTTTTCCTTTTTTTACCTCAGAATTTTGATGATAGAGTTGAAATTTTTTGATCATCTTCCTAAAACAATATTAAAGAATAGAGAGTCTTATTTAATTTTATACTGAAAAAGACTCAAGTTTTCCTTTCTTTTTCTAAGAATTTTGATGACCGAGTTGAAATGTGCGACCATCTCCTTGAAATAATATTAAGAATAGATAGTTTTATTTATTTATTGAGGTGTCCAGATCAAGTTGAAATGTGCAATTGTTTGGTCTATTTTCCCCTTATATATTTTGCTTAATAATTCTATTTTACCTTTTACTTTACCCCATATCATACTTTTTTTCTTATGCAATATCTTAAGCTCATTTTTAACATTTCTAATTGCGATATTATGAAATGAGAGAAACAATGCAATCTATCCAAACATTGTATTCACAAAAACAATATAATACAGTACAATACGAAACTATAGTACACATTATGAAATGATATGTAACGACCATCTATTACAGGGTGGTAATTTTGATTATTTATTTAGTTCTGGAGCAGATTGATGAATTTAGTATTTGATCAGGTGGAATGCACACTTCCAAAAGATGATGGGACGTTAGTTTCCTATGTTGGATTCAGAGTACAACATGATAATGCTCGTGGTCCGATGAAAGGAGGAATCAGATACCATCCTGAGGTTTATTTTTTCCTATCTTCTGTGTTTTTTGTCCCTTTACTCTATTGTCATTTATTTCGTGTCTTCAGGTTGATTGAACTGTCATACTAATAATATTGTGCACTATCTGGAAACTTTCTGCAAACAAAATATGCCAGTCATCTGTATAGAAAAAGAAAAAAAATTGAGGTATTGAGATCTTCTATAACTAAGGTTCTGTCACAAGCTCGACTGAAACCAGCATGTCTATGCAATAGCTAGATCCTGCTAGCTACCTTGCATTCACCTAATTTACTGTGCAACCCCTTAGTGTACTGTCCGAAAAGATTTCTTCTTCTGGTATGATAAGTGTCGGATATGACATTTTAAGATAGTTATATGTAAGAGAGAAACAGAGATTGTAACTGAAAAGAAATGAGAATTAGGATAAAGAAATAGGGGGACTGTAAGTGATGAGAAATGGAAGAGATTTAGGAGGTACTATACCTAAAGGAGAAGAGTAAACCATAGAAGGAATCCTAATGCCAAAGGCACAGAATATGAATGGATTACAAGATAGTCTTCCATTATTTACAATTAGAGCTCCATTGATATGTTAGCTTTTTCAGTTCTTGAATTGAAGTGTAAAACTTCAGTTCATGGCATTATTTATTCAATTTTCCTGATTATGCTAGTTATCTACCTCTTTACAATATACTTCTACTGTTTTCTGTTTCAAGAAATAGACTTTGCACTGAGATGGTTTAGATTTCTTTTACAAGGTTGATCTTGATGAGGTGAACGCCCTCGCTCAACTAATGACATGGAAGACTGCTGTAGCAGATATTCCATATGGGGGAGCTAAGGGTGGAATTGGCTGCATACCTAAAGAGTTAAGTCAGAGTGAGCTGGAGCGCCTTACTCGTGTTTTCACGCAGAAAATTCATGACCTCATAGGAGTTAATACTGATGTCCCTGCACCTGATATGGGCACTAATGCCCAGGTTAGTAATACATTTCTGTTATGTAACTTTGCCAACATATTCCTCTCTGTGGTGCTTCAGAATATGAAGGAAACAGATGTACTTATGTGATGTTTCACTTATAACAGACTATGGCCTGGATTTTGGATGAGTACTCAAAATTTCATGGTCACTCTCCTGCGGTTGTGACCGGGAAACCAGTTGTAAGCTTTTGCTTTAAATTATTAAATTGCTAATGTGCTACTATTACATTTTGGAGTTATCCTATTGGAATTAAATTGTTATTTGAGCCATTTTATGTTACTTCTCTTAGGATCTTGGAGGTTCATTGGGTAGGGAAGCTGCAACTGGCCGTGGTTGCGTTTATGCTGCAGAAGCTTTACTTGCTGAACATGGGAAGAATATCAAGGATTTGACATTTGCAATTCAGGTAAAGTCTCTGATTAGTTCAATTCCAGCACACTATGCTATGTTCCATAGCATGACATAGCTCTAAAGTCAGTTGATATAATGTCTTAAATATACTTTTTTTGCATTCCAAAGGGGTTTGGAAATGTAGGATCATGGGCAGCACGGCTTATTCATGAGAGAGGTGGCAAGGTAGTTGCAGTTAGTGATATAACTGGAGCAGTCAAGAATCAGAATGGTCTAGATATACCTGCTTTGATTAAACATAAAGAAGCAACAGGGAAGCTAACCGAATTCACTGGTGGCGATGCAATGAGTTCAGATGAAGTGCTTATACATGATTGTGATGTTCTTATACCCTGTGCCTTGGGAGGAGTTTTGAACAAGTACAATCCCTTATTTTCCATCTCCGATCGCTGTTATCTGCAGTATTGTCAGATGCATATCTGAACTTATTGTACTAATTGCTTTCTAATGTGTCCTTGTGACATTTTCTATTCTGATTTTTCTCTGAAGAGAAAATGCTGATAGTGTCAAGGCCAAGTTCATCGTAGAAGCAGCAAATCATCCAACCGATCCAGATGCTGATGAGGTACCACTTTTTTTTTGCAGATTTTCAGATCTATTAGATTAGCATGATAATTATTATCTAATACATGACTGTCTTCTGCAGATTTTGTCTAAGAAAGGAGTTCTAATACTTCCCGACATATATGCCAATGCTGGTGGGGTGACTGTTAGTTATTTTGAGTGGGTTCAGGTAATATCATCTATATGTGACTCTCCAAATCTTTCTGCTATATATTATTCCATAAAGCACATGCAGGTTTTCTTGATCAGTACTTAAGAAAATAATCATTAATTTAAGATCATCAGTTTCATAATTGACAACAATGCTGCATTGTCACACTCACCAACCACGGTGTTTAGCTGACTTGAACTAATAGACCCCTATTGAATTGGAATTAAGTGTTCATCTTTTAACTGTTGTCAATTAAAAGCTTCTATGACTATTTTTATATATGTTCTCTTCATAATTAAGAACTCTGCGTTGTGTCACTCATCAACCACGGTGTGTAGCTGACTTGCACTAATAGACTATTGAATTGGAATTAGGCGCCCATCTTTGCATTGTCGTCTAAAAATAGCCTCCATCATTGTTTTTAGATATGTTCTCTTCATGATTGACAACAACTCAGCATTGTGTCACACTCCATCTATCACAGTGCTCGACTGACTCGCACTAATAGACCCCAATAGCATTTGAGTTAGGCGCCCGTCTTTTCATTGTTGTCAATGAATAACTTCCATGTTTGTTTTTAGATCTGTTATGTGACAACTCTGCAATGTGTAACATCCTGAGATGCTAAGATCAAACTTTGTCGTGCAGAATATTCAAGGTTTTATGTGGGATGAAGAGAAGGTTAATAAGGAGCTCAAGAAATATATGACAAGAGCCTTTCATAATCTCAAGAACATGTGTCAAACACATAATTGCAATCTTCGAATGGGTGCATTCACACTGGGGGTGAACCGAGTTGCTCGTGCCACACAATTGAGAGGTTGGGAGGCATAGTTCTATTTGCCTCTTTTGCAGCCAAATTTTCTTTCCTTTATTGCACCTGAACATTTACATGATCTTTCTTTTCCTGTAAGAATGGTCCAATTTTTATAAGCTGGAATGGCTGTATATTCCCTGAAGTTGCACCGCGCATTCTTTCATACATCATTCGTCCTATTTTATATGAAACTCTTTTCGTCTTAGTTATTTTTGAAATGATCGACACCTTTCTTAAACTTCGCATTCCTCAAACACTGCCATATAATATGAAACGGAGGCAGTTATAAATAACTAAGGACAATTTCTCTTTGATTCCTACAAAGTTTGGTTTGGAAAGAAACATTAAGGATTACCTAATATCCATTGACTTGAACAGTTTATCATACTACTATAAAAGTGTGGACTCAAAAAGGGCAAAAGTCATTTTACCAAATTAACCTTTACAAATCTGAAAATTCCTAATTTACCTCAAAAGATACCTACTCTCAAATAGAAGTCCCACCGGTTGCTTAAAGGCCAAACAATTGTGATCCATAAGCTATATAATCATCATATCATATCTAACTATACTAAAAGAGCCAATCTCAAAAGCAAAATGTAAAAGACCATTTTGTCCCTATAGCATAAAAATAGTATGTAGCATAAAATTAATATAAAAGTGAGAATCCTAAATGTAAAGTCATAATACTAAAATACCTCTACTAAAATATTAAATACTCATTTTTCCCTCACCTTAAAATACCTGATTTTAATGATTTTAATTTTAATATAAAATACTAAATGACCGTCATTGTGGTTTTCATTTGTTCAATTTTCATTTTGTTGCTGTTACAGATTAGGGAACTTAAAGGTCAGTTGCATTGGACAATGCAATATAGACTAGATTCAGTCCTTTAAATTAATATAAATTGGCATAATGTATAAAATGCTAAAATTATAAAAAAATGTGAAACTCCAAGACAATGTGATGAACATCAAGAGTCGCCAAGCTCAGCACATACATCTCCTATATATGGGATATCTTCAATATTATGCTTCTTTGTTTCTCCATCAAATATAATATCAACACAATTTTCAAAATTCTCTTCCAAAACTAATTGAAGACATAGTAAGTAAGAAGCCTCGAGTAAAGAGAAAATTTGGAGGTTCTATCGCTAGATAACGGGAAGTGCAACAATGTGATTTTCAATTTTAATTGTAACTGGTTAGAAAATCAAACAGTTTGAGTTTCTAACTTTACATTCTTTTTGTTTTCTCCTTGAATTTTTTATAGAGTATTAATACTCAGATTATTCTAGGTGAATGTTTGCGTTCTTGATAACTGTTTGAAAAATGTCACTTATGGAGACAAATTCTTTATTATTCCAATGTTTATATCTTTGTACTCCTATATCTTATTCCATGCGTAGTATTTTTCATTATCTTTATTTATGTATTTACTTTGTCGTGTACTTATTGATATGGGGTTCACGCGCAAAGCGCGTGTCGAAGACTAGTATCTGTAAAAAGACAAAAGTTAGAACTAGTACCTGTTAAAGTTATTTGAGAATGCATTTTGATTATGACAAAAAGAATGTGATACCTAAAACTGTCTATGTGCTTCTCGCAGGTTTCGGACTCTGTGAATCACAAATTGATTCTCCTTCGAAGTCAGCTATGGAAAGATTAATTGACAGCGCCTCTTTCGCAAGATGGGTTTGCCCTTGCCTTATTCTCTGGAGATATTTATATCTCTAAGAGAATCAAATCTCTTGGGTCAAATCTCTCTATCATCAGATCCCGTCAATCTCTCCTGTCGCATCTCATTCGATATTCTGCCCTGATCTTCCGCAACGGTCTCCTTGCTTTGTTACTATTTAGTCGAGAGTTTCTGAAGGATCTCCTTACGCTTCTATTCTACTGTCTACTTTTCTCCACACTTTTACTTTGCAAAAATACTGTAACAAGCTAGTGATCAGTGTTAGAAAAGAAAAGAAGGAGAGGTTCTTGTAGAGGTAATAGTTGTGTCGAACAGAAGTTGGTTTGGTGAGCTATAAACCAAACAGTACGTTGGTGGTTATCGAGTGGTGAAAAACCATCTGTGTGAAGACGTTCGTGGTTAACGATAAACCACACTTGTATTTCTGTTTACTAAAGAGCTTAAAGAGAGATCACTCCCTTGTGACCCAAGGGGACTGGATTAGGAACCAATTGGTTCTGAACCAGTATAAAAACTCTGTGTCGTTCCCTGTTTACAGCTTTGCTTCCTGCATTACTTATTATCTATAACTTACAGTCAACTCACGAATTGATTAGTCGACTAAAATTAATAGTTTTTACAATTCACCCCCCCTCTTGTATTCATCAATTGGTATCAGAGCTTGGACTCACACTTTGTTTGTTTTGCCTTACAGCAAGTGAGTAAAGATCATGTCTACACACATTGTCAACGGTGCTCTATTACAAGAGGGAACTTCCTCCACCCGGCCTCCCTACTTCAACGGGAAACATTACAGCCACTGGAAAATCCGCATGGAAACCTATGTCAAGTCAGTCGACTTGAAAGTCTGGCGAGTAATCAAGAAAGGTCCCTATACCATTCCAACTGGTGTCACTACCAAGAAGGAAGATGACACTGACAAAACTTCCGATTCCCTTGATTTGGATGACTATACTGATGACCAAAGGGAAGTAATTCAATTGAATTACAAAGCAGTGAATATTCTCTACAATGCCATAAGCGGTGAAGAATGGGAAAAGATCTCCAGCTGTGATACTGCAAAAGAAATTTGGGACAAGTTGGAAGTAACATATGAAGGTACCAGTAAAGTGAAAGAAACTAGAATCAATCTTCTAGTATATGAGTATGAACTATTTCAAATGAAAGATGGAGAATCTGCTGAAGACATGTTCGCTAGATTCAGCAAAATCATTGGGGAACTCAAAGCACTTGGAAAAATCTACTCCAGTGGTGAGCAGATAAGGAAGATTCTGAGAAGTCTGCCTACTACCTGGCAACCCAAAGTAATTAACATCGAAAGCGGAGATCTCAACAAAATATCTTATGACGAACTCAGAGGAGATCTGATTGCGTTCGAGAAAACACACTTGAAACGAAATGTGATGGAAGAGAAAAAGAAAACAGTTGCATTCAACACTACTGTGGAAGAAGTCGACTATGATCAGGATGTTGAAGAAGACGATATCCAAGAACAACTTGCTATGATGTCCAGGAATCTGAATGGTTTAATAAATCGCAGGCGTCAGTTCAGGAAAGGAAAGGTTCCTTTCAAGAAAGATCAAACCAACTACAGGAATGAAGGTCGATGCTTTGAATGCGGCAACAAGGACACATTGCAACAAACTGTCCTGATGCCAAAAGAAAGGGAAAGAATAGATCTTATGCTGCATGGAGTGATGAAGATACAGCCGATGCTGAGCAAGATGAAGCAGCCAACCTTTGCTTCATGGCCTCAGACAATTCTACCAGCAGTGGGATCAAGTCAAACGACTCGAGTGAGGTACGTTGTGAATTCTGTATTGAAAATTCCAGAAACCTTGATGAAGTTCTAGACGAGCTAGAAAATGCACTTAGGAAAATAAAGAAACTAAGTAAAGAAAAGGAAGAATGGGAGATGAAACTAGAAGTAGTCGAGACAGAAAACGAATTTCTGAAAGAAGAAATAAATCAGCTCAAAATTAAGCTTAACAGTTATAGGAAATCCGCCAGTCAAAGCTCGGTAGGATCAAACAGTTTCTATAGGTCTGCTAGATCCTCTATGTCTTCAAAAGAAATTAAAACTATGCCCACATGTTATCACTGTGGTGAAGTTGGTCATGTATTTAGAAGATGTCAGAAAAGAAATCCTGGAAAGTGGATTTGGAGACCAAAAGTCAAAACTGAAGCTAGCACCTCTAAGACTAACCCCCAAGGACCCAAGCAAGCTTGGGTACCTAAGCATACTTAAAAACTTTGTTTTGCAGGGACACCACAACAGACCAACAATGATGAGAAAATGGTTTCTTGATAGTGGTTGCTCCCGACACATGACTGGAGACAAACAATTGTTCAAATCTATAACCAAGATCGATGGAGGTTCTGTTAAGTTTGGAGGGGATGCCAAAGGAAAGATTATTGGCATTGGGATTATCTCTTTAAGTCCAACCTGTGACATCAAGGAAGCTTTTCTTGTTGATGGACTTAAACACAATCTCCTTAGTATCAGCCAACTTTGTGATGGAGGGTACAAGGTAAAGTTTGAATCCAGCAGATGCATTATTCATGACACAAAAGGTAAGGTAGTTCTCTCTGGATCCAGAGAAAACAACATCTATGTTCTCAACAATGGTAAGCCTTCTACAGGTAAACACTTATGTCTTGCTTCTATCACCAACGATCCCTGGACATGGCATAGGAAATTAGGTCATGCCAGTATGTCCTTAATTGAAAAACTGTCTAAACAGGAACTAGTAATTGGGCTACCAAAGCTTAACTTCTCAAAAGATCATATTTGTGATGCATGTCAACTTGGTAAGCAAACTAGAACCTCTTTTAAAGGAAAAGATATTGTCTCTACCTCTAATCCTTTAGAACTATTGCATATGGACCTGTTTGGCCCAACTAGAACTGCCAGTATCGGAGGAAAAAGATATGCTCTTGTAATTGTTGATGATTACTCTCGTTTTACTTGGGTTATGTTCTTATCTAATAAAGATGATGCATTTAAAAGTTTTGAAGTTTACTGCAAGAAAGTTCAAAGAGAGAAAGGCTACTACATTTCCACTATCAGAAGCGATCATGGAGGGGAATTCGAAAGCAAAGTCTTTGAAGAATTCTGCAATTCTCATGGATTTACTCACAACTTCTCCTCTCCTCGAACTCCTCAACAGAATGGCGTAGTAGAAAGAAAGAATCGCACTCTTCAAGACATGGCCAGAACTATGTTAGTTGAACACTCTCTTCCAAATCATTTTTGGGCTGAAGCTGTAAGTACTGCATGTCACATTTTGAATAGATGCCTCATTCGTCCTATCCTTCATAAAACTCCCTATGAACTTTGGAAAGGCAAGAGACCAAATATTAGTTACTTTCATCCTTTCGGCTGTAAATGTTTTATTCATAATAATGGTAAAGATAATCTCGGTAAGTTTGATCCACGTAGTGATGAAGGGATCTTCCTAGGGTATTCTAACACTAGCAGATCATACAGAGTATTTAATAAGAGAACCCTAACAGTTGAAGAATCCATGCATGTTGTTTTTGATGACTCCTTGATCCATGTCGAGAAAGGTAATAACGCAGATGATGATGAAGTTGAACCAGCTCCTTTCAGTCCATCAGAAACGAATACATCAAACCTTGAGTCTCATAATCCTCAAGTCCAGGAGGATAAGGATTCAGACCCTGCTCCTGAACAGACTATGTCAACCTCACAGCTCAAAGAACTGGAAGTAGTCGTGCCAAATGAATGGAGAAGTGATCCTGACTATCCACAGAAGTATATCATTGGGGATCCACGAGAAGGTATGAAAACGAGAAACTCACTTAAATCTAACCTGGCTTTCATCTCACAGATAGAACCAAAAAAGATAGATGAAGCTCTTCAAGATGACTCTTGGGTTCTTGCCATGAGAGAAGAGCTCGATCAATTTGAGAAAAACCAAGTATGGGAGCTCGTTCCGAGACCCAAAGGCAAGTCTGTGATCGGTACAAAATGGGTGTTCAGAAACAAACTCAATGAAGAAGGTAAGGTGGTAAGAAACAAGGCTCGTCTAGTGGCTCAAGGCTACTCTCAGACAGAGGGAGTCGACTATGACGAGACATTCGCTCCTGTTGCTAGACTTGAATCAATTCGCATGCTTCTAGCTTTTGCCTCTTTCAAACAATTTAAACTTTTTCAAATGGATGTGAAAAGTGCTTTTCTAAATGGGTTTATTAAAGAAGAAGTTTTCGTTAAACAACCTCCAGGTTTTGAGAATCCTAAATTTCCTCATCATGTGTTCAAACTTTCCAAAGCCCTTTATGGTCTTAAACAAGCACCTCGTGCTTGGTATGAAAGACTTAGCTCATTTCTACTAGCACACGGATTTTTCAGAGGAAAAAGTGATAAAACCCTTTTTATACAAAAGACTTCCTCTGACATTCTTATTATTCAAATTTACGTTGATGATATTATTTTTGGAAGCACTAATCCCAAATTATGCAAGGAGTTTGAAGTACTTATGCAGGGGGAGTTTGAAATGAGTTTGATGGGAGAACTCACGTTCTTCCTTGGACTCCAGATCAAGCAATATGGAACCGGCATCTTTATTTGTCAATCTAAATATACCAAAGAACTTATTGTTAAGTTCGGAATGAATGATGCAAATCCTGCTAAAACTCCCATGAGCCCAGCTACACATCTGGTAAATGACTCAAAAGGTACTAGTATCAATGCTTCACTTTATCGAGGTATGATCGGATCACTACTCTATTTAACTGCCAGTCGACCAGATATAATGCTTTCTGTATGTAAATGTGCTCGCTTTCAGTCAGCTCCTAAAGTATCTCATCTCACTGCAGTTAAAGGAATCCTTCGTTATCTTGTTGGCACAGTTAACTATGGCTTATGGTATCCTCGAACACAATTCTTTGATCTTATTGGCTTCTCAGATGCTGACTATGCAGGTGACAGGGTTGACAGAAAAAGCACCAGTGGTGCAAGCTTTTTCCTTGGAAAGTCTCTTGTTTCTTGGCATAGCAAGAAACAGGACTGTACTGCTCTTTCCACAGCTGAATCTGAATATGTTGCTTTAGGACATTGTTGCACTCAACTACTTTGGATGGGGAAACAGCTCTCTGATTATAACCTATTTTTTAAACCTATTCCCATGCTATGTGACAATACTAGTGCAATTGAACTTTCCTACAATCCAGTTGATCATCCTAGAACTAAGCATATTGATGTTCGTTATCATTTTATTAGAGATCATGTTCAGGATGGTGACGTTGATATTGTCTTTGTTAGCACTGATTTTCAATTAGCTGATATCTTCACAAAACCTCTTTTAGAGGAACGATTTTGTGCTCTACGTGACTTACTTGGAATATTGCCTGATCCCTCTTAATGTTCCTCAGTTTATTACCTTAAGTTTTTTTCAGACCTTCTTAATTATTAATGTTTATTTTACTATGTAATTATTACCTTTTGTTCTTTTACTTGTCATTATTACTTTCTTCAGTTGAAAAGCTGTCAGGCGGCGTGGAAAGCAGTTCCCAAGGGTCTGCACCTTGTCCCTTCATCTCCATCAGTCATCCGTCTCTTCAGTTCATCTACCACTCACACGACACTTCCTTTCCCTTTCCCATTCCTTTTAACCCTTCTTCTCCCAAAAATTCACTCCATCTCTTTTCCTCTCCCCAAAGCACCTCCATTAAAATGGTTCGCAAAACATCCTTCTCTGCACGCCGAAGCCAGCGCACTAAATCAAAACCACCCACCACCTCTACCACTCCAGTTCCGATAGAATCAGACCACTCTGAAAACACCATATCTACCTATCAAAGCCCAAACCGAAACCCTATGTCTTCTAAAAAGGCCGGTAAAAGACCCATGCAAAGTCCTGATGATGAATGTGTTAAAAGGCCCAAGAAGGAATTCTCCCTTGCCGACCTGGATGAAACCCTAGATTTCTGGGATGCCTCTGCCTGTGAAAAGCTTATCTCTCTTAAGGACAAACCCTTGGCTCATGGTAGACTTGTGGACCTGGAGACCATGGACTCTCTCAATTGCTCTCTGACTCCATGGTTTGCTGCTCAGGACTGGTCCAGTTTCTTCTCTACCGAACCTGTTGAAATTCCTGAGGATCTGGTAAGGCTCTTTTATGCCAATCTCCGTCCCTGTTCTTCTGGTGGGTTTGAAACAATGGTGTTGAACACTCGCATCGTCATCACTAAAGCTATTCTTTGTCGCATTCTGGGCTGTAAGTCTTCTGGTTACTCTGACTTTTTTAAAATCTCCTGGCCTGCTGATTTTGAGGTCTCGTTTGACCAAGCCAAAACCTTTCTCTCTGATAAGACTGATGTTCCTGAAGGGCAACTTGGCCCCCTTGACTTATCTTTTGAAATGCGTGTTCTTGCTCATATTGTTGGTACTACTTTGCTTCCTCGAACTGGGTCTCTTAGCTCTCTGTCTCAGCGTGACACCCTGATTGTTTACTGTCTGGTCACTAAAAAGAAATTTGATTTAGCTACCTGGATCATTGAATACATGCTTGAAAGTACTGCTGAATGTGCATCCCTTCCATATGGCATCCTTATAACTCGTATCCTGCATTTTTATAAAGTAAATGTCTCTGAGTGGAAAACCTTCTCTTTAACTGCCTGTTACAATTCCCGTACGTTTGCCTCTATGGGATATGTTCATATTAATGACTCCTGGGTTCGTAAAGAACCAAAATCCCCCAAGCCTATTGATGATGTTGCTGGTCCCTCTAAGGTCTCTGCTCAAGTTGAAACTGAGCCTGCAGGTAAGTTAAAAACTGCTCTGGCTGATGTCAATGACCTGGTGCTAAGCTTGCACTACAAATGTGACAAGGCCTTTGAGGATATTGCTGAGCTTAAGTTGGATGTCGGCAGATTCTCTCTTAAGCTTGATACTGCTGTTACAGACTCTGCTGCTGCCCTAAGGCGGGTTCATGAACGTATTGATGTTGTCTCCACAGTCGTTCAAGCCAGAATCACTGCCATGTCCACTGATGTTCAAACTAAGCTGGATCGTATGACTGACAATGTTGTGAACACTCTTACTTATTTTCTTGCTCCTCGCTAAATTTGACTACTTGGGTCTGTAATATTCAGGATAACCTAGCAACTGCTGTGCTTATTTTTGCTTGCTCCTTTTTGGTTGATGCCAAGGGGGAGAACAGACTAGCTTAATTATGCCTACTTATGTGAATATTGAATTATCTGTGTTATGCTTTATGTCTTCTGTCTTAAGGGTAACTCACTCAGGGGGAGTCAACTAACCTCCCTACCCGCTTTAAAGATAACTCACTCAGGGGGAGCTATCACCCTCAGGGGGAGTCAACTATCAGCTTCAAACAGTCGACTTCAGAAACAAAGGGAAGTATACTAGCACATTCTCTCTCTCACTTTTTGTCATCACCAAAAAGGGGGAGATTGTTAAAGTTATTTGAGAATGCATTTTGATTATGACAAAAAGAATGTGATACCTAAAACTGTCTATGTGCTTCTCGCAGGTTTCGGACTCTGTGAATCACAAATTGATTCTCCTTCGAAGTCAGCTATGGAAAGATTAATTGACAGCGCCTCTTTCGCAAGATGGGTTTGCCCTTGCCTTATTCTCTGGAGATATTTATATCTCTAAGAGAATCAAATCTCTTGGGTCAAATCTCTCTATCATCAGATCCCGTCAATCTCTCCTGTCGCATCTCATTCGATATTCTGCCCTGATCTTCCGCAACGGTCTCCTTGCTTTGTTACTATTTAGTCGAGAGTTTCTGAAGGATCTCCTTACGCTTCTATTCTACTGTCTACTTTTCTCCACACTTTTACTTTGCAAAAATACTGTAACAAGCTAGTGATCAGTGTTAGAAAAGAAAAGAAGGAGAGGTTCTTGTAGAGGTAATAGTTGTGTCGAACAGAAGTTGGTTTGGTGAGCTATAAACCAAACAGTACGTTGGTGGTTATCGAGTGGTGAAAAACCATCTGTGTGAAGACGTTCGTGGTTAACGATAAACCACACTTGTATTTCTGTTTACTAAAGAGCTTAAAGAGAGATCAGTCCCTTGTGACCCAAGGGGACTGGATTAGGAACCAATTGGTTCAGAACCAGTATAAAAACTCTGTGTCGTTCCCTGTTTACAGCTTTGCTTCCTGCATTACTTATTATCTATAACTTACAGTCAACTCACGAATTGATTAGTCGACTAAAATTAATAGTTTTTACAATTCACCCCCCCTCTTGTATTCATCACTACCACCAATACAGGTATACTGCACAAAGCCTGCAAAGAGGGCCTTCGATCCAATTAAGTGCTATGATTGCACCACAGAAAGCGATGTGCTTATTTGTGTGTTATTACAAAGAAAACAGTGAATTTGCAATCGCAATCTGTTAGCCTGGACAGATTGAATTCTACATGGTGCAAAATGTGTTAATTGAATTCTGTTCATCAAAAAGTATATAACTATATAAATAACGTTAAAGAAATTGTTTGTTTATATATACTAACTTGTTAGAACTCCTTGACGGGATTGACAGAGCTTTTCTTTGTATTATTAGTACCTTATTTTATTTGATCACTCTACTATTGCAACAGACGTATATATGCTTTTACAACACCTCTTAAATGTTGTGCCCAACTAAAGGGTGATGAGATAGAATGCAGAATGTAATAGAAACAAAGACGCGGCTTATTTTTTAGATTCAAAACGAAGAAGCGTGCAAAATAACTTACCATGATCATACATGACATGTTTCGTAACAAACTGGACGATGGAGTCATTTTTATTTGGATTTAAGAAGAAGAAGCCTTTACAATTAACTTACCATTATCATACACGACAAGTTCCAACATACGTTGGTTAGACGAAGTGATTCTTATTCTGATTTCAGAATCAGAGTGGTAACAATAACTTAACTTAATCATACATGTATGACAAGTTCATATATTGGATATATAAATGAGGCATTCTTATTTGGATTAAGAAGAAGTGTTTACAAATAACATGCCACAATCATACACGACAAGTTCTTAATAAATTGGATAGATATATAGATTCATTCTTTCTTACTTTTTTCATAAAATATTATGGTTAGCTCATTTAGGGAATGTTGGAATGAAGAAAATTGGGCCAGAAAAGAAAAAAAATGGCCTTCTTACTTATTTCGGAAGTAATGATGTTTTCCTTTATATGGCATAAGGCATGTTGATGTTTGCGGTGAAGTTTCAAGAGTCTTAAGTTGTATAATATATTAACAGTCCATGGACCTTTCATATTATAGCGCGATTTACACAATTAAAATATGCTATTATCCTTTTTTCAAGTTATCATATCGACATTGATATGAAAAAATTCATGTGTTTATACTGTTAGTACACATAACATGCTTCCGATTTTAAATTGCCAGAGTTATGAAGGGACAGTGGTGCAAATTATGGGTGGAAGGTACACATAATATCTCCTACCTACAAGTGCATCTAAAAGGACCACGGACTTCTCCAGTGTCACGGGTACATAAATAAGCCACTATCCCCATGCATATTATAAAAACTCAGCAGTTTGCACCAACTCAAAAAGGCCATTAATATAGCTACCATAATAATGCAACCAAAGAGTACTTTCCCTTTCATTCTTTTGATCATTTTTTTAAACTCTACTCATTCTCTGGCCTTCAACAATGGTGGTAATGGTGGCAAAAGGGAGATGACCTCGCCGCAAACATCTCCGTCACCTAGTGGAGGAACTGGTGCAGCTCATGGACCTAACTGGGATTACAACTGGGGTTGGGGTTCTAGCCCTGATGGAGGATGGGGTTATGGCTCGGGCTCAGGTAGGTCACCTGATGGATTTGGTGCGGGGTGGGGGTTTGGTTTTGGGTCCGGGAGTGGGTCTGGTACTGGCTATGGCTATGGTTCTGGTGGTGGAAGTGGTTCTGATGGCAGTGGTGGCTCAGGTAGTTATGGTAGTGGGAGTGCGCCACCGATGTCAAGGTAGAGAGATCATCCTGGGTGAACAACTTGGAGGAGTACTTTGTTCTTGTTTACAAATATTATGACAAACTATGTATTATAGGGTTTGATGTGTAGAAGAGCAGTATAGGAAATTAGTATATATCCCATATATCAATATGATGAATGTGTGCAGAACATTTTTAGTAAAAGAACGAGTTTCTCTTCTATGATCAGTACAAGGCCATAATACAACTCCCCACATCTGAATTTATATGCAAAGGCGGTATGCTATTGTTACTACATATTTTAAGATAAATAAGGTACATACATGCTGTTCTACCTGCTTCATGTCTTTTTTTTTTTTAGAATGGTAACAATGTATTCATCAACACAAAAAGGTAACAGTATGTACAGAGGTTGAAGCTGAAACCATGGCTAACTATCATCTATTATAGTGCTTCTAAAAACTGAAGTAATGTTTCAGCCCCATCTACAAAATGTTGTTTACACCAAAAATGAAAAGACACAATACAATTCAATTTCACTTTCTGGATAGGGCTGCTCTTGTCTTCGAAACATCTAGCATTCCTTTCTTTCCAAACAGTCCACCATATGCATTGAGGAATTGCTCTCCACCACTTTTTGTGTCTGATGTTCCCCCCCCCCCCCCCCCCATATGAGACCAAGCTTTTAACAGATCTTCAGTGTGTCTTGGCATGCACCATTTGAGGTCAGCCAAGGTTAAGAAAAGATGTCATAGGTGTGAGGTTACTTGACAATGAAGAAATAGGTGACTGTTATCCTCATTGTGACTATTACACAGGAAACATCTTGATGAAAGCTGGACACATCTTCTTTGCAAGTTTTCATGTGTCAGGCACGCCCTTTTGTCACGAGGCAAGAAAAGCATGTTACTTTGTATGGAACTTGTGTCTTCCAAATCTACTTCCAGGGCCACTCTATCCCATGTTGCCCTTGGTTGCCATAAGAAGTATAGGCAGACCTCACCGTGAAAGGAATTCCCCCATCTGTTTTCCATACCATTGTGTCTTCACTCTCATTAAAACTTCCAACATCATCAAGTGTCTTAAGGAATTCTATCATTCTGCCGAGTTCCCAATCATTGAGCCTCTTCTGAAAGAGAAATCCCATCCATTTTGTACTCTTACCTCCATAATTTTGGCTTCAGGGTGTGAGGTGAGGCTGTAAATTTCAGGATAAGCATCTCTTAAGGGGCCATGACCTAGCCAATTGTCATTCCAAAATGAAATCCTTCTACCATTTCCATGCTTGAATCTGATGTGCGTGGAGAACTCCTCCCATCGTCTTCTTATTGTCCTCCAATTACTGACTCCATAGGCCGTGTTAACAGGTTTTGTGCACCATTCATTTTGTTTCCCATACTTCTGAATAATGACATTCCTCCATAATCCTTCCTCTTCTATGAAATATCTCCACAACCATTTAGATAGCAAACTCTTATTTTGAACCCTCAGATTCTTTATGCCTAAACCCCCCTCCTTTTTTGACCTGGTCACTATGTCCCAATTCACAAGATTGAAGCCCTTTTTCTCTAAGTTACCTTGCCAAAGAAAATTTCTCCTCAATGCATTCAATTTCTTTTCCACTCTCACTGGTAATGGAAAAAGGGACATCACATAAGTTGGAAGTGAATCCAACACACTGTTGATTAGAACTACCCTACCCCCATTGATAAGTATTGAGCCTTCCAGGTTGCTAGCCTCTTCTCACATTTTTCTAGAACTCCATTCCATATATCTAATGCTTTATTGTTTGCTCCTAATGCTATACCCAAGTAAATAGTAGGTAACGAGCCCACTTGGCATCCCAATATCCCGGCCAAAACCTGAACATCTGCTACTTCATTAACCGGATGAACAGTACTTTTTTCCCAATTCACATGAAGTCCTGAAAAGCCTTCAAAAACAGTAAGAATCATTCTGAGATGCATGACATTTTTCATGCTGGCCTCGCAAAAGATTAAAGTATCATATGCATATAGAAGATGGGATATGCTCAAAGAATCTTGCATTCTGTTGTTCACTTGGAATCGCCTGATCCACTCATTTTGTACTGCATTCTTCATCATGTTGTTGAAACCCTCCATGGCCAAGATGAACAAAAAGGGGGAGAGAGGATCCCCTTGTCTAAGGCCCCTTTGAGATGAGAAAAACCCTTCCCGGAAACCATTAACCAAAACGGAAAATTTAACTGTTGATATACAGAATTTCACCCATCCTAACCATTTGCTGCCAAAACCCATGTCTCCCATAATATTAATGAGAAAATTCCAATTTACATGGTCATATGCTTTTTGGATATCCAGTTTGCGTAAAAGACCAGGTACCTTGGACTTCAACCTAGAATCAACACACTCATTGGCGATCAAGACTGCATCCATGATCTGTCTACCCCTGATGGAAGCCATCTGTTGCTTGCCCACCAACTTGTCCACACCTTCTTCAACCTTTCAGTCAGAACTTTAGAGATGATCTTGTATATGCTTCCAATCAAACTAATAGGCCTATAGTCTTTCAGCTCCCTTGCACCATTCTTCTTTGGTATCAACACCACATAGGTAGCGTTGAAACTTTTTTCAAAATATTCTTGTGTGTGGAAATTTCCCATAGTTCCCATGATATCTCCTTTTACCACATCCCAACATGCAATCAAAAATCCCATTGTAAACCCATCTGGTCCCGACGCTTTTTCTGTTGCACACAGTTTCAACCCATTCAGTACTTCTTCTTCACCAAACTCCTCTTGCATTTCTTCCTTCTCAGCTTCAGAGATGCTTTGACTATTCATAAGAGTGAAACGAGGTCTCCATGTTCCAGATTCTGAGTATAATTTCTGATAAAATTCTACAACTTCACCTTTAATTGCTTGTGGATCATTAACCTCATTATCGTTTACAACCAACATATCAATGTGGTTAAACCTTCTATGAGCATTTTCCATTCTGTGGAAGTACTTAGTATTTTTATCTCCCTGCTTTAGCCACTGAATTCTAGATCTTTGTCTCCAAGCTATTTCTTCATGCGTAGCAATTTCTTCAATCTCCATAGCCATATTTGCCTTCAATAGTAGCTAATCATTTGTCAAACTCCTTTGTTCTTGTAGCTTGTCGAATACTTTCCAAGATTTTGGTCTTCTTCCTCCCCAAATTACCATAGTTCGCTAAGTTCCACTCTACCTGCTTCATGTCTTTCATGTTAGAACTTAGAATTGTCAATACTTAAAACTGAGCTCCCTGACATTACATGAAAATATTGCACCAAAAACCAGAAACACACCAGATGAATCCAAAATGATAGCAAAAAGAGCCTTGATCACAATACAAGAGTCTAGAGAAGATTTGTATCCTCAAAACAACTACACAAAATGGCACCACACTAATCTACTTTTCCTACTCGGCAGACAAGTAGACTTGATCTCAACACCTAACAACCATCAGATGCCCAAGTAATGATGCCACGTCTTCGTGTATGGCCAATTCTAGCAGAGGAAACCAACTTTGGTTTTCCTTTTGGCAGGGTTAGGACATGAAATCAGCTGTATTTTTTGTAAGCAAATTTCCAAAGGAGAAACTTTTCTTTTTCGTGTTGAGGGTAGGGGAGGGGGGACAAGAGTGGAGCGAGGTATAAGTAAGAGGGGGTTCAACTGAATTCCAATCATCGAAAAATTATATTGTGCAAATAGGAAAAATGAAACTTTTTTTGTTATATATAAGTTGTTGAATCACTTTTTTTTGAAAAAAAAAATGGATAAGCTGTTGAATCACCTTGACATAAGAGAAGATTCTAATATACTGGTAAAGGAGGTTTGAAAGTTGCTTTAGATCACAGATTCAAACCCCTTTGCGCCATTCTACTATTTTCTTGAATCTCCTTGTAAAGCCACTGGAGGGGGAGGAGAAGTATCCCTCTTTATTTACTGCTTTAAAGACTGAAACATAGAAGTTGATACTTAAAAAGATCTGCTGCAAGCCAAATTCTTGTGACACACCTAATCCAGCCTCTTTAAATACAGAGCTGGATGAGATCCTGCCTCAGATGTACTCTTTTGAGGGCTGATGAATCCCCTTTTTTGAGGAACTGAGCAACATAAGGGGCCATGAGAACTACATTTTGGTCTGATACCAAAACTATTTCCATCATTATCATACCCAAAGTTGAAGCTGTAGTTACAGATTAACTTGACACTGCAGTAGTTACGGATCTGGCTAGGCACCTATTTCTGTACCGGTTCTGGAAGAGCGAAGAAAAAGGGGATGTTTTGTTAATACGAACAAAATAGTGTTTATAGCTGTAATAGATTATTTCTTTCTCCCTCTTCCTTCTTAGTAATTCCAGTCTCTTTCTAATATAGCCATAACTTCATCTAACATCGCCAAACCTAAAATGAAAGTGGTTGCCAAAATAGTGACTAGAGGAAAAATAATGGAGGAGAACTAGTTTACCAATTTATCGAAGGAAAAACTAGTCTACGCAATTGTAGGAGCACAAGGCAACAATACCACAACACACGAGATCAAGCTGAAAAGGAAGCGTATATTCACAAATACCAACTTTGCTGCTTGACCAAGGGAAATATAAAATCTTGGTACATGAACCGGTGAAAGAAAATTCCTGAAGAAGACTTGTAACACCAAGTTCTCATTGCGATCTGAATATGAAGTTCTCCGAAATAGTACTATTCATATAGAATTCAGTTGAAGGGAATTCAATTTAGTGCAGGAACTTTGTCATGCACTATACGTTTTGGTAATCGTGTAGTGCTTACGCTCAAACTCATCTTTCACACAAGGGGACAGTTATTGCTAGCTGGGTAGTTTAGCTTGACACTGCTTCAAGCTAGTTTTAGTTTGACACTGCTTCTCCCAGAACGAATAAGCCGGACACTGCGTCACTGGTTTATAATGCAGAGGAGCAGTTTCGAACAGATCAATGGCAAGATTGTGGTCAGCTTCAATTTAAAGTCCTGCATAGAAGCTAGTTTAACTCTGGCAATGAGTTTCTTTATAGAGCTCTAGCTAAGCTAGAAGGGAAGATATACAAGAAATCGATCCTCGATTGCATAAATGTAGAGCATTTGAGAGGAAAGTTTGATTCTTGAAGATAGAGTCGATCTGTTGGATGAAGTAGACATGCATTTTCGTTTAGCTTCTCCCTTTACTTTTTTTTTAAAAAAATGCTTTTCTTTTCTTTTGGTGTTGAATGTATGTGAGTAAGGAAGAGCATGCACATGCGGACATGGCCAGGATACACTTTTGCAATTCATCTCCTCCACTGAGCTGCTACCTTCTTCTTTTTTTCGTAAATCAATATGTACCTACTTGTTCTAAAAATACTTAATGAGTTAAAATTTATTTTTACATCTAAACAAGTAAAAAACATAAAGGATAGTAAAGCATTACCTGAACGAGATGATAAAAGATGTGAAGTCCCTTGGGATCTTTGCTACTCTGACATCCATCAGTGATCCAATCTTTGATGTAGTGAAGGGTATGTGCTCATTGCCCATCACAATCTCAAGCTCCAGCCTTCCCACTCGATCAGGTTCAGGCTATTGCTATAATCTTCGGACTTCCTTCATGATCTGGAACAAATACAAACCCACAATCCATTTTGTAAATCCGAATAGATATCATATAAAGAAAATTATGAGGCAAATAGCCAAGGAAGGGGGAACGACACAACACAACAACATATATTTTCTATTCAGATAAATACAAAAGCACCATCCACGCTCTCCAAATCAAAACCACCACCACACTGGGAAAATATTCATAGGAAAGCAAGACAGACTACACTATTCACTCATTCATAACAAGCGAATTAATGCTCAGCTAAGTTTAAATGTTTCTTGGACGAGTTCGCTGCTTTGAACCAGAAGTGGAGGGATGAGGAGGAACCAGTAACCAAATCTAGTAAAGGTCAACTTTCGATAGAAGCAAACATCTCAAATTACACACTTAAGTAAAGAGAAAGCCCACAACCCTAGACCTGCACAATGAGGAAATCTGGTGCACCAAACCAGTGAGACTACCTCTTGGTGTCAGCTTATGGAAAAGCATCAGACAACAATGGCCAATCGTTTTGGCAAATAGTGACTTCAGCGTCGGTAATGGAAGGAGAATTTCTTTTTGGAGTGATAATTGGTTGGGGCATGCCCCCCTCAAAGATCTTTTCTCTGATTAATTTAGTTTGACCTCTAATCCAGCAGTCACAATAGAGGGAGCATGAGGCCAACAAGGATGGAACTTAAATTTTAGAAGACTTCTAAATTATTGAGAAATAGAAAGAGTAGCTGATATTTTGAAGTGTTTGGAAACGTTTCAAGGAACAAACAATAATCAGACTCTCTGTTTTGGAAAGGCAGCAGTAGCAGAATTTTGTCTGGCAACAGCAATCATTCCACTTCATGGCCGTGGAAGCAAATCTGAAAAACAAAAATCCCTTTCAAAGTTGCTTGTTTTACTTGGTTGGTCACAAAGAAAGCTTGCCTTACTCAGGAGAATTTGAAGAGAAGAGGCATCAAATTGTGCTCTAGGTGTCACCTGTGTAAAGCTGCCATAGAGAGCATTAAACATTTATTTTTGCATTGTGTGGTCGCAGATCAACTATGGCAGCTCTTTCTTAACATGATTGGTCTCAAGTGGTGTATGCCTGAAAGCACAAAAGAACTATTGGAATGCTGGAACAACACAAATGGCATTGTGAAACAAAAGAGTTGGTGGAGAGTTATTCCAGCATGCATCTGGTGGACGTTATGGAAAGAACAGAATGCAAGATGCTTTGGAGACGGGCAATTCCATACAAAAGATCAAGATGAACTGTATTTTGTTATTTCACTTCTGGTGTAAAGAAAAATATGTAAATGAATCAGAATCTATACTAGAAGTCACAGAATCATTGTAGATGCTCAGGTGATATTTTGTTTTTTTTTTTGTAACTTGTAAATAGTACCCAGCACTACCTTTGTGCTGTCATTTATAAAATATGTCACCATTCTCAAAAAAAAAGTTATACCATTTCAGGAAGATCGCATTTCTTCGTATTCATATGAACCCAGAAAACACCCTTAATTTCTCTGTTTTAAGAGTTGGAACAAAATAGGCCAACAGAATGGCGTACATCATTCACATAGCCGAGCTAACTAATTTGTGATTGAGGCTCAAAGTTGTTGTCATCCTTGTTCTTCATCCGGAAAACATTCTAGAAAAAGGGCAGCCTGGTGCACAAAACATCCTTGCCTTCACACATGATCCCGGGAAGGGCCCCTCCCCAAGTGGTGTGATGTACAAAAACTTTCCAATTTATGTTAAGAGACCAATTTTTGAGTAGTAGAAAGTAATTAGCCTGACTGGAGGGAAACGGATATAGAGAATTCATACATCTAAATTCTAAACCAAACTAGTGTGAGGGATTGAGGCATAACAATAGTTGTTTAAAGAACATAACTTCACATAGAGGAGAAAACAAAAATTGCAGCTACCAAGAAATAGCATAAGAAGAGAAAAAGCAAACCTCTATGCTTAATTGAGCTTGAGCAAAATTTCATCACAGAAAAATATTAAAAAAATGCAGTGATCATAAAATATCAGAAAAGAGAAAAACCAAACTTTTGTGCTAGATATTGAGCTTGAGCTAACCCCTTCTTAGCAAAATTGCACACAAAGGATTAAACACAAATTGCAGCTATAATGAAACAGCATAAAATAGAAAAAGCAAAACCTTTATGCTTGACATTTAGCTTGAGCTAACCCCTTTTGAGCAAAAATAACAGATTTAAGAATAGAAGCGCAACGTTCTTGAATGCTACTTGTTGTGCGTCTTAGTTAAATCCCGGAGACATAGCTCTAAGCCAAGCAAGTCTTATTTTGAGTTCTAACGAGATGTAATTATTTTGATCAATCCCCCTTCTTTTTGAGCAAAATTACAGATAGAGAGTACTACAACAACAACAACTTACCCAGAATACCCCACACAGAGAAGACAAAATACAAAACTGCAGCGACAATAAATAGCAGAAAAGAGAAAAAACAACACTTTATACTCTATATTGAATTTGAACCAACCCCTTTTAAACAAAATTGCAAACAGTGACATAAATTAACAATAATTGCAGCTTTCAACTGTTAAAATCCCAGCGGAGAGGCAAAACAACACAAGGTGATCTCTTTCTATAATGATGCACAGAGTTACTCAGTAAGGGTGACTAACGGTCCGGTTTTGACCAGACCGGGCCGGAAACCGGCTCGGACCGGCCCGGACCGGTTGAGACCGGACCGTTGGTCCCTAACAGCCTCCGGTAGCCGGTTCCGAAACGGCTTCGCGAAAAAAAATCGGATGAACCGGTATAAAATTGGACCGGAACCGGCCGGACCGGACCGGTCCATAAATTTAAAAAAAAAAAAAAAGAAAAGGAAAAATCTGTTTTTTCTAGCCGTTGGCAACGGCTCTTTTGACCCCCTAGCCGTTGTCCAACGGCCAAAAACGGCCATTTTGACCCCTCTACCACCCCTAACTATTTTTTTCTATAAATACCCCATTATTTCATCATATTTTTCACACAAATCTTCCAATTCTCTCAAATTTTCTCAATATTGCTATTATTCTACTTTGGCTATTTGTTAAAAATTTATAATTTGGCTACTTTATCAAGTTCTATTTGGAGTTTCTATCAAAGTTATATTTGGCTATTTGGTGAAGTTTACAAATATCAAGTATTGGGTCAATTGGATGCGCTACTTAGTTGAAATATCAATTTGGCTATTTTTGTAATTTTTCGATTATCAAGTATTCAACTAATTAATTGAAGTAGAGGCTCAAGTTTCAACTTCACCTCAAATATACGGTTATATTTGGTTGGTCGTTCCTACTTCTACTCTTTTATAATATTTTTTGTCATATATATTTATTTTATTTGCTATTATTATGTCTCAAAGAGGTTCAATTGGAACTAGTAGTGGGGGGCGGGCACGTGGTCGTAGGGGAAATAGGGGTAAAGAAATTGCTGGTAGTTCTAGTCAGTTCACCCACATAGATGATTCTCAATATTATCATAATGTTAGCGCTGATAATATACTTGATCACGAAATGTTAGAAACACGATATGGGAATCAAAGCGGGGTTAATTTAGAAGAAACACCTGAATTTCAAGCTAGTCCACCCGAAGTTCAGTCTGACTTGCCTCCTGAACCTCCTACTAGAATACCGGCTAAACGTAAGGATAGATCTGAGGTGTGGGAATTTGCATCAAAGAATGTTGTAGCGCAGACGGCCACATGTGGGATTTGTGATAAGGTGTGGGTTTTTAGAACTGGGGGTAATGAGGGTGGGACGGGTAAACTTAGGGTCCACATGCAAAAGAAACATCCTAAAGAATGGTCAACGGGGGCGGGTGGTATATATTTAGGGACCGAACATGGGGGAGTAGCGCATGATGAATCTTCGGGTACCCAAACAAGAATTAACCAAACAACATGAGGGCTTCTTACTTATGATAAACAAAAGGATAGGGAAGCTATTGCTAAACTAGTTGCCCTCGAGGGTTTACCTTATAGTTTTCCTTCTTCTACTGGTTTTGTTCATTATGTTCAGCCTATATATAATCCCTTTTTTCATGGTTTTCCAAGAACTACTGTTAAAAATGATAATATTAAATTTAAGAACGAATATCGGGATTATTTGCGATATATGTTTGATAACTTTGACACTAGAGTATGTCTTACTACGGATATGGGTCGTTCTACTAATGGACGTGATTATATTATTGTTACTGTTCATTGGATAGATCCTAATTGGGTATTTCAAAAACGTATTATTGCTTATAAAGTTGTTGATGAACCACACATGGGAAATTATATTTGTAATAAAGTTTCATCAATTTGTCGTACGTACTTTTTATCTAACAAAGTTTTTAGTATTACGGTAGATAATGCTACAAACAACACAGATGCACTTAGGAACTTGATACCTATTTTGAACCCCCCTTTTGCTGAATTTTTTCATGTTAGGTGTGCATGTCATATTTACAACTTAGTAGTAAGAGATGGTCTTGACTTGTTTAACGAAATTATCAAAAAGGTGCAGATAGCTATTACTTATATTGTTAGAAATAAAAACCAAGAAAGAAGACGAGAATGGGAAAGAAAGTGTGTAGAATTAGGAATGCCAATTAGGAGAGTCCCAAAGGAAAAAAATGTCGTGAACGAAGATGTCGCTCTGAAATTTGGAAATTTATGGAGTATAATAGAGAAGATCACAAAGCTAAATGTAGAATTTGTGCAAGAGAGTGGAGCTTAGTGGGTGGAAACTATAATCAACTTATACAACACTTAGAAAGACAACATAATTACGAATGGAGTCGTCGTGTGGGGGGCATATATCTGCGCAATAATTGAAGAAATGGTTAAGAAATTTTCTATGTCATTTCAATTATGTACTTTCGAATTTCTAGTTTATTTAGTATCTTTGTAATTTTATATTTCTAGTTTGTTTTTGTCATTTGAATTATGTATTTCCCGAATTTTCAATAAATTGTATGTATTTCTTTTCCAATTAACGTTTGTTTAGTGTTTATTTATTTACTTTACATTAATAAATTTAAAAATATAATTTACATAATTATTTTGTTTCATTAAAATATATAATTTACCTAATTATTACAAATGGTATTTACATAAATTGTTAAGTTTTTCAATTTTCAACTTTATTTGCCTAAAAAAACTAAAAAAAAAATTAAAAATAACCATTAAACCGGCCGGACCGGACCGGTACCGACCGGCTTAACGGTCGCCGGAACCGGTCCCGATCCGGCACCAATTTTTTAAACCGGATAGGACCGGACCCGTAGGCCGGTAAAAGCCCGGTTTTCAAATTTTTTTGTCTCGGTTCCGGCCGGAACCGGAATCCGATATCGGTCCCGGACCGGACCGGGCCGTTAGCCACCCTTATTACTCAGGTATTTGTGCTAGTAGTAGGTAACAGACACCGTAAAATTAGTCGAGGCGCCACAAGCTAACTCCGATACCAAAGCTATAAAAACGACTGCAACTTTTAAAAAAAGGAAGGAAAATATGAAAGTGGAATTGAAAAGGTGAAAGACCTCACTATCGGCAACAATATAGGTGATTTCTTTATTTCAATTCAAGCTTTTACGGACACAGTTACTCCATATTTGTATTGTGTTGGTGGAAAGTAACATATACTTTTGAAATTAGTTGAAGTGCGCCTAATTATAAAAATAATTGTAACTTTAAATAAAAAGAAGTAAAACAAATAAATTTTTGAATTGAAAAAGGGAAAAGGGTCAAACATACTCCTAATCTATTGGAAAAGGTTTAAAAATGCTCTTCATTAATCTTTTGGACCAGATATATCCCTATCATTTACCTTTAGGTTTAGAAATGCCCTTAAGATTTTTCTTAGGCTTAATATTACCCTAAAAACTAACGTACTTTTAAAAAAGAAAAAATTATTAAAAAAATAATAAGGGAACGTTTTTGCCCATAATATTAACGAAAGGCATTTTAAAATCATTACCAATAGTTTAGGAGAAGTTTTGGCCCTTTTCCGTATAAAAATTATTGATATTTTTTAAAAAATTAACTCTCGACTTATTATCAGTTTAAAATAAACTTTTGATAAAACATATTTACAGTTCACAAATGTATATACATGATATAGAATAAAACAGAGAGTACAACAACAACAACAACAACAACAACAACAACAACAACAACAACAACAACAACAACAACAACATACCCAATAGAATCCCACAAGTGAGGTGTAGCGTGAGATGTACGCAGACCTTACTCCTACTAAAGTGGAGAGGTTGTTTTTGACAGACCCTCGACTAAAGAAAAATAATTTAAAGCATGTTTGAAAGGACAAATTACAACTTAAACACATATATAATTAATGTATAATATCTATCAATCATAAAAAAATATTAACTGTATATACTCTTGAAAAATTATCAATTAGTTTTTATGATCGATAGACATTGCATACATTTTATATATATATATATATATATATATATATTACACACTTAGTTGTACTCTCTATTTTATTTTATATTGGGTATATACATTTGTGAGCTGTAAATACCTTTTATCAAAAGATTATTTTAAACAAATAAGTCAAGAGCTAATTTTAAAAATCTACCAATAATTTTTAAACGGAAAAAGGCCAAAACTTCTTCTAAACTATTGGTAATGGTTTTGAAATGTCCTTCTACTGTTTTATCTTTTAATTTTTTTTTTCTAATGTCAGTTAGTTTTTAGGGTAATTTTGAACCTAAGTAAAATGTTGAGGGTATTTTTGGCCTTAAAGATTAACGGTAGGGGTATATCTGGCCCAAAAGGTAAACAAAGGGTATCTTAAACCTTTTTTAGTAAGTTAGGGGTATTTTTGATAGGGGTACTTTTAACCCTTTTTCGATTGGGAAAAAATAACCACTAGGTGATTTCTAGTAACTTTTTCTCGAATGTTCAAGTCTTGGTGGACAGAGTTACTCCATAACTATGTTGGTGGGAGGTAGCAGGTACCTCACGAAATTAGTCGAGGTGCGTACAAGCTTGCTCGTACACTACGATCATAAAAGAATATTGCAACTTTAAACCAGCAGAAGGAAAAACATATGAAATTTGGATAGGAAAAGTAAAGAACCTCAATATCAGCAACAACACTAGGTGATTTCTTTCTATGTATTCAAGTATTCGTAGACAGAGTTATTCGATATCTGTGTTGTGTTGGTGGAAGTGAAAAGGTATTTGTGGAATTACTAGAGGTGAGCGAAAGCTTGCCAGTACACTATTGTTATAAATAACAAATTGCAACTTTAAACAAAAATAAGGAAATATTCTGCATTTTCTTCTATTTCTGCCATTTTATTAGGAAAAATTGAGTCAAATGTTGGTTTCAATTATAATAAAGGGAACCAAATAAAGCATAAAATAAGCCTTAGCCGGAGGTTTCTAGAAAAACTATATTCGCCGTCTCAATTTATGTGTTCATTTTTATTTTTTTTATAGAATAAACGCTTACTAATTTTGAAGATAATTTAACTTGAATTTCTTATTTACAATAAACTTTTTTTAACATACAAAACATTATAGCATATTTAAAATCACAAATTTCAAAATAAATATAGCCACATAGTTATTATGGCTCGTTTACGACCACAAATTTCAAATATTTTTATTTTTTCTAAACTTCATGCCCAATCAGAGAGTATTGTAAATAATTTTCAAATTGATATGCAGTAAGTACGTAGTAAGTTTATGTGAAGGTTTCATGATTTCTGAGAGTCAAAAGTTTTAGTTTGACAATAAATTTGGACGTAGAATCCTTAAGTATTTTAAAGTATAGTTAGATACTATATAAAAAATATTATAAAATATAATAATTAACATATCACAATTTTTAAAAATATATAAAAATATTGTGGTCAAAGAAAAATTCGCTTAATATTAAAAAGTAAAAAGTGTAACATAAATTGGACGAATGGAATAGTATCTATAGAAGTGAAATCTTGTTTTCAATATGAAATATTTTTCTTATATGAGAAGTGAAATTATAATAGCAATTCTTTTGATAAATTGCATAATAGCAATTCTATTATAAGTCATACTCCATGTCAATGATCTTAGATAACCAAAAAATACAGTAAAGTACTTAATTTGTAATTGTTTAATCATATTGTTGCAAAAAAATTAATTTCATATATTTGCTAAAATTCACTTATAATTTTGAATATGAAGAAGTGAAGTATCACGCCTATGATGGATGTAATACAGTCAAATCTCATCATAACAGTCTCTCGTTATAACATCATTTCAGTATAATGGCCTAATTTCCTCCAAAATCAATTTTTCATATTATATTTTACCTCTCTATAACACCATTCTACCTATAACGGCAATGGCGTTCACTATAGCGGAACGCTCTTTGTAAAATTACCTCTCTATAACAGCCATACTTAAATATTACGTGATTATATTTTGTAAGAGATATATTATGTATAAAATAAATAAAAAATATTTATGATAATCAGTCGTACAATAAATATATTTCATTTTTCACATTCATACCATAAAAATAATTATATAAAAATTGTATCAAGTATGTATAGTTTGTCGGTATGGTACAACTAGTTATGGATTTATTAATAGTTATATTTTTTATTAATGAAATATGAAAATTTATTGAGCTTTTAAAATTAACATGTATTTTTTTCGTACTTTTCAGTTATAACAGCTAAATGAGATGTAAACGTCAAACGCCAGTATACATATATGTACCAGCACCTCATTATAGAGGCAATGAAAGTTCTAGACAAATGCTGCCACTATAGCAAGGTTTGACTGTATTTGTAGAAATAATAGTTTCCTTTAATTGATCTGTGACATATAACACATTATCGCTAATGAGGTTTTAGATGTGATATCATAACTCGATTCATATGTTATAACCAAAATGTTATGAATTCAATTTTTACTGGAAGTTTTCACTTGCGGCCCTCAATTTTATTTTAAAAATCGAATTTTATTATCAAATATGAACAATAGTCATTTTCCCCCTACATTATATATGGTATTGTATCTTTTTTGCCCTGACATTTTCATTCACCATCTATGTTATACATATTTATGATATTTTATACTATTTTAACCAAGATGACTAACCTATAATTTAAATAATATTAGATTTTATTATATTAATTTAAATTCATTAACATCATATATAATATGAGTTTAAGTTCGATGCACTGTCGGTATATGTCATTTTTACCTGCTACAACAGGTTATCAACTTTTCCTTCAATTTTTTTTCATTTCCCAAAATCACCCCCCCCCCCCCCCACCAACAAGCCCTCCCCCTTCCAACTCTCTGTCTTCCTCAAATCTCAACCAAAAGATTCTCTTAATTTCTACTTCAAATCTCATAAAGTTTTGAGCATAGAGTTCATTCAACTTTCCATTTTTAAATATTCAACAGTGATAGTATATGTTTACTAGAGTACCTTTGGAACCTAAAAAGTAAGAGGTAATCCTTTGAAAATCATACATAGAACACCCACACTGGTGGAACTACACGGCCAAAAGATTGTTGAAGTCACACATGAAGACATATTGTTTGTTACATCACATCAAAAGAAGTTTCAAGATTTAAAATATTTGGAGGATAGAGGAATTATATTACTTCTTATATCAATACGAGAGCTACCAAAAATTTAAACATGGGTAATTTTATCATGAAATTAAGAAAAACCCAGGAAATATTTCATGAAGAATGTTAGAATTTACTTAGCAAACAATGATGAAAAAGGACCATTATTTTATTACCAGTCAAGTTGGCGATAATTTTGGTTAGAGACTTCAATTAGGATTTTTTTAATGTAAATTAGATATATTTAAAAAAAAGAAATAATATTTAAGAAAGTTAATAAATTTACCTTTAAAATGACCTGATGGTGTAAAAGTTTTTGTAAACCGACGGTGCATAGAACTTACCCTTTTTTTATAAAATTTCTAACTCTGACGCCAGTTATTATGACTATTATTTTAGTATTAAGTGTTTTAAGTATGTATGCATGCACATAATGTAAAACCCCCCCCCCCCCAGAGGGAGGAGGGAAGAGTGAGTGTGAGTGTTTTTTTACATGAGTGTGAGTGTGTTATTAATTTCACTTTCTCTCTTATTCTCTACTCTATTTTGTATATAGATTTTTTAATTTTGATTATCATAAATAAAGTTATAGTTTGAAACTCATTTATATATATTCTTTTGGTTTTCTTAAAATTTACCGACTCTATCAATATTTATTTTTGTATTGAATGCATTAAATATATGCTTTTGAAGTTCATTATATTTTCAATTATTAAAAGACTGGATTTGAGTTTTAATTCATATGACTAATCAAATTGCTGATACAAGCAATTATTTATAATTTATCTTTTTAATATATCCAATTATTATTCCTTACTCTTTTTTCATTTTGAAAATAATATTCAACTCATTTTATAGGTTAGTCCATGTCATAGAATAAAAGATATCATGATATTAAAAAAATACAAAAAAATAATGTTTTAATAATTTAAAGGGTAGAGTGAGTATTGCAAAAAAAAAAAACATATGAAATATGGGGAGGAAAATGACTAATGTTTATAGTCGAGGGAAAGTTCGATTTTTAAAGCAAAGATGTGGTGCAAATGATTTTCGCTCATTTTCCTCTAGTGCACTACAATTTTAGTTGTTATGTAGTTACCATATAAATTTTGATTGTTATTTGTTACTTCAAATATTTTTACAATTTTGAAAGAATTAGTCCAAAGTCTCAAGATCCGATTGCGTTGATTTCGGCTTCTTTTCCTCGCTCTCATGACGTTCTCCTTCTTTCACATTAACTCAATCAAAACATAATCAAGATTCACTTTCAGTAGTGAAAACAAAACTTATAAGCATTGGTTCATCAAAAAAGGAAAACTATAGCTTATTACTAAAAAAAGATGTATAGATCATCAAGCACGACTCGAGTCTCAGACGATTACTTCAACACCTATAACTATTATACTAATTCCAATTTATCACCTTCACAAAAGGTATCTCCAGCACTAAGAGCTTTGTCTTTGGAAACCAATGATCAATTACCAATACATGAGCCACTCTCTGATATTGCTAAGAAAGAAAAATCCCGTGCCAAGTTTGCAGAGAATGCTGTTCATGTCATTCCTTTTGTTTTACTCTTGTGTGGATTCATCCTTTGGTTTTTGTCTAATCCAGGTAACTTTACATCATTATTACTCTTTTGTTTTGAGCTTCATCAACAAAATGGATGTTGAATAAGATTAACGCATATTATATCCACATATTATATCCACATATTATATATTTAGGTCCAGTGTTAAACATTCATATGCTCGTAGAAAATAAAGAACTTCTAATGCATGGCTTGAGAAAATATTTTGATAATATTAGATAGAGACGGATTTAAATGGATCTAAATGGATATTGAAATAACTTAACTGACCTCAATTGGATTGAGGCTTAGTATTGTTGTTACATTATTGTTGCTACTATTGTATAAATAAATATTCAACAGTTAAAGAGTTCATTAATTTAATATGCTACTGTATGACAATATTTCTTCAATTCTATCAAATTGTCTGCGCGAAAATCATATGCATCCCCAACTCTGCTTTAAAAATCAAACTTCTACTCCAACTATGAACAATATAAATGCTTTTTTATTGGTTGGTCGTGGTATTTCTTAATCAACTAAATAGCCTAGCTTCTTATTTGTTATAAAACAGACATTGATGCACCAATGAAAGGTGAAGCAATTTCTACAAGAATAGAAGGATTGACACTTGATGGAGATCTTGACCCCGATGGCATGCATATTGCAAATTTATCTCTAGACTTGAACGATGACGACTTGATAAAGCAAGATGAAGGTCGTCGAACATCTTATTTGGAAAACAAGGTCCTATGAAATCCTTTTTTTTTTAATGCTAAAATACTCATTTGGTTTCTGAAGATTAGTGTTCTAGCACAAAAGTTTCATTTCAAGAAAGGGCGATGTATTATGATACTTTTTTCATATATTGCCTTTGAAAGAGATCCATTTATTTATCCAAATATAGAGATACACATCTTCGTGACGAGCAATATAATGATAAAGCGAGGTTGAAATATAGGAATTTTCAATTCTAGATTGTTGGTACATGAAACATAACATATATAATAAAATCCTATTAAGAAATCAAGATAGTGAAATTATGTAATTTTCACAATATTCTCAAGTTGAATACAGTTAACTCGGCTAAGACGGAGCATGTTTGTTGATTATGTTTTAAGTAGCTCGATTATAATAGTGATGGATTACCTATTTTAATTTCTCGAAAATAAAATCGCCCGTCTCTATGATCTTAATAAGTTTTGAAGTTATTTAGATTACTGATTCAATTTAGTCTCGTGTAGGACAAAGAGTTAATGTTATAATTAAAAGATAGCATAAGTATACTGTTTAACTAAAGATGTCATATTAACCACCCACTACAACTTATATACTACTTCAATATACATTATTAATCAAAGAATGTCATATTGTCACCGCAATTTTATCGATCTGGTCTGAACTTTAGAATTCAGTTTAGAATTTAATTGTTTGGTGGATCTTACTATTGAAGTAAGTTGTACTCATAGTTCAAAAATTAGTTACGGCAATTAGTTAGAATCTGCCTAATCAACCTATTAGTTTTAATCAATTCAGCCATGTATCTAGCTTTTCTAGGTATTATTCAATCAATACATTCAGTTACCATTCACATGAATCTTTCTCTCTTCCTCTCCTTCTCACATCTTGTTCTGTGTTCATCTTCTTCATTTACTTGTAACCTGCTTCTATGGCTATGAAGGCTTGAATCAGTTCATGGTATTAGAGCTTCTCGAGCTAAGATCTTGAGGTTGATTCTGGTTATTGTTTCTTCCTTCTGTCTCTAGTGATTCACTTCTTGATTCTTAAATTCTTCTTCGACTTCTGCTAGAGTAAAATGGCTAAGACTGGTGAAGCCCAAGTAATATACCACTATCATCCTCTATATCTGCACTCTAATGATGATAGTGGTATCTCTTTAATTTCTATTCAATTAATGGGTAGTAATAATTACTCTCTCTGGAGTAGATCTATGAGGATTGCTCTATTAAAAAGAAATAAGTTTGGGTTAGTTGATGGTTCTTGCAAGAAAGAACAATACATCGAAGGGCTTCGAACACAATGAAAAAGGTGTAATGCAATCGTGTTGTCATGGCTAATGGATTCTGTGTCTAGTAGCTTACTGGGAGGAGTCATTTATACTTCTAATGCACAGTTAGTCTGGGAAGATCTGAAAGAAATATTTGATAAGACAAATGACTCAAGAACTTTAAACTGCATAAAGAAATCAGTATCTTGATCCAAGGAACCAATTTTGTGTCTGTGTATTTCACCAAACTGAAGGATTAGTGGGATGAGTTTGAGGCATTAGTGCCCAATCCTGGGCGCTTTTTCGCCTACTCTTCGCTCTGGACTGTTGTGATTGTGACTAGTCTAATGATTTCAAAATGAATCTCCAAAGGCAAAAATTGTATCAATAATGAGTCTAATCTTCAAGCTAGGAGTCAGATATTGTTTATGAGTCCTACTCCAACAGTAAATCAGGCCTATGCTATGAACATTGGTGATGAAAGTTAGAAATGAGTTAATAATCACACTGGGGTTCTTGGAGTTGCACTAGCTATTGGTGGATTGGATCAGGTTGCTATGTATTCTAAGACAAAGAGTGTGCAGAATTTCAAGAAACAGTCAAAAGATCTGTACTGTGAATTTTGCAAACTGACAAATCACAACAAAGAGGATTGCTGGAAACTACGCCCTGAAAAGAAAATGAGAAGACCTCGAACTCTGTTTATTGTGTTCAGAATGAGAATGGCTCTAGTCAAGGAAATGGACAGTTATTTCAGCAAATTGGCTTCACTCCAGAACAATATGCACAGATATTGCAGCTTCTGGGAAATCAGCACAATAATGCTCTATCTACAGCTGCCAATATAGCAGGTACTAGCACTTCTTTTCTAGTATCAAGTAATAGTCAAGATTGGATCGTTGATACTGGAGCTACTAATCACATGATCTCATATGTCAATTAATTGCTTGATAAAGGTTCAAAACGGCTAACTAGTACTAAGTCAATATTTTTGCCTATGGAGATATAGCATATGTGGCTCACACTGGGACTAGCACTATTGCAGAAAATAGTACATTGAATAATGTATTTCATTTGCCTCAATTCAAATACAACTTGATGTCAGTCTCTCAAATAACCAAAGAACTTGTGTGCTCAGTCACTTTCTTTCCACATTTCTGTATGTTCCAGGGTCTTTGCATCTTTGCAGTGAGAAAGAGAAGATGATTGGTAAGGAGAAGAATGGTCTCTACTTGATGTATGGAAAAGGAGAATATACAGTAGAGGCAACCAGCTTAACAACAGACATCAATGACAGTGAAATAAACTTGTGGCATAGAAGACTTCAGACACATCTCAACTACTGTTCTGAAGAAAATTATACCAGCTGATAATGGTAAAATTAGTAAAATGTTAGATACTTGTTCAGTTTGTCCATGTGCAAAAAATACTAGATCTCCATTTCTTAATAGTTCTGTAAATAGTAAAAATGCATTTGATTTGATACATGTTGATATATGGGGTCCTTATAAAACTCTTATTTTTTATGGCAATAAATACTTCTTGACTATAGTGGATGATCTGACAAGAATGACTTCAGTATTTCTGCTAAAATTAAAGTCTGATGTATGTGTGGTTTTATAAAATTTCTTTAATTTAGTGATAAATCAGTTCAACTCTTCTGTCAAAGTTATAAGAACGATAATGAAACTGAATTTCCGAACTCAGATTGTGATGAAAAGTTCAAGAGACATGATTCATCAGAGATCATATGCCTATATACCACAACAAAATGGTGTTGCTGAAAGGAAGCATAGACATATCCTTGAAGTAACTAGAGCCATATGATTTCAAGCAAATATCCCTCTAAAATTTTGGGGTCATTGTGTACAAGCTGTTGTTTATCCAATAAACATGATACCTTCTTCAATAACTGGAAACATGTCTCCTTTCCAGAAGTTGTTTAATAAGAAACCTTCTATGAGTCACCTAAGGATAGTAGGGTGCCTTTGCTATGCTAAGGTTGTGCAAGAGCAGGACAAGCTGGCATGTAGAATTAGAGCTACCGTACATATGGGGTATTCTAAGGTACATAAGGGATACATACTATATGATCTAACTCAGAAAACATTCTTTATGAATAGAGATTTCACATTTAAAGAAGATGTATTTCCTTTCAAGCAAAATAAGGATACACCTTTTTTATTTCTGGACAGTTGGTGTGAAAGTCACAATGAGGGTTTCAACCTATCACTCAGTTGAATCCAAAGGGAGCTGAGAATGTTAATCAAGAAGAGGAAGAAGTTGAGCATCATTATCAACAACCATCACCAGAAAATGAGGTGCAAGTTGAAGCAATTGAAGCTACATAAAAAGTAGCTATTCCACCACAGGAAATAGTGGAACAATTACCAGCTCAACCACCACAGCAGCCAGTTATTAGCAGGCCTCCTAGAACCAAGAACCCACCAATATGGATGAAGGATTTTGTATCACTAGGGGTGCATGAAGGTATTCAATATCCTATGAAAAGATATCTTTCATATGATCATATCCCAAGTTGTAAAGGACCCTAGGTGTATTGAAGCACTGAAAATAGAACTTGAAGCACTAGAGAACAACAAGACTTGGACAGTAGTAACTCTACCTCTAGGAAAAAGGCCAATAGGCTGCAATTGGATTTATAAGATCAAAAACAAAGCATCAGGAGAAGCAGAAAGATTTAAGGCAAGATTGGTTGCAAAGAGGTCAGTCAAAAGGAATGTATTGACTACCATAAAACATTTTCACCAGTAGTGAATATGGTCAAAGTCAGGACCATTTTAGCCATAGCAGCTTCTAAAAATTAGAGTATATATCAAATGGATGTATCCAATACAGTTTTACAAGGTGATTTATATGATGAAATATATATGATATTACATTAAGGATTTAAGATCCAGGGGAGAATCAAGTGTATAGGCTCACTAAATCCTTGTATGGACTTAAGCAAGCATCAAGGCAATGAAATGCAAAGTTATCAGAAGCTTTGTTGAAGATGCAGTCTCATCAGAGTCAATTGGATCACTATTTTTTCATTAGGAAAACCAACCTTGGTATTGTAGTGGTGTTAGTCTATGTGGATGACATATTTATCACTGGAGATAGACTAGAACTTATAGAAAAAATCAAGGGCAATCCACAACATGCATTTAAAATGAAGGATCTAGGGGAACTCAAGTATTTTGTGGGCATAGAGTTTGCTAGATAAGGGAAAAGAATCCTAATGCATCAGAGAAAATATGCACTAGAACTGATTTCTGAAGTTGGACTTACTGCTGCTAAACCTACAGACACTCCTATTGATCCTAATATCAAGTTCACTACTAGAGAATATGATGAACACTTGAAGCTGAACTTGACAAATGATAGGCTGTTATCAAATCCTAGTGTGTATCAAAGACTCATTGAAAAACTGTTATATCTAACTGTCACTAGACCAGACATTGCCTATAGTGTACAAACTCTTTCTCAATTCATTCATCAACCAAAGTTATCTCATCAAAATACAGCTATGAGAGAGATCAGATACATGATAGGCCAGCCAGGACAAGGAATCTTGATGTCAAGCAACCATATTGATAAGATAGCAGCCTACTGTGATGCAGATTGGGCAGCATGTGTTGTCATAAGGAAATCTGTAACTGGATACATTGTGAAGCATGTGTTGTCATAAGGAAATCTGTAACTAGATACATTGTGAAACTGGAAGACTCTTTAGTTTCATGAAAATGTAAGAAGAAGACTACAGTCTCCAGAAGTTCAGTTGAAGCTGAATACAGAAGCATGGCATCTTTGTCTGCAGAATTGACTTGCTTTTTCTGGTTAATTACTAAAATAAGAGTCAAATATGAACTGCCAATCAAGATTTACTCTGATAGCAAAGCAGTTATGCAAATTGCTACACACACAGTGTTCCATGAAAGAACAAAGCACATAGAAATAGATTGTCACTTTGTGAGGCAAAAGATTCTGCAAGGTTTAATCACTACTCGATATATTTCTATAAAAAGACCAGTCGGCTGATGTATTAACAAAAGGTTTAAATCGAGTGCAGCATTCCTATTTGTGTTCCAAGCTATGAGTGCTTAATCTGTTTGCATCCTCTAGCATGAGGGGTAAGTGTTGAAGTAAGCTACACTTAGTAATTGTAAGCAGGGGCAAATTAGTAATTTTTCATAGTTGAAAAATTAATTACGGCAGTTAGTTAGAATATGCCTAGTCAGCGTATTAGTTTTGATCAATTCAGCCATGTATATAACTAGCCTTTCTAGGTATTGTTCAATCAATACATTCATTTACAACTCACATGAATCCTTCTCTCATCCTCTCCTTCTCACATCTTGTTCTATGTTCATCTTCGTCGTTTACTTGTAACCTGTTTCTGTGGCCATGAAGGCTTGAATCAGTTCACTTACATACCAGCTCACAATTCAAATTACAAATTCGTGAATACGATGTAACTTTGATATGAGAAAATTCAAAAATATCACGTAAATTAGTTCAAGTCCTTTATATACACATTTAGATAGTACTTCTTACTTAATATGAAACATTAGACATCCCTAAATTAAAAGTGAGGACAATAATCAACTTTTTCATCATAGAGAAAAGCACTGGAGTTAGACTTCAACAAACCGTAGAAGTTTTACGGTGCTCATAGAATCAAATCATGCAAGTTTGCTAAACAATGGCCAAGTGTTAGAATCAGTGGAAGCAGATTCTGAGATGCTCCTACTTTTCATGGTTGAATGTTGCAGAAAGCAAGTTAAAACCATTTTCGTAGAAAATATTTGAACTATGAAGCTGCAAAGTTAACTAATCGTATTCTCTGGTGTACCTTAATTATTTGATTTTCTCACCCTTCATGAATATTTCTTATAGGCACGGCTACTGTTTGACTATTAAAATGCACAAAATTATAGTGATATTAAACATAATGAGGTGAAATTCTCTTGGTACTTTCATGTACATATATAGTCAAATTTATAATAAGACTCGTTAAGGAATGCCACCTCTTTGTTTTTAATAATCTTCCTTTCAGTAGGCAGTAGCTCTCATGTCGTTGTTGCTAGCTCTGCTTCCATAACTGGAACCACTGCTTCGTCATTGATGTGCTGCTTAACCTCCGAGCACTAATGTATCCCCCATGCAATTAACGTTACCACCGTCAGTATCCCGATAACTCCGACCGTCGTCAAGAATGCTGGACTTTCTATCAAACCTCCAGCATGTTGGTCTGTTGTTACCGGATTGACGATAACAGCAACAATAACCTGAAAAAGGAAAAAAATCAGTTATTTAAGTTCACAAAACTGGCCGTAAAACACTAGAAATTAGGTAAGGAAACTAATTTACGGTGTAAATAAATGACATAAATCCCACCATTAGAAAGTAGTTGCAACCGAGCAAAAATTCAGAGAAACAGGAAAATTTGTGAGAGATGAAGATTCGGATAGCTATTGGATGGAAGTATTTATTTTCTGCATATGCATCTATATTTACACAAGAAATGGTGAAAAACTTGTTCATAAAGCTAGACAAATAGGTTCAATGTAGGAGAAGCACTATCTTCTTAAAACTTGTCGTTAGAACATTGATTTGTTTCAAATGAAGTAGTTCTGATTTCCAATGAGAAACTAAAGTTCCCTTGACATTTATCTTCAATTTAGAACTCTATGTAACATAATTTCAGCAATTA
This sequence comes from Petunia x hybrida, assembly GCA_037355625.1. NCBI lineage: Eukaryota > Viridiplantae > Streptophyta > Magnoliopsida > Solanales > Solanaceae > Petunia > Petunia x hybrida. The sequence continues at coordinate 131,666 of JBBBVM010000739.1, read as the reverse complement.
AGAGTTGGTAACTTGCATATTGATATTTTGTGCATGCCTTCTTGTTAATCTCCACTAATTGTACAAAGTATTTTTATTACTGCTAGAAAGTCATGTATCGGCGTAGGATAAGCAACTTGAAAGTTCTATTGCTAAGTTGAATATAAAACAAGAGCAACTTAGATTTGTAATAGCAAAACAAGACTTCTATTACAAGGAAGATCTATTAGGGGTTCAGATGATTCCTCTGCTGAGAGAGAAGGGTTAATTCTTCGTTTTCTTCCGTTCTTCAATAATTTTCTTTCCAATGGTCAAAGGCTCTCATGTTGTTGTTCCTGACTCTGCTTGGAACCACGTGTTTACTATTGATGCACTGCCTAAGCCCCAGGCACCAGTGTTACCCCTATGTTATTAAGGTTACCACAGCCAGAATCACGATGACTTCCCCCGTCGTCAGGAAATCTGGACTTCTGATCAAAGTTCCAGCATGTTCGTCCGTCGCTACCGGATTGACGATAACAGCAACAATAATCTAAAAAAGAAAAAAAAAACAAGTAAGTTTATTCAGTTCACAAAACTAAGCATAAAATACTAGAGTTGTTAGGAAATCAACTTACAACATAAATAATCGACATAATTCCAGCCACTAGAAAGAAATGAAAAAATAGAGCAAAATTAAAGGCTAATGATTGCAAGTAATGCTATTGCTGCAAGAAACTGAGAGAAAAAAATATTTTTAAAAAATTATGTGCATTGACAGTGCACAAAATTAAGCTCTTATATGTAAGAATTTAAGTTTTGTGCACAGACAATGTATATAATTTTTACAATCGGGTCATATATTTGTTATAGCAGGTTACCTACATTAATTTTCTAGATGCAAATTTCGCTTTTTATGAATGACTACTTATAAATATTTTTTATTGACGTGATGGTGAAATAAATGCAATGAGTGTGCACTGTCAGTATACAAAACTTAAATCTGAATATATAAGATTTTATGTTTTGTGCACAGTTGATGCACACAAGATAAAGGTAAGCTTGTTGGCTTAGGAAGCTCAAACAAAAACTCATAAAATACTACAATTATCAAATATAATTGAAGTTTTGCCTCATGGTCTAAGAAGCTATCGTGCTACTGGTCTGCTTCCAAAACTGGCACCACTCTTTCGCCATTAATCTGATGCCTAACTTTCAGGCACTAATATAACCCTCACGCAATTAGGGTTAGTATAGCCAGAATCTCGATGACTCCAGCGATCGTCAGGAATGCTGGACTTCAGATGAAACTTCCAGCATGATCCTCTACCGCTACCGCTACCGAATTGACGATAACAACAACAACAATAACCTGGAAAAAAAAACAAATATGGTAGTTATGTTAACGAAACTGAAAATGAAATACTAGAGAGTAGTTAGGATAACTAACTTACATTGTAAATAAGTGACATAAATCTCGTCATTAGATAAAGTGCAAAAATAAAGCAAGATGACAGAGATAGGGGAAATTGTGGGAAGAGGAGAATACGGATAACTATTGGATGGAATAATTTGTATGTTGGATATGCATCTATATATACACAAAAAACTTGTTCATAGAGCTAGACAAATAGAATCAATGTAGGAGAAGCATTATCTTCTTGAAACTTATTGTCTTAGATTGATTTGTTTTCAAAAGTAATTCTGATTTCGAGTGACAAACTAAAGTTCCCTTAATTTATCTTGAACCTATAAGTACTCTATATAACAGAATTCCAGCAATTAAGGGTGTATATGGTACAATGAAAAATATTTTCTGGAAAAATAAGTGCTTTCCTACCTATTTTCTAGTGTTTGGTTAGTAGAAAAATAATTTCCTCTATTAAACCTATCTTACCCCCAATTCACCTCCTACCCCAGTTCCCATCAACTACCCAACCTCCTCACCCCCACTCCACCCCCCTTTCCACCCCAAAAACCCATTACCCATCCCCTCCCTTCACCCTAAAACATCACCCACCCCCTCCTCCCTTCACCCCAAAACAGTCACCTGCCCATCCACCCCCTCACGGCCACCACCCTACTCGATCCGTATGTCAAGATAAATCGTCGGAGTAATCGACGGTTACCAACACTACTCCAAATTCTGGCGAGGAGAAGGCGATGTTCACGATGTTACCAGATTGTCAGTCAAGTCATGGAATTGGCAGAAGTTCTCTCTTAACCAACTCGTCACGTAGAAAGAGGCTTGGAGAAGCAGCGCGAGATTAGCTCAGGCAAAGGAAGACACTTGACGACGAGGCCGAAAATGAGGTTATGGCTTGCTGGCGAGGCTGAAATCAGATATTAGACTGGCGCCAATTGATCCTAACAACGAGGTGGATTTAGTGGGTGGAGCGAGGTGTTGGGTGTATAGTGGAGGTTTAGGGGCGGCAAGGAGGTTTGGTGGGGTTGAGAGAAGACGGGGTGTGGGTTAGGGTTTGTGGTGTTTCAAGGAAAATATTTTCCTAACAATTTTTAGGAAATATTTTTTCCTAATTGGAGGAAATAAGTTGGAGAGAAAAATATTTTTCAAATTATTAAAGTCAACTAAATAAAGAAAATGAAAAATTTTCAAATTTTGCCTATAGCAGACACACTCTAAGAGTTGATAACTTGCACATTGATCTTTTTAGCATGCATTCCACTCCATTTGTGTTTAAATTCTTCATCTAATTTGAGCGAAAATTGCTGGATCTTTGCTTCTTTTGAATACCACCATTCTCTCACGCACTATTTTTTCCCAAGTTATTGATGGAACAAAACTATAAAGGGAGACTTACAAAAATACCCACACAAGCTAAAATAATTACAGCCCCTACCTAGAACTTTCAAATATTACCTCAGCTACCCACTAAACTAATTACCTAAATACCCATTTATCATACTCGCTTCTCCCAGGTCCAAAACATCCTATACTTTCAGGATTCTACACGATAATCTCTCCCAATTTCACACTTCCAAAACCCTAATTCTTACATAAATACAAGCTCACACCGTATACTTTCTTCACCATACAGAGATCGGTATACTCTCTTCACCAATGGAAGTCGAAATTTTAGTTCAGTTTAATGGTCATTGGGATTCTGCTAACAGGTACTGTGATTTCCAAGTCGCTGGTTTTATGATTGAAAATAGCTGTAGTTTTAAACAATTCCAGACAGCTATTGCAGAGCTCCTAAATATCGTTTTGTCGAAACAACAATTTGAGATCAAATTTGTGGTAAAAGATGCATATCCTCCCATGTCGATCAATAATGACATGAGAGTGAAGCTGTATATGCAGCAAAAGAGGAAAAAACCTGACATGATCGATTTTCCAATCTTAGTAACCTTAATCCGCAACCTAACAAGCGCGGGGAGTTACACGGCATTGAATTATATGGAAGTGATTGAAATTTCGTCGAACGAGTTTGGGATGATCGGTATGGACATTGAAGAAGGCGATCACATTGTTCAAATTGATGAAGGCAACATCATTACGGATGAATATCATCAGAACATTATAACTGGGCAAGTTTTCAGGGACAAGGATGTCCTCAGTAGTGTTATGAAGCACTATGCGATTTACAGAAAATTTCAATTTAAGGTTGATCGATCGTGTTCGAGAAGGTAATATAACTATAATTTTCTATTGTATACTATTTTAGAATATACTTCTATTGTAATAGTATACTAGTCTAATGTACTCCAAATATAACAGAACTGTATGCACTAACAAATATTGTGGAAATAACAGTATACCAAGCAGGTATACAGTACAATTATACCCCCCTAGAAGAAGTAATTTGTCACTTTACTGTTTCTGAGTAGTTGTATAACATACTGCATGCACTATGTTTCCTATTTTTTGCGTAAATCTATGCCATAAGAAATACGTTGCAAATACTAAATGCGTATACAGTGCAAATGCACTTGCTACTTTTGTTGTTTTTAGTGTAAACGTCGAGGCAGTAGCAACAGAGTAAAACTCTTCAGTGTATACCTTGGTAATGTACATTATACCCTGGAGGTATACTAGTTTTATGCCCCTGTATTTCCGCTGCGCGTGATACCTTGGTACTGTACAGTATACCGTTGGGGTATAGTGGTTTTATGCGGTTCAATATCGATTATTCAGTATACCCTGTATTTTGTTGCATGTTCTACCTTGGTACTGTACAATATACCATCGTGGTATACTGGTTGTATGCGGTTCAATATCAATTGTACAGTATACCCTTGTATTTCCATTGTGTGTACAGAGCAATTGTAGCCGTAGAAGAAGTAATTATGAGGTTCAATATCAATTATATAGTATACCATGTATTTCCATTGCGTGTTATACCTTAGTAGTGTACAATATGCCCTGGGGGTATACTGGTTTTATGTGGATCAATAGCAATTGTACAGTATATCTTGTATTTCCGTTGCGTCTTATACCTTCGTAGTGTATAATATACCCTGGGGGTATATGGTTTTATGCAGTTCAATATCAATTATACAGTATTCCCGGTATTTCCATTATCTGTACAGATGAATTGTAGCCATAGAAGAACTAATTTATGGGATAATTGATTTTCAATACTAGTATAGCATTGTTGCCATACGTGCACTACACTGCATGGTATACATTGGACAACTGTTACTGAACTCTTACGTAAACAGGTACTGTCTTATATGCATTGATGAGCAATGTGAGTGGGTTCTGAAATCATCAAGTGTGGTAAATTCAAACCTATTTAAAGTAACATCTTTCAAGGATGATCACACGTGCTCACATAAACAGAGGTTTAATGCACAAAGACAAGCTACTGCTTCAGTTATTGGAGGAATGATAAAAGACAATTATGAGGATCCGAGGACAGTGTACACACCGGCAGATATAATCAGGTATATGAAAAAAGAGCACAGCGTCGACATAAACTACATGCAAGCATGGAGATCAAAGGAAAAGGCGTTACAAATAGTAAGAGGGAAACCTCGTGACTCTTATAAGAAGTTACCGAGTTATTTGTATGTCCTGCACCATGCAAATCCTGGATCAATAATACGACTACACACTGCGGCAAATGGGCGCTTCCTTTATGCTTTTGTTGCCCTTGTAACAACGATTGAAGGATGGAAATACTGTAGGCCAACAGTTGTAGTCGATGCCAGCTTCTTCAGAGGTTCATATGGAGGGACATACATTATTGCATGTGCACAGGATGCAGGAGGTAAACTACAACTTTTTAAAGACGGAACATTGTCGATTTCAGCATCTTAGTGAAAGTTGTCAAAAAATAAAGTACACTCATGTTGTTACTAAATAATAACTCTTCTTTTTACAGGACATATCTTACCCCTAGCATATGCTGTTGTCGATTCCGAGAATGATGCATCATACCATTGGTTCTTTCAATGCTTCAAAGAAGCATACGCTCAGAGGAATGGCATGTGCTTTGTATCCGATAGAAATGAGAGCATTCACACTGCACTAGCCATAGTGTATCCGCAGGTGCCGCACTGTATCTGTATATTCCACCTATGGAATAATATAAAAGTTAAGTTCAATAGGACGCAAAAGAAAATTTCAAAGATGTACTATAAGTTAGCAAGAGCTTACACAGTTACAGAGTTCAACATACACATGGGTGCTATTGGGAAGATTGATAGCAATGTCAAACAGTACTTGATTGACGCTCGATATAAAAGATGGTCGAGGGCATATTCTATTGCAAATAGAACAAATACTATGACCTCCAACAATGCAAAATCGGTGAACTCTAGAACGAGGAACATATTTTACCTCCCCGTAATTAATTTTCTAGACTATATGATGCATCTGGTTAGGGAATGGAACTTTAAAAACATGATGGAAGCTTTGGGTACTTGTAAGGAGCTAACACTGTCTAAAAAGTATGATGATGTCTTGACAGCAGAAATCATCGCATCAAAAACAATGAGGGTATGATGTACTTCAATGTATACTTTCTGAAAGTACTGTATATTGTATGTTTCAATGTCACTAATACAATTTGTTTCACAAAAAATGTAGGTCCTGCCATCAAATGACTTCTTGCATTCAGTAGTGGATGGTTCAGTAACGTATCAAGTGTCCTTGGCTGAAAAGAGATGCACTTATCGATGGTTTGATCTGGAAGAAATGCCATGTCGACATGCCTTGGCAGTGCTGGACAAATTCAAATTGTCTCCATACCAATACTGCTCTGAATACTACACTAGGAAGAATTTTATTCATACGTATGCAATACCAGGTTATCCTATACCAGATGAAACTACATGGCAGATACCAGAAGAGGTTTTATCACAAGAGGTTCTACCACCTGGAAGGCCAAAGACTGGAAGAATCAAATCAAATTGGGAAATGTCCCATGAGAAAGTGCAACTTACATGTCAACGGTATGGAAAGAAATGCCACAATCGTAGGACATGCAAAAATGTCCGTATAGAGTCTTGATATACCAACAAATTATGTTGGTTTCTTTTATTTTAGTGTGTGTCTGAAATAGCTGATGCTTTCATTGTTGGTGCAATTTGTGCATAACTTCTAGTTGTATACATTGCTATTGTGTGGTATACCCTGTTGGTATACTGGATTTATTGTGTTGGCTATGAAATGTTGTGGTGTTCAATATCAATTGTTCTTTACCGTATAGTAAAATTTGTTCAATATGGGTATTTTATTGTATATCTTCCTAGAATACACTGTACATTTACTCATTAATTCGTTTACAGGAGAAAATATATTACCACTTTTTCTTTAATGTAGTGGTGTTGATTCTGTATAATTGGTTTGTATATACTTCTGTAGTATTATTCTATTTGACCACTTTGTCTCGCCATTTGATACCTTTTTAATATATGATATTATGCCAATGATATACGACTTTCCCGAAGGTACAAAGCTTTGCTTTCATTAACATATTTGTCCTTACTAACAAAAAGAATACCATTTTCAATTATATACTTTTCTAGTAAACAGTATACCACAATGGTATAAAGATTTGATATGTCACAATATACTTTTTATTAATAGAAAATCATGGTACAGTTGTATACCTTTGTAGTATACACGATAGTCTGAATGGTATACACATTTGTTTTGTCACAACATACTTCCCTATTAATTATAAGGAATTATGTTGCCAGTTTGTACCTTTCTACTCAACAGTATACCTAAAAAGGTATACCTTTTTACTTTGTTTTGCACCTGACTTGCTTTTGGGTAATACAAAATTTCTTTCTATTGTATAGCATGTTGGTATAGTTATATCCCAGGTGAAAGGTATATAACAGTATACCACAATGGTATATAGATTTGATTTGTCACAGTATACTTTTTATTAATAGAAAATCATGGTACAGTTGTATACCTTTGTAGTATACAGGATAGCCCGAATGGTATACACATTTGTTTTGTCAGAACATACTTTCCTATTAATGATAAGGAATTATGTTGCAAGTGTATACCTTTCTACTCAACAGTATACCTAAAAAAGTGAGCCCTTAAATTTTTCTTTCTATTATATACCTTAATAGTATACGGTATACCCCAATGGTATACAAATTTGATTTTGCCACATTATATTTTCCTATTAACAAAAAGAAAAGTGTCTTTCTATTGTATATACCTTTATAGTATATAGTATACCCCAATGGTAAGTTTGATTTTGCCACATTATATTTGTCTATTAACAAAAAGAAAATAGTCTTTCTATTGTATACCTTTATAGTATACGATATACCCAAATGGTATACAAGTTTGATTTTGTTACATTATATTTTCCTATTACCTAAAAGAAAATCATGCTTCTATTGTATAACTTTCAAGTGTACAGTATACCCCAATGGTATACAACTTTGATTTATCACAATATATTTGTCTGTTAACTAAAAGGAAACCATCTTACTATTGATACCTTTCTAATATATGATATATCCCAATGGTATACGATTTTTCCAAAGGTACAACACTTTGCTTTTTTCCAACATTGTCTATTAAGTAAAAAGAAAATTATTTTCTATTGTATATCTTTCTAGTAAAAAGAATTTTTTTACCTACAATAGTGCTAAACTAACATATATCATATACATTTTCTTTTCTTTTTTTTTTTTTTTGTTGTTTTTTATCATATAAGTCATAAAAAATAACTGATATATTTATAACATTTCTTATTTTCTTTTATAGAAAAAATAATTGATAGAAGAATATACGATATGCCAAAAAAGTATATTGTATTCAAAATAACAATATTCAAACACAAAAAAGTGTATACCAGAAAAGTTTATCGTACTTAAAATAATTAAATTTGAAGCATTCATTTTCTATAGTAAATCACACATCCAACCACGAAGAGTTATACTAAAAGAGTATACAATAATAAAATTTAAAATATTTATTTGTTTGATTGCAGCTCACACTTCGATTCAAATATAAAAGGGTATACTAAATAAGTATAATCTAATTAAAGTATACCATTGTAGTAAACTATATACTACAGTAGTATACTAGTACAATATACAGTTGAAATATACAAGCAGTAAACTCTATACTATAGCAGTATACTACTATGACATACTACAATTTAAGTAATCTCTATACATAGCAGTATACTCATTTTCCTCTTAAGGCTGCCAGTGTCAAGGTTGGGATCGCCAATCTCAGGGGAATCGTCAACTACAGAGGCTTCATGCAAAATTTGGCCATAGTTCCTTGACAATTTCTTGATCCGAATAATATGTGGTGTTGGTTGAGAATCATCTATTGGAACTGGCTCAGCTTCAGTTGTGCCTTGATTTACCGATATGTCCCTGGTTGGCATCAACTCTTCACATTCTGATATTGCATTCTTCATCAGCTGTATGCACATGTCATTTGGTGATAAAGTCAATTCGAGAAACGGAAGCACAACGTGATATACTGTGATAAATTCAAGGGTTGGTCGTGTAACAAAGAAATCAATCTGGAATATTGTAAATACATGTAAAAGAATGGCTAGGAACCTATTTGTTACGTGCCTAATATGGACACAGAATTATGATATAGCTATAGAAATTACGTACCTCCCAATCAACAAAATTCAATCTGAAGACAAAGTGGTTGTACTTAACTTCTCCAGACTTAACAACATTGGCATCAGGACCATTCCTAGGAGCTGAAAAGGAAAGAACATTAGAAAGGAAAAAGGAAATAACATAGCCTAGAGGAATCAAGATAGAGGGACAAACATAAAATAAGTTTCAACAAAAGATTTAGAAAGGTATCGCATAGACAAAGTGAGATACATTTTCATCCACGTCTATGACAACCCGTCCATCTTTCACTAGAAATAATAGTGAAAATAAGTTCTCAACACTTTGCGTAGAGGATTTTCGGTTCATTAAGAGATTTCCAAGCTTAACTCTCTTCTTCTTCCTTAGGATCTGTAACATGGTGGATATGTTCTTGTCTGTATCTTTTTCCTCCTCAGTGCTAACATCAAGCTATGACAGAAGCAGATTAAACAATTGCGTCATTTTAGAATGTTATGAAATAAAGCAGCTAAATAAAATGCAAAACCAAGCAGTATCTGTCTTATTTCAGATCTGCTTTATGTCTAATAATATTACCAAATTACAGTACATGTGAGCTTTAGAAAATCCTCATAATATTCTGAGGCCTACATGTACAAGGGAATCAGTTAATTAATACGTGATGCAATTCCTTTGGATGGAAAATAGTTAGTCCAATAGCAGAATTTATCAAGTTCAGTTTTCAAAGAGAAAAAGAGAAGGTGGTTGCTTTTTCTATATTAAATGGATTTTAGAAAATTTCATGTTTACATAAAGGGAACTTTTAAGTTCACATTTTTTTTCATGGGCTTCAGAATTTACATGCAGGAAGTGTTCAAAGAACATGAAAACAAAAACTCAGGGATAAGCCAACACTAAAAGTTACTCCTATTTACTTCTAGAAACACAACGAAAGTGATACCTTTCATAACCAAATGAAGTAAGAAAATTTTCTAAATGCACTCTGGTGTGTCAATAACTTAAAACCAAACTAACTCTTGCCTGGTGTGTCAATAACTTAAAACCAAACTAACTCTTGCCTGTAAAGGTCTAAATTGATAGACTGCTTTAGCACATAAATCATGAGAAATTTACACGCACACCTCCTTCGGATGAGCACGTGAGTGCACCTTCGTGCGTGTTTTACGTGTAACCTTCTGAATTTTAACTTCACAATTTATGGGTCCAATCTTTTAGGACAGTATACCGCCGAAGTATAAAAGTAGTAAATTATATACTATATGTAGCAGTATACTATTGTAGTATACAATTGAAGTATACTGTTGCAGTATACCTTTGTTGCAAGTAATTCTTCTTTAATTTTCAACTCAAAAATATACAGTTGTAGTAAACTATATACTATAGCAGTATACTATTGTACAATATACCTTGTACATTTACTGGTTAATTCGTTTGCCTATATACCTTAAAATTAAAGCAGTACACCATCAGGGTATACTGAATACCTGAAAGGTATACAGAAGAAAACATACGCCTAGTGATATGCAACTTGTTCAGTGACTTATTTTTTCTTCTGTTTTACTTTATTATATATAATATACCCCATGGCAGAGCACCTACAAATACTACGCACAACAGTATACCACAGGGTATATATTGCATATGACAAAGCAACAAAAGACAAAGATCACAATACTACAGATATGCATTTATATATCACAAGCAAACAACAAAAATACCTTAGGCTCCGTTATCTTATCCAGCTCTATAACAGCTGTGCACCCAGTGAGGTATAGAAGCATCACTCGTATGTGCAGGTCGTCCCACCTCATTCGTACCAACAGTTGCACCCAGGATATTTATAACCACATCATTTTTAACCTAATTCGCACCAGCAATACCCGCACCAGTAGTGTCCCCAAAAGTAACAATTGTCAGAAAGGAGATAGTTTAAAGTGCAAGTACACTTATCAGGTTCAACCATGCAAAACAATCATTGATTCTTACAACTTACCTCGGTGAGGCCCTTCTTTGAACCCTGCGTGAATGCGCGATACACTGTGTATTGGACTTTCCTTTTTTTGTAATTTAACATCAATCACTTAAATAATATAAAATAATTTCTAGTTGAAGAAAGATGAAAGTAACAATCAAGTAGACATTAATTCTTTACACACAAGAACAAGTAAAAAATCACATATTAACAATAACAACAACAACAACGACTACACCTCAATCTTGAATAAGTTGGGGTCGACATCAAGTATTAACATTATAAATTCATAATCACAATAAATTTTTTCTATTGGATATTAAAGTAAGAATCTATACATAAAAAATTAAAATGAAACAACCAAAAAAGATCTCTACTAATAAGTTTCACTTTAATCAAATATTGGGAAACAAAAGAACAAGAATTAGAAAAGTAAGAGCAAACCTGTAAGAAACATCTCTTCGAAAAGAACCAAAAGAGGGATTTTGATGATGATTTAGATACCCACTTGCGCTTGTTGTTTCCATCTAATTATTTGCAATGGTAGGGAAACTCAGTTATTATTAGAATAAATGGACAAAACTCAATGGTGTGGGTTTTGAGTTAGCTGAAATATTAGTTGACGGATATTGTTGACAGCCTGCGGAGTATAGTCGGAGAAAGAAAAAGGGCGGAGAAGGTGATTTTGGGGGAAATGGGGAAATAGGTACATATAAAAGAAACAGAAATGGTGATTTTGGAGAAAAATGGGTAGATGATGTAATTATTATCAGATCTATGGGTAGAGTAGAGAAATATGACATGAGTAGGTTGGGTAATTACTATCAAATATATGGGTATAGAGTGTAAATTTCCCAACTATAAATCACACATTTTTTTACCCCTATAAGAAAAACTCTTTGATTTTTAGCCCAAGTCGGGAGTTATTTTTAGCCCAAGTCACCAGAAGTTTAAAACAACTCCTGATGATCGCCATGCCATATTAGTAGCCGGACACGGCGATCACCAGGAGTTTTTCTTGCAGCTTCTAACATTGAGGCTAAAATTAAAATAATTTCCTATAGGGGACAGAAATGTTATAACAGCGCCAGAAATATCCACTGAGCATAAAAGCTCGTATGTTTGTTTACTGCTTACTTGTTGCGATCATGAATATTTTAACAAATATTGAATTTCAATGCTCAACTCCAAGTTGAATACTGGTTTAAACGTATAGTTAAAGTGAAATACAGGTTTACTCCCACAAAATCTTCAACCTTTTTTCCAAGTGAAGCTCATGTCCAAACATAAATTTCAAAAACTTTTTGGTGAACTTCGAGGACTCTTTTTGTCCTCTACTCAGATATTGAATAATCGTCCTAGTTCCCAAACATCGATTTTTAAAATACAAGAATAGAAAACACAGAACTATTTATATGCCGTCCTAGTATAATACAGAGATAATGGACCATTTACAGTCCCCAAGGAAAAAGAAGGGGAGAGAAGGTAAAGAGCATGCAAGCCCCATTTAATCTGGTCAAACTTTCTCCTCTTACCTTTCTTCCCTTCTGCTTTTCTTCCTTTTTAATACACATGATAAAGCTGACCCACAGACAACAAAATACTCTTCATTATAAACAAGTCAGTCATCATCAGATAGACAAACAACATCACTTACACTAACAGCTATGGCTGGAGAGGTAGAACCTCCCTGTACACTATCCAGTGTTTGAAAGTCAGATAGGTCCAATGTATCAAAGTTAGAGGCTGTATCTGGTAAAGGTGGGAGAATACTAGGCCTATTTGCACGAGGTGGATTATCCACATCCAAAAGCAGTTCCTGTGCAGAGAGCGGCGGGTTCTGTGCAGCAGGCAATTCACAAATGTCATTCTGCGAAGTCATGTTCCGAGAACTAGAAATATCTACAGGACTTGAAAGATTTACTGCTACCACCGGAATGGATGGTGGAGGTATTTGATGTTGCGAAGGTTGGGATGGCGTTGATGTTGATTGTAGATAAGCAAGCTGTGGAAGTGAGGTAGATGATGCAGCCATGTTAGTGGATAGCAATTGATTTTGCATACCATGAGCAAGGGTTGAGGGGCTGCTAGCAGACACGGACGTAGAAGGCCTAAAAGGCTGAAGATGGGGGGCTGGAGCACGAATCTCACAAGCTACCCGAAGATTACCAGTGGAAGGGCTAACTTCATTGATGAGTGGTGGCCTCCCAGGAAGTGCTGTTGAGCGACTAACAGGAGCTGTCGGCAGAGTTGGTGCAGGTTGGCCAGCTGAAGAGAACCCAGGAACAGGTGCACATCTAAAGGTAGGTTGAGAAATTCCACCAGAGCGAACTGAACGATTAACAACTGGTAAAGAGGGCACAGAGGTCTCCTGGCCAACCTGTGCTCGGCCAGCTGAGGACAATCCAGTGACAGGGGAAGCTCTCAAACAAGCTGGGGCTGACCTTTGCTGGCTAGCTGAAGAAGCAGTCACAGGAGAAGACCTCAAATTGGCCTGCTGTGATACCTGATGTGGATGCTGCATATGGCTAGAAGGCACAACTGCAAAAATCAAAACTTCAGGACACAAGTGAAAGTAAATTTTACTATCTTTCTATCACCACCCTGATAATATATGTAATCGAAGACAAGGGACAAAAAATGTACTCTATATATATCTGGACACTAATGTCAGTTCCAAATTGTGACAGGAAAAGTCAATAACTCTTTGGAAATGCATAACCAACAGTAATTGCATACCATGATGCATGCCTGCAAGCCCAGAAGGTTTGAGATTCATGCACTTGCATCTGAAAGCATCTGCCAAAATTCTATTCATGTGAACTTTGTTTTGATTCACATCAAGTTCATTCTTCTTCCGAAGAAATGCTGCCTCAGCCTCTTGAAGCTTAAGATCATATTTCTTACGGATCTGTGCAATTATTTCCTCTATCTCCTTCTCACAATTAGATCTCAGATGACATTTCTGTTCAAAAAGAGGAAAAGAACTTGTAGAAAACAGAAAACAACTAGGAGCAAACAATCACAAAGAAAAGAAGGAAGCTGGAAACTAACCATGTCCTCGTGAGTCTTTGCGGTCTGTTCTTTTTCTTGACGTATCCTTTCCAATTCTTTATGCAGAGGATCAGCATTGAAAGGAAGAGTTGAATTCCCAGTGGCCATCTGGTGGGCAGGAAGAACTGCCATATTCCTAGGTCCTTGAGCGAAGGCAACATTAGTGTTGGCTTGCAAGACTGCTTGACTAGGAAGCTCAGTGGAACCTGGAACCTGTGCTGGAGTTTCAGTATTCTGGGAAGATGCAACATGTCCTGCAATAGGTTGAGCATCCACTCTACTGGCTTCTGTCAAATTAGGCCGATCACTGCTCAGTGGTGATGTCTCAGTATCGACAGATGGAAACTCTTCCAAATTCCCACCTGCCCGGAAAGGTTCCATGGTCTCCCCATCCAAATGACAAGAAGACCCAACGTTTGGGATAAAGTTCCTTTTATCATTATGGATTTGATGTGCAATGTCCCTCTGCGGATCGTGAGCAGCAAGACCATCAGGCGCTGGCTGCTGTTGCTCAGGACTATTAGTTAACACTGCTCCAAAATTGTTGGGTCCAAACCGCGCAGCATCAACTTCCGCCTGTCTTCCATTCTGATGTTCTGAGAGTGGCATCTCATGAGTGAGCGTTTCGTTATATCCTGAAGACTGAAAGCAATCATAATGATTTAGCTGACCAAGTTTAAGTGCAAAGCCATCCATAACAGAACTGCCTACAATTTCTTCCACAATATATTGAAAAAAGAACGCAGGCATATAAATTTTTGGAGCATAGAACTGCACGTCACTAGAAAAAGTGGCTAACTTTACCGGTTTAACAGCTTGGAATGAAACTAGAAGGTAACTTGCCAACTGCTAGCTCAAAACAATCTAAAAAGGGCATATCTTTGCAATAATTTCAGACACCTCCCTTCAGGTTTGGCTTTATCACACTAACCCCGCCCATTGTTTGCAACATTACCCTTCCCTCCCTTAATTTTAGTTTTATTTGTAACAATTGTCTTAATGTATTTACCATAAATACTAAATAATTTTAATTTCGCACCAATTTATCTTTTTTCATGTCATGATAGAGATGGAGATGGTTGTTTCAATGCAAGAAGAAACTTTAGGCTCACTAAAGCGCACTCAGCACTGTCTATCTACTTTTTATTATTATTTATGTACTTATAAAAATGGACCGAGAACTGCCGTTTTGTTGTTCACCTACTTCATTAGGCTGCTTGGATCTAGCAATTTCCACTGAACTGCCACCTGAATCACCTACTTTAATAGGCTGCTTGGATGTATCAACAAATGCTCCAGCCGTGGACTCAATCTCAGCTTGCTCCTCTGTTACTTGAATTGTTAAATTGTTGGTGGTTTCAGATGGAAGAATATTTGACTCATCGGAGGTAGGTGCAGGCACATCTGGATCACCTACTTCGTAAGGCTGCTCAGATCTAGCAACCAATATTCCATCATCAGACGTGATCCCAACTAGCTCCTCTGTTGCTGGAGTTGCTAAAACATCTGTCGATTCAATAGGAAGAATATTCGACTCCTTGGAAGTAGATGCAGGTACATCAGATGCTACCACATTGCACCGTGTGCTATCCACAATATTACCTGCATTCAGTTCCTCAACATGCTTTTCAGATACAGGGTGAACAGTCTTGGGAGAATTTTGAGAGATATTTGCATTTTCCTGAGAGCACTGTATGTCATCTATAGAATGAGATCCAAGACCTGTGTAGGAGTTTGCTACAGCCAACCAAGAAGCAGCTTTTTGCATTTCCTTGTTCTTCATAGCAGAATGTTTTCCCTCAAGCTCTTTCAGGTGCTGGTCCTTGCGGCATTTGAGCTCTTCCATTTTGCTTGAAAATTCAGTTTCTAATGTTTTTTGCCTATCCTTTATTGATGCAGTCTGACCAAATAGAGACCGAAGAACAGCTAACTGCAGTTTGTAATCCTCCTCAAGCTCTTCTTTCTTCTTCTCCCACACTTTTTGGAACTCTTCAAGTTCCTCCTTATGCTTTTGTACCAGCTTTGACATTCGCTTTTCACATCTATATTGGACCTCCTTAATGAAATTTTCCCTGGTTAAACAAACTTCTTTCATTTCATTTTCCACATTCGGCTGGGAAGATTCTACAGCTTGTGACATGCTTCCCTCTGTTGGCTCTTCTGCAACAGATCCATCCACCAATAAAGAACACTTTGAAGAATTTGAAGCAGTATCGTTTTGATCCAACTGCTGCAAAAACGTCTTTCTCAAGGACCGGATCTTCTTATAGACTTTGTTTGCCTCTTCCTTGGTGCATCCGAACTGTAAGTGCTGCTTTGCTAGCAAGAACGTCTCCTCTTTGTCAATCTTCTGCTCTAAGATGGAAGCTGCAACCCAACACTGAGAATTCATAGTAAACATCAAATAAGAAGAATTAAAACTACAGTAAAGATACATTCTATTAAAGCAAGAAGCACAATTTTTTTGATAAAGTAATAAGTTTATTGCTCAAGCTTTCGTTTTTCAGTGTTTGCCTTCTATTGTCTGCTGATGAAAACATAGGTGCACAGCAAAGTTTACAACAACATACCCAACATAACCCCAAAAGTGGGGTCTGGGAGGGTGGAGTGTACACAGACCTTACCCCAATCCTGCGTGAGGTAAAGAGGTTGTTTCCTACAGACCATCGGCTCAAGATTAAGTGTTTTGAAAACAGGTTTGGAAAATTCAAAGAGTAAAAAGCAATGATGAAAATACATTTGAGCTTAGAGTTAATTTGACAGTCAATTTTGCTCCATCAAGACATTGAGCAGGAGTTAATTGGAGCAGCACACGGGCTGAAATTTGTAGGAGAATCAAAGGTATAAAACCTCTACTAAGTATCATTAGCTTCAAATGGAGCCATCCACTCCCCGAAAAGTTGAAGCTAAATACTGATGGAAGTAGTTATGCTTCCTTGAATATTGGCACTGGGGGAAGTTGTTAGAGATAGAAATGGAGAGCTAGTCAGGGCTTTTGCCAAGTCACTCCATTTCTGCACTAACAACAAAGCTGAGTCACATGCTGCTCCATTTTGGTATATCATGGTGTGCCTTTCAAGGCTTGACTGAGAATACCATTGAGATGAACATGCTGAATTGTACTTCTTCACCTACATAGGCTCTGTACGATATTATGAAAATGAGGAAGATTGTCCAGGAACAAAGATTACAAATTCAACACTGTTATAGAGAAGCCATCAGTGTGGCTAAAAGCATTGGCCAAGTATGGAGGAGCTATGCAATGGTCACTGATTGCAGAAATGTTTATTGTGTCATCACAAATGCAACAGGAAGCAAGAGCTTCTCTGGTTATTGATTAGGCCAACGAAATTGAGAAATTTTCAAAGTGCCAGCTCTTCTTATAGGAGGAGGAAGAAGAAGAAGAAGAATTACTCTTCTTATCATGTTGTATATCTTTTGCTGCTAGTTTTAGCATATGTACCATGTCGTCCAAAGATGAATTATTCATTTTTTTTGTATCACAAGGAGGATTGGACAGAAGCCGCCTCATGTCCATACACTGACATAATAAAATAACTTAAAAAGGATACAACAAGATAAGATGGGTAGAGGCGGAAATAAGAAACTAACCAGAGATATCTGGAAAGCCTGTAGGATTGTTGAAGGTTCCCTGCTAACACGATGATTCTCCATGACATATTCCAGAAATTTTCCGACTGTGTGTTTGACATCCTCCTGTATTTAAATTTTGATAATATCGTCAACAAGTAAAACATTACACCTTGGCTTAACTTTTTGGTATATTAAAGGGATTACTTGCAAGCAGGAAAAGACACAAGTATGGCCACCTTTCCAGAAAAAACTTTTTATCTTTAACATAGAGAGTACCAAGTAGTTTTAGGTTGAAGCGTGGTTATACTGGTTGCCCAACAAGAACTTAGCAGTCAGAAGTTCCGTAAGGTATCAGAACCTGGTTCTTCTTATTTTAAGATTTGTGTTTACCAATACAAGGCGCAATAAACCATCGTCATAAGGAATGAATTATAGGATGGGACAAACAAGATGGTACGCTATAAAAAACAGGTTAAGTAACCAATTAGAAATCAAAAGCATAAAGTAAGCAACAAAGCAAGTGGAAAGGCCTTCAACATAACAATAAGAAATCGATGATACATGTAGAATTAACAGCAAAGCTATTCCTCAGTAGAAGAATGCAAAAATAAAACCTCAATATCGCTAAGGTATTGTTGTTTTGTAAAAGCCACAACTTTGAGGAATATAACACAAATATTAAAGTAGTTGTCCCCCTTTATCAAAATGAAAGTAATGCAAGTTCCAAACTGCGAATTGGCTAAATACATAAGTGGCTCCTTCAACTTGCCAATTTTAGACACCTGAACTAAGATCTGTACCTATTGAACACCTGAACCCAAGCCAAATTGTGGCTAATAGACACTAATGCCCTGTTCTTTATCCAAACTGGGAGGCTCAAATGTGGAGTTTAGGGTTCTGGAGTAGTAAAATTGTGAAATTGCTGTTAAGTCTGGAAAAGATAAAAGAGTAAATAGAAGAGAAGTGAGATATATAAGATTCATCAGAGAAAACTGATGATTAAAAGGCTGGAGCAAGGAAGAAATATTGCTGCTGCCAGAATAGTTGACATCCGGTGGCGATGGCAGAATAGTTTTGCTGCTGCCAGTTGTTGAACAACACCAACTTGAGACTTGAGTCCAACTATCTTTCTATTTTTTTTTTTTTGAAGGTCAACTGACATGTCCATCACAAGTTACATTCACATAGTGTAGTTGGCTTAGAATTGTGAAATTTGCATTCAATAGGCACAGTTCGGCTTGGCTTCAGGTGTTCAATAGGTACATACCTTAGGTAAGGTATCTGAGTGAAAAATTTAAAGGGCCAGTTATCTATTTAGCCTTGTGAAGTTAGTGTCCTCCATTAATTTTGTAGAAACAATTTTACCCCTTTAGAAGGATGATTTCAGAAAAAGTGGGTGTTGCAGGTCTTAGAAGAAAGAGCTATAGCAGCACACTGTCCTGTCCTATATGTGTAGAATCCCAAGTTGAAAATGCGGGATAATACCACTAAGATTCTTTGTTATTTGACTTAAAGCTACTAAAACAGGGGTCCAAAAAAACCATTTAACAGCAAGGATATATGTCTATATGACAGATGGCACAAGCAAAGAAGTGAACGACGCCCTTTTCTAGGCACACACATTCTATACTATTTGCCAAAATGAATGTAGATCTCTCTGCTTTTTGACGAATTAACTAGGGCAGTTCACCCCCCTCCCCCCAAAGAGACAGAGGGATGGAGGTCTCAACAACCATACTATGTTTTCAAACTTAAAGACAGGTTTGGATGTGCGAGTACTGCAAATGCAGAAAGGATGTTGCAGCACTTACATTGTGCCTAAAACTGCAGAACTATATATCTACTTGGAGAGCGAATTTAGATGAGAATTAATAAAAAAATTCCAACTCAGAAGAAATCACAAGACCTGGAACTGATAAAAACATTTAAACTTTGACAGGCCAATAGCATTTTAAAATATTTTTCTTTAGCCGAGGGTCTATCGGAAAGAGCCTCTCCACCTTGGTGGGGGTAAGGACCGCATACATCTCACCATCTCCAGACCCCACTTGAGACCCCACTTGTGCGATAGCACTGGGCATGTTGCTGTACAGGCCAATAGCATACCTACTCACTAGAAGCTATCAACAAAAGCATACAAGTTTTTGCCTATTAATATGAAAGGTAAACTTTCCTAAAATGAAGAGCTTATTTTAAACATAACAAATGTTCTTACGTTCAGAATATCCCCCCCCCCCCCCCCCCTGCTGCTTATAATCAATCTGGACAACCGAGGATTGCTAATTGACCTTTACTGTTCATCAAAGCAACTGATAATGCTCCAAGGACAACATATAAGTAAAAGATCTGAACTTTATAAGAAAGGGAAGGCAGGAAATGGATACCGCAAGTTTTAGCACTTCAAAAAGCTTTGAAAACTCAGCTTTCAGATGCATTTGAAGGCTTTTCTGCTCACAATATGGTATTTTTCCTTCTTCAGGCTCAACAAGATCTACCCCATGCAACAGATGAGACGGAGACCTAGAAAAACGTTCCTGGCCAATATCATCATTTTCATGAGCACCTGGACCCAACCAAGAATTAGCAGCTGATATTTCTTCACATGTTTATACATATGGACAACAAGGAAGCACTAACAGGAAAGATAATGAAAATAACTTATTGAAGAGATACCTTCTTTGGAGGCTGAAACTTCACCTTTTTCAGGTGAGGGATGAGTGGCGATTGCATCCACACTATGGTTTACCACCTTCCTGCGTTTCTTTCCTACTTCATCATTTCCATTAGGTGGATCTGGGGGTCCATCAATGTATTGAACTCTCTTTCTGTTCCTCGGGTTTGCTATACGTAATTGTCTCCACTGTGGATTTCTTCCCTCCAACAGCTGTTTCCAAAAAACATGAGGTTCTTCTCCGACTTTCAACTCCATTTTTTTCTCACCAAGCAGCGGGATATTAGCACTATAAGTTCCCATGCTTAGTTGAACTTTGGAAATAATGGGATTGCATATGTTCTTGTAGTCGCAGCTTTGAGAAATTATTGCAGAGAACTCGCTAATAACATCATTTAAAAGCAACTGCGCTGATGAGTTATTTGAAATTGAGGTCGGACTGCCTACAGAGTGGTACTCATCCAATCTACTGAACAAATTTGAGGCACCCCACATAAGGGTGTTATTGGGGCTCCGACTTATGCTATGCAAGTTATTATCAGGATTCAGGTCCTGTTTAGCAAGGACGAGGGCTCTTTCTTCTATAGTAAAACATGAATACATGCGGAAAACGTTGATATGTTTAGACTGTGAATCTATTGATATCCTCTGGAGGAGTCTCAAATCATGTGTCGGATTTGTCTCACTATCATATATAATAACACTATCAACTGACGACAGTTTAATGCTAGGATTGCAAGCACGATTCTCTAATAAAAGAACAAAGCGCCCACTTTCCATGTTAAACCTGTTAATAGAAGCTTGTCTCTTGGACAGAATAACACACATCTCAACTCTTTCATAAGAATTTTCACCAAATCTTTGACGCAGAAAATCATCCAAAATATCACCAATTGATGCCGCGGAGCCAACAATAGACTGCATTTAGAAAGGACGCTTCAACAATCAGGCAAAGCATTGAAGATGAAGCGACAAAATACTTCCATATAACTTCAAACATCAGGATACTTATGTATCTCTTTGATAAAGTAAATAATTTTATCAATGAAAGGGCCGCAAGAAGCCCGTATACAAGGAGCAAAAAGTAGAAAACCTACAAAATGACATGGTTTTCTTCGAATGACACCCAATACTCTATACAACAAGGAACTACATGGGTGTACCAAGATGAAATAACGGATAAGAGGCTTCTCCTCAAAAGAACAAATTCCTCTCTACTACTTCAAAAGCTCTCATATTTTTTTCTCTCCAAATGACCCATACAAGTACTAAAGGAAAAGTCATGCGCCTTTTTCCTCCCTCTATCATAATTCCAACTGAATAGAACCGCCCTTTTTTTATCAAGTAATAAATTTATAAAAGAAGGGAAATAAAAGCTAGTACACCTCCAATTAGTGCCCAGTGCCCAGATTTTCTGTCCCTGCCAGCGAAGCTGACCAGAAAAAAAGATAACTTTTTTAATTCTGATGCCTAGCGTAAACTTAACAGTACCTATCCCATGATGAAGAAGTATTTGAAGGATATTCTGATTTCACTTGGAGTGATATTGATGAGGCAAGTGGAATTAATGATAGCTTAGTATGGTTTAAGGGGAAGTTCAAGCTTACATGGCAAGGGTAAACAACTAGCTACAACATAATCCTAAGGGGTCGTTCCGTCGCATAGTGTATGGTTGATAATACCTGCATTAAAAGAAGCATAAGCAATGCAGCGTTTGTTGGTATTTTGCACTTTGCAAAAAGATTCAGCATTAGCTATACAATGTTTGGTTGCCCTTTTTGACGCTGCATAGCTAGTACACGCATAAGTTATGCGGGAATCTATGTATTATTTTATGCGGTATAGAAGATGGAAAAAGATTGTGGGTATTCGCAATACATGTATTAAAATTTTAAAATGACAAAACTAAACCCTCATAATAGTGAGAATATGTTTTAATTTATTTAAATAATAACATTTTTTAATTATAAGATTGTATATTAATTTGTGATATATTCAACGATTCAAGAAATAATCCTTACATTAGAATACCTACATAGCTAATACCCTCATTACTAATTTACACATTACTAATACCCGCATTATTAATATCCGCATTCCTAATACCTGCATTACTAATACTAGCATAAAATGACCATCAATCAAATGACCCTAAGTGATCAAATTGAGGAGGAAGGAGAAGATGCACATTATAGGATGAGAAGTATATAATCTTGACAATCTTGATGAAGAATATGATTATGATCCTGGCATAATTTGGCATTCATTTTGCTCGACACCTTGTCCTATGGATGATCATTGACTCTTTACTTTTTAGTTTCTAAATTAAAGGTTTTGCTTATATTTATTGTTTTAATTTCTTTCTAGTTTATTACTTTATTAGATTTATTTGTGCAATTGGTTTACTAATCCAAAAAATATCTATTTATTTGTCCAAGATTCATTTGATTTTTTGTAATTTCATTTCTTGTTACTTTTTCTGCTTCTCTCTCTCAAACACAATGTGTTAACAGGATTGGAGTTCAATAAATAAATAAATAGGCCAGGTTGGCCCATTTGTCATGATTTCTGTTTTTTTTTTTTTTTAAAAAAAAAAAACCTGAGGGCTTACACGGTTTGAAACTCGGTGGATAATGGGACCGCCTATCTACCCTTCTCCTCTTAAATACTAGGTTTTAGACTGCGGCAACATTCAAACTCGTAACGTGCGTCTAACCGACACATCACGTGTCGACCTCTTACCACTAAACCCTTGCCCTGGGGCATTTCTCAATGCTTTTCTAATTCACATTAGTTGAGCATATTTTGTTCTCTTTCAAATTGAACTGTCTCCTCTCCCTTCAATTTAGTCTCATTACATTCAAGCAGCATTTTAGCTTCCTCATAATCATCTCCAAAGTTCTGCTCTTGAAATCTCTAAAGCTTTAGATGGTTGTGCAGCGCTACAGACTAGATGACTCTATCTTACTTGATCCATTCAATATAGGAACTCAAATATATTCCAAGAATAAACAATACTGGAAATACATACCTGAAAAAGTACCACCACTCTGTGTTGTCGCAATTTCATATCTGATAGCATCTTGTCAAGGAGTTGTAGTTTTCCACTTGCTTTTATTCCGACTTCCAGAATTTCAACATGGGAAAGCCCCTTATTGAAGGGCTGCAGGGACGGATCCAGAATATATGGATGATCACAGCACTACAAGAAAAGAAAAAAAAAAAATACCTAAAGTTCAGAGAATTGCCAATGTAGGAATGGCCTTTATTCACTTTTGACCAGGAGGACGGACAGTAAGAGTTAACATTGTCTATAGCAATGGAAAAGCAACAGTTCAACATAACTCCTAATTTCACAAAAATGTTGTCATTTTATTGTGCCACAAAGCTAGTTAATTAACTATCCTCAAGATAAATGTTTTTGTTAGAAACTCCCTTTTTCTCAACGCTCAATGCCAGCAAGAAAAATCACCTTCATCCAGCTCAAAAAGAAAACAGAACAAAGAAAACAGGAAGAACTCAAGATTACATCATCTAAAAATGCAATAGTGTCAACTGAAATGACACACCTAACCTTTCGCAAAGTGAGGTGAATAGCGTGGAGAGCCCCAACAGGATCACTTTTACAGAAAGAGCGAAGAGCATCACAATTTGTAAGCAATGTAGCACAATACTGCTCAAGCTGCAAGTCAGAAATCTGGACAGGAACCCAATATTCCACAAACTTGGAAGATTCAGGTTTGCTGCAAGGTGCAGTGACCTTTGAGAGTCCTTTCAATTTTCCAAGATGATCATTTAAGTCAGACTCCAAGCCGCCAGTCTTGTCCAAACCAACTTTACAATCGAGCAATGAGAGTAGATTAAGGGACTCAGATGAAATGATCTGTTAAAATTAGAGGGTCTAGTAAATATATTGTAAAAATGAAAGCAGTTCTACTAAGGAAAATGGCAAGATATGAAAGATACCTTCATTGAACCATTAAAGAGAAGCACCCTTACACCAGTAGCAAGCATCTTAATTTGCTCCGCATGAGCAGAAATTCCAGAGTTTTGGCAGTCATCAATAATAATCGCTTCCCAACTCAAGCCGCTCAATATTTCTACATCCTGCAGAAGTAAGAGACGGATTTAAAAACAACACAGCTACAGAACTTTGAAGCAGTCTTTCCAATTCTTAAGGAAACAGAAAATTAAAGAACTTCACATTTTTGGGGAAACAAATGAAGAAAATACACAATAAAAAGAAATACAATGAGAATACAACAAAAGGGAACTCCAGGGAAGAACTTGAAACGCCACGTGAGAGTGACTTCTGCAAGTTTAATCTTCTGACCCAAGACGTACATTAGCCGCCAGGAGATATAGTATTTGTGATCAACCCACCAGAAATACAGTTCCAACCTAATACTTGAATGAAACTCAAAAACCTTAAAATGTTGTGACGCGACTGGGAAACTTATACCTCCTCTCCTAGCACAATATTTAACCAACTCTTCATTCCGTCCTTATGATGCATATCAAGGTCAGAATCTCCAATCCTAACTTGTCGGTTATATATATATATATATATATCCCTGATGAAACATCATCGCAGTTTACCTAGCAATCTTGTCCCTGATTATCTGTCAAAGTCCTCACAACAACAACAACAAACCTAGTACATCTGCCAAAGTCCTGATGTAAAAATTAAATCTAAAATAAACTATGACATACCTCAGTGACAGCTTCCAGAGATGATAAAAGCACTTGAAGCATCACGAGACCACCTTCGTCATAGAACTCCAATGACTTGATTCTCCTTCTAGAATCTTTGCTTCCACGGTAAACTACAACATCAATACTTGGTGCCCATCTTGTAAATTCAGCTTCCCACTGGGAAAGCAAACTTGAAGTTGTGACAATAAGGAAAGGCCAGCACACATCAGACAAAGATAAAATAAACAAAACCATCTTCAATATACGATCCTGCAAAAGCAATTGTCGTATTAGCCCAGAATCTTTCTTATACAACCACAAAGATTATATTTCAGGTTTGTTGTCTTAAACTCAAGATCTTGTAGTCGACCAATGCAAGTTAGCTGTACTATCAGAAAAAATCAATGCACTAAAGACTACAATTATATGTTTACAGACATAATCTTAAAGCCATTTGATTTGATGTTGATGGTAGGACAGATTAACATTTGAAAAGCAATGGAGAGGAGAATGCCTAGCTGCTCTTTTGGAAAATAGGAAGAATCGGCTAGCTACACTCTCTCATGTTTAACCTGAGATAAAGGACTTAAGAAATCAGAAGTCTTAACACGGTGAGGTTTAAATCTTTTCAGTACACCTTTGCTATAGATGTCCTAAGTAAAATGATTTGTCGGAGATGAGTTCAACTTGGTAAAGATTTCTTAAGCAGGGGAAGCGAGCAGCTGCTTTGTTGTCAAAGGCACGGTCGAGGCGCAGTCAAGCACTGATATTAGATGCATGAGAGGATGATGATAGCATAAAAGAGAGAATCAATTACCATTAATATAGTTTATAGAGCTAACATTAATCTTTTCTTGATGAAGGATTATCATTAAACGGCATCAAGAAGATACAAAAAGTATAAAATATTACAGAAAATTTTAAAAGCAAAAGAGATAGAGCTAACATTAATTTTATCCAGAACATGAAATGAGATATAATTTTTAGTTTTTGTGGCCTCTCCTCTATATTGAATGGTGGTTCTCCAAATATATCTTTACACTGTTTGATACTGATTCATGGTATATGGATGCATCCTCCTTGGATGTTCATTTACGGTCAACTATTCACTTATTAACTCAGAAACACAAACTGTCAAGTGTCTCCAGAGAATCTTAATGAATATTTTGATCCAATCTTCAAACTAAACGGCGTTCTGGTAATCAGTTTTAGGCCAACAGGACAGGTATTCAGTTTTGATGAAGAAAGGGATTTATTTCATGTTACATTGTAATTTAGAACTTTTAGTGACCACATCTTCTATCATTTATTAACAGATAACTCTTCCATTTAAAGTGACTACAAAACCATCTGACAAAGTAAAAAAGAAGCAATGATTGCCACTAATTTTCATGATTGCAAAACATTGAGTGGGTGTAGGCAATTCTCGAGATGACATATGGCAGTGGAGAACCCCATGATCCTTCCAAAGGTATCATTTATTTCTCTGAAACAAGATATTAAACTCATCTTCCCTTGATAGAGGATAACATTTCTTGTAACTTAAGTTTATTAGTCTTCAAGTACATAGCTCAAAAAAAAAACTTCTAGGGCCAAAAAGAGACAACTCTGTGGATGTGAATTAGGTAAATAAACAGCAATGCACAAACATCCATGAAGGATAATGCTGGCTCATCTCCTAGTTTTAGAGCTTTAGCAGGGGTTCACTACATCAAGTATCCTTTCAGAATGGATTCAGAATCCAAGCAAGAAAGAACAGTTCAAGATAAGGTTGTGAAATCATCAAAAGAGAACTTAAATAATATCAACCAAACTCAAAAATCAAATCTTTTTCTATTGGCGTTGACGTGTAATTATAGCCAACCATTAATTTTTATTTTTTTTTATAGGTAAGTCATCCATTATTTTTTTGAGATGGTAACATATGTATATTAATAGACAGTACATAGGTTGTACTGAACACCATATTTTAAAGTGGGCAAAAGAAAAGAGGGGAAAAGGAAAGAAAAAACTATTCTGCAGTCCTAGCAAGGGTAAGCCATCCATTTCATTATTCACATTACATAGTATGTTTGGTAACATGTCATATCCCACCTACAATAGCGTAAAAGGAACTCACCTGGTCATCAAACACAGCAGTGTTCATGCATTTCAACCAACACTCACGCAGCTTGTTCACATTGTTTAGAAGATTAGAATCTGTTACAAGTGAACCTCCTGCAGAAAGTTCTGATAGTTTGACAAATGCTCCCTTATGATTCTGCAGCAGCAGAAGAGACATCCAATTAATATTACAAAGTTGACGACGACTACAAACACTTGACTAGAAGCACAGAACAAAAGTCAATCTGATTGTATTATTTTGCTTGCTTTTTGGTGTGAAGTGGAGTGGGTAAATGATGTTGAGCCCAATGATGTTGAGCCCCTGCTACAGTTTATATTTTGTATAGCCTAGTCTTGGGCCTTTACTTTCTTTTTTCTTTTATTGATTCATTTTTCTGTTCTCTCTTTTGGATGAAACCAGCACTTTCTTAGTGCTGGATTTGGCATCAATAATACTTACAAGTTCAAAAAACACATAACAAATTTCTTCCGGGATAACTAATCATTCAAATAACCTCAAATAGCAGCCAAAAGTTTTATGTTTAGTGCAGGGATATCCAATACCTTTATGTCCAAATGCAGTGGAAGACTGAGGTAGCATAAAAAGTAGGGCACAATTTCGGGATTTTAAGTTACAAAAAACAACTAGTACATGGGATTTTAAAGTACATTAGAAACATCAGGAAAAATTATCAGACTAAAGAAGTGAAATCACAACATAATTTTCAAGCAATATCGCGAAAATCATAAACACCTCGTCAATTCTTTGTTTTTCCTTTTTGCGACGAATGTTGAAATCCTCGATAAGGCTTTCACCAAGCTGTGAGTTTAGAAAATCAGCATTCGCCAATTCCCATGTAGCATACTCATAATCAAGGCCCCGCCATTTCACAAGCCATTCTAACAGGCATATTTTATTATCACCTGCATCTTGACCATGCAGCTTGGAGAAACACAGTAATCTTTTCTTCAAGAGACGATGTGGCACTGTCCACTCTGAGTTCCACCTCACATCCTAAAATGGTAGAAAAATGGAGATAAGTCTTTGCATGTGTTTGTGCAAATAATGATCATTTACGTAAGTTGGCAGATATTATGACCAGAAGAAAAAAGTGAAACAACGAAATAATTCTGACCTGATTCTTATGATTATAGTCCGCAATAAGCAATGGCGCGTCAAGAAGCAATTGCTTCTCTGCAACCCAATGATTGTGTGCATGAGCAAGACCCTGGTATTTAACAAGATACTGCTTCTGCCTATGCATTCCTAACATAAAAGCAAAGAAGCAAAAAAACAAAATAATCAAGAACAAGAATCATCAGGAGCCAAGCAAAATTAAGAGATATGACACACATCAATCACAGGTCATATCTCATATTGGTCCAGTTCCAGCACAAATGTTTTATGCATGTAGAATACATGTCCTTCAAACCTTTGGCACCTGCTGCTTCCACTTCTCTAACATCCACAATTGATTCTACTCCTTCCGTCACTGAATGCACACCTGATTCAAACTTTTTCTGGGCACACCAGGTACAATGCCAAGCTCCTGGTGGAAAATCATCTAATGGAGGATCTAAGCAAGAGAGATGGTAGCATCTCTTGCAACCTCTTCCATCGCACATCCTGAAAAGTATGTATCAAGTACAAATTATAAAAATCAAGAGATGCACATGTCCATTCTACATCAGGCTATAGTACTGCTAAACAACTATTAATGCAGTACTCAAATCGCTAAATCATTACTGGTGCATCCAGAATCCAATAATTAGAAAAGGTCCAGGGAACAAAGTAAAAAAAGAAAAAGCAAATTAATTCAGGTAGAGCAGATTTTGTTCTCAATTTTGGCAAGAAAGATCTTTATTGACCATCATATTAATTAAGCATAATTGCAAATGGTACCCACAGGATCTTTCCACCTTGCTTGCATATGGCACACATTTTTTTATCACCATCCTTTTGAGAAACTGAAGGTGCCTCGTTCAATTGTGTAATGCGTCCTTCTCCAGAACCCAAAAGAGTTGCAGCTTCAGAACCAACTTTATCCTGAAATGGAATGCATTTGAACACCACAAAATTGTTAAATATTGAGAAAGCAAATTAACAAACATAAAATAATACTATGAAATTATTGACACAAAGGATATGCACAACTGCTAACAACATAATACAATTTCTTCAATTCTGACATGTAAATCCACTGCGCAAAATGAAGTGGAGCATAAACAGCAAGAAAACCAATGACAACTACTAAGCTCATTACCTATTTGTACAAAGTGGCAAAGAGATGATGATGTTCATGCTACATAGAAGAAAGAATACTAGCCATAAACTAAGAGGAAACTGAATATTATGGACTTTCCAGTTCTTTTGCAATTGAAAGTTTCTTGTATTAACTACCGTACAGAGTGTGTTGTATTAAGCTGCTTCTGAGTATGTGTCATCTGTTGTATAGCCTAGGGTACGTGTGCAGTGGTATTAATATTATAATCTCCAATCTTATAACCATTAGCTGCTTTCTTTCGCAATCACCGAAAAACTGCTGCGGATATTGTATATGGACCCCATAGTAATTTTAAATGACCTATTGGAAATGAGGCACAGTTGATGTTTTTGTTGTGTAGGGTCTTTACGACCACTATGTCTACTATGAATATAAGCTGCTTCTACTACCCCACGTCTTAAGGAACGAACCTTGAGACCAGAGAGGCTGTAATCCTTGCCTGACACTCCAGCACATGAGCACAGCTCCTCTTCTAGCGAGTCATGTTCTGCCCTGCAAGTCATGAATGGAAAATAGTAAACAACTGCAGAAACAAAAAAATTAGAGTGTTAACCTAATCAATCTATCAAGACCCAAACCAATAAATAATATATCAGATTATCAATAAAAGGCCACATGATGATTTAGAAGTGCCTAGAAATTCAAGAACAACACTGCAAAAAAACAAGAAGCAGATTACCTTGCAAGGAGGTATTCAGCCTTATCAGACTAAAGAAGGTTAACGCACTAGGCTAACTTGACATTCAGGTAAAATTAGACCAGATTACAGTTTCCAAATGATATAATTCAGATATCTAGGCTTTTTTTTTTAGATTATTAATTCAGATATCTAGGCTAAGTCACATGATACGCGATGATAATATCTAGAGTCAAAAAGGAATGACTAAATTGACAGAGTGCAATGTAAGTGTTATGGTAGTGACTCAACAACCAAAGATATCCACAAATGTGTCGTAATAATAACGTTAAGATGGATGGGCGGTTATACAATATTAGACATTAGAAATGATAATATGTAACAAGGTTCAAATGGTACACAAAGGATAAAATAAGATAAAGTCACTTAAATGCATTTACCATGTCCTACATAGACATTCAACTGCACAGGTCCTTAGGCGCCACACCATAATGATTGAAGTGTTAATCAAAATTCATGTTGACAGATTGTCTTAAAAGACCTACAATCTTGGAACCCATTGCAAATTTAATTCCTTAATGTTTTGTGAATCAAACGGTCTATGCTTAGAACACTAAGGATTTCCTCCTTGGCATAAAATGGATATACATAAAACTTCAAGGAGCATTTGGAAGTCCATCCCTGCAACGGTATGGTGGGTCGCATAGAGAGAAGAAATGCCTGAGTTTTAGAAAAAAAGAACAATGTAGACAATCTTAAGCACAAATGTTTATTTGTGCTTATCCTATGGAGCAACATGTCCTGAAAGTAAATATTTTAGAGCAGGAGTTTTTGTTGACTTTCTTAACTCTTTACTCTCACTGAAAATTACTTTTTTGATGTTCCCATAACCAGCATTAAGGTAATGTTGGCTCTTTTCATCAATAATATTCCTACATTACCTATGAGATAAAAGTGTGTAATACTTTTGCTTAGATTTTGGTGCAACAGGCCACGGAAAATGTGCAGGAAGCCTTGTTTGACATTCTGAGTTCTTTACACACTGTATAAGTCTTTTAGCTTGTACTCTTCTCCTAATGCTGGTTTACATCAATAAAATTCTTGCATTATTATCAAAAAAGCACTAACAAAAGAGAAATTTTGGCTATCTCTGGAGTATTTTATAAGTGAAGTGCAGTATCAGCCACTTTGTATAAGTTGAGTCTTTAACATGCAACTCCTAAAATGCCTGAAACGATGCCTATGCTTTTAAGTTTTAAATGTAATGATTCACTGCAGTAAAGTCAGGTTAGTATAGCAATGCCCTATCAAATAAGGTAAGTTTGGAAATGCAATATTGGTAGAAACAAAATGTACATACTAAGAGCGGAAAAGTCACCTTATCCGTCTAGAGCACGAAGCACAAGTCCCACCAAAACCAAGCTTCTCATGGTCAGCTAGTGGTGGAAGAGGAGACTCATCAGCCAAGTCACAGGTACTTTTATGCGTGTCAGAACTTTTACCGGTCCATTGTTCACCAGCTTTCAATACAATATCACCACTCGTAGAAGTGGAACATCCAAACTCAGGGATTTGCAAATGATCCTTTGCCACAGAGCAACCCTCTAGTACCCTGTCGGAATCTCCAGAAAGTTCTCTATCTGTCCAACTACTTTTTGCTACTTCTGAACCGTTTTCTGCGGGAAGAGCAGCAGATTTTTCTGTAGAGCAGCATCTGTGGCTTGAACATGGCAATTCTTCAACATCATTTCCAGAAGCATCTGCATCAGAAGCTTCTAAGCTAGATATGGACCTCGCAGAAGCAACCCCATCAAGATGATCTTCTTTTAGCTCTATCACAACTCTTCCATGAGATTCGTTATCCCCATCGATTCGCTTGCAGTCTGTGTCATCACTGGCAGTGTTATCAACTCTTGGTGACTTCTTTGGTCTTTCCAACACCTCATTAATTTCTATTCAGGGGGAACAAATTCTATATTAGTACGTACCATTTCAGCAAGTCCAGAACAGCAAGGTAAGACAATAGCAATTCAGTTAGCTTTAAAACTTCAGTCTTAGCATTGAATTTAAGTCTTAAGATATATATGGTTCTTCCCATGAAAAAATTATAGGAAATTTACAATCTTTTTACTCTTCCAGCATTCCTAGACATGGTGTACTTCATGCTGTGTCGCTTTGTTGTACAAAGAAGAAAAAGAAATAAGGAAAACAGTAACAAGGAAGGGTAGCCGTTGTTACAGCAGTATGAGAACTACAAGAGAGAAATTAGTCTACCTGACACAGTAAATCTCTTTCTTTGCGTTTCAAACAATGCCTTATAACTCCGGGCATCCATTCTCTTCCGTTTCAAGCAAACAGAAGTTGAACCATTTTCCCTGCTAGTGCCAGCACTTTCAGGTTCCATTATCAGCTCCTTCACACTTTTCTCTTTTGTTACCTTCTTGACATTAGACGAATTGGATTTTCTTCCTATGTAACTTGATCTTGAAGAGCTAGAAGGTGGGGTATGTTTATTACCCCTTTCAGACCTTCTTAAAGGGCTCGGGGTATTCTGTTTCTCGACTACTCCAGATTTCTTGTTAACAGTCGGCGTGGATGTGGATGGTGATTGCTTCTCAAGACGCTCGGACTTCCTTGTACTTGGTGGGCTTGAAGCCACTTGCTTCATTTCTCGAACTGACCTGGATTTATCTGTCTTTCCAGAGCCAGAACTTAATGATCCTTTATCTGACTTTGATTTATTGCTCTGGTTATCCTTATTCTTCCTTCCAGACCGAGTATCACTAGCCATCCGCTCAGCTGTGAACCATAAACCTTGAATTATTTCAGATTATTCTTATAGCATCCACACACACATATTACCGACAGGCATGAAGAACTAATGATCTTCTGATAACAATGAAACATAAGAAATGACGAGTGTGATAGCAATAGCACTCCCTTATGTTATCAGAAATAGGTCATATTTAACAGTTATCGAGTGAAACATTTCATAGAGCTGGAGCAGTTAATCACCCCAGTTTAGCTACAAGCTTATTCATCGAAAAAAATGACAAACTACTCCAAATACATTTTTGAACAGAAAATACAAATGCCTGAGTATTCATAAGTCTGCCCAAAAAGACAATGTGGGTAGGTAGGCACGAAATCTGTTTCAATTTTTAACATTAAAAAAGAAAAGTAGTGCCTTTTTTTTGCATCCGGAAAACACCCTTGTTCGTTTTAAGAATTGGAACGAAATAAACACCAACACAACAACATACATCATTCATACAGCCAACCTAACTAATTTGTGATTGTTGCTAGTTCACATTCCAATTTGTGTAAGAAGATTTTTTAGTATAAAACATACCCAGTATAATCCCACAATTGGGTGGGGGTGAGGTGTAGGCAGACCTTACCCTAGCTCAAGTGAGTTGGAGAGGAAAAAAACAATTTTTTTAGTACAACAAGAACATACTCATTATAATCCCAGAAGTGGGGTCGGGGAAAGGTGAGGTGTACACAAACGCTTGCGTCAAGTGAGGTAGAGAGGCAAGGTAGAGAGGCAAAACACACATTTTTAAGTACAAAAACAACAACATACCCAATCACCCATTGTAACCCCACAAGTGGGTCTGGAGAGTATGAAGTGTAGGCAAACCTTACCCGGCCTCGAGTGAGGTAGAGTGTCAAAGGGCACATCTTTTAGTACAACAACATACCCATTATAATCTCACAAGTGGGGTCTGAGGAGGGTGAGGTGTACACAAACCTTACCCCTACCTCGAGGAGGCAAAAGACACATTTTTAAGTATTACAAAGAAAATTGGCCCCACTGGAGCGAAACAGATATTGACAAATCATACATAACAGTTCATCAAAGAGCAAAAATTGCACAGAGAGGAGAAAACCAAAAAAAAAAAAAAAAAAAAAAAAACTTTTGTTGTAAATATTGAGTTAGAGCTAACCCCAAAATTGTAGACATGCAGAGGAGACAAGAGAAAAGGCAAAACCTTTATGAGTTTCAGAAAACCTGTTTTCAGCAAAATTCCCCTCAAGAGGACAACACACAAATTGCACCTATACCCAGAGAAATCTCTATACTTCTATACCCTTTGAAAGTGCGAGAATAGCCTATTTTAGGACAAGTGCACACGAAGAGCCTATTTTAGGTGCATCGTTTAAGTTTTTATTAAATTTTTTAAAAACTCTTTTATTTTGAGCCGCTTGTTAAACTTCAGACCTTTGGATCTTAACTTCAAATATGAATATTTAAAATTTCAATTCAATCCTAAAAGTTTGAAGTTAGGTATCGTCTGAAGGTTTGAAGTTGGGCATAGCAACTTGAAATCTCAAATCTGGGCATAGCAAGGTTTGAAGTATGCATTAACAGCTTCAGCTTCGAATCTTCGAAGTTTACTGGCTAAAATATAAATGGGCTTGTTCGTGAGCGGTCAACTACAAGAGGAAGGCGGAGGAAAAAAGACGAGCGGATCAGATAAAAACTCAAAATAGGCTATTTCTACACATAGTAAAAAAATATTACTGGCTAAAACATAAATGGAGGAGGTAAATTAGGCTGCCAGGCTAAATTTTAGGGAAGTGCCCGAATAGCCTATTTTAAAGGGAAGTGCATAAATAGCCTATTAGAGTCAAATTTGTAGCTGCAACATCATATGTGTCTATTCGGCACAAAAACTTCTCAAATTTTCTACACGAAATAGACCAAAAAGTTTGGGAAAATTACGCCACATAACCGTTGAAAAAGAATAATTTCTATTTTTGTCCATCTTTTTTTGTTTCTTTCTTTCCATAACCATAAATATATATTAAGTATTTTGGATATATATTTAATATAATATATTTCGGATATATATATTTAATAGATATTTAATATATATTTAGTATTTTGGATATATATTTAATATAATTTAAATATTTTGGATATATATTTATGCATTAAATTTTTGGATAGAAAAAGTTATGGACAACTAAAAGTAAATATTTGTTGATGGGCGGATATTTATGTAAACTTCCCAAAAAATTTCACCCCGCTTGCCCTCCATAAGGAGTGGTTGTGTAAAAAAGCATGCGCTAAGTAATGTTTTAGCAAAATATCTTTTTTAGCCCGAAGCCAAGACTTCAAGGCAAAAATCTTGCAAATCTTGGTAATTGCCAATACTTCAAGGGTAAGTACTGTTTTGCCAATATTTCAAGTTATATGGCGAGAATGCAGGGAAAGACTGGAAGGGGCAATTGCCAAGACTTACGACCAAGTGTGACAAGTGTTGCCTTTTGCCAACATTTTAAGGGTAAGTGTTGGAAAATAGAGAGAGGTCAAAGGCAAGTCTTGGCCTTTGCCAAGACTTACGACCAAGTACGGCAAGTATTGCCTTTTGTCAACGCTTGAAGGATTAAGTGTTGAAAAGCAGAGAAGTATAAAGGCAAGTCTTGACCACGACCTAAAAACTTGATAGGGGTGTTTCCGTTTGGATTTTTTTCATTAAACCTTAATGGGGCAATTTTTGCAAAACCTCTGTTAGCGCGGGCAAAAAGGCAAACCATTATTTATGGTGTCATATTTTTGCAAATAGGCCAAATAGACAGATTTGGCGTCATTGTTATAGTTTTGACCCCCGTAACAGAAGTCTTACGAAAATGGCCCTTGTTAGGAAAATTTGATGGTGAATGCTAGAGAGGAAACTCATGGTGATCAGCAGGTCTTTCCTAATAGAAAGATTTGGCCAGTGACTATCTTACGGAGGCCAAATTTGTGAGACTTTCCTAATGGAGGCTAAATTAGTGACAATGCATCAAAGAGTCCTATTTCTATAAATCGTATTCGGGATAGATATTCCAATCAGATTCGGAACATCTCTCAGATATTTCGACCATCTCTCAAGTGTTCTAGTCGGATTTGGAGCATCATCAAGAGATGTTTTAAACATCTTTTTTATGTTCGAACATCTCTCCGGCCATGTTATATGAACATCTGCATAAGTGGTCGGAAGAGAGGCATTTTCAAAGAGATGTTCCAAGTATTTGGATAAATATTCGAAACATCATATGAGATGCTCGGAACATCCTAAGAGATGGTCAAAATATCTCGCCGAAAGTTCAAAACTCTCGAAAAACTTATTATTATTAGGATGAGGATGATAAGGGTTGAGGAGGAAAGAGGGATGAGGAGAAGGACAGAGGAGGCGTAGAAGGGAGAGGGAAGGATTAGGGAGGTTTTGTGTAAATAAAAAAAATTGGGACTACTAAAAGCCAGTCATTAGTATTAATCCTAATTACAGCCCTTCTATCAATTTTTTAGAACTTACGACGACTTGAGGGGATCGTTTGATTTTTTTTTCCTAATATGCACCTAACACACATCACAAGTTGACAACTTACCACTAAACCAAAGATCTGGGTCGCAAATACATCTATATTAAAATGGCAGAAAAGAGAAAAAGCAAAGCATTGTGCTAGATGAGTTTGGGCAAATCGTTTTGAGATAACCCCTTTTAAGAAAAAATACACGCACAAAAAAAATCAGCAATTGTGAAATAGAAAAAAAAAAAAAAAACCATTACTTTTATACTCTATATAGAATTTAATAGGGTATAAAAATTTAGATTTTTATATTTTAAACAAATTTTACATTGATCATAGTAGTCTTTACCGTCAAGCAACATAAAAATAAGAGTAATAACAGTTGTACATCACCTAATTCGTCATAATCTCTTTCATGTAGTATAACAATAGTCAAGAACTCATCAAAATCTATAATTAAGGATACATTAATTATTTGTCCACTAATATTATCTTATAATATCATTATCTATAAAAAACAATCATCGCCATACTCAATTATCGTTATTTAGAAGATGATTGTAGCAGATATGAGAATGTTTAGATGGATCTGTGAGCTAACTAGTATAAATAAGATTAGGAACAAAGTCATTAGTGACAAGGTAGAAGTAGCCTCATCGGTGGACAATGCAAGAAATAAGGTTGCGATGGTTTGGATATGTGAAGAGATGAGCACATGTGCGCCAATGAGGATGTGCGAGGGGTTGGCGGTTCTGGGTCTACGGAGATGTAGAGGTAGATCGAAGAAAAATTGGGACGATGTGATTAGATATGACATGACTCATCTTCAGATCACTGAGGACATGACTCTAAATAAGAAAGTGTGGAGGTCGAGGATTAGGGTCGATGGTTAGATAGCGGCCAATCAATGTATATCTTATTAGTGTGAGTTTATTTGAGTTTATACTATTTTTATCTTATTCTTCGTCGTTATTATTATTGGTGTTTGATGTTTGTTGTTTACCAAGTATATATAGTTTTTCTGTTAGTACTTTCTTTATAATAGTATTTTCATATTGTTTTTTCCTTACGAACTTGTTTTCAAAACTGTCCTTCTTTAGCTAAGTGTCTATCAGAAACAACCTCTCTATTTTGGTGGGGGTAAGTTCCGCGTACATCTCTTCTTTTCCAGACCCCACTTCTGAGATAATATTAGGTATGTTGTTGTTGTTGTTATCATTCTGAATTATCATGTATACAATAGAAAATATGAAACAACAGAGACCTATTACATAATAAGCTTAAAGTGCCACATGA
Organism: Petunia x hybrida; assembly: GCA_037355625.1. Classification (NCBI taxonomy): domain Eukaryota; kingdom Viridiplantae; phylum Streptophyta; class Magnoliopsida; order Solanales; family Solanaceae; genus Petunia; species Petunia x hybrida. The sequence continues at coordinate 94,041 of JBBBVM010000739.1, read as the reverse complement.
AATACAAAATAAAATTTTCCACGATCAAATCACTATTGCACTCAATAATACCAATTGTTTACACGTTCAACGATTGTTTTGGATCGTAATTATTTCCTCAAGTGATCAATAATTATAAGGTTGGTGCAAGTATGTTCAGTTGATTTCTAAACTTAATAATTCTCTGACAACAAATTATTTAAATTTCATATGTTTAGCACTCTCCATATCTTTGTCATTCTTAGAGAATAAAACTGCTACAAAATTATCATAATTCAGCAATATAAAGATATTGTCGCTAGTATGGGTCCTGAAATAAAGTTCGGAATCGATTAGCTTAAACTATGATCTCAGATCATGTTACGAACTTATGTTTAGTGGCTGATGCAATAAACAAACTGCTTCACACTCTTCCATTATATTGCTCATATTACTAACAAGAACAAATGACTGATTTGAATCCTTTATTTGTTGTATCTACAAAACCAACATAATTTAAAATATAAATATCCTATCACACTAAGATGGTCAAAATTCGAAACATGAGCATATATGTTTTAGTCGGTTGTGGGTATCTTAACACTTAGCTTGCATCCTGATAATCTTAAAGTAAACGAGTATATAATATAACGAAATTACTCTTTGAATTTTGTGTCTCGAACATTTCATGTCAATTTATTAATGGAGTATTACTACCTTCGTCTCCAAATAAGCAGTCATTTTTCACTTTTTCTTTTGTCCTAAAATAAGTGTAAATTTTAAAATATCAATGCAACATTATCTATTTTTATCAATATTATCCTTAATGTTGAAGAGGTACAAGTGACGCAAACATGATAAATAAAAATGGAAAATATGTGAAATAAATTTTTTGATTCTCATATTTTTTTAGAAACCTAATCAAACTGACCACAAAAAAATAATAAAATAACTATTTCGTTCGAAATCGAACACTTTTTGGTTAGATGCCGATTTAATCAAATATTCCTCCAGTCTAACTTTAGTTGTCATACTTTTTTTATTAGTACGTCAATAAATTGTTATATTTCTAAATTTGAAAATTGTTTTACTCCAATCTTTTTATTTTACTGAACCAGACAAATCTCTATAACTTATTTTAGGCTACAAATTTTGAAGAACTTAATACTTTCATTAAACTTTACCAAATTAAACTATGACAAACAAAGTGTGACAGGTGGAGTATAAACACCCCCTAACCAATGAAGTGGAATCGTCACCGGCAATCATCCATGATCCATCATATATTTTTCAGAGGTAAATTCAGAAATTTAAATATTGTAGGAGTATCACTACATTCACTATTTTTTTTTTTTTTTTTGGAATTGGATGTGAATTTAATATAAATTATATTTACATTTATAAATTATTTTTTACTTTAATTTATTTCTGCACTATTTGACTTCTTCTGAATAAGCTGATTTTATTGCAGAATGCTGCTACTTTGAAAACTAGTGGCTTCAATTAATTGTGAAAATTTACATTTTTTTTTTGCTCAACGTATGGAACTGTAGCAAGAGGGGCTAATTTTTGCTTCACATTTATCAATGAAATATTTTGTTGTGTTTTCCTTGTTTGTTATGTGATTGTAGAGCATATAGTTTGTTTAAGTAAAGGGTATTTTTGTGTAAATATAGCATGCCAAATGACATGTGCAATATTGATAGTATTAGACTGGAAAAACAACGTCGAGAAATTGGACCCTCTTCGAATCGATGTAGGAATAATGTATAGGTATAACAGGTCCTGGAGCTTTGATCTAGTGGTGAAAGTGCAAAATGTGCGAGTCAGATGCACTTCAAGGGTTTGAACATTGTGGCAGACAAAAAATTGGTATTTAAGTAGAGAGGAGTAAAGGAGCAGATCCATTATCCCCGAGATACAAACAATGACCCACTAACCCTCGGGTATTTTTCAGTTATCAACATAAAAAAGTTATTACACGTATTTTTTAGACATAGATTGAAGACAGTTTTCCTTCTGTGGTAAAAAATAGAGAATTTATAATAAATTCACACTTGGGCACGTTTGTGTTGTAGACCAGCCTCAAGAGGTCCAGCAGAATGAGGTCCAACATGTAGAAGCTCAAGTGAGCAGAAGACAAGGCAATGGGCCAAAGGGAATCAGACGTGGAACAAGGAGCAGGCAACCTAATAAGTTGCTTGAAGGTTTCTTGTGAAACAAGCCCGAGTGAGTACCAGGAAGTGGGGACCAAAGGAACATTGCAGAGTTAGTTATATAGGGGTCAGTGTTAGTGGAGAAGCGCAGGTTTGAAGATGATAATTCTAGTCTTATTCTCATCCCCTTTCTTCTAATTCCCACCTCCTTCTTCTGTATCTCCTCATCCCCCTTCTCTTTATCCTATCAATTTTTAATTCTTGTATTTCATATTGTAATTCTTCTAGTTTCAGTTGAATCTAATATATCCTAGTTACTGTTTTATTAAAAAAAAACTTGTTCATTCCATTTGGTGTTTTCATTGATTCGAGCTCCATGGATGATTAAAAAAAAGGGTAAACGAGGGGTCCAGTTCTTTTAATGAATATGCAAAACTTTCTGATCGAATGGATGCCTTAACAGAGTTGGTTCATCAATTTATCTCTTCGGTGGCTGATCAATCTGCTGCCGCTGAGCCACCACCCCAGCGTTATATGGAGATTTGTTTATCACAAGGGGATTCTACTCCTACTCCAGTCGCCATACGTGATGGATATAATTTATTCATATATTTTCATAATTAAATATTACTTAAGTATTTTAAATAAAACTTGAAAATAAATATATCCATCTCTCGCATATTTTCTAACATATTTTGCATGAAGAAGAAGATATTCAAAGTGAAGAAAAGTAAGAAAAAAACCATTGATGATTTCACTATTCATAGTGCAACTATAATACTGATAGTCATGTCCGTGATTTTTATACGCTGAAGAATAAAGAGCAAATGGAAGAAGTCTCCTCACTTCAACTCACATTTGCATCTATGAAGAACTCATTAATTTCACCTTACCTAGGCATCTTTGGAAGTCTTAAGCTTATGGTTTCATCTATAAATAGGTGCCAAAGTTGTATGAAAAATCACCAATTCACTTGAAAGATTTCTCTTGCTTTCTCTTTCTTTCTCTCTTTTAAGTTTTTGTAGTTTTCATCTTTTTAGAAGAAATGCTACTTTCTTTATATTTTTAAAGTTATTCTTACTCCATAATGGAGTAATCTCTTTTGTTGGGATAGTTGATGAAACTTGGTAATATTTATAATACTTATCTCAATTTTAATACATGCTTGGCCTGAAGTTTTTTAATCAAATTTTAATACTGTGCTGGAATTATAGTTTTTACTTAATCAATATTTTCACAACCATCTATTTTATCTCTAGGTTATTGTTATATTGATTTTATAATTCTCACGCAGCAAAATTAATGTATAATAACTGATGAATAAAGTAGTAGAGTAAAAACTATTTTCCAAGTTTGTAATCTTGTTTACTACTTTTTAGCACAATTCAGGCTAGAAAAATATTTCGCTTTAATCGTCACTAGTTATAATTTAATTAATATGCATAACCTCACAGAGTGTTATTAATTTATTAATTTCTTAGTGAGCAAAATATAATTGAATTAGCAATAAACAATTATTCTTAAGAGAAATACATGTCAAAACTGAGATATTTATTATAAGTATTACCAAGTGAATTCAACGATTCCCAACTCTTTTAAGTTTGAAATCTTCCAGAAGTTCTTTGTTTTAGTTTAAGTAAAGTAAAATTAAAAACTTATTTTTCATCAATTTGATTCTCTCAAATAGTAATTAAAATGCTACAAGTATGTAGCATAGAATGCCCAATCCCTATGGGACGATATCTTAAATTATATTAAAATTTGACAAGAACGAGCAGACAATTCTTATGCACATTGGACCTCGTCAATACGTCATAAACCAGCAACAGTGGAACTTGGCCGTTTTAATGACCAAAATCCGAAATCATGGATATTTCAGGCGGAGCGCTATTTTGAGTTATATTCCATTAGTCCTACACATCAATTATCATTAGCTTCCTTTTACTTGGATGGTGAGGCCGTTGAATGGTACCGATGGTTATATCGCAACAAACAGTTGAGCGATTGGACCCATTTTGCGGAAAAGCTGCGTATTCGATTTCGTGACAAGTCGTTAAAATCACCGGAGGGCCGTCTGTCCAAGCTTCAGCAGATGTCAACAGTTACAGATTATCGGGCTAAATTTGAGTCTATATCCAACGAAACGGTATGGTTACCAGATATCCTTCTCCTTGAATGCTTTATTTCAGTTCTTAGAAAAGATATTCATGATAAAGTGGCTATTCACGAGCCCAATACCTTAGAGGAGGCGATCTGTTTGGCTTATACGTATGAAGAAAAACTGGACCCAGCCCAAAAACCCACCCGACCCGCTTTTGCTACGACCCAACCACTTCTCCCAAACCCTAACACCAATTTCACCACTCGGTACACCAAGCCATCCTTCTCTTTCACTCCCACCTAAAAATTAGCGCCGCCACAACTTCCAACTTATCCAAAATTCCTTTCCGCCGCTTGTCAGCGTCGGTTTTCCAAAGTCGTCGTGAAAAAGGATTATGTTATAATTGTGATGAACCATTTTCTACCACCTACAAATGCAAAGCCTTACCTCAACTGCTTCTTCTTGAAGATTCATTTGACCCTTCGATCGATCTACCCGACTCTTTTCCCAGAGGATTTTATTGCCGAAGAACTTCAGTGTCTCGAAGTTCAAAATCATTCAGCCATCTCATATCACGCTCTAGCTGGTGGGCATTCAACTACTACACTTCGTTTTATGGGCCATGTTAGGGGTTCTCCGGTGCGAGTATTGGTTGATGGTGGGAGTACACATAGTTTCATTCAGGCACGAGTTGCTAAATTTTTGAATTTGGAAGTTGATAAATCCCCATCCTTCTCTGTGGTGGTGGGGAGTGGCAAGCGTCTGCGATGTGAAGGTGTGGCTTCAAAGGTACCACTCACAATTTAAGGATGTGACCTTCTGTTAGATCTTCATGTTTTACCAATGCACGGAGCTGATGTCATTTTGGGTGTGTCATGGCTGAGTACTCTGGGACCAATTATCACTCATTATTCCAAGCGCCTTTGAATTCGTCCTCAATGGTATCAAATTCCAATGGGTTGTGAACCACCTTTGGAAGCTCAACCAGTTCAATTGCAAACATTAAGGTGCCTAACTGATACAGAGGCGGTCTCTTCTTATTTTTACCTCTTCCTCATGACTGAAGATAGTCCTGAAACGCCACCTCAACCACCAGATTTGCTTGCATTGTTGGAATCTTTTGAGGATGTTTTCAAAAAATCCAAGGGGCTGCCACCGCACAAAGGGAACAAGAACATTCTATTCATCCAGCCCAAGGAGCAGGACCAGTGAATGTCAAGCCTTATCGATACCCATACTTTCAAAAACAATTTATGGAACAACTGGTTAACGACATGTTAGCTGAAGGAGTCATTCAGCCAAATACCAGCCATTTTTCTTCACCTGTTTTGTTAGTAAGGAAGAAGGATGGAACTTGGCATTTTTGTGTCGATTAGCGGGCTCTTAATGCCATCACTGTCCGCGATCGCTTTCCCATTCCTACAATAGATAGCTCTTTGACGAGCTTCATGGGGCACAATATTTTTCAAAGTTAGATCTTTTGTCGGGTTACCATCAGATTAGTGTGTGCCCCGAGGATGTGGCTAAAACAACGTTTAGAACGCATGAGGGACACTATGAATTCTTGGTTATGCAGTTCGGTTTATCCAATGCCCCATCGACATTTCAAGCTACCATGAATTCGATTTTCCGTCCTCATTTGCGACGTTTTGTCTGGGTGTTTTTCGACGATATTCTCGTCTATAGTCGCTCTTGAGAACTTCATCTGGAGCATTTGGCAAAGGTGTTACAGCTGCTACGCTCTCATCAGCTGGTAGCTCAGAAATCTAAATGTCTCTTTGGCTAGTCCCAAATTGATTACTTAGGCCATGTTTTTTCAAACCAAGGATTTGCTGTGGATCCCTCTAAGATTCAGGCCATTCAACAATGGCCTCCTCCTGTCAACGTCAAGGCTGTCCGAAGCTTTCTTGGTCTTGCGAGCTATTATAGACGCTTCATCAAGAATTATGCAACCATTGCAAGCCCTTTAATTGATCTCCTTAAAAAGGAACCTTTTAATTGGAACCCCGCTGCCTAGGCGTCGTTTGAAACCTTGAAGGAGAAACTAAGCAACACCCCAGTCTTGGCTTTACCAGATTTTTCCCAACCCTTCCAAGTTGAAACTGATGCTTCCGGTTTAGGAATTGGGGGAGTCCTCTCACAAAATGGACACCCAATTGCCTTTTACAATAAAAAATTATGTGCACGGATGCAGCGTGCCTCCACCTATCACCGTGAAATGTTTACCATCACACAAGCTGTAAGCAAATGGCGACAATATCTATTGGGTCGTCGGTTTACTATATACACGGATCAACAGTCCTTGAAGAACCTCACTGCCCAACTTATTCAAACTCCGGAACAATAATAATGGCTGGAGAAATTATTGGGCTTTGATTTTGACATTGTTTATCGCCCTGGTAAGACCATCAAGGTGGAAGATGCTCTTTCACGCCCTCCTGAAGGTACTTTTGCTGCCTTCTCTTCTAGAGTGTTTGAGTGGGTGGATGAAGTCAAGCTGGCTGTGTAAACTCACCCTGAGTTGCTGGAAATTCGTAGAGGCCTCGAGGATGATCCTTTGAACTATACTGACTTTGTCTTTCGTGAGGGATTGTTAATTTTCAAAGGCAGACTAGTTCTGCCATCTGATTCAAGCTTGAGGCTACGCCTACTAGAAGAATTCCATTCGTCCTCGCTGGGGGGTCATGCAGGGGTGACTCGCACTTTTCATAGACTGTCCTCCAACTTTTATTGGCATCATATGAGGAAAGATGTCAAAGCTTATGTCGCTACTTTCCAAGTTTGTCAACAGATGAAGGACATTACACGAGCTCTAACAGGTCTTTTAGAGCCTATTCCAATTCCTGAGATGGTTTTTGAAGAAATCTCTATGGATTTCATTACTTGGCTCCCCATCTCCAAAGGCAAAACCACCATCATGACAGTGGTTGATCGTTTGTCTAAGTACGGTGGTGCAAGCCAAATCCGAAGATAAGCTTTGCAACCGAAGATAAGCTTTGCAACTGGGGTTTTGCTCACATCGGAGACAAGGAAATGCTCTCGGCAATTTCATTCATTCATCAATATCCAAAAACTAGCTGCTCACAATGAAATGTAAAGAAGTATTTATAGACTACGCTAAGGATAAAATAGTAAATGATCACATATGACCAATAACAGTAAGCCACGCAGGGCTGAACTAAAGTGTGTTAGGCAGCCTTGACTTCGGGGTCCGTTGCTTCTCGATCACACTAGAGTGAGTGTTCGACAGCTTTTGAATTTGATGCTCGGTTGCTTGCTCGAACACATTTGTCATTAGGCGCACACTTGACTTCGAACACAAGTCATTGTGTTCGTCTCTGTGGTGCTCAGTGCCAAGAGTTGGTGTTCGATCACTTTGTCCTCGGACTCAAATTTGAAGATGTGGCCTTTCGCTCTAGCACTTTGCAATTCTTCTTCTGAACACATGCTTCCTCCCGGCCAAGCCAACTGAATGTGCATGTCATGGAGAAATTTGGCTTGGCTTCGTGTCATTGACCTCGGTTGATCAGTCATTGACTTCGGTGGATTGTCGAGTACTTGATCAGCACTTTGGGCTGCATCATCCTCCCCTTCTTGAGAAGATTTCGTCCTCGAAATTGCTTCATCATCTGTTCCCGGTACTTGGCCTACAACACAAGGAGTTAAGTCAGCAACATTGAAAGTGTCGGACAAATTATACTCACCTGGGAGGTCGATCACATAAGCATTGTTGTTAATTTTGCTCAGTACTTAAAATGGACCATCCCTTCGAGGAGCCAACTTTCCTTTCCTTTGGTTCGGGAATCGCTCTCTTTGGAAGTGAACCCAAACCCAATCTCCTTTCTTCAACTCCAACTTATTTCGCCCCTTGTTCTTTTTCAACGCCACTTTGGCATAAGCTTCCTCGAGATTCTTCTTTGCCTTGGCATGCAAATCGAGCAAAGCTTTGGGTCAATGAGTACCTTCAAAATCAATAACAATATCTCGAGGCAATGGGGTTAGATCAAGTGGAATCAAAGGATTAAAACCATACACACACTCGAATGGGGTCATATTTATCATTCGATACACCGTTCGATTACATGCAAACTCCATCATGGGCAAACAATCAGCTCAGTATCCGACCTTGCCTTTGGTCATTGCACGAAGCAAAGACCCCAAGGTTCGGTTAACTACCTCAGTCTGTCCATCAGTCTGAGGATGGTGAGACGTCGAGTATAGTAGTTTGGTGCCGAGGGCACCCCACAAACATTTCCAAAAATGACTCAAAAATTTTGAGTCTCGATCACTCGCAATTGTACGTGGCACACCATGCAATTTTAACACATGACCAATAAACAAGGAAGCAACATGTTGTGCACAATCGCATTTCTTGCAAGGAATAAAGTGAGCCATTTTGGAAAATCGATCCACGACAACGAAGATGCTATTATGTCCTCCCCCCGATCTCGGTAACCCCAAGACAAAGTCCATGGATATATCAACCCAAGGTCGATCAGGCACAGGCAACGGGGTATACAATCCATGAGGGTGGGACTTCGATTTAGCTTTCATGCAAATGAGACAAGCGTTGCAAAGCTTTTCCACATATCGTCGCATTTTTGGCCAATGGAATTGCTCGGTTAAGATACCAAGAGTTTTATCGACACCGAAGTGTCCCATCAAGCCTCCGGGGTGAGCTTTTCGAACTAAGAGCTCTCTCCACGATGACACTGGCACACAAACCCTCCCATTCTTTAAGAGGTATCCATCGTGCCACTGATATTTCTCGACCCTTCGGCCACTCAATATTGCGTCTCGAACGCATTTAAGCTTAGGATCATCTTCGTACATCAACTTGATACTTTCAAATACCATGAGCCTCGAGGCGAGAGTGGTCTCTAATGCAAATTTTCTTGATAGCGCATCGGCCACGACATTGTCTTATCCCTTTTGTAATGAATTACATAGGGAAAGCTTTCAATGAATTCAACCCATTCAGCATGCCTTTGGTTTAATTTCTCCTGACTTTGGAGATGCTTCAAAGATTCATGATCACTTCTAATTACAAACTCTCGAGGCCACAAATAATGCTGTCAATGGGCGAGTGCTCGAACGAGGGCATACAAATCCTTGTCATACGTAGAGTAATTCAAGGTTGCACCCTTAAGCTTTTCGCTAAACTAAGCGATCGGCTTCGATTCTTGCATCAGCACTCCTCCGATCCCAACTCCGGATGCATCACACTCGACTTCGAATGCTTTGCCGAAGTCAGGGAGTTGCAACAATGGGGAAGAGCAAAGCCTCCATTTCAACTCTTAGAAAGCCCTCTCTTGGGACTCTCCCCACGTAAATGGATGGTCTTTCTTTATCAGCTCAATCAAAGGAGCTGCCACGGTGCTAAAGTCACGAACAAACCTTCAGTAAAAGCTAGCTAAGACATGGAAGCTTCGAACTTATGTTACCGAGGTTGGAGTTGGCCAATCTTTGATGGCTTCGACTTTTGATTCGTCGACTTCAACACCATTAGCACTGACAACGAATCATAGAAAGACTACACGTTCGACACAAAAGGCACATTTCTTGAAGTTAGCATATAACTTCTCTTTTCTAAGCTTATCAAGCACTAGCCTTAGGTGTTCGACATGTTCATCCACAGATTTACTATAAATAAGGATGTCATCGAATTAAACGACAAAAAACTTATTTATGAACGGTTTGAGCACATGGTTCATCAGTCGCATGAATGTGCTCGGTGCGTTGGATAAGCCAAAAGACATTACCAACCATTCATAAAGACCGAACTTGGTCTTGAATGCGGTTTTCCACTCGTCTCCGGGTTTTATTCGGATCAGGTGGTAACCGGACCTGAGGTCTATCTTCGTAAAGCATGAAGAACCAATTAACTCGTCTAGCATGTCATCTAATCGAAGGATCGGATGACGATACTTTACCGTTATTTTGTTGACTGATCAACGCACATGCGCCATGTTCCATCTTTCTTCGGGACAAGGATAATAGGAACGGCGCAAGGACTCAAGCTCTCTCGAACAAGGCCATTGTTCAGCAACTCATCAACCTGCCTTTGGAGCTCTTTGGTGTCTTTGGGATTATACCGGTAGGCAGGCTTGTTGGGGATTTGTGACCCCGGTATAAAATCTATTTGGTGCTCGATCCCTCGCAATGGAGGCAATCCACCTGGCATTTACTCGGGAAACATGTCCTCAAAGTCCTGCAAAACTTTACGAACAGCCAAAGGCAAAGGGTTACCATTAGTTAAATCATCATTTGGAGTTAAAAGGATACCTTTATGCACGAAGCAAATCATCATTCGACCGGTGTCGTTGCCTCGTATAATTTTACCCGGTTGTATGACTGCACAAATATTTTTGACTTCGGGTGATGGAGCTCTTTCTTCGGCCACAATTGTTCCACCGATGGGGTTCTTAGCCTTAGCCGCTTCCTTCAGCTCCTTCATTCTTTTATAGTCCTCACTGACTTGCTTCGCTGTCAACGGTTTAAGCACGAACTTTCTTCCTTCGTGAGTGGCAGTATAAGTGTTAGCTTTGCCATTATGCACAACATGCCGATCAAATTGCCATGGTCTCCCAAATAGAAGGTGGCAAGCTTGCATTGGCAACACATCAAACATGATCTCGTCAATGTAGTTGCCAATTTTGAACTTCACTAACACTTGTTTCACAACCTTTAGTTCACCATATTCATTAAGCCATTGCAACCGATATGGTTTCGGGTGCTTCAAGGTGGGTAACTTCAATTGTGAAACCAATGTTTGGCTCACAACGTTAGCACAACTACCGGAGTCAATGATCATTGAGCAGACCACACCCATGACTCGGCATCTAGCATGAAAAAGATTCTCACATTGTACATTCTCATTGTCTTCGGCTAACATCACACTCAAGCTTGTTCTCACAACAAGAAATGCTCGAGGGTCATCGTCCTCGATTGCATCTTCCCCTTCGGATTTCACTTCCCCTTCATCACTATTTTCCTCTTCGGGTTCACTATCCTGCTCTTGGGGTCTTCCATCGATAAGAATTATGGCCTTCCGAGTAGGACAATCTCTAGCAAAATGACCATATCCACTACACTTGTGGCATTGGGTGGAAGAAGATGATGGCGTATTCAACTGAGTCTTAGAGTTACCTCCCACATTTGGCATTGGTTTTTCATAAGTCTTCTTCACTTCGGGTTTTGCACCAGTGCCACTAGTGTTCGAACTCTTCCACTCCTTCGGTTTATTTACCGGGGTAGTAGTTATACTCCGGTAACGGTTGGACTTATCCTCCTTAAGCCATTTCTCAGCTTCAACTGCAGCTTCATATACTCCAAATGGACATTGGAACTTGTGAAACCTCAATTGGAAGGCTATATCTCGACTCAACCCATTCTTGAATCGAACAATAGCCTGCTCTTCATCCTCCTCTTCCATACTCAAGGCCATTTGAATTTGTAAGAACTCATGGTAGTATTGGTCCACTGTTTGTGAACCCTGCTTCAACTCGTAAAGCCGTTTGAGTTGATCATGTCGGTATGAAGCATTGACATATTTCTCCCTCATTACTCGATTCAATTCTTCCCATGTAAGATTTATGGGCAATGCTGATCTTCTCCTCGATCTCTTTACTATTTCCCACCACACAGATGCATAAGATTCAAACGATGATATCGCATAGGTGGCTTTTTTTAGTTCGGTCATCTCATTGGTGTCAAAAATACGATCCATTGTCACTTCCCACTCGATGTACTTGGAAGTATCACTACACCCTTTGAATGGGGGCATATTGATTTTCACACTGTTGAGGTTGAAGTGATCTCGACCTCCTTGGTAGGGCTCCGGTTGAGCTCCCAAGTTTTCACCAAAAGCACCATATTCTCTCCTCGCATTCCCTCCTTCGTAACCGAAGTGCGGCCCTCGGCCTCGGTCTCTTCCTCTATTTGCATTCCGACCTCCAATCATCGGTCTCTTATTCGGATGGGGAAGACCATACCCATAGTCATCATTCCCATCTTCAGCACCTTCTCCAACTTGAGCTTCATCAGCTTGCTCGATTGGTGGAACATTCCGAATGGGTTTCGGAAGTGGATCATATCTTTGGGGAATTCCCAAATAGTGGGGAATGACCACTTGTTGGGGAATGCCCACTTGTTGGGGAATGCCCAACTCATGCTCCTGTGGAGCTACATCGGTTCTCAGCTCATATTTCTTTACTACCTCCTTAAAAGGTGTAGGAGTTAGAGTAGAACCTCGGCTTGTTCCTTCTCCAGATTCAATTTGGACGCTCGGGGGTCCTTCTCTCAACATTCTAAAGCCTAAAGGATATATCGTCCAACTTGGACATGATGATATCCAAGGTCGCCTTCATCGGATTATCTCCTTCGTTAGCCATTATACCTGCAAAACAACAAACGTTAGTGAAAACAAACCTCACACACTCCCTCACTTTTTAGTAGCACTCGGTAGCACTAAATTTGGGGGTAAGTGTCCTTGGTCACTCAAAGACTTGTTAGCAGTGGCTCGTATGATTGATCAATGTCCTCTAAGATCCTTCAAGTTCGACAATAGTCACTGTCTCTTCGGGAAGAGTGAAGTGATGTTCGACTCGATGGAACGAACGCTTTTTAACTGAGCACGGGGAGTCAAAAGAAATTTTCTACGAAAGTTTGAACTTCGGTCACCCCTCGCACGATTTCCTAAAAGCTCATATGCGATAGTAAGACCTCGAGTAGAAGCGTTTACTCTAGAGATCCACTACCGTGAATTTTCGAACACAAAGAAGTGAAATCCTACGATAATCTACCCTTCGGTTCCACTTTGAATATTTCTTTCAGAACACGCCAACTTGTTCGTACAAAGTGGTCCCTCCTTGGTACGGATAGGATTTTACCTATCCGTTTTCCTTTTTCAAGCCGACAAAATTTCACCTGGGGTTTTAGAATTTTGAAACTTTACCCCTTCTTCTTCAATGGAATAGTGAATCTTTGCTCCGGTGTACAGATAAATTTTCAATTCGTCAACTGTCATAGATTTAAACAGAATTTCGGGTTGTTTTCAATTCCGGTACAACAACAATCGGAGGAAATCAGTTCAAAGTCCTTCGAGTTAAGATTCAGCTCCTCGTGTCCGTACACTGTTACAAATGTAACAATTTTCCGGCGTACGGACGACGGTTCAATTCATAGACTTTGAAATTTTACACACAAAGCAACCACAAAATACTCAAGAACTACCAGTCTTCATCGGCATCATCCAAGACATGCTGGGGTTCGAGTTCAGTCACTACTAAGCTCAAAACAGTCCAAAATTTTGTCAAGAAGCCCTAGTCACAAACGTTGTACGTCGGGTCCTCAAAACAATCCTTGGACATTGGTGAACAAGATTCAGTGGTCGTTTGATTCAAACAACCAACAATCAACAAAAAATTTTGAATTTTCTTTTCTACTTTTTTTTTTTTTTTTTGTAAAATAACAACACCAACAATACAAGAACAATAACAAGAACACGAAACTGAAAACAAAGACACAAACGCATGAAATTTAAAGATAACTTCAAACAGGATTTGGGGTTGTAGAAAACAAACTCAAATCGTGCTCTGATACCAAGAGGGTGCAAGCCAAATCCGAAGATAAGGTTTGCAACCGATTCAACAGCGGAAAAACTAGATAAAAGTTTGACACAACTTTACTTGCTTGAACGGCACCAAGGAACTGGTCGTGGTACGATTCAAGTAGAAGGAAAGAGCACCTAAACTATGCAACAATCCTCAAGAGAACATTGCCTCTTTTAAACTGAATGATCAAAGAGGAAATTTTCAATCGGAGTTACCGAAAGCCACAAGTCCAAAAAGCCCACACTGGGGTTTTGCTCACATCGGAGACAAAGAACTGCTCTCGGCAGTTTCATTCATTCATCAATATCAAAAAACTAGCTGCTCACAATGAAATGTAAATAAGTATTTATAGACTACGCTAAGGATAAAATAGTAAATGGTCACAGATGACCAATAATAGCAAGCCACGCAGGGCTGAACTAAAGTGTGTTCGGCAGCCTTGACTTCGGGGTCCGTTGCTTGCTCGATCACACTTGAGTGAGTTTTCGGCAGCTTTTAAATTTGATGCTTGGTTGCTTGCTCGAACACATTTGTCATTGGGCGCACACTTGACTTCGAACACAAGTCGTTGTGTTCGGCTCTGTGCTGCTCAGCGCCAAGAGTTGGTGTTCGGTCACTTTGTCCTCGGGCTCAAATTTGAAGATGTGGCCTTCCGCTCTAGGACTTTGCAATTCTTTTTCCGAACACATGCTTCCTCCCGGCCAAGTCAACTGAATGTGTATATCATGGATCAATTTGGCTTGGTTTCGTGTCATTGGCCTCGGTTGATCAGTCAATGACTTCGGTGGATTGTCGAGCACTTGATCAGCACTTTGGGCTGCATCATACAGTCACTTTGTTCCATGACCAGCATCATTTACTGCCCAATCTATGGATTTGGCTTTTATTTCTGAAATTATTCGTCTTCATGGTCCTCCGTGAGTTATTATCACAGATTGTGACCCACGATTCCTTCATTCATTTTGGCAAGAAATTAATAGGTTCCAGGGTACTTCTTTGGCCATGAGCACAGCCCTACCATCCTCAATCCGATAGACAAACAGAGGCTTTAAACAAGTGTGTAGAAAAATATTTGCGTTGCTTTGTAGCAGAGAGTCCTCATGAGTGGGTATCGGTGTTGCCTTGCGCAGAGTTTTGGTATAACACTGCTTTTCAAAACTCGGCAGGACTCACTCCCTTTCAAGTTTTATACGGTCGTGAACCCCCTACTGTGACCAGCTATCTATTGGGCAGTGCCTCTGATGAGTTGGTCGAGAAGTATATGTCAAAAAAGGATGAAGTCTTGGACTTATTGAAACATAATTTACTTAAAGCCCAAAGTAAGATGAAGTGCCTAGCTGACGCAAAAGAACTGATGTGCAATTGGATATTAGAGATTGGGTTTACATTAAGTTGAAGCCCTATAGACAACATTCACTCAGGATGCGTAAACATAGTAAATTGGGCAGAAAGTTCTTTGGGCCATATCGCATTATCAAAAAAATTGGACCAGTTGCATACAAGGTAGATTTGCCGCTGGATGCACGCATCCACCCTGTTTTTCACGTCTCGTTGCTTAAGAAATGTGTTGGTACTCCAGCTGAACAAGTCACTCCAATTTTAATAATCCAGATATTCCACCTGCGCCAAACCTTGAGGACAAGGTTGTCGATTGTGAGGGGAGTAATGTTGTGGACCAGCCTCAAGAGGTCCAGCAGAATGAGGTCCAACATGTAGAAGCCCAAGTGAGCAGAAGACAAGGCGATGGGCCAAAGGGAATCAGACGTGGAACAAGGAGCAGGCAGCCCAATAAGTTGCTTGAAGGTTTCTGGTGAAACAAGCCCTAGTGAGTACCAGTGTTAGTGGAGAAGGGCAAGCTTGAAGATGATAATTCTAGTCTTATTCTCATCCCCTTTCTTCTAATTCCCACATCCTTCTGTATCCCCTCACCCCCTTCCCTTTATCCTATCAACTTTTAATTCCAAGATTTCATATTGTAATCCTTCTAGTTTTAGTTGAATCTAATATATCCTAGTTACTGTTTTATTAAAGAAAAACTTGTTCATTCTATTTTGTATTTGGGCCTAATTCTACTCCAAACACTAGCTCAATTGGTGGAGGATTGTCCAAGCTTATATTAGGCAATTGCCCCCTTTTCCATCAGTATGTGGACTCTTTTCCCAACACCTACATTCATTCAACAATTTGGGATAGTATCACTACAGAAATATTGGACTTCATGTCCCTGACTGATATTATATAGTTGCATATTGTGTGTGAGAGTAATGCACACTGAAGTACCCTTATGGAAGCAAAGGCACTGTTCGTTGAGTTCCTCTATTGAATATCTTTGCACCTTTGTAGCTTGGCAATTTATTACTATATAATACCAACCAAGCTATTGGTAATAAGCATGTCTGGTGAAAGGTTATTGGCACCAAGTGTTTGAATACATAAATGAATGCAAGATATGTACATTTTATAGATATATTTTATCATTTACTCGTGAGTGATATGCATCATCACCTGAGTTTTAGCCGATAAAATTATATTGTTTGGTCAGTAGTAAAAGCCCAATGCGGGACAATATTTACCATCACCTCATGTGGTTCCATCTCAAGCATTTTCTTCTCTTTACGTAATAAAGCTTCCCACTAACCACGAGATCTTGTCTGGACTAATTTTGGTCATACGATCCGCTTCCTAGTACTAGAATAAAACAACATGAAACAGCAACATACAATGACAACATTAGGAAAAACTCACTAGAAAGAGTAACATCACATGATTTGGATTTGAGAAGTTAAACATTTGACAATAACATTTTGACAGAACATTTTGTTTGAAACACATCATAGTCAAGTACAACACCATTACAACTCTATTACTATTCCCATCTAATAAAACCAACTTCTAACAAATATTGCCCGCAGAAGCAAACATTACATTATTTACCAGGAACCTAGTGAAGTGAAAATATCAAAGGGGGAAAATAGTACTACTTAAAAGCAATTTGTACAAGCCACTTGAAGACTAATAGATTTAAAGAATGGAATTGGAAAGGTGAACTCTCAAGGCAAATCTAGTAAGTGGATGGATTTGAACAAGTAATCACTGCAGAAGGCATAAAGCGTGACAACATTAAGTTCCATTTAAGCTAAAAATAACAATAAACTTGTATGCTGAGGCGGATTTAGGAATTTAACAGGACGGATTCACTATTATTAGGGGCGGGGTTACTGTTAGCTCCATGGATTGAATCATGGAACTTTTGAGTGGAGTTGCTTAGAGAGGAAGCAATGTTAGAGAGAGATATATCTTCTTTGTTAACTGAATCATCTAACTAATACAATGCATGTGTATGTATATATAGACTATACTAACTCCTAGCTAACTAACTAACTACCTCTAATTAACTAACCTCCTAACTAACTGCTTAACTTACTATACACCCACAGCTGGACCAGCATTAGCCATTACTCAACACGCCTCCTCTAGCTGATGGTTCAAATATGTTCAAGATTCCAAGCTTGTTCAACAGAAACTCATGTTGAGCCTTTCCCAACCCCTTAGTTAGTAGATCAGCCAGCTGAGTTGTGGTTGAGATATAGTTTGTCCTCATCAGTCCCTGCCAAATTCTTTCCCTCACAAAATGACAGTCTATATCTATGTGTATAGTCCTTTTATGGAAGATTGGATTTGCAGCAATTGGATTGCAGCTTTGCTGTCACACATTAGATCCACTGGAAGCTGTACTGGCACACCTAGTTCTCTGAACAACCCCACAAGCCAGGTTATCTCTGCTGCACATGAAGCCATACTTCTGAACTCAGCTTCAGCTGAACTTCTGGACATAGTGTCTTGCCTTTTTGACTTCCAAGAAACTAGTGCTCCGCCAAACTTTACAAGATATCCAGTGACAGACCTCCTGGTTTGTAAGCATGCTCTCCAGTCAGAATCACAGTATGCAAATAGTTGGTTAGTGTTAGCTGCAGACATTAGCAACCCAAGCCCAGGTGCCCCTTTTATGTACCTCACTACTCTGAGTGCAGCTTCAAGATGAGATTGTTTAGGGCAATGCATAAACTGGCTTAGGACATGTACAACAAATGATATGCCAGGTCTTGTCATGGTTAGATACAGAAGTCTCCCCACTAACCTTTGATACATTCCTATGTCTTTTAACACAGAATCAGTCTTTGCATTCTTATCCTTGATGAACTTGTCATACTCTACTGAAGTAAGTTTCTGATTTAATTCTAGTGGAGTCCCTGCTGGCTTAGATCCACCAAGTCCTAATTCTGCAATGAGCTCTATAGCATATTTTTTCTGACTTAGAACAATGCCCTTTTCTGACCTTGCTACCTCAATCCCTAGGAAGAATTTCAGCTCCCCTAAGTCCTTCATTTTGAACCTTGTTTGCAGACCTGCTCTTGTCTAATCTATCAGCTCCTGAAATTTCCCAGTGATGATCAAGTTATCCACATACACTAGGAAGATTACTATGTCACTGGCTGACCTTTTAGTGAAAAGTGAGTAATCATAGTGACTCTGCTTAAACCTCATTGCTAGCAGAGCTTGTGTGAGCTTCATATTCCACTGTCTAGGGGCCTGCTTGAGCCCATACAGTGACTTGTAAAGTTTGCAGACCTTCCTATGCTCCCCCTGTCTTGCAAACCCATCAGGTATTGTCATAAACACCTCTTCTACCAGATCACCATGCAAAAAAGCATTGTGAACATCCATTTGGAAAATAGGCCAATTCTTGGCAGCAGCAACTGCAATGACAGATCTCACAGTGACCATCTTGGCCACAGGAGAAAAGGTCTCCTGGTAGTCAAGGCCTTCTTGTTGGTTGTAGCCCTTAGCAAGCAGCCGGGCTTTGAACCTCTCCACTTTCCCTGTAGCTTTGTACTTTACTTTGAATATCCACTTGTACCCTATAGGCTTTTTACCAGTAGGGAGATCAACAATTGTCCAGGTGTTGTTATCCTCCAAGGCAACAATCTCAAGTTGCATTGCCTCTACCCATCTAGGATCAGCTGCTGCTTCCTTGAAGGTCTTGGGTTCAACAATTGCTTAGTATGCAGTCATGGCCAGCAGATAGGCTGGAGAGACATTGTCATAGCTAACATAGGAGGAAATAGGATAGGGACAGGATTTTGGAGTGGTGGTTGTGATGTAGTCTTGGAGCCAAGCAGGAGTCTTGGCAATTCTAGTAGTTTTTCTCTGAGCTATTGGAGGTGAGAGTGGAGGAGGCACTTCAGTGTTATCTTGGAGATGATCTGAGTCTGCAGTGTCAGGGGATGCAGGAGCAGTAACATCAATGACAGGGTCTCCTTCATCTATAGGAGTAGGTACCATCACTTCTGGTAATGGAGGATGAACTTCAGGTATGAGGGTGTCAGGAGGCAAATTGAGAATAGGAAACATTGTGGTGCCTAGAGCAGCTAGGTGCTTAAAGGGAAATGTGTCTTCTTGAAAGACGACACTTCTGCTGACAAATAGCTGTCTGGAATGAATATCATACATCTTGTACCCCTTCTGTGTGGAGGAATATCCTAAGAAAACAGCAGGAACTGCTCTTGGAAAGAATTTGTCCATTACTCTAAGACTAGCAGCATAGCCTAGGCAGCCAAATACCCTGAGATGAGTTAATGATGGTGGATGCTGATACAGTTTCTCAAATGGAGACTTGTATTGGATAACCCTGGAGGGTAATATGTTTAGAAGGTATACAACAGTTAGAACACACTCTCCCCAGAATCTGAGAGGCACTGCAGCTTGAAACCTGAGTGATCTGCCCATTCTGTGCCTTCTTTCTGCTACCCCATTCTGCTGGGGTGTATAAGTGCAGGTTGTCTGGCGAAGGATGCCAAGTTCAGAGACCAGACTCTTAAAGTCTGTACCGAAGAATTCACTTCCATTGTCTGTTCTCAGAGTTTTTACAGTAGCAGAAAATGTGTTTTGTATTCTGAACAAAAATCCTTCAACACAACTAGACTGTCAGATTTTTTAGGCATGAGAAACAACCAGGTATACCTGGTGAAATCATCTACCAGAGTTAAAAAATACTTGTTCCCATCATGAGTAGGAACTCTATAGGGTCCCCAGATAACACAATGCAGCAAATCAAAAGGAGAGTGAGTAACAGTTGAACTTAATGGAAAAGGCAACTTTGTTTGTTTAGCTACAGGACAAATTGTACAATGATGTGGCATGGCACTTTCTAGGCTTCTGAGTGACTCGTGCCTTTTTATTATATCAAGAGGTGCATGACCTAACCTCTTATGCCACAAACTATTGTTACCTAGTTCACCTGTCTTGTTTACTGAGTTTACCCTTTTTTGTGATTCTGAGCACTTAGCTGATGCTGCAGGTTTTCCTTTCAGCACATAGAGTCCTTGTTCTGCCTTACCAATCCCCCGGACTTGTCCACTGTAGAGGTCCTGAAATATACAAAAATCAGGAAATAACACAACTGAGCACTTCAACTCCTTGGTAAGTTGAGAGACTGCCAGTAGATTATACTGAAAGTTTGGAACATGAAGCATATTAGTGATTTCCTGATCTTTAAAAATGCATGCACTTCCTGCATGAGTTACTGACACTACACTTTCTGTAGGTAACTGAACTCTACTTCTTTTATCATCAGGTATAGAATGATAGTTGCTTAGCATCTGGAGACTAGATGACATATGATTGGAGGCTCCAGTGTCCACTATCCAATTTTCTGTTTCAAATTGTGACATTAAGGCAGTCAGAGTACCTGCAGCTGCAACAGTACCCACAGAAGCCTCATCATTTCCCTTTGACAGCATCTGGATGATCTGCTGATACTGCTCCTGAGAGAAGAAGGGAGCTGGCTATGGCATTGCTTGATGACCAGCTTGATTAACATACACTTGTGATCTAGCCTGACTTCCACTCTGAAACTGATTGTTGTTGTTGGAGAACTCAGCATTAGGGTACATGTTGGCACAAATGGTAGGATAGTTGAAGTAGCCTGGGTTATTTGTCTGAACATACCCTTGTCCAGCCTGATTTGCATAGTTTCCAGCTTGACAATTAGTGCCTGCTCTACCAATGTTCTCACCTTTAAACTTGGACCTATGATCACCAACATTCTTGCCCTTGTAGTCATTCGGATAGCCAATTAATTTGTAGCACCCATCTCTAGTGTGACCTTTCCATCCACAGTGTTCACACACAAGGGTATTTCTCCTTCTTTTAGAGTTCCTGTTCGAGTGACTGTTATTTCCACCCCCTCTCTGACTGTACAGAGCTGTGGCTTCCAAAGCCTCAGTCACCTGAGCTAACTGAGTGAAATTTGCTAGGCCTCTCTGACTTTCTACTGCAACTATGAGTGAGTAAGCCTTGTTCACAGAAGGTATGAGGTTCATCATCATAATTTGGCTTCTAGATTGGGAATATGTGTCATTTAGCCCCATTAGGAACTACAGAAGCCTCTGATAATCAAAGTGCTCAGAGTACTTCTTAGACTCAGGGCAAGGACAACCAGGAAGTGGCATTAGAGCATCAAACTCATCCCACAGATCTCTCAACCTAGAGAAGCAATTTGCTACAGTCATTGTGCCTTGAGACAGAGTGACTATCTCCTTGTGCAATTGCAGAATTCTAGATCCATCAACTTTATCAAATCTCTCTTTCAAATCTACCCAAACTTTGTGAGCATTTGAGGCATAAACAATACTACTCAGTAGGCCTTTGGTAAAAGTGTTCATTATCCAGGAAAGTACTACAACATTGCATTTCTCCCATTGATCACGGAGTGATTCATCAAATTTATCCTTAGTATGCTTCCCATCTACAAACCCTAGTTTACTCTTCCCTAATAGGCCAATACGCATGGATCTACTCCACAAGGCATGGTTTTCTGAACCAGTTAACTGTATAGAGACAAGTGAGATACCTGAGTGTCTGTAGATTGAAGGAATAGCGGGTGATTGTAGTCAATTGTACTCGTGCTGTGGCTAGATGATCCTGTTTCATTTAGAATCGCCATTGATACTGAAGGAGAAGCTTCAAGCAGTGGAAATTTGGTGAAAAAACTAGGTAAAAAAACACAGAAACTCAGTCCTGATCTTAGCTGAAAAACAGAGCAGCTACTCAGAGATCAAGGAATTATCTGCCAGAGATCAGTGTTTCTAGCTCTGATACCATGTTAGCTCCATGGATTGAATCATGGAACTTCTGAGTGGAGTTGCTTAGAGAGGAAGCAATGTTAGAGAGAGAAATATCTTCTTTGTTAACTGAATCATCTAACTGATACAATGCATATGTATGTATATATAGACTATACTAACTCCTAGCTTACTAACTAACTACCTCTAATTAACTAACCTCCTAACTAACTGCTTAACTTACTATACACCCACAGCTGGACCAGCATTAGCCATTACTCAACAGTTACAGCGTGCAAAAGTGGTCGGTAAACAACTTTCGTCCAAAAATTAAGTTGTGTTGATAGGTCAAAATATCATGTTATATGATAATATATTAAACAAAAATATTAAATGGTATTTAAATATGCTCGATCTCTATTCCTGAGTGTAAGTGAACCATTTAAACTTTTAAATCATGGGTTTTCAAACATCATATTAGATATATTTTGAAAATATATACATGATATACGTAATCTCGTGAGAAGACCATGGGTTCACATGAACCGCAATTTCGAAAGTGCATCCCCCTGCTTGTACACATAAAGATTGATAATAAGGAAGTTGTAAAAGAAAAAATTTCCTTCCACTAAAACCTTATGTCACATTTTAAGGTCGAGGTGCAAATTACTAATCAAGAATCAAGTGAAACACTGATAAAATCCAGGCCTAATCCTAATAAATCAAATTAAGGCGAAGTGCTCTACGAGCACCTTAAGTAAGTCAACAAAGTGATCAAACCAATTTCTTTTTTTTTTTATAATTAAGTTAGTATTGCCCAACTCGTGTGTACCTAGACTGATCCATTAGGCATTCTTCTACAATCAACAAGCACAATTGCTAGATAACCCATACATAGAGAGAGCTTATATTCTTCCACTTTTTCCAAATAATTTTAGATATTAGAAATAATCAAGAATCAAGAATGTACCAACCAATCTCTTGAATCATCAAATTAGAAAGAATCAAACTACTTCCTCCATCCCATGTGATGCACTTTCTGACACACTTTCCTTATTAGTTTGTCTAAAAAAATATTTTTCTACGTTTAGAAATAAGTTAGCTTAAATTTATCATTTTATCCGTAATAAAATGATTTATAGTCAGATAAATATTTATAACATATTTTAGCCACAAATTTCAAAATTATTTTCTATTTATATCTTTCTTAAAACTCTGCGACTAGCCAATATTGTCACATAAAATTGTGTGGAGGGATTATAAACAAAAGCAAATAACATGGATCTGAAGGACACAACATGCATAAGTAAATTCAGCAATAAATCAAACTCATGAAACATTTAATTCAAAGGAAAAAAAGAATAAGATAACAACACAATTACTTTTTGGGATTCATGGTTCTTGCGAAATTAAAGAATATGATCGATCCAAATGGTAATATATATGGGTACTATCGACCAATATGAATGGTTTTGGTGAAACTAAACTACTCATTTCCTTCAACAATTTGGATTTCGTGATTAAAAAGAGTTTTTATTTGACGGTAATATCTTCATATATCCTTTAAATATTTTGAATAACTATTGTGACTTAACAATTTTTGTGTAATTTTCAAATATACAAATGTTGTTTTAAAAAAATTAAAGATTCTACTTTTTGGATTAAAGTTCACCATCATGTTCAATTATTCTTCTGAAGTTTGTTGGCAAAATGACGTGTTAAATGTGTAGATTTTCGTTTTCTAATTACTCGTTTTCCTTTTCTATTTTGGTTTGAGCTTCCATTTAGGAATGGAATTAGCAAACACTAGTAGATTTGTAATTGCTAAACCTATTTTCAGTAGGAATTGGCCACTACACCATCAATATATACCCGTAGAGTCAAGTCATTCATCACAAGAAAGTAAAATTTCATAGACATACTACTGTACAATCCTAAATTCCATCTAATCTCTCAAATTGTGTGTAGTAATGGAGGAATTAGCCACCAACGATACTAAAACAACAGATTCAGCTAAACATGCCAATTACTACTATTTGGCTCTAGGTATCTTGATTGGATTAACGGTAGCTTTCTGTGTTATTCTAGCTTCTAGTTTGTTCTTCCCCAGGGTAACTAAGGAATTGCAAGATCCTAATTTCCGTCTACTGTCAACCTCGTCGTCTCCCTTTTCGATTTCAAGTGGTTCCTTTCCATTTTCAGTCACAAATAATCCTGATAGCTGGAACTTAACTTTTTTGATCAAGAACCCTAATAACAATTATATTTTCTTTTATGATGATCTCGAGGCCGAGATTACCTATAATGGCGCTGTTTTTTGGCAAGCAAATATTTCCGGTAATTCATACCAAGAAAAAACGGCTAAATCCTTTATCAATGCAACTTTTAGTGCTTTGTCCGAGACTAATAGTGATTGGATTGTTTACTCATTTGCTCACGATGTTGCTACTGGTTATTCCACAAAATTTTCTGTAAAATTAAATGGAAAAGTTCAAATAAATCACCATAAGGCACATTGTGGTGTCAGATGTGAAAAGCTAAGAGTTTCTTGTGAAGGTTTGGGAGTTCAATTATCAGAAGATGCCAAAACTGGAATGTTAGGAGTTATTTCAAATGTATGTGAGGTTCATTTCGAAAAATCAACATGCTGATTAACGTAATTGGAGGTGTCGGAGGGCCGGAGACTATGAAGACAAAGAGTGATTATAAAGCTAGTGTTTTAGATATATTTTTTTAATTAGTTTAATTAGTTGTATCTTTGTTTAGAATACATTAATATACGGAAATCTTGTTTTGTTTTCATTTTGTTGCAATATCTGTCTGGTTATGTTTAACACAACAATAGCAATTTTTCGGTGAGATGCAGCTTCGTTGTTTTAGCAAAGCCGCTTAGTCTAAAGATTCTCTTAAGAGTCTTGGAGAGTTGTTCAATGTCCAAACGTAATAAGCAGTCCCAACATTAATTTAAAAAAAAAAGGAAAAAGACTTTGCGCTTAGTCACCTCTGATGAGCTAACTGCTAAGAGTCGTTTAATTTTTCATATAAGGATACAAACCTTCTGCGCACTGAGTGCTAGACATTTAAAGCTGTGATATAACCTTAGTCCTTAGGTAATGTACAGTGGTTTCAACTCAAACCCAAATGTTTAGTTCATGAAATGAGTATAAGAAACTAACAACTCGATTCCTCAACTAATTTGGATAGTCTGACAAAAATTCAAGGAAACTCCTACCTGCTTACACGAGAACAAGTACAGTAATGAGAGCAGTCATTTTTTCTCTTTATTCAATTTTTATTATCTTTTAGATGACAGCCTGAAAATGAGTAAGGTCGACCTCACTAGACACTAGTCCAGCTTATGTCATATAGAATAAGGTTCTGCCTGAATATCATCTTCGTAAACTTTCACATTCTTTTGTCTATTTGTAGGACAAAAACAGTTATTGTAACATACGTTACATGTCAATAAGAAATGTACTTTGGTTTTTGCTGATGTAGATAGGACAACTTGTCGGTTTGTAAGCTTTAGTTATTCATAGTATGTTGAGGAAAAAGTTATCTTTTCGACAAAAATGAATAACAAACTGAAGGAATCCAAACCGACAAATTTGGCTCAAGTTCATAGGGACAACCGAACCCGCAATTTCTCCAAATCTTTACCAGATTTGACCTATTATCGGCTAAGTTGTACAAAAAAATAAAATTTTCAACTAGCAGATCCATCATATAAAAAAAAGTGACACTTACAAAAATACCCCCATTACTCTTAAATATTCTCCGACCTACCCACTAAACTATTTACCCACTCTATCCATCCAGACTTGTATGCCATAGTTTATGCAGTATACCATAAAGGTATATCCATATAAAGTATAACAAAGGTATACAGTAATAAATGGCCCTCCCGACTTTTATACTATAATTTATGCAGTATACCTTAAAGATATACACTATAAGGCATAAAAAATGTATACAATAATAAATGGGTAGATTGGGTAAATACTTTTAGTTTTATGAGTAGTGTAATTTTTAATGAGTATGACTTGTAAATACTTTAAATTTCATGGGTATAGAGTGTAAAAATAAAAAATAAAAAAAAATCAGATCCATTAACATCGAGGTTAATAATTACTAATCCGTTCCAGTTTATGCGACAATATTTTCTTATTGATCCGTTTAAAAAATGACACTTCTCGAAATTTGTAAAACAATATAATTTCACAATTTCTATTTTATCATTAAAAAAATAATTTATGATCATACAAATCTATATAATTTATTTTAAATTACAAGTCATAAAGGTATTCATGTTTTTCGTGAACTTCTTACTGATTCAATCATTAACACATAAAGTGAAATAAAGAGACTAAAATATAATTTGACACTATAATCATTGAGTTATTAGTTTGCCATGCCACAATACTCATTATGCAATAATACCTAGACCAACATTCAAGATTGAAATCAGTTATATTAGTGTCTATTTAATATGCCAGTACCTTGGCATTTTAATTCCTAAGTTATAATTTTAATGACAATTTAAATTATCACAACTTAAATTCTGGTCACACGACCCATGATTTTTTTATTTTTACGAAACTTCTACACTAAGAGCCATTCGGCTCAAGTTTACAACCAATATTGGCCCATATTGCCAGAATTTACCCGTTGTGGCCATATTGGTTATATTTCGAAAAAGAAAGTTGAGCACATTAATATGGTATTAGGAAAGTCAGTCCCTCATCCATTACCTATTTTCTCTTCAATTTGGCTTAACTAGACACTTGTTTCGTCCAATTCATCCACAATTGTTCTTCGATGTTGCATATAGTTTCGGATTATGAGGAGAAAATTCGGATTCTCCATTGTTGAAACCTTTTAGATCATATCATTAAATTTGAATAATAAAAAAAATGGGGAGTCATACTGATTGTTAGTTGACAAACTCGATTTGTTGTGTTTGGAGCTTAATTGTGGTTACAATATTAAGTTATCAGATTTGGGTGGTGAAAATTTTATTAAATTAGAAAAGAAATCCACCATTATTGTAAAGCTTGAAGTAGTGAGTGTGAATTTCGAATGTGATTTTTTGAGAAGGTTTAGAGCGAGTGTTGTTAAGGCTTGTTGAATAGTCTAAGGAGACTTTCTACAAAATTTGGATTCATTTGGTGGAGATTTAGATTGATTTTGAACCAGAATTAAAACTGCAAATCACATTTAAAAAAAAAATAACAATCATATTTTGTAGCTAGCTATGCATTATATACTTTTATACAAGGTTATACACTTTATACAATGTTATACACTTTTTGTACAAGGCAGATATATTATGTAGATAGATGTATAAAAGTCTATAAGCATTGTAGTGGATTTTTTTTTTTTTTTTGAAACACTATATATATATTAGTTTAGTACTTATATATAAATGTGGTAGAGAGCTACCTCCGGTAAAAAATTAAGCTGCATCCGAATGCATTCGGATCCGCAGGGCTCTTTCGGTAAATGAACAATAACAAAGAAATCTTATTGGCTGACAAGTGCGGCTACTGTTACAATGTTATACACTTTTTGCACAAGGCAGATATATTATGTAGATAGATGTATAAAAGTCTATAAGCATTGTAGTGGATTTTTTTTTTTTTTTTTTTTTTGTGAAACACTATATATATATTAGTTTAGTACTTATATATAAATGTGGTAGAGAGCTACCTCCGGTAAAAAATTAAGCTGCATCCGAATGCATTCGGATCCGCAGGGCTCTTTCGGTAAATGAACAATAACAAAGAAATCTTATTGGCTGACAAGTGCGGCTACTGTTACTCTAGCATAAACATTGCGCAAAGTTGACTAAATAATCCATCTGCCAGCGATGTTAAAAGTCACGTGGAATGTAGTGGGCCCACATCTAGGCAATGCAGTAACACATTGCAATTTACACATCCTTCCACACACTAAGGTGACCTCACCAAAAGAAGTCTACTTACCTCTACATTTTTTCTTTAATCAGTAATTAAATAATAAAGGATGAATTATATATAAAATAAAGTAAGGTAAGAAGTTTAATATAATCACATACAAAACGTATATATTCCAACAAAAATGACTTGTAAATCTGATGGTAATAATAAGAGTAATATATTGAAGCAATTGTAGAAATTTTGTATACATTGAAGCTATTACCAGATTAAAATTGTCAAATTTACAAGTGTTCATCCAAAAATTCAATAATTAGTTCAAACAGAGAGACTTGTTCTGCTACAGTATTCTGAAAGTAAGACACCAAATCAAATAAAACGGGTTAACCTAGACACATTCGTGCAAGATGAAATAAGCACCTTTATAGTGACAAAATATACTTTATTCATGTTCTCATTTATATAACATAATTTGACTTTGCACGTAATTAAAAAAAAAAAAAGACATTTAAAATCTTTTGAAATTCCTGATCTAAAACATGGTAATAACATTAGTATATTTACAGAGCTTTTTATTAAAAACAAATATGAAATTTAAAATAAATTATTGTTAAATATAAGTATGTATCAATGCTTTTTTAATGAGATAATTAAAGAAAATGTTATAAACTATAACAGAGTGATATCCATTGGGCATCTGACATATAATCATAAGAAAATTATATTTTTCTGTAAATGACACAAAATGACTATTACATTACTGATGACACATAATGAATTTAGACCAGCTTAAGTTCTTTTTGATAATAAAAGATTTGTTAGTCACATATACGAGAAAAGGAAGAAAATTACGAAATATTTAGAGAGAACTATTGGATTACGACCTCTTATTTTTATTTTTATTTTAAATTCATAAGCGCATCATCAATCTTTTAAAAGATTGCAAATGCTCTTTCTATTGTTTCTTTTGTATAAGAAAGGTGATTAATCTATGAAGAGAGAAATAGAGATGGTTAATTGAGTTTAATTTAATCGACTATCTTGGGAGTTCAGGTTTTTCTGTGAGTTATGTTAATTATGCGTCATTCATTAACGTAATAATTTATAAAGTAACCCTCATATTCAGTAAGGTTTCACTTTGATGTTAAATTACTATTTTGTGACGTAACAAATGAGTATAACTTATATAACAGACAATATATGATCATAAAAGAAAAGATAATAACATATAAACTAAAGATAATCAAGCTAATGAAATAACATTAGCAATAAAGACGGAGAATAAATTTAAAATGTTATTGGAGTATATAACAATAAAACTAATGCTAATTTAACAGAAAACGCTTGACTATCTTTTCTAATCTTTTACCCTAATTTTCGACATACAGATTCCTATCCAGGGTCATACAGAAATAATTATCACCTAGAAAAATATGTATCGCCGCATGTTGGGCCCGTACTTGCACGGGCACCACCCCACCTAGTAGGTGTATATATGATGTGTAAAGTTACAATATCGAAAAAAATTAGCCATGCGAGTAAAAGCTGAAAAAATAGCGGCTATGTAAATGCAATACAATTGGAAAACTAAGAGCTCCTATAGCCTATAGGTATGTGATTTCTTGCAAAATGTATTAATCTTCACGTCATCAATTGTTGAAAAACAAAGTAAAATTTCTGCTAAGCGTGACAAATAAAAACATGGTAAATGAGTCATTTTATTGGGAAGATGAGCTTATTATTTGATGGCAACATCTCACTAAAATATAGTTTAACTCCTAAAACTTTCCCTATTATCTCGTTTGAGGAAAAGATGATAAATCTATTTGAAACGATATCGGTCAGTCGTTTTGGAAGTTAGGAATCCGATTGGCGTGCCGATAATTTTAAAATATTCATAAGGTTCATTAGGACCTGTCTGTTGTTGACACCCAATTTCGTCCCAAGATATAATTAACGGCTAAATTATTTTAAATGAGAATCGATTATCAAAATAAAGTTAAATTAGAATTAGGTAATTAAAATTATTTGGATTAAAGTTAATTAATTAAATTTAATTAAAGTAAATTAATCAATTTCAAAAGAAGGTTAAAATTACAAAGCATATCTTAATTTCTATCCTACCCGCGCAACATCTTTATTTTAATTAATTAGCTTAAAATAGGCTAAATTCGTTCCCATGTGCCAAAATCCAGCCTATACGTGCAAGCCAATATATACAATACACACGCACACAACACTCCTCTGTTCTTCTTACCCGTTTCCAGAAAATCCCTTACCCACGACCCGAACTCCTCTTTCGACCCGCGACCCGTTGCTTTTCCCTTGGATTCTCTCCAAAACAGTCCAAATTTGTACGATTTGGTTTCGTTTTCTCTCCCCAGTACAAGAACTCAACCAATCCTGTCCATTCGTTTCAATTTGAGCTGCAATCTGTGCCGTGGATGATCTTAACGGGAATATCCTTGATGACAAGGATGAATTCGGTACAATCCCTAAGGGATTTGACCAAATTCACCCTTGTTCTACAAGGGATACACGAAAATAGGCAAGGATTCTTTGGGGTATTCAAGGGGATCCGAAACCCTAGCCTAGAGGTATTTAATCTCTCATTCTTTCATTTTTTAGGGGTTCGGATTTTAACACACAAAAAAAAAAAAAAAGGGCAGCATTTATATATTTTCAGATTTTCTCAGTTAAAAAATATACTGATAGTGTTTTCAGTTTTTGTTTCCGAGTCGAACATCGCTTTCGATTTCGTGTCGTCGCTTTCATTGTTTCTAGTCGTCGACCTTCTTGAAGTCGCTTAGTCGAGTCGTGTTCATCCTTCGAATCCTCTCCTCAGTTCACTACCTCGTAAAAGGTGATTTCTTTTAGTTCTTTACAACATTCTGCTTTCTTGAGTTGTTTATGGAATTCTAATGCGAATTGTGTTTGTGTGTATCACCTGAGTCGTATTTAAAAACAGAAAATGTTTGTGTTCTTGTTTAAAGCCTAAAATGTGAAGTTATCTTTGCTTACCTAAATGGTCTCTGTGTAACTTGCCATCAATTTAGCATCTAACTGTAAAAAGGGCTAAGTTTTAAGCTTGTACGTTTGAAATTTTGCTTGCTTAGAATCTGTTGTAGTATCAGGAAATAGAGCTTCATTCTTTGGTCTTCGTTCTGGTGATTTCTGTTTGTGTTTCCTATTTCTAAGCTGTTTTTTTTTTCTGCTTCTGTCCAGTATGTTTTCTTAAGGGCAGTTTCTTGTCCATTTTTTTTAGTTTTTCCGGTCAGGTGTTGAGTGTATGCTTGTGAGAGTGTGTGCTGTGTGTGAATAGAAAGGGGCTTCAGGTGGTTCAGTTACTTTCAGGTTTAAGGGGCTGTTTGGAGTGTAGTCTGGCTGAGACAGTAGCTTAGGTTTGTTGTGAGGTGCTATGAGAGTGAGGGAGTTCTGGAGGTCAGGAGAGTGGCTGATGTGGTCTGAGATGCTCAGGGAAGTTGGTTCCTATCTGTTTGTTCTGGAAGCCAATGTGTTAGGTGTTCAGCAGTGTGTGTGTGTGGATGTGCAGAAGGTAGTGTTCAGGTTTAGGAGTATAGTTTGGTTCTGGAATGTGTCCATGGTGATGAGGTTTTGTCCAGGCTCTTGTTTGGGTATGGGATGGTGATAGAGGTCAATTAGGTTGAATAGAGATGTGCTGATGTTCTGGAAAGTTAGGGTAGCTTGAGGGGCTGCTTTAGGTCCTGGTGGTAGTCGTAAGCTTCAGGTGGGTTAGTAGTTAGTAGGGTGGTGGTCTGATGGTTTGTAGGAGGAGGCAGATATGTTTGTTAATTTGTTTCATGTTGTCTTGTGTCATAAGTTTGTGAGGGTAGTGCAGGGCAGTGAGAGAGTTGATTGGGCAGTAGCAGTAGGGAATCTTCTTTGAGGTAAAAACTTGCTTCTTTCGTCAAATGGATGTTTTCTTAGTTAAAATTATATTGTAGGTTCTCAAGTGTCTTAATCTGCTCTGTTTCTTTTTTTTAGAAAAAAGAGTTTTCAATGTTTCTTGGATAAATAGAAGTGGTAGCTCAATGTTTCGATCCTTAAAACAGTTCTTTTATTATTTATAAAGTCAGTTTTCTATCTATGTGTTTCTTAAAATAAATATCTGATCCTGACAGTATATGGGAAAATGGAATAGTTTTTTAGTTCAAGTGTTGTCTTTTGTCAAAGTGTTTGTTCTAGTGAAAAGGTAACCATATATGACTGTTCAGTTTGATATGATGCTTATAGCTTAGTCATTGCTAGTGTCGAGCATGTTTAAATCTGTATGGATGCAGTTTAAAAGTAAAGAGGTATCCTTCATAGGAAGGCTCAACCTTTAGTGATTGATATGTTTTGGATAACTCCAGTTTAAAGATTTTAACTCATGCCTGCTAAAATAATTCATTAGATTGTGTCTCAACCTAGGAAAATAATATCTTCTAGCCGGTGTTCCTCTTTGTGAAGGGATAAGGTCTCAATAGAAAACCTGTTCTAGAGCGCTGTTTCAGTCAGGTTTGAAGAGTCTTTAACATCAGGTGGACTTTATTTATGTTCCATTTTGTTTTGCGTGTGTCTCTATGAAATAATGCCTGAAGTCATGGGTCAAGATTATGGAGGGTTGTTTTGTTAGAACCAATGCAAGATTTTTATAACTTAGTCATGAAATAACAGAACTATTTACTTGAAACTTCTGTTTGACTTGTTTCCGCAGTAAGTGTTAATTTGTATGAATACTTTCTTCAAGGCACATATTGGGAGTTTGAACCTTTTTAATTAAGATAGCATGAAAGATTAGCATAGCTTGGATATTTGGGTTGTCATTCTATATTTAATCGAGTTGTAGAACTTCTATTTAAGTTTGCTTGCATTTTCCAAATGGTGTGTTATATGATGGTTTTGTCCTTGCATATGAAAGTTTTGCTTTGGTGGCTGAAAGGTCAATTGTGATTTGTTTCCTGACTATGTACGAAAGTTCGTAAGCTGATTCGTCTTCTTTGTGAATGACTTAAGCGTTTTATTTTTAAAAAAGGGGGCTTAGTTCATGTCTTCACTTAATGAGCAATATTATCTATATGAATTATTTGTGAGAACTTGCTAATTCCTTCTCTCTTCATTTTTTTTTTTGGCATGAACCACTTGGGATCGAGTTGAAATAAAACTCACAAACGGGATGGCTTGCATTTGGAAGTTACTTGAATTGCTCCGCATTTTCGGGACTTGATATTCCCGAAAATGTAAAACAAAAAGAAATGAATAAATGAAAAGCCTTGTGAAATACAGGGCTCGCATCGAGTTCGCTATCCCGGGTTCTACCTTCTCAACTCCCGCCTTCCCATTCCCTTTA
Organism: Petunia x hybrida; assembly: GCA_037355625.1. Lineage (NCBI taxonomy): Eukaryota > Viridiplantae > Streptophyta > Magnoliopsida > Solanales > Solanaceae > Petunia > Petunia x hybrida. The sequence goes on along the minus strand of JBBBVM010000739.1, from coordinate 60,824 downwards.
GAAAGCATGTTTTAGGAAGCCCTGAAACCGGACTAGGATTTGCATGTTAGAAACTTGGTAGGATAGTCGCTCTATTAAGTTGTTAACTTATTGCATGTTTAAAATGATTATATAATTGATTATCCCGTTCCTTTGGGACTCGCCAATTAGTTTAGGTTAATAGTAATCTATGGTTAATTATCGAGTGCAAAGAAATTAAAATTTAATTAAATTATACATTCCCATCTGTTATTTATATTCATCCATTTATTAAACGTTTATTTAACCATCTACTCATTTCTTCATTAATCCGATCAATTATGCGATATTTATTTATTAAATTGTTTATTTAGTTAATTTTATTTATTTATTTAATTTAATTAGTCATTTATTTATTTATTTATTTTAGTTAATCATTTATTTATTTAATTAATTAATAATAATTATTTATTTACTCATTTAGTTATTTCATTAATTATTATCAATTTATTCTTTTATTTAATTAAATTAATATAAATTTTACTTTATTTAATTAATTTATCTATCTATTTATTTATCCATTTACCTAAGTGATCAATTAATTAATTATTATTATTATTTATCTAATTATTTATTAAGTGTATTTTATTTTATCTATTTTATTTATTTATTTAATGTATTTATCCTTTATTTATTCAATTAACTAATCCATCGAACCAGGTTATAATTCATCCATTTATTTAACCTTAAGATATCATCATTTATTTATCTAAGTAACGGCATAACTCAAACCCTTATCTTATCTATATTATCCATAGTTAAAATTAATTCTATTATCTTTAACAAATTCGTGAAAACCGGCGGATTAACCGCATTTTAGCGGATTTTCGAAAGTGCTCCTGCAAGGGACCTTCTTTCGAATTTAATAGAACCACTTACTCAGAATCTCCGAATTTAATTTAATTTTCTTTAAATGAAGGTTAAATTGCACTCATTAGTTAACCTTAGGTTCCTAATAATCCTTAAATTAGGTGGCGACTCCAAAGAAACCCTTTGGAATCCCATTTTGTTGAACATTATACCCGAAACCTATCTTTTCCTAAAGAAAAGGGGGTAATTTTTGGGGTTCAACATCTGTAAAATTTGAGTTAAATCATACCTCGTTTGATAGGCATCAGAATAAGGTTTCAGTTTTTAGTGTCGATAAATATTAAAAAGAGATTTTCGAGCTCGGTTTTAGCGAATGAGCTTCGATTCGAATTCCGAAAGTGCCATTGGGTTCGTATGATTATTTATAACTTTTGTGAACTTTCGAAAGTGAATTTCGAGGTTGTTCGGCTAGTTTCCGCTAAAATGCCGAAAGTTAAATAATTTGACCTTTTTTCATTTAAATTCGCATCTTGAGTTTCGCGAATCCTATTTGAGATCCGCCTTAGCAAGTTTGCTACATATACTTTGTATAACTTGTATGCAAAAGTTGGAATTATTTTGAATATCGTAGGGTACCGTTTTAATTTTTGTCACGAAAAGAAAAGAAAATGAAAAAGGAAAAAGAAAAAAGAAAAAGACAAAAGAGAAAGGAAATGGAAATGAAATGATGGCGGTGGCTAAGGGGAACTTACCCTTTAGCCTAAGATACGATACAGAAACGAAAAACAAAAAAATGAGAACGACGCAGAGAAATGAAACAGAAAAGTGAGAAAAGAGCCGGAGAAAAGATAGAAATTTTACCCTGAAACATTCAGGTAATGATCTTAATACATTAATTTAGTTTATTACGTGTGTTTGAATGATCTTGGTTCGATCTTTCTTCTAGATTCGTGGAAAAGTTCTTTTCGAGTAGCGAGCGAGATAAAGAGTGTCACCAGTTTGAGTAGATTAGACAGGGTAGCCTGTCGGTTAGCCTGCTGGTTTCAGAATATGAGATTGAATTCTATAGAATGGTTGAATATGCATTAGAACTAGTCTATGAGCCTTTCGAGATATTCAAAGATTTATTGATGACCTTTCTCCTTCCTTGAGATCCCGGATGGCTCGAAAAATTGAGATTGGGACTTCATTTGATGTCGTTGTTGATATTGCTCAAAGGTATTAGGCATACCATAAGTTAGAGGGGGAAGAGTTAGAACGTGAGAGTAAGAGATCTCCTGGCTCTAGTGGGTAACCATGGTACCTCATTTGGAGGTGAGAGTTCTGATTATTTTGGGAGGTCACCTGCCAGGTTATCTCAGCTTGTAGAGCTTAATTCTCAAAGTGCGCTAGTAGTTCATCAAGATAGACCCAGTTTTCTCTTTCTAGCTTTCAGCAATCTATTCAGCTTCTATTTTCAGCAGAAGGGTGTTATCACTGTCATGAGTCTGGTTATTCTTTGAGGAGTTTTTCCTTACTCCGGCAAGTAGGCAGTCGTCCTTTCTCTCGTTATCAGGCACCTGCACAGTCGCATGAGATTTTATTTAGATCTTAATCAGCCAGAGAAATGCCACCATCCAGTAAAGGTCGAGAGCGTGGTGGCAATGGTTTTTCAGAAGGTGATTATCAGGGTAGTGGCTCAGCTCAGCTGCAGAGGCAGTTCTATGAACTGCCAGTCTAGCAAGATGTTGAGGTATCCAATGTAGTACACCCATGGATTTCTTCTTCTCTTAAATATGAGTAAGATTTGATTCTTTTGATCGATATGGAAATAGTGTGTCTTATCATGTTTCGATGGTTTCCCTGGATGTCGTTTCTATTAAGAATCGGTTGCGGTAGAGGGGTGAGCTTCTTGTATGATTTATTCCTGGCATTTTTGAGATCCTCCTAGTTGATCTGGTTTAAATGTGAGAAATTTGAGAGCGAGTGTCAGTATTGTCTTCTTGGCATCCAATTGTATCACTTTCTCTTATTATGTCAAGTTAGTCTACCGCTCTTTGGAATTCAGCGTTGGTAGGATGATAGGATTCTTATCCATCACCTTCAGAAAGTGTCATTATTTCTTCCGATGTAAAGTTATTAGTAAGTAATACTCGATCTATGTGTCTCCCTTTGGTTCAAGATGCTTGTAGAGTCATGTTATTCCATGAGCTTGTCTCGGTTATAAAAGGGTTTTCTGGAAAATTGTCAGAGTTTCCTTCTTATTGAGAGGTTAAATTGGCATAGATGTTATTCCATAAAGCTTATTTAATGTCTATCTCCTTAATTGCGATTCTTTGGTTAGCCTGACTCGGAAGTAGTGTAACTCTGGGAGCCAAGCAAATAAGAAGATGAGCTTCTTAAAGATCTAATTATTTCTATCCTCAATTTATTGTCATATCTTCTTCTTCCGACACTAGTGAGCTTGGGCGATTAGTGGCCACTTGTGATGTTTCCTCTCTTGAGCCGAAATGTGTATCAAGATAGCCGGGTAAGCAATTTGCTGTGGTATAAGGCTACTACAGGTAATAGAGAGTGTCGTCCGACCTGTGAATTGAGATATCGAGCGGTGGTGCTTGAGGAAAAAGGTCGGGAGTTGTGAACTTGAGAGTTGCAGCTCTTTGGTAACTCGAGAGGGTAATTTGGTAGCTCAGGTCTGAGCCGTGTTATGTTTTAGCTAAGTCTTCCTTAATCCAACAGGCTGTACTAAGATGGCTATTCTTATTCAAATTAGTTTTATGAGTTTATGCTCTAAGTGGAGGAGCTGCCTCCAATACAGAATACTAATATTAAATCTCTAAGGCGTTGCTGAAGCGTAAGCTAACTCTTAGTTCCATCAAATTGTTCTATATCGAAAAGTATATCGAGGAGGCGATTCATCGTCGAAATCATATTAATCCATCCAGAGTTTCGTGTATCTTTGTTTCGAAAATGTGGACTCGTGATCAAGGAAGGATCAACTTAGTCAGAGTAAGCTGGGCAATGGCGTTATGATATTATCCAGCTATGTTTTTATCAAAGAGTTTGATGTGTGTGTTATAATTCTGATTCTGTAATCATGATATAATGCTCGTGGCGTAGTTTATGAAGGTTGTGCAAGTTCTCTTGTTATCTGCGTGAATCTCGCTTTAGACTTAGGCTCGTTCGAGGACGAACGAGAGTATAAGTGGAGGAGAATGAAAAGACCTCAGTCAGTCGTTTTGGAAGTTAGGAATCCGATTGGCGTGCCGATAATTTTAAAATATTCGTAAGGTCCATTAAGACCTGTCTGTAAAATTTGAGTTAAATCAGACCTCGTTTGGTAGGCATCGGAAGAAGGTTTCAGCTTTTATTGTCGATAAATATTAAAAAGAAATTTTCGAGCTCGATTTTGGCGAATGAACTCCGATTCAAAATCTGAAAGTGCCGTTGGGTTCGTATAATTATTTATAATTTTTGTGAACTTTCGAAAGTGAATTTCAAGGTTGTTCGGCTAGTTTCCGCCTCAAAAATGCCGAATGTTAAATAATTTGACCTTTTTCCATTTAAATTCGCATTTTGAGTTTCGGGAACCCGATTTGAGATCCGCCTTAGCAAGTATGCTACATATACTTTGTATAACTTGTATGCAAAAGTTGGAATTATTTCAAATATCGTAGGACACCGTTTTAATTTTTGTCACGAAAAGAAAAGAAAATGAAAAAGGAAAAAGAAAAAAGAAAAAGACAAAAGAGAAAGGAAATGGAAATGAAATGATTGCGGTGGCTAAGGGGACCTTACCCTTTAGCCTAAGATACGATACAGAAATGGAAAACAAAAAAATGAGAACGACGCAGAGAAATGAAACAGAAAAGTGAGAAAAGAGCCGGAGAAAAGATAGAATTTTTACCCTGAAACATTCAGGTAATGATCTTAATACATTATTTTAGTTTATTACGTGTGTTTGAATATATTTTGACGGTAAAAATTTGGATATCAGACATCATTTTAATAAGTTCAACTGATAGTTTAAAGGGTCAATTGGACCCCGATAATGGAATTGATTATATATTCATACTCAGTGAGTTATGGGCAACATATAAATGTAATTTATTTAGGGTTTGGTGATGTGACCTGAAACCCTGTACATAGGCCTGGCCTGCGTATTGCGTATGCAAATAGGGTATCAGGTTCCTAACCGGATTGCCCTAAGATGTGAGGAATGAAGCCTTTAGCCTAAATTAATATATTTTCTGCTTATTGAATAAGCAAGATCATTTGGCAGTGAATCCAAAGGATAAAGCGGTTGTTGAGTAGCAAACTGAAATAAGGTAAGTGTTAATATCCATTTCTTCGGAGGCCCTTGGCCTTGTGGATATTCTATCACGTGTTCCTTACGTGTGTAGCTGCCGATAGGCGTACTCATTACGCCTTAGCTTTGAATTTACATTGTATATTATATGTTATGCTCTGTTGTTGGTATTGCATTGAACATATGAGCATTGCACTCTGGTTTTGAGCATTGCATATACTTTCCAGTTGGCGATGAGAGTTCCGCACCGGCGAAGGGTCATTATTGCATATACTTCCCGGTTGGCGATGAGAGTCCCGCACCGGCGAAGGGACATTATTGCATATACTTCCCGGTTGGCGATGAGAGTATCGCACCGGCGAAGGGTCGTTATTGCATATACTTCCTGATTAGCGATGAGAGTCCCGCACCGGTGAAGGGTCATTATTGCATATATTTCCGGTAATCGATGAGAGTCCCGAGCCGGTGAAGGGTCATCATTGCATATATTTTCCGGTAATCGATGAGAGTCCCGAGCCGGTGAAGGGTCATCATTGCATATACTTTCCAGTAATCGATGAGAGTCCCGAACCGGTGAAGTATCATTATTGCATATATCTCCTGGTAGACGATGAGAGTCCCGCGCCGGAGATAGGTATCAGGCATATGTGACTGCATTGCATCATACCACATTCATCCCATTTCATTTCACCGCATTTTGACTATTTTGTGTATTTTGTTGTTTTTATATATGCGGTATATATACCATGTTGTGAACATATTTCAATTTGCCTATATATTTCTGGCCGTATTCTGGGTCGCACGCCGCGTTATATAAACATATGGGTCGGGTCGCACGCCGCGGCAGTATAAACATATGGATCGGGTCGCACGCCGCGATAATATAAATATATGGATCGGGTCGCACGCCGCGACAGTATAAATATATGGATCGGATTACACGCCGCAACAGTATTTACATATAATGAGATGTATTTCTTATTGTTGATATGTTCGGGATACCTATGTGTTCGCTCTATCTTATGTTCTTGGTTGTTTATGAGTTTTTTTTGGTTCCATACGTATTTTCAGTTATTATCTGGCTCTGCCTTTTTATAATTTAAATAAAAGGAATTTGGTTATCTGCTTTTCTTCTCCCTGGCTAGCTATCCTACTCTTTGAGGTGGCTCGTCAGCCCCACTTATTGAGTCCTTTTGACTCACCCTTGTTTGTTGTTTGTTTCTTGTCTATTTATTTCGTTTCGGCAGGTTCACTCCAGGATTGAGTTCGTCACGTTGTTCAGGAGCGAAGACGACTTCAGCTGTCAGGGTGAGCCAGCTTTTATTCCGGATGTCCACCAGTTTTATGTTTATTATTTCAATTGCATCTTGCTCCCTTCAGGAGGTATTTGTCTTCTTCTGTACTCTTAGATGTCTAGTCTAGATAGCCCTAAACCTAATATGCTGGGTAGTCAGTTGTAATTTCTTTTGTACAGCTTAGAGGTATCAGTAGGTTTGTGTTTTTTTAAGCCTTGTTCTTACTTATGAGTTGGATTTATATTTATTTTCCTAATTCAGTTGTTAAGGGTTCGCTCGACGAGTCTAGATGAGGATGTCGGGTGCCCGCACGACCTAACCAAAATTTGGGTCGTGTCACTGTTGTACTGAAAGATGAGTATATGTATCAATACTCCATCTATGGTTAGGGCACGCCAATGTATTACGTGTAGAATATAAACGTCGATGACATTTTGAGGACATTGTAGGATCACCTGAATTGATGAATGAGCAAATGTTCATATAGTTGCGTGAATTTACAGAGTAAAAGCACTGACGCTCAATGGAAGAAGTAAGTATTGAGTTGAAACATGTATTCTCGTTTTGTGGAGGGACATGTACCATTATTCGGAAGTTTTATGGCACATTTTAATAAGTACTGTCCTTATTATCGTATACAATCCACAACTTGGATGAAATCTTCATATATGGACTTATTATTACTAAGTAAAATTTTACTCGTAAAACAAAAACAAAAGTTCTAAAAAAGTGCCCATATAGGAAGAGCTGTTATTTTATTTTCTAAGATACAATTATCCTTTAATTAAGATACGCGATCACTTAAAAAAGAGAATGGCGAGTGAAAGGGAGGAAACGCATAATTATATTTTGGATTTTTTACATAAAAGTACAAATTTTAGAGCTTAATTACCAAACATAGCAACATTTTAGTAAAATTACCCTACATAGAGGAAAACACAAGATAATTACAAATATAGTAAAAACATAGTAATATTTTCTCATAACATACCAAACCCTTACATTCTTCCTCCTATTTTCCCCACTATCACTTTTGCTCCTCCCATTTTCCCCTATTTCACTTTTACTCCCATTATTTCTCCAATTTCACTTATACTCCTCCCATTTACCCCAACTTCACTTTCCCCCATCCCACCCTCAATGTATCTCGTTGTATCTCACCGTATCTCGTAGTATGTAATCGTTTCAGCACCGTTTCAGTTCATTGCAGCACCGTATCAAACTGTTTCTGCACCGTATCAAACTGTTTCTGCACTGTTTCAACTGTTTCTGCAGCACCGTATCTAACTGTTTCTGCACCGTATCAACTGTTTCTGCACCGTATCTAACTGTTTCTGCACCGTTTCAACTGTTTCTGTATCGTTTCAGCACTGTATCTGTGCTGTTTCAGCATCGTTTCAGCACTGTATCTGCATTGTTTCAAACTGTTTCTGCATCGTTTCAGCACTGTATTTGCACTATTTCTGCATCGTTTCAGCACTGTATCTGCTTTGTTTCAAACTGTTTCTGTATCGTTTCAGCACTGTTTCAAACTGTTTCTGTATCGTTTCAGCACTGTTTCAAACTGTTTCTGCATTGTTTCACTACTGTATCTGCGTAATTAAATTAATCAAGACAATAAGTAACATATCAAGCTAGATAGCTTAAAGATGCATCTCCAACTCCAAACACATATATGTGTCTTTTTGTTGTCTGAAATTGAAAGAGGCTGGCTGACTGGCTCATTGAACGAGGAAAGTTGAGGTTCTTCCCTTTTCGGAGCTGCTTTCACATCCTAATGTCCATTTCTTGCTCACATCTCCATCGCCCATACCTTTCCCATTATCTACATTTTCCTTTTATTTCTATCAAATCTATCTTTTTTTCATAAAATTCCAAACATCCCCTAAACTCCTGAACATAACACGTCCATATATATAAACATCACAAGTAGATAAATTAACTTTCCAACTTTATCATTTGAAATTAGAAATGGGGTTGACTCAGAATTTCACATGTCACAAAACAACTCACTTTCTTACAATTTTGCTTCTCATTCTTATGATTTCAAACTTATCTCATCTAATATTCATGGCTGAAGGTATAAACAGAGCCCTCTGTCTCCCATAGAATAATTCGTTGATTAATGATGGGGGTGAGGGTGTTGTAATTTGGGGGTGTTTAAGAATCTGATTCTTTGATTAACAGTCGGAGCCATTTAAATCGGTGCTTAATCCAGCCATTTGGGACTATTGTAAATGCCACCGTCGTGGGTGGAGCTTCGCGGTTTCCGATCTGCGACGATTGTGTACGGATTGTCTGTTATTGTTTTCTTTAAGGTGAAAAGATTGTAGGGGTAATGGGGCTGAGGTGGTGGGGGGGGTGCTGAAGAATTGAAAATGGGGGGATTTTGAATAGGAATTGGAAATGGAGAAATGTGCTAAAAAAATATTGATATGTATTGTAATTTATAAAATATTATTATTTTTGTGTAATTAGGGGTGTATATTTGTATATATATGTAAAAAACCCTTATATTTTATCGGGTTGTAGGGATGATTTAGAAAGTTTCGCTTATTTGACTCATGACACTCACTTTTTGGCCTTTTGTTTTTTGTTTTTTTAAAAGGTTGTTGAGGCTTTCATTTTTTGCAACGTATAAGCATAGTCAGGACTTTAGGTAGTAAAGCCATCTCCAACTGGAAAATACTTACCCATACCGATTGTATTTCCAATCAATAAATACACGTCATTTGTTTACAAATATATTATTATCACTCAACCATGGTTAATTACTAAACATTCTCTCTTCATTAAATTACTTTATCATGGTTAATTGCTATGGTTAGGTATCTACACCCAGTATGGATAAGTTTTTTTCTCTCCAACCCTTGTTCTTATTTTCTCCTCTAAAATGAGGAAATCTCCAAAATGGGGTAAACTTACTCCAACCATTATCCCATTTATCCCCCAAAAAAGAATATTATTTTTTATATGCTTCTATCTCTTCTATATTATATTACTATATTTTGTTTCAATTTTATTTTCTTATTTTTATTATAAAAATTATATCTTTTATTTTTTTTACATATTCATCACGTATAATTTTTTTCAATATAAAATTATTTTACGCTATAAAATTTTAAATAATATAATTTATAAGCAAATATTATAGATTATATATGTTAATGGATAATTCAAATAAAAGTGAAATCACTGAGATACAAGATAATTAAATACATATTACATTACGGTAAAATTCATTCGAATTAAATCATTGGATTCTGTTTTGGATCCGACTCGTCGTGAATATTTGCGACAAGAACAACAACGAATAATGTATAAAAAAGAAGTCAACAACCATCACAGTCACAACCACAACAGTCCTCTGCCGCATTCACTCAGTACTATAATAATTTTGGTGTACCTAGAAACGACATGCCTCACTACTAAATTATTTTGTTATTTATTGTATTTTAATTTAATGTATTTTAAATTGTAATGTATTTTTATTTAATGTATTTTCAATTTTAATGTATTTTTATTTAACGTCTTTTCAATTTTAGCAAAATCAAATATTTTATATTTACACCTTTCATTCTTGTGATGGTTATATCTTTTTTATACAATTATAACTCATATTACAATTAACTACCTATTTCACATAAAAAATGGATGCACAATAATTAATTTGAAAACTATACACCAAAGTTAAGCTAGAAAATTAATTATATAAAGATATTATATAAATATAATTAAGTATATATAAAGAGATAAATTAAAAGGTTAAATAAAAAAAATATTATTTTAATAGTAGAATAGTAATAAAGAGATGAATAGTGTGTTCCCAAATTTGGAGAGACACTATTCACCCCCCTCCCTTCCCTCCGGAAACGAATTTAGGTTGTCGTTTCGGGAGTTAGGACTCCGATTAGCGTGTCGATATTTATAAAATATTCGTAAGGTATATTAGGACCTGTCTGTAAAATTTGAGCTAAACCGGACTTCGTTTGGTGGGTATCGGGAGAAGATTTTAGTTTTTATTGTCGATAAATATTAAAAAAGAGATTTTTGAGCTCAATTTTTGCGAATGACCTCCGACTCAAAATTTGAAAGTGCCGTTAGGTTCTTATGATTATTTGTGACTTTTGTGAACTTTCGAAAGTGAATTTCGAGGTTGTTCGGCTAGTTTCCGCTAAAATGCCGAAAGTTAAATAATTAGACCTTTTTCCATTTAATTTGCATATTGAATTTTGGGAGTCCGATTTGAGATTCGCCTTAGCAAGTGTGTGTTATATTTTTTATATAACTTACTTGATAAATTCGGGATCATTTCGAATTTCGTAGAGTTCCATTTTAATTTTCGCCGCGAAAAGAAAAGAAAATAAAATAAAAGAAAAGAGAAAAGAAAATAAAATAAAAGAAAAGAGAAAAGAAAAAAGGAAAGGAAATGAAAAAGAAAGAAATGAGGCGGTGGGGGATCCTTAGCATAAAAGCTAAAGACAAACAGAAACAGAAACAAGCAAAAGCAGAAACAAGAATGGAACAAAACGAGAAGGAAAGAGATTACGCCGGGAAAGGAAAAAAAATACCAGAAAATGAGAAAGAGCCAGAAAAAGATAGAATTTTCACTCTAAAACATTCAGGTAATGTTCTTAATGCATTATTTGAGTTTTTTTACGTGTATTTCAATATATTTTAACAGTAAAACTTGGAATATTAGACATCATTTTAATAAGTTTAATTAATAGTTTAAAGGGTTAATTGGACCCTGATAATAGAATTGAGTATATATTCGTACTCAGCGAGTTATGGGCAATATATAAATGTAATTTATTTAGGGTTTGGTTATGTGACCTTAAACCTTGTACATAGGCCTGGCCTGCGTATTGCGTATGCGAATAGGGTATCAGGTTTCTAATTGGATTGCCCTAAGACAGAAGGAATTAAGCCTTTAGCCTTATATCATATATTTTTCTGCTGATTGAACACAATGGGATCGCTTGGCAATAAATCAAAAGGACAAAGCGGTTGTTGAGTAGCTGTGCTAACCCTGTAACAAGGAAAGTGATTATATCCATTTCTTTGGAGGCATTTGGCCTCGTGGATATTGTACCACGTGTTCTTTATGTATGTAGCTGCAGAGAGGCGTACTCATTACGCCTTAGCTTTGAATTTACGTTGTATATTATATGTTATGTCCTATTGCTGGTTTTGCATTGAGTATCTGAGCATTGTACTCTCGCTGTCGTTATTGCATATACTTCCCGGTAATCAATGAGAGTTCCGAGCCGGTGAAGGGTCATTATTGTATATACTTCCCGGTAATCGATGAGAGTCCCGAGCCGATGAAGAGTCATTATTGCATATACTTCCTGGTTGGCGCTGAGAGTTCCGCACCGGTAAAAGATCATTATTGCATTTACTTCCCGTAATCGATGAGAGTCCCGAGCCGGTGAAAGGATCATTATTGCATATACTTCCCGATATTCGATGAGGGTCCCGAGCCGATGAAGGGTCATTATTTCATATACTTCATGGTAATCGATGAGAGTCCCGAGCCGGTGAAGGCATCAGGCACATGTGACTGCATTGTATCATACCGTATTCATCCCATCTCATTGTACCGCATACTGACTAGTGTGTGACTATTGTGTTGTGTTTTGTGTATGCGGTATTTATACCATGTTGTGGACATATTTCAGTTTGCCTATACGTTTCTGGCTATTTAGTGTCCTTAATTGGTTTATATGCTTTAGCTATATGGATCGGGTTGCACGCCGCAACAGTATAAATATATGGATTGGGTTGCACGCCGCGACAGTATGAATATATGGATCGGGTTGCACGCCGCAACAATATGAATATATGGATCGGGTTGCACGCCGCAACAGTATGAATATATGAATCGGGTTGCACGCCGCGACAGTATGAACATGTGGAACGGGTTGCACGCGGTGACAGTATTACGTTAAGGATACTTAAAAACCTATACGTTCTGTCTATCTTATGTCCCTGGTTGTTTATGAGTTTATGATCCCATACGTGTTTCCAGTTATTATCTGGCTCTGCCTTTTTATAATTTAAATAAGAGGAATTTGGTTTATTTGTTTTTCTTCTCCCTGGCAAGCTATCCTATTCTTTGGGGTGGCTAGTCTGCCCCACTTATTGAGTCCTTTTGACTCACCCTTGTTTGTTGTTTGTTCTTGTCTATTTATTTCGTTTCGGCAGGTTCGCTTCAGGATTGAGTTCGCCACGTTGTTCAGGAGCGAAGACGACTTTCGCTGTCAGGGTGAGCCAGCTTGTATTCCGGATGGCTACCATTTTATTGTTTATTATTTCAGCTGCATTTTGCTCCCTTCAGGAGGTATCTGTCTTCTTTTGTACTCTTAGATGTCTAGTCTGGATAGCCTAAACCTAGTACGTTGGGTAGTCAGCTGTAATTTCTTTTGTACAGCTTAAAGGTATCGATATATCTGCGCTTTTTCTAAGTCTTGTTCTTATTTATGAATTGAATTATATTTATTTTCCGAATTTAATTAGTAAGGGTTCGCCCGACGGGTCTAGGGAGTATGTCGGGTGCCCGCACAGCCTAGCCAAAAATTCGGGTCGTGTCAGTTGGTATCAAAGCCCGATTTAGAGTCTATCCAAACTAAGACAGTGTCTAGTAGTGTCTTACTGATGGGTATGTAGACGTCCGTACTTATCTACGAGAGGCTATGATGACATTTAGGAAGTTTCACTTCCTTATTTTTCTGATCGTGTGTCGGTCTAGGATGCAAAAGTATTTTTGTTAATTCCTCCATGGTAATTGTGAACCCTCTGCGACAAATCAGCAAATGGTATGAGTTCAAGACGAAGAAGTCTAGCATGGGGCTAGCACTGACGAAGCCCCGAGAGTTGTGGATCGTGCTGACGATCCAGTTGCACAGGCCCCAGCTGTACGAGCTCGCGATGGGCAAGGGAGTAGGGCCTTGTGGTTCCCTTGGCTCTCTACGATGCTTTTACGAGAATCTTGGCGAGGGACATACCGTAAGAACCTATTATCACTAGGCAGCTTATCAGGTTGTCGCAGATGCAGACGTTCGGACTCAGGGAGCTCCTATTCCAGTTCTTAATATTGCTGTAGTAAATGATGTTTCGGATGCAACATGTGTTGTGCCTCTAGTTATTCTGGCTGGTTAGCTAGCCCGGGTAATAGCTCGGTCCGAGTGCTCGAAGAGGTTGTATTATTTCACCCGGTTGAACCCGCAAATATTTTCAGGCCATGCATCAGATTGTCCGTGTGAATTCTAAAATAATGTCAGTATATCCTTCAGGTTCTTGGTTATGTCGAGTAGTATGGTATTGATTATACTGCTTTCCAGTTCCAGGGTTCAGTATTGGATTGGTGGACCGCTCTTTTATCAGCTACGCGGTGCTTTTCTAAGCTGACTCGGTACAAATTTTCTCGTAGATTCATGGAAATTTCCTTTCGCGCATCGAGCGAGATGAAAATTGTCGCCAGTTTGAGTGGATTGGACAGGGTAGCCTGTCTGTTTTATAATATGAGATCGAATTCTCTAGGATGGCTGGATATACATTAGAACTAGTCCATGAGCATTTCGAGAATGTTCAAAGATTTATTGGTAACCTTTCTCCTTCCTTGAGATCGCAGATGGCTCGAGAAATTGAGGTTGAGACTTCATTTGATGTCGTTGTTGATATTGCTCATAGGTATTAGGCATACCATAAGTTAGAGCGGGAAGAGTTAGAGTAGAAGAGCAAGAGATCCCACGGCCCTGGTTGGCACCATACCTCCTTTGGAGGTAAGAGTTCTGATTATTTTGGAAGGTTACTTGCTAGGTTATCTCAGCTTGTAGAGCGTAATTCTCAGAGTGCGCGAGTAGTTCATCAAGATTAGATTCAAATTTCTCTTTGCAGCTATCAATAATCTGTCCAGTTTCCATTTTTAGCAAAAAGGGCGTTATCACTGTCGTGAGTCTGGTTATCCTTTGAGGAGTTTTTCCGTACTCCGGTAAGTAGGCAGTCGTCCTTTCTCTCATCATCAGGCACCTGTACAGTCTCAGGGGATTTCATTTAGATCTTAATCAGCAAAGAGAAATGCCACCATCCAGTAGAGGTTGAGAGCGTAGTGGCAGTGGTTCTTCAGAAGTTGATTATCAGGGTGGTGGCTCAGCTCAGCCGCAGAGGCAGTTCTATGAACTGCCATTCTGGTAGGATGCTGAGGCATCCGATGTAGTAGACCCATGTATTTCTTCTTCCCTTATATGTGAGTAAGATTTGATTCTTCCGATCGATCTGGAAATGGTTTGTCATATCATGTTTCCATGGTTTCCTTGTATATTATTTCTATTAAGAATCGGTTGTGGTAGAGGGGCGAGCTTCTGGTATGATTTAGTCCTGGCATTTGTGAGACCCTACTAATTTATCTGGTCTAAATATGAGAGATTTGATAGTGAGTGTCGGTATTGTCTGCTTGGTATCTTATCGTGCCACCTTCTATTATTATGTCAAATTAGTTTACATCTCTTCTCGGAATTCAGTGTTGGTAGGATGATAAATTCTTATTCATCATCATCAGAAAATTTCATTATTTCTTCCAGTGTAAAGTGATTAGTAAGTAATACTCGATCTACGTGTCTCCTCTTGGTTCGAAATGTTAGTAAAGTCATGTTATTCTATGAGCTTCTCTCAGTTATAAAAGAGTTTACGGATAAATTGTTGGAGTTGTCTTCTTATGAGAAGGTTAAATTGGCATGGATGTTGTTCCGTAAAGCTCATTTAATGTCTATTTCTTCAATTGCGATTCTTTGGTTAGCATGACTCGAAAGTAGTCTAGCTCTAGTAGCCAAACAAATAAGAAGATGAGTTTTCCGAAGCTCTAACTATTTCTATCCTCAGTTCATTGCCATCTATTCTTCTTTCGGCTCTAGTGAGTTTGGGCGGTTAGTAGCCGCTTGTTATGTTCCCTGTGTTGAGCCAGAGTATGCATTAAGGTAGCCGGGTAAGCACATAGTTGTGTTTCAAGGCTACTAAATGTAATGGAGAGTGTCGTCCGACTCATGAATTGAGCTATCGAGCGGTGGTGCTTGTGGTAAAGGTTTGAGAGTAGTGAACTCGAGAGTTGCAGTTGTTTGGCAACTCAAGAGGGTAATTTGGTAGCTCAGAGCCGCATTCTGTTTTAGCTAAGTTTTTCTTAATCCAGTAGACCCTGCGAGGATGCCTATTTTTATTCAACTTAGTGTATTAGTTGAAGCTCTAAGTGGATGAGTCTTCCTTCAATACTGAATATAAATATAAAATCTCAAAGGCGTTGCGGGAGCGTGAGCTAATTCTTAGTTTCATTGACCTATTCTATATCGGAAAAACATATCGACGAGGTGATTCGTCGGCGGAATCATGTTAACCCATCAAAGTTCCGTGAATCTTTGCTTCGAAAATGTAGAACTCTCTTTTCGTGATCGAGGAAGGGTCAGCTTAGTCAGAATACGTTGTGTAATGGTATTATCATATTATCCAGATATATTTTATTCCAAAAATACGATGGGTGTAATATAATTCTGATCCTGAAATAAGGTGATAATGCCCGTGGAGTAGCTTATGAAGGTCGTGCAAGTTCTCTTGTTATCTGTGCGAATTTTTCTTTAGACTTAGGCTCGTTCGAGGACGAACGAGAGTCTAAGTGGAGGAGAATAAAACGACCTTAGGTAGTCTTTTCGAGAGTTAGGACTCCGATTGGCGTACCGATAATTATAAAATATTTGTAAGGTCCATTAGGACCTGTCTGTAAAATTTGAGCTAAACCGAAATTCGTTTGGTAGGTATCGGGAGAAGATTTCAATTTTTATTGTCGATAAATATTAAAAAGAGATTTTTGAACTCAATTTTGGCGAATGAGCTCCGATTCGAAATTCGAAAATGCCGTTAGGTTCTTATGATTATTTGTGACTTTTGTGAATTTTTCAAAGTGAATTTCGAGGTTGTTCGACTAGTTTCCGCTAAAATGCCGAAAGTTAAATAATTTGACCTTTTTTCCATTTAATTTGCATAATGAATTTCGGGAGTCCGATTTGAGATCCACCTTAGCAATTATGTTACATATATAATTGTATAACTTACTTGAGAAATTCGGGATCATTTCGAATTTCGTAGAGTTCCGTTTTAGTTTTCGTCGCGAAAAGAAAAGAAAATAAAATAAAAGAAAAAGAGAAAAGAAAAAAAGGAAAGGAAAGGAAATGAAAAAGAAAGAAATGAGGCGGTGAGGGGGTCTTATGCTAAGGACAAACAGAAACAGAAACAAGCAAAAGCAGAAACGAGAATGGAACAAAACGAGAAGGAAAAAGATTACACCGGGAAAGGAAAAAAATACCAGAAAATGAGAAAAGAGCCAGAAAAAGATAGAATCTTCACTCTGAAACATTCAGGTAATGATCTAATGCATTATTTAAGTTTATTATGTGTGTTTCAATATATTTTAACGGTAAAGCTTGGAATATTAGACATCATTTTAATAAATTCAATTAATAGTTTAAAGGGTTAATTAGACCCTGATAATGAAATTGAGTATATATTCGTACTCAACGAGTTATGGGCAACATATAAATGTAATTTATTTAGGATTTGGTTATGTGACCTTAAACCCTGTACATAGTCCTGTCCTGCATATTGCGTATGCCAATATGGTATCAGGTTCCTAACTGGATTGCCCTAAGACAGAAGGAATTAAGACTTTAGCCTTATGTCATATATTTTTCTGCTGAGTGAACACAAGGGGATCGCTTGGCAATAAATCCAAAGACAAAGCGGTTGTTGAGTAGCTGTGCTAACTCTGTAGCAAAGTAAGTGATTATATCCATTTCTTTGGAGGTATTTGGCCTCGTGGATTTTCTACCACGTGTTCTTTACGTGTGTAGCTGCCGATAAGCGTACTCATTACACCTTAGTTTTGAATTTACATTATATATTATATGTTATGTCCTGTTGCAGGTATTGCATTGAGTATCTGAGCATTGTACAGTTGCTGTCATTATTTCATATACTTCCCGATAATCGATGAGAGTCCCGAGCCGGTGAAGGGTCATTATTGCATATACTTCCCGGTTGGCGATGAGAGTCCTGCACCGGTGAAGGGTCATTATTGCATATACTTCTCGGTAATCGATGAGAGTCCCAAGCCGGTGAAAGGATCATTATTGCATATAATTCCCGGTTATCGATGAGAGTCCCGAGCCGGTGAAGGGTCATCATTGCATATACTTTCCGGTAATCGATGAGAGTCCCGAGCCGGTGAAGGGTCATTATTGCATATACTTCCCGGTAATCGATGAGAGTCCCGAGCCGGTGAAGGTATCAGGCACATGTGACTGCATTGCATCATACCGCATTCATCCTATCTCATTGCACCGCATACTGACTAGTGTATGACTATTATGCTGTGTTTTGTGTATGCGGTATGTATACCATGTTGTGGGCATATTTCAGTTTGCTATACGTTTCTGGCTATTTAGTGTCCTTAATTGGTTTATATGCTTTAGTTATATGGATCGTTTTGCACGCCGCAACAGTATAAATATATGGATCGGGTTGCACGCCGCGACCATATGAATATATAGATCAGGTTGCACGCCACAACAATATGAATATATAGATTGGGTTGCACGCCGCAACAGTGTGAATATATGAATCGGGTTGCACGCCGCGACAGTATGAACATGTGGAACGGGTTGCACGCCGTGACAGTATTACGTTCGGGATACTTAAAAACCTATACGTTCTGTCTATCTTATGTCCGTGGTTGTTGATGAGTTTATGATCCCATACGTGTTTCCAGTTATTATCTGGCTCTGCCTTTTTATAATTTAAATAAGAAGAATTTGGTTTATTTGTTTTTCTTCCCCCTGGCTAGCTATCCTATTCTTTGAGGTGACTAGTTTTTCCCACTTATTGAGTCCTTTTGACTCACCCTTGTTTGATGTTTGTTCTTGTCAATTTATTTCGTTTCGGCAGGTTCGCTCCAGGATTGAGTTGGCCATGTTGTTCAGGAGCGAAGACGACTTCAGCTGTCAGGGTGAGCCAGCTTGTATTCCGGATGGCCACCATTTTATTGTTTATTATTTCAGCTGCATTTTGCTCCCTTCAGGAGGTATCTATCTTCTTTTGTACTCTTAGATGTCTAGTCTGGATAGCCCTAAACCTAGTATGTTGGGTAGTCAGCTGTAATTTCTTTTGTACAGCTTAAAGGTATCGGTTTGTCTGTACTTTTTCTATGTCTTGTTCTTATTTATGAATTGAATTATATTTATTTTACTAATTTAATTAGTAAGGGTT
The DNA here is from genome assembly GCA_037355625.1 of Petunia x hybrida. Taxonomy (NCBI): domain Eukaryota; kingdom Viridiplantae; phylum Streptophyta; class Magnoliopsida; order Solanales; family Solanaceae; genus Petunia; species Petunia x hybrida. The sequence continues at coordinate 42,104 of JBBBVM010000739.1, read as the reverse complement.
CACTCGACGGGTCTAGAGGAGGACGTCGGGTGCCCGCACGGCCTAGCCAAAAATTCGGGTCGTGTCACCTCCCCCATTTTGGGGGCATAAATAGGGAACCATTGTAGAGCAATTTCTTATAATTTCACCCTCAAAATAGGATAATCTCCAAAATGAGGACTGAGCTGGATTTGCTCTAATAGTTTGCTCAGAAAATTTAGTGTTACTAGGTTATAGTTAATTATCCGTAATTTTGACTCCTTCGTTTTGTGGATACTTCTATGTTATACGACCTAGTTTATCCAAATTATGACATTCTAAAGGAATCGAGATTTCATAAAAGAAAAGAACAATTGAGATATTAGAGCGAGAACTTGGATAAATCTGACCGTTAAAATAAATCTTCAACGCTTGGCACGAATCCGATAAGTCGTGACAACGTGGTAGTAGTATAAAAGAGGGGATTTGGAAACCAAGCTTCTATTCTCAAACTTTTAAAGAACAATTCACTAGCAATATTTGCAAAGTCACTAAATGAATGAGCATTCATTGTGGTTTAGATTTTTTAATGAATTTTAATCATTCAAGATCTATCATTCTCCTCTTTCTTTCTTTTTTTCTTCCTTTTTTCCTTTTAATTTTTTTAAAAAACTAAAATTGCTGTTGAAGCTAAATTAGAATCAAAATTTATGAAGTTTACCTAACTGCAAGATATTCCATGAGATTGATTGTTTTCTTCGATTTGATCAATTAGTCAAAATATCCTTTTTGTTAATTGTGTTTTTAGGGTTCTGAAGCTGTACAGTGCTTGAAGGCGAGAATAGTTAATCGACGGCGAGAATAGTTAATCAACAGCAAGGTCTGTTTATTTCCATTTACATGTTGAAAAATACTAAAAATGTTGTCGAAGCTAAATCAGAATCAAAACTTATGAGGTTTACCTAGCTGCAAGGTATTCTATGAAATTGATTGTTTTTTTCGATTTGGTCATTTAGTCGAGATGTCAGTTTTGGTAATTGTGCTTTTTAGGGTTTTGAAAATGTACGGTGCTTGAAGGCGAGAATAGTTAATCAACGGCAAAGTTTGTTTATTTGCATCTACATGAGTTAATTTTGAATGCGAACATGATATTAATAATTGGAAGACGGATGAACAAATTTACCTCTAAATTTGATGAATTCAAACTTCAAACAAAACCGCAAGTGTTGGTGGATGGAGATAAGGCAAGAATCAACAATTAGTGCTCTATGTGGGTCTCCAGTATGGCCAAAGATGGTTATTTCTAAAAGTCCATTAATCGAAGGTATGATTCTATCTTCAATTTTCTCTTGCTAATTTGCTAATTAAGGTATATTAATATATATGCTACTTATAGATAAATAGAACTATTTTTTCTCTTGCTAACTTGAGACTTTGACTAATTATTGTTAAAACTTAATCCTTTTTCCGTTAGCTTTAAAATATATTCCCAATTTAGCACTAACACGATACCAAATTACATAGATTCTTTTCGTTTGATGATCTAGTCCGTTTTGAATTTTCTTTATGCATTGAGTTGTTAACCACGCAAATTGACGTTAAGTTTTTCAAGAGTTGCAACCAAACTATAAAAGGTATTTTAAAGATCTAATCAGCATTCTAAATAAGATTTTACTTCCATTATAAACTATGTTCTGAAATTTTATTTAATTTACGAGAAATATTAGAGAGTCAAAATATCCGACGAATCAGAATCGATGAGTACCTTAAGAAATGGTATATGTAGAATTATTCCTTATATTTAAGAAAAGTTGTTTTAACTTAATTTTGTCCTTGTTTTGTACAATTTTATATTTATAATAAGATACGCCATATGAAACAAAATAGTACAAATGTTACAACTTTGCCTCTCTCAGATGGTCTAATAGTAACGATAAAAATTATTTATTTATTATATGTTAATTAATACAATCTGATACAAACATTCGTCCACATAAATTTTTCTATTAGTTTTGGTCTTTTCTTTTATTATTATAATATAATCGATCACTCTTTTCTTTCTTTTCTATTTCGTTGCCGACGACAACAAATATGAGTTTGACTACAAATGTGTATACGTCAAATACCGTCAAACAAATTGAAACTAATAAAGAAAATAATGACTAGATCAATCTTGACATATTCGCTTCATTTTCTTTCTCCTTTTTCCTTTAATCAATGAGAATATTTGTTTTGTCCACTAAAGTATATTATACCAGGTTAATAAGCATATTACATACATAAAGTTTCTTATAAGAAATGATACTTGCTGGATATAAAATAAAACTATTAACTGATCTTTCACGGAATAAAACAAATAGGTCTTTCCTCTTCGAGGGAGATGCACAATCAAAATACTACTAGTCGAATGAACACTTATGCAGTAAGATGGAGTATTTATTTTGTTAATTTACATATAGATAAGGAAAACTTACAAATATTTTTCCACCACCATTTCAATGTGTAACTTAGTTTAAATAAAATTTTACTTGAAACAGGAAATGTCGTAGCCAAAAGATTATTTACGAATAAATACTTTCACTATTTGTGAAAATTGAATTAATTTATCATGTGCAAATATGCCTAAAAGGTTTATGTGTTAATTCTTTTTTTCCCTTTTTCTTCAGGTATTCAAATTCTGAAACTTGTGGGCCTTTTGCATCGAGTAGGCTCACTATGTGGGAGAAAATGCTCTCACACAAGAATATTTTTACTTTTCAAAATTCGAATCCGAGACCTCTGGTTAAATGTGGTGGGATCCCCACCCTTCTACTGCACCTTTCGGTGGTAAGTTTTTACTTCTTGATTCCGTTGTGTGTCATTGATTTTGTACCGCCTTCACATTTTTTTCTCTTAGTTACTTGTCTTGTCTTATAGTAATTGATTTACTTTTTGTGATATTCCTTTTTCAATTTCAATTATATGGAAAAACAATTGTAGGCATTAGTCCTCTGAATTATGTGAAAAATCTTAATTTACTTTCCTTTTAGTAAATTAAATGGAAATTTCTTTAAAAATAGCTAAGTGAAAATAGAAATTACAATAATAGCACCTAAGTTTAATTATTAGATCTTTATAGCACATCGCCTTTAAAATTCTCTCTTTCACATACAAAATCTAGCCACCATTGGCCTTTCCTTAGCCACTGCTCACTGAGCTGCCGCACTCCCCTCGTGGCAGCAAGTGGACATTGCTGGGCGGCCACTGGTGTGTGGTGGCAGAAAAATCATTAGATTTTCACATCACTTGATTATATTTTTATAGTCGGAGTTAATTTTTTCCTTCATTTGGGAAAAAAGAGAAGTAGCGGAATGAATAGTGCCGACCAGACTTTCCTAGGAGAAGTAGCGACAGCGAGAAGTAGAAAAGAAGTAGCAATGGTGAAAAAGGAGAAGAGGAGCATCAGTTTCAACGATGGAGGTTGGGAGGCGACACTAGGAGCTTTTGGCAGGAAGCAGGAGGTTGGGAAGGAAGCGACTACACTAGGGTTTTTCTCTTTGAACGGGAAGAGAGAGAAGGAAAGGTCGAAAGCTAGGTTTTATTGGAAGAGGAAAAAATGAGACTGCCATGTTTGTTATTTTCTTTTCAATATAGCAAATATGGGCCAAACCTAGTAAGAATAAGTAAGGAAAAATTACGCCACATAATCATTGAAAAAGAATAATTACTGTTTTTGTCCACCTTTTGTTGTTTCTTTCCATAACCATAAATATATTTTAAATATTTCGAATATATATTTAATATTATGTACTTCGAATATATATATTTAATATATTCAATATATATTTAATATTTCGGATATATATTTAATATATTTTAAATATATATTTATGTATTAAGTTTTTGGGTAAAAAAAATTATGGACAACTAAAAGTAAATATTTGTTGATGGGCGGATATTTATGTAAACTTTCCAATAAGTAATATGGGTTCATAGTGGGCCAAACGCCTACTAGTGTAATTTTTCAAAATTAAATTGACTTATGATCGGACCCCCTTAATAAGTATATTCAGTCAGGTTGAATTACATTTCAGAGAAATTTTTAAAACTAGCCAGCTCACACAAAAATATTACCAATCATGACCCAAGTTTTGTTTAAATATTCTGTAGCCACACATTCACAACATTGGAGTATACCATTGGGTTATCAAACTTGTATACTATTAGGGTATACCGTATACTAGAAAGGTATATAGTAGAAGCATGGTCATATTGTGACAAATAAAACTTCTATACTATTAGGATATACTGTGGCTATGGGGTATACTAAGATTATGGAATAAAACATTTTTAGTCAAATGATCAGGTCAGATAAATATTTTTAAATATGACTATTTTTAGTTTAAAATAAAAGTCGTTGGACATACAGGATAAAATTCCTATATTTTAACAGTTGGGATTGGGGGAGGGGGGGGGGGGGGGGGACTGCCGGTGTAGCCCATTTTAGTAGCATTGTTATAGTCACATTCACTTTTAGGTGTGCCTTTGCAACATTTGGCTGTTTTGGACCAAATTGTCTATCTTCAAATCATCGGGTCTAAATTCAGGCCAATTTAAGCTAACGTCTGCTCTTTTGGTCTAAAGTTGAAATTTGATGGTTTTTTCAACTTCAAATCATAAGGTTTAAAGTTGAGTCCAACTCACACTTTTGCTTTGAATTTGACTCATTTTCAGATTAAAAAATCTAATTTGAGTGAACTTTCAAACCATGATCTGAAGTTTAGTATACATCTTAAAGTGAGTGGCTACACTAACAAATAATTTTTTCAAAAATAGCTACAAGCTAAATGGCATGGCAAAACGGGCTGCCTACTGAAAGTTTTATGGATTGGCCCTAACCAACATGGGCCTCGATCATTTAATCCTGGCCCATTAACAGGTTATACCGGCCCAATTTTAGATTTACCTCTGAAGAGATTTCTTTGGTTGCACAAATCGTATAATTGTTCGTTATAATTTTAGCCTTAGCAAGCTAAAATTCTGCTATCAAGTTCTGCTGAAAATCATACATAGATTTAATCTAACATGTAATAGCAAGTATTGTCTGTCTTATTTTTATATTCGTTGATGATTCCAGTTATTATGAAGGTACTTAGAGTTATCTTCAACTTAAATTGACAATATAGAAATTAAACTCTTCAATGATTTCTTTTGTTAATTTTTTTGAAAATCCACCCGGTGCTGGTATTCACTTTAGAGTAGGACTAATCCGGATGTGTACCTCGTATATATGACCCATCAATAAAAAGCACTTCCTACGAGAAAACTGATATTGCAAAAACTCAAACCTGAAGCTCTAATTAAAAGTGGAGGGATACCATATCATGTATCCCACCATACATTCTCAATGATAGCTCTTTTCCTAAACATATGGAGAGCTCTTGCTGCTCTCGTCCAATCAATCCTGTTTTTTTGCTTGTCCTCGGATACTTGCAAATCTAGTTCCCGTAGTTCTCTTAACTAAGAGTCTAAGAACCATATTATTTTTACTTATCTTTTTCTTCTCTTCATTTCCAAAAATAAAATGTATAAAGCTAACAAATGGCCAATTAGGTTGTTGGGGATGCCTTTAAATTCTCTCATTGTCCCTCAACACGTGCCTACTCTCATGCAATATATGACAGAATTTTTATGCACTGTAAAACATTGTCATTTTATGACCTAATTTCTTATCCCTATTTAAAGCTCTATGATGACTTTCTTGTCATATAAACCCAAACTTAACCGATAAAAGAAAATAGTTCCAACCAGTAGCAAATTGTTTTTAATACCTTTTGTCGGTGTGGAGAAGAAACTATTCATTGTTTTTCTTTTCCTCTTCTTTTTCGGTTTTTTCTGATATCATACAAACACCTGCACACATGCATGCATGTAGGTAGTAGTTAATTGTACATTACCTGAAGCAGTTAATGGAGCTTATTTTCTTTTAACTTAGATTATAGAGTTAGTTTGTTTTACCTTTGGCAACGGAGTCCTTTGAATTACAAAATAATGTGAAAATTAAAATCGGACACAGTCTTACCAAACCAAGAATGGCTTATAGTCATCATGACACTTTTATACGACTGATACTATACTACGTTTATTCCTTGCAATTATGTTTAAGATTCAATTTAAAATTAATACGGTATAGCATGTTAGTTAATTATAATATTAATTTTATCAGGTAGATATTTAAAATTCATCATATAAATTTCTTTTTTAAGTATCTTAATTAAGACTCTTGTTGTTATAAATATGCCAATCGTGCACTAAAAGAATTAAACTTAGCAAGATAATTTAGCCTGGTCGGGTACTAGATTTTTTATTTTCTTTAATTGAAGTTTGAAAAGGGTAAAAGAAATTTAGAAAAATAAACGCAAGAATTAATATGGGAGGAGACCCTTTTTCAGGCAAAAAATTAAAAAAAACATGTAAGTATACTAATATAATGAAACTTGTTGTGCTACTGAAAGCAGCAAATCGAACAACCTATACTCATCAACATTCAAACTTTTACATCATTAGTAACAAAAAGCATTCGTAATTTTATCATCATTTCTTAAAATATTTATTTCACCTCTTCAGAAAATTCAAATTAAGTATATAACTACAGAGAGGAGATCTTGTTTGATTATGTTTTAAATGTGGATAATCAAGGTGCCATTGAAGAATCACTAATCCATTTATCAGACAGGTACGGAGAAGTACAACTTTTTTCATGCATTAACTCACTAAAAGAAAGTTAAAGCTCAGGACAAGTCATTGCCTAGATTACACAAATCTAATTTTATTTGCTTTTGAGGAATAATCTATTACTCACATCCGTTACATTAATGAAGGGTCAATCTATAGATATGAAGTAGTAAATATTACTAGTAAATATATATACACTTGAGTAATTAAGACTTGGTTCTTCAAGCTATAAATACCCCATTGCTCATAGACCATTTTCACAAGCAAAGTCTATCCTAGTACTCCTCTTAGAGAAAAAAATTCAAGAACTTCTATTTCCCTTATTCTATAGTTCTTTTTCTTGTTACAAGCAATTGAATTTCTCGTTGTGTTTTCTTTTTAATCATTGTGTTCTATTTTACAAGCACAGCATTTCTAGCATTTTCTATTTATTCCTATATATATTTTCTTCGCTTGTATCATCAATATTATTCACTAACAATGGCTTACAAAAATGATCGTCATTTCAGCTACTATCCGTCATCTTCCTTCCGTCAACAAATTGGCCTAGAGACGAGGGATTTCCATGAACTTATCGATCAAGCATTATACGAATCGGATGATTTTCGTATGTATGCTTACAAGATCAAAGTTTGTCCAAAGGTACGTAGCCATGATTGGACTTCTTGTCCATATACCCATCGAGGGGAAAAAGCTCGTCGTCGTGACCCTCGTAGGTACAACTATTTACCAATCCCTTGTCCTAGCTACAAATTTGGAGAATGTATAAAGGAAGATGACTGTGAACTTTCTCATGGGGTATTTGAGTACTGGCTACATCCTGCCAAATACAGGACACATCCATGCAATGCTGGTACGTTATGTAATAGAAGGGTATGTTTTTTTGCTCATACGTTGAGAGAGATGCGTCCAGAGACTAAGTACAATTGGTGCTATGTCTATCAATATCCATTACATGTCCAACCATATCCTGATGTTTTATTTGAAGATGGACAAAATGGATGGATACTTATTCCTAGTAATCCACAACAAGCACAGTACTATGGTACTGTCCCTGGACATGTCAACTCATCAACTTATAATAATCATGAGTTGTTAAACATCCCTTCTACTACTACTACTCAGCCTCAACAGACTCCACTTCCTGAGGAAATGCTTGGTGTTTCATCTACTTATTATGACTTGTCAAACATCCCTTCTACTTCTCACTCTCAGCAAACTGAGGGAACTTGTTATGGTGCTTCTGGACCTCAAGTTCAGAACCAGAGTGATTTTTCATTCTTTTCAGCTAGCCATGCAAGGTTAACTGAGGAGTTGAAGAATCTTGAGATTGGGAGTTCTCTTGGTAGGGTGAATAACATGCAAGCTGAGAGTTCAAGTCATGATGATAGGGGAAAAAGACCTGTGGAGCACTGGGAATTTCAGGATCCAGAATTTCCTCATATTAATTGGGTTTCTGATTTGCTAGTGGACGAAAGTTGAGGCTGCAGCTTGTACATATTATATATACCCCATGAAAGATTGTACTAATTGATAAATGTAAAGAAATAAATGAAAATTTTATTTGGTATCGTTTCTGATTTTTCTTTTCATATTCTTTGCTCATGTTCTTCCTTTGACATCTATGCTATATAGATAGATCATGATTCTATCTTTTGAATTTTCTCGGATTGATAGCTTTACTCAGGAAGTAAAATTAAAATTTGCAAATCGATAAATAAGTGTGTAACCAATTTTTTATGACCCACCTTGCTAATTGACAATAATAGGTGATATCTTATATGAATATTTTTTTCCCGTAATTTAATGCTTAAAAGCACGTTTTTAAAATATTGGCTAAACACAAACTACTAATAATAATACTTCTCAAATGATTTGCGTAAACACATACTACTAACTATAGTATTTCTAAAATAATTTGGCCAAAGTAACTTTTTTTTTTATAGGACATCTGATAAGAAGCTTTTCTCAAACAAACCAGATTCCGCTAACTTGACCAAACATAATTTAAATCTTTTGTTCAGCTCTTTTGTTTTTCTACCTTGAAGGACTAGTCATAACAATTACTAATAAAGAATTTACTATTAATGTTTTTTAAACTGATTATGACATACTAGTATTTAATCTATTTTCTTGAGAGTAACCATAACAATTGTTATAATCAACTAGCGACATGTTCATGCAAAAACTTAACCAACGAATTCTACGATGTCAAAGTATACACGTTAGATAATTAAACTCTAAAATAAAGCTGAAGATATTGCATGAAATCTACTATTAGCGGTCATGTAACAAGAATTTAATATGAAAATATTATCCTTCAAACCCGGCGTATACTTGGATTTTATTTATTTTTATTTAGCTCAAAGTAACATAGTGTTGGGTAGCGCTAAAATTAAAATTTAGGGGTTCAGAATTCTAATTTTTTTAAATTAAGGTTCTAAAATAATGAAGTAACTTTCATAATGACTAATACCAAGTTTTGCAGCCTAGCTATTATTAGGGACTAACAATGACTAGTCATATTGGAATTACAAAAAATGTTTGAATATCCCTTATAATTGATAAAAGTCACAACTCACAACATATTAAACTTTTTTTTTTACTTTGTTTATGCTCCTATACCTATTAGTTAAAACTCCTTAAAATATTAATTAAGACAAAACAATCATCAACATATATGATTCTTTCATTTCATTTATGGTTTTTCAAGCTTCTTTTATAAATCACTACCCAATGGTACGATGTAACTTGAAGATTAATATTATGGGATTTTTACCCCACATAACTATTCCCAACTCTTATCCACTTTTTGTAACCATATTTTGTCCTTTCTTTCTTTTTCTAACATATTTATTAAATATAATTTGATGATATAAATATTTAAAAAATATAAGACAAATATATATGTGTATAGAAGGTATATATACAAAATATCAATCTATTATATTTGATATTTTAATTATAAATTAAATTTTAAATATAAATATTGTGGCTATATTATGTTAGTGTTAAATAACTTGTTAATATGAAATATTGTGGGCTATTTATGTGAAAATCCCTAATATTATTTCTTCCTTGTAATTGTATGTTAAGTAATGGATTGTTTTCGCCATCTTAAAAGTGAGCGACTCAGCTACCAGAAAATTTCACTGGATGTTCCCTTTGTGGCTTGATTTAAGTTTTGCCCTATTTTTTAGTTTGTGCTACAATAGCCTTATTTTTCAAGGTTTAATAGGCACATCCGAGTAGGGGTGAACATAGGCCGGGTTGGGTTGGTTTTTTCATTTATCAAACCAAGACAATAACATCAGATTTTTAAATCTTTAAACCAAATCAAGCCAATCAAAGGTGAGTTTTTCAGTATCGGTTTTATTCGGTTCATTCGAGTTATTCGGTTTATTCGGATTGTATTTAGGTAACGACAATTACACGACCAAAAGTACTTAGAAACCAATTACAATTGTTTATACTGACGATGAGGAATATTGTATTAATGGATAAAATATGCAGTTACACACAACTTATTAACTTTTGATACAATCTTTGTTAACAAGATAATTATGAACCGTGATGTGGTAAAGCATCAAAGTTGCAGCTGTAATAACTTATTCATTATCTTAAAATTAGCCCATGTTGTATGCAGTAATTAGTAACATAACTAAGAAAAGCTATTAAAATATTTATAAATAGTTTCAATATATAAATTTTATATATAAAAAATTTAAAATAACATATATGTAATATTCGGTTCGGTTCGGTCTCGGTTCGGTTATTTTTTCATAACACCAAACAAAACTTAATGTGTCAGGTTTTTTTTGGCCAACACCAAACCAAGTGAAACCAAACTTTTAGTCGGTTTATTTTTTGGTTTGGTTCGGTTAATTGGTTTGATTCGATTTTCCGGTTTGGTTTGTACAGCCTTGCGTCCGAATTTCACACAAGTTTTGACTGATACGTCGAATTCAAAACTTTTAATAGTCCATCAAAATAATTGTAAGTTTTTAACGGTGACCCCAAATTTTAGTGATTCGTCAAAACATGTGAACAAGTGTACTTTCGATGGAGCCATCAAACTTGTGATAATATTGCTCAAAATTTTTGAGCACCCATCAAAACTAGATAATTGGGGTTATGTTTGTAAACTTTTAAAGAACAAAGACAAAACTTAAGGAGCAACGACGTCTTGAAATCCTTCAGCCTAGAGCTGTCAATTTGGGTTGGCCCGATCCAGCACAGCCCAAGCCTCGCGAGCCTTGAAGTTGGACGGGTTGGGGCGGGCCGGCCCGACTTTTAGTTGGGCCACCAAATAATGAGTCCGACCCAGCCCTACTAGGGCAACGGGCTGGGTTGGGCCGGCCCGACCTTTGAAATTATTTTTTTATTGTTCTTTTTTTACTCTAAGATTTTAACTAAAAATACAAAAAAATATAGAGTTGTATAAATATTATATAGTAATTAAGTTTTGATTCACAATTAAAGTATTCAACAATACATTTGCTAGACTATTTGATGTATTATCGCGGGCTGGGACGCGATACTCTATTACAGTTTCTATTTGTATGATTCTTTGATTTATTATCTTAACTTTTGAGTTGTAGAGTTGTGTCTTGTAGAGTAGTTGTGCAGCTTAAGGAATATTTGTGTATAAAAATTTAAATGTAGTGAGTTTGACTTCTCTTCTGTTTTGTAATTTCTTTAAATATGTATAATTATGAATTAAGTAATTTATTTTAATTCTAGGAAAATTTACACCACATGACTACCCTAATAGCTTAATTACAAAACATAACGATACTTTTCCCTAATTACCCCACATAATAATTTTATCATTTCCCCTCTCCCAAACATTAAACCCTAATTTCCTCTCTTCTCTCTCCTTTTCTCCCTCCTCCACCATCCCCCACCCACCCTCCCCCTTCCCCTCTCTCCCTGTTCCTCGCCGGATCTGCTGCTCCCCCGTCTCTGTTGCGGCGGCGCTGCTGCACTGTGGTGGCAAGCAACCCTGATACGTGTGGCTTTGGTGTTTTCCGGTGAGTTTTTTCCGATCTGCTCCCTTTCTTCTTTTTTTTTTTTTTTTCCTTTTTGTATGTGTATATATGTATGTTTATGTATATATTTATATTTTGTATATAAATTCGTATTTATCTTTGTATATTTGTATTTTGTATATAAATGTCTATATCCACCCCTTTTTGTATGTGTATGTGTTTGTATATATGTGTATCTTGTTGTATGTTTGTGTAGAATGGATAGTTATTTGTATTTGTGTTTTTTGTATTTTTGTGTATGTGCAGTGTATATCTTTTGTATGTTTGTGTATATTTGGTTGTGTATAGTTTCAAAACAGAAAATTTTTAAAGTTTTGCAATGTATATATTTGTATTTTTGTATGTTACATCTTGTAGATCCAAAAAAAAAAAAAAAAAAATTCCGGTGGTGGCAGCGGCGGCCGGCGGCGGCTTTTCGGTGGTCAAGGGTGTTTGGCCGGCGCTGGTGAGTGGTGGCAGCAGCCTCCAGGCAGTGATGGGTGGGAGAAAGTAAGGAAGAAGGAGATAAAACCCTAAATTGTAGGGTTTTGTTGAAATTTGTATATGGAATGTGAAAAAACTATTGTTATATTTTGTAAAGTTATAAAGCATTGTTATTTTTTGTAAATATGGTGTTAGAGTTGTATATTTGTGTAAATCTCCTTTAATTCTAATCATAAAGCCCGCAGGCCGGCCCAGCCCAGCCTCGATCAAGCCTCATGGGCTAACGAGCCTATTTGGGTCGGGCTAAAAAGCCTCTGTCTATATTGTAAAAATTTAGTCACGCAGCCTGTTTTGACCGCGTTGAACTAGCCAGCGATGCAAAACTGTTTGAAGACTAGCCACCCCCGGACAAATCACAGTATAAATACTGGGGCTCTGAACAAGTTTTGTTCAAAGCCCCAGTACTTATACTGGGAAGCTGAAGTAAACTAATCCCAGTATAAAATACTGGGGCTTTGAACAAGTTTTGTTCAAGGCCCCAGCATTTTGTTATGGGACTTTATATAAAGCTTCAGTCCCATAACAAAATGCTGGGGCTGTGAACAAAACTTGTTCAAAGCCCCAGTATTTTGTTATGGGACTAGTCTGGGGTGTTTTTCCAACGTTAATGGAGCTTAAGTGTGCGCGCGAATTTTTGGCTATTCTTCAGTGAATTTCGAAACGGTGGATAGTCTCCAATGAGCGCGTCCAAAAATGGCTACTGATCAGAATTTCCCAAAATGGGCTCGAAAAATTATAGTCCAGCTTTACGAAATCTAGGGCTAGGTCGGACCGACCCGCGGGCCACAGCCCAAATTGACGGCTCTACTTTAGCCCAAGAAATTAAAGGTCAGAAGCCGTACTAGGCAGGCCATTGGTCATAATACATTTTGAGATGACCTTTTTATTTCATTTTATTTAATCTTTTACTAACATTTTTCATTGGTTAAAAGTAGATATCATATACCAATACTTAAGGTGGCATTACAGCGCGGGAGTTACTAGCAGCGTCTAGGATGCTTGTAAATTATTTCAGATATTACTACTTAAATAAATTAATTTAAGCATAAAATTTTATTAAAATATTTCTGTATTAGAGTAACTCTTTTTACCAACATAGAGTATGATAACCAAAATACCAACTTTTAAAACAATGTAAGAAGTGACGAAGCTATTAGAGATATGAAACTTATTCACCTACTACCACTAACCACATCATTCAGGTTTCTTCACTTTGGTCGTTTATGTCCATTTTCAAGAAGCTAAAAAAGGTAGTACATTTTCATGTCCCAACTCCCAACCAAGTGGTCAGGACATTATGTTGAATCACATATTTCCAAATCCATTTTAGGGTACAAATGGAAAACTTAAACATTCTGATTTGGAAGAACGTAAAGTCCCTGGATTTGAAAATGTGATTTTGTTTTGTACAAACTACAAAGTAGCTTTTGGTCGCACTTTACACGCAAGATGCACTTAAACCAAATGCTCTCCTTGGCCCACTACAAGCAAGTGCAAAGACTTTGCAGTCTGATTTCATTTTATCTACACTAGTGACTAGTGCTAACCACAAAATTGACATTTTTATACTTAAACCAATTGAATTTGATTTTTTATTTATGGTTAATAAGATAATTATAGTTACAAAAATGTCATATCATATTATGCTCAAAATTGCAAACCGGAAAGTATTTCTTTCTACTTTAAACTATGTTACTCAAACACCAAAATATACACGCTCTTATAAGGAAATAGAGGGCATTGTCCCGTTTGTCATATACTGATGAACAAATAATTTTTGGTAGAAAGAGCTTTGATCTAACTGTACAATAGTGGACAGAAGGCTATGAAAATCTAACTAACCAATAGTTGCTCACCAACTGTCAATAGAACATTTGATACACTCTCCACTTGATCAACTTCCAATTTCTCAGCTCCAACAACTTTTCTTCTACGCTTAGGCGAACCAATTTCCGACGAACTAACCGGTTCAGGTGACGTTCTTTTTTTGGTCGTAACTCGAACCGGTTCCGGTTCATTTAACCCAATCCTATGTGGAAAATTTAAATGAGCTTTTGAACCGCGCATTCTATAAGCTGCTTTATCATAAGCAATAGCAGCTTGTTCAGCTGTTTCATAAGTTCCTAACCAAACTCTAGCTCCATTTTTAGAAGGATCTCTTATCTCGGCCGCGAATTTACCCCATGGTCTCTGTCTTACACCTCGGTAATGTCTTCCCATTGATGGCACCACTGTAGCAGGAGCACTCATAATTTCCTCTATTGGTTCGGGTTTTACTTTCTTGTGGGATAATATTGAGTATGTTGTCGGTTCAGGTTTTACTTCGCTTGCGGTGAAAGTAAATGGTGACCATCCTACATTTAAAGCGTCTTTTAAAAGACTGTAAATTACCATATCTTCAGAATCATCAACTTTTAAAGGTAATGCACCCCATGTTTCAGTTAAACATGGGATTAAACGACTGAAACTTGAGTTTCGGCAAAATAGTTGATTCATTTTGTTTATAGGAAAGGGTTTTTGAGTTTCTTGAAAATGAAGAATGAAGATGGAATATGTATATATAGACAAGAAGATTCATTGAACTTGAGAAGAGGGGCCTTTGATGTTCGAGTTAATTAATATATTTATTAGTAATGGGGATAAGGGGCTTCTTTGAAGTTTCATAATGTGGGCAAGTGGACAAGTTGTTTAGCAATGTTTTTATCACGTGGAAAAAAAGGATACAACTTGAAGAATGGGCAAAAGTGACGTCATTGCTTGACGAAAGTCTGACCCTATAATTTTATTTGTCAATAGTTTTTCCTCTCATTACATTTTATTAGATTTTTTCTAGGAAGAAAGAAGATAGTGATGCTTTCTATATATTTAAGTTTAAAATTTCTCAAGATTCTTGTTGTATGTCTAAACAGGGTTTTCGTTGTAAAAAAGTGTACGATTTAAAACGCATTAGTAAAGTTTATTCCATTCTATATAAATTAATTGATTGTCAATATTTAAGTGAGCTCATTTATGCTTTGCGTGCAATTGCTTTAATCACTTGTAATTTGTTAATCTTCCGGTAAGAATCACATAGTAGTGTAATTTGTTCATTTTCAAGATACAATATTACTGCGGACTCTCTTCAATTTTTTTTTTTTTAACAAAGGTATGAGGGATTAAATTCCTAAAATTCGTGGTTCATTTGTTTGTACTAAGGGTGACTAACGGCCCGGTCCGGATCGGTATCGGGCAAAAAAAAAATTCAAAACCGGCCTACCAGTCCGGTCTCATATGGTTAAAAAATTGTGCCGGATCGGGACCGGTACCGGCGACCGTTAAGCCGGTTGGTCCGGTTTAACGGTTTTTTTTAATTTTTTTAAAGTTTTTTTTAGACTAATAAAGTTGAAAATTGAAAAATTTAACAATTTATGTAAATACCATTTTGTAATAATTATGTAAATTATATTTTTTAATGAAACAAAATAATTATGTAAATTATATTTTTAAATTTATTAATGTAAAGTAAATAAATAAACACTAAACAAACGTTGATTGAAAAAGAAATACATACAATTTATTGAAAATTCGGAAAATACATAATTCAAATGACAAAAACAAACTAGAAATATAAAATTACAAAGATACTAAATAAACTAGAAATTCGAAAGTACACAATTGAAATGAAATAGAAAATTTCTTAACCATTTCTTCAATTATTACGCAGATATATGCCCCCACACGACGACTCAATTCGTAATTATGTTGTTTTTCTAAGTGTTGTATAAGTTTATGGGTTCCACCCACTAAGCTCCACTCTCTTGCACAAATTCTACATTTAGCTTTGTGATCTTCTCTATTATACTCCATAAATTCCCAAATTTCAGAGCGACATCTTCGTTCAGGACGTTGTGGAGCAGCAGAAACAGCAGGAGCAGCGGGAGCTTGATTTCCAGCCATTATAATTTATAATTGTTTGGACTTTGGAAGAAATTTAGAAAATAGCCTTTGAGAGTAATTTGAGAGATAAATTGATAGAAAGTGCTAAATTGTGTGATATAATGACGAAATAATAGGGTATATATAGATAAAAAAAAAGGTTGGGAGGTATGGAGGGAGTTTAGGGGGGGGGGGGGTGATAGGCAAATATAGCTGTTTTTGGCCGACTATATTTGAAAGAGAGCCGTTGGCCCAAACTTGTAGTATTTTTTTAAACTTTGAACTTTGAAGTAATGAAATCTTTGAAGTGATGATTCAAAGTTCAAGCTTTTGAATTAATTTGTTAAGTTCAAAATTCAAACTTTGAATTAATTTTAGAAAAATCAAATTTGAACTAATTTACAAACTAGTAATTAATTGTAGTATTTTTGCGCAAACTATAAATTAAAATTAAAAAGTATGAAGACAATAGTTGTGATTGAATTCCAAGACTTGGAGCAATTTTATTGAATTGTTTAAGACATAAGTAGTGTAACACATACTACAATAGCTAAACTTCAAACTTGTAATTTCAAAATTCTTATTTAGAAAATTACATTCTTTTAAACATATTAGCTAGTTTCTTGAGGATAGTTGTAGGCTTTTCTTTATGAACTGGCCGTTGTTGTTCTTGTTCATCATCTCCTTCTGGTTCTTCTTCTTCTTCTTCTTCTTCTTCTTCTTCTTCATTGCCGGTTTGACTCCCTTCACTTGTTCCCTCGCTCAAAATTTGATCGAGATATGTTTTGCCTTTTTCCTTAGTAAGTTCTGGTAGACCAAAGTTTCTTCACTCTGCTCTGATCCAATCCCTGAATAAAACTCCTGTCTCCATTGCCTCATCCTTTAAAAGAGGGATTATATATAGACTGAACATAACGAACAAAACCAGTAGAAGAAGGAAAACTATAAGGTAAACCCTCGAGGGCAACTAGTTTAGCAATAGCTTCCCTATCCTTTTGTTTATCATAAGTAAGAAGCCCTCCTGTTGTTTGGTTAATTCTTGTTTGGGTACCCGAAGATTCATCATGCGCTATTCCCCCTTGTTCGGTCCCTAAATATATACCACCCGCCCGCATTGACCATTCTTTAGGATGTTTCTTTTGTAAGTGGGTCCTAAGTTTACCCGTCCCACCCTCATTACCCACAGTTTTAAAAACCCACACTTTTTCACAAATACCACACATGGCTGTCTGCGATTCAACATTCTTTTTTGCAAATTCCCACACCTCAGATCTTTCCTTACGTTTAACCGGTATTATAGTAGGAGGTACAGGAGGCACGACAGACTGAACTTTGGGTGGACTAGCTTGAAATTTAGGTGTTTCTTCTAAATTAACCCCGCTTTGATTCCCATATCGTGTTTCTAACATTTCAGGATCAAGTATATTATCAGCGCCAACATTATGATAATATTGAGAATCATCTATGTGGGTGAACTGACTAGAACTACCAGCAATTTTTTTACCCTTATTTCCCCTACGACCACGTGCCCGCCCTCCACCACTAGTTCCAATTGAACCTCTTTGAGACATAATAATAGCAAATAAAATAAATATATGACAAAAAAATTATAAAAGAGTAGAAGTAGGAACGACCAACCAAATATAACCGTATAATTGAGGTGAAGTTGAAACTTGAGCCTCCACTTCAATTAATTAGTTGAATACTTGATAATCAAAAAATTGTAAAAATAGTCAAATTGATATTTCAACCAAGTAGCGCCTCCAATTGACCCAATACTTGATATTTGTAAACTTCACTAAATAGCCAAATATAACTTTGATAGCAACTCCAATTAGAACTTGATAAAGTAGCCAAATTATAAACTTTTAACAAATAGCCAAAGTAGAATAATAACAATATTGTAGAAAATTTGAGAGAATTAGAGAGAATTGGAAGATTTCTGTGAAAAATATGATGAAATAATGGGGTATTTATAGGAAAAAAATAGTTAGGGAGTGGTTATGGGGTGGTAGAGGGGTTAAAGTAGCCGTTTTTGGCCGTTGGACAACGGCTAGGGGGTCAAAAGAGCCATTGCCGATGGCTAGAAACGGCTAGAAAAATTTGACCTTTTTTTTTTTTTTTTTTTGGACCGGTCCGGTCCGGCCGGTTCCTTTCCATTTTTATACCAGTCCATCCGGTTTTTTCGGTCCAAATCATGTCGGAACCAGGCTCGGAGCCCGTTAAGGAGTTAATGGTCCGGTCTCAACCGGTCCGAGCCGGTTTCCGGCCCGAAACCGGACCATTAGCCGCCCTTAGTTTGTACTAGTATTACGTAAGATATTACCTACTGGTTATGTAACACAATAAATTTGTTTACCTTTGATTAGTACTGGTTAACGTTAATAAGGAGCTAAGTTGCCTTATGCAATGATCACTTGTTAAGAACGCAAGGTTCATGTATATCTTGTCGGTGACATAATTAACTTAGGAAATCTTTTATCCAATTCTTTATGTTAGCAACTTAGAGTGAATGCGACTTGTTCTACTTGTTTGTTTAAGACAATGCTAATGACGATGTTTAATAAAGTATTTAATTAGTGTGTTATCTCTTATCCATATATGATCAATGTATATTAGTCTAATGGTGCCTTTATTTTCTGATTAAAAAATTACTCTTGAAAGCAACAATATGATAATTGGATGCGTGTAAATCACGATTAGCACATTACATCTGCCTGTTCGTCATTTCTTTTTCTCTTCCACTTTTATTTTACTTCGAAAGATATACGTCATGCTTAAGTCTAGGGCTTATTGATGTTTATCTCAAGGAAAAAGATTTGGGCATAGAAATAATAATAATAATAATAAAATAATAATATTTATTATTATTTATATTATTTAAGATTATATATCTATCTCGGTTACCTTGTCTGATACTTCTTTTTTCATGATCAATATCACTAAAAAAAAAGTGCAGCAATTTTGTACTATTCGCGTTACATCAATTTCCAATTCTATCTAGGCTAACTGAGTCACATTTGCATCCAACATTTTTTTTTTTTTTTTTTTTTTTTTGACAAAACCGCAAAATCCTTTCTTCAAATCAAACCAATCATTCATTTTCTAGCAAGGAGTATCTTTGGAAGCTACATCTGATAACATAGATAGATTAGTTCATTTAGACATGCAAATGAAAATTTCCCAACACTTAATACTCATGATTGTTTGACAATGTAACCGCTCAAAAGAAATCAGAATGAACTTCATCTTGCGATACAATTGCATCCAAGTTATAGTTGCGATAGTACTCTCTTGACCACTAAAATGTTCCAAAAGACATTTTGATACCTTAATTTAAGTCATCAGTCGACGTGTTGCTTCTGAATTTCCTGTTTCAGAGTCTATTGCTTTTGAGAATTGTTATTGTTATAATCTATGCACCTCCTAAAGACACTAGAAGGGGGAAGGGGGGTTGAATAGTGTCTACCGATTTTTGTTTCAAGAACCTGGTTCTTCTAAATATAGAACCCAGTTCTTACCTTCGCAATTATACTGTTTCAACCACTGCAACACACCACAACTACACACACAGAAAACACAAGGATTTTACGTGGAAAACTCCTTGCTCAAGGGAGAAAAAACCACGACCCACACTCTGGGATTTGAGAACTGAATCCACTAACACAATGAGCAAGTTTCTGATTACAAACTTTGTAACCAAGGGGCTACACTCTAGACCCTAATCACTACTCAAAGCTAAACTCTAGCTTTCCAAGTAATTACACACAAGTTCACCTAATACATATGCTTCTTCAATGAGCCAATAGGTAAAAACCATGAACGCTCAAACTAAGACAACTTATAACTCAATGAACCTAGACAGAATATCTAGACTCAATACACTACAAGCACGCCAGTTGTCTTCTTCAGCTTACTCACGTAGAAAGATGCTAGATTGCCTTTGTATGCTCTCAACTCTCTGTTTGTGAATAACTACTTTACGGCTGTATCAACTACTTGTATTTATACGGGTCTTGTAACCCTAGTTGAGTCCTACAAGGAATCTTTGTAATTATGGTAAGACATGATTCCTAGTAACTCTTTTCCTTGTTGAAGTTCAACTCCTTTTCACACTTCGAAGACACAGCCTGTGCACCGTCTCTTTTAGTCTGACTGGGACACATATTTATTCATGTGCCACTATTCCTAGTTCCGCAGGGATTTGCAACCCGCAACTCTTTTCGATCGATCGTGCCCTTCATTACAAGGACTAGGTTCTTCGTGAAGACCTCTGAGTCCTTTACGTTTGTCACTCCTCAAAACCAGCACTCAACAAATTCTCCCTTTTTGATGATGACAAATAAATGTTGCCCAAGAACCTGAACAGACAAAATCCCAAAAGCACAGAAACAAAAGTAGCAAGTTCAAGAAAAAATGAAACAGATGAATTAGATCACAAACACCCCAACATTTCCTTCTTCCCCCTTTTGGCATCATCGAAAATATTCAAATACCTGCATGAACCTGTTAGTACTATCTAAGGGTGGCCAGCGGTCCGGTCCGGTCCGGAACCGGTACCGGAGTCCGGTTCCGGTCCGGAACCGGGCCAAAAAAATTTCAAAACCGGCGTGGTCCGGTCTACCGGTCCGGTCCGTGCCGGTTTCAACCATTGGTGCCGGATCGGAACCGGTTCCGGCGACCGTTAGGCCGGTCGGTTCCGGTCCGGTCCGGCCGGTAAACGGTTTTTTTTTAATTTTTTTGTTTTTTTTTAGACAAATAAAATTACAATTTGAAAAACTTAACAATTTATTTAAACATCATTTGTGATAATTATGTAAATTATATTTTTTAATGAAACAAAATAATTATGTAAATTATATTTTAAAATTTATTAATGTAAAGTTTATTGAATGATCAATAAATAATTGAACGACGTCTTCTAGTTTGTTACTTTTTTAATGTAAAGTTTATGAAACAAAACAAACGTTTATTGAATGAGAAATAAATAATTGAAATGACAAAACAAAGTAGAAATCGAAAAATTACAAAGATACTAAATAAACTAGAAATTCGAAAATACATAATTGAAATAGATATTCCCTTAGCCATCTCCTCAAATTTTCAATCACGCGGAATAAAACCATTTATTCTATCCCATTCGGTTCTGTGTTTTTTTTTTAAGTGTTGCCTAAACTTTCCCGTCCCTCCATTGTTGGGTCCACTGTAACATTGCCACTCTTTGTTACAGAGTATACATTTAGCTTTCTGAGTTTCAGTATCTTTCATAATAAGTTCCCACACTATAGAACGACGTCTTCGTTCAGTAGGACTAGGACCGGGAGCAGCGGGAGCTTGATTTTCAGCCATTATAATTGTTTGGATTTTGGAAGAAATTTAGAAAATAGCCTTTGAAAGTAATTTGAGAGATAAATTGATAGAAAGTGCTAAATTGTGTGATATAATGATGAAATATTATAGTATATATAGATAAAAATAGGTTGGGGGGGGTATGGGGGGCATTTAGGGGGGGTGATAGGCAAATATAGCCGTTTTTGGCCGTTGGCCAACGGCTATATTTGAAAGAGAGCCGTTGGCCCAATCTGCCGGTCCGGTCCGGTCCGGCAGTTCGGCCCAAATAATTTTTTTTTTCCATTGAGTTATATTTAAAGTGGTGGAAACTTTGAAAAATATTACAACAAAATATTATTTAGTTTTTACTTGTACATATTAAAGTTTAAACTTAGAATTAAAAAACTTGTAGTATTTTTTATAATTTGAACTTTGAAGTAATGAAATTGTTGAAGTGATGATTCAAATTTCAAACTTTTGAATTAATTTGTTAAGTTCAATATTCAAATTTTGAATTAATTCTTTAAGTTCAAAATTCAATATTTGAACTAATTTACAAACTAGTAATTAATTGTAGTATTTTTTGCGCAAACTATAAATTAAAAATAAAAAGTATGAAGACAATAGTTGTGATTGAATTCCAAGACTTGGAGCAATTTTATTGAATTGTTTAAGACATAAGTAGTGTAACACATACTACAATAGCTAAACTTCAAACTTGTAATTTCAAAATTCT
Organism: Petunia x hybrida; assembly: GCA_037355625.1. Classification (NCBI taxonomy): domain Eukaryota; kingdom Viridiplantae; phylum Streptophyta; class Magnoliopsida; order Solanales; family Solanaceae; genus Petunia; species Petunia x hybrida. Next base: position 19,916 of record JBBBVM010000739.1, on the reverse strand, counting down.
TATTTAGAAAATTACATTCTTTTAAACATATAAGCTAGTTTCTTGAGGATAGTTGTAGGCTTTTCTTTTGGAACTGGCCGTTGTTGATCTTGTTCATCATCTCCTTCTGGTTCTTCGTCTTCTTCTTCTTCTTCATTGCCGGTTTGACTCCCTTCACTTGTTCCGTCGCTCAAAATTTGATCGATATATGCTCTGCCCCTTTCCTTAGTAAGTTCTGGTAGACCAAAGTTTCTTCGCTCTGCTCTGATCCAATCCCTGAATAAAACTCCTGTCTCCATTGCCTCCTCTCTCAACGAATATCTGTGATCTCCAATTTGAAATCTTCCTTGGCTAAAAGCGCTTTCCGATGCAACTGATGAAGCTTGAATTGTTAATATATCCCGGACCATTTTTGCAAGAATTGGAAATTGCGATTCTTGATTCTTCCAATAATCCAACAAATTCGCAGTTCCAAAGTTGTTAAGTTTCTTTGGATATTGAATTAAATACACTTGGAACTCGCTGTATTCCTCTCCGTACTCGTCCTGTTCTGAAAGCAACTTTTCGTCAAGTCCCCCAAAAGTGCGCATTCCTGCTCCTGCCTGTGAAGAACTTTGCCCGGTGGATAGTATTGGTTCCGTTGGCTCTGCAGTATCTGCCCAAGCTCTATACTTTGCAAAAACAGCCACGGTATCTGCATAAACTTTAGCAACAGCCTCGTCTACACTTGGATACCCATTAGTAGCAATTTCCTCTGGAGTAATTTCTAAATTTGCATATACTTCTCTAACAAGTCGTTCAGTTAACTTAATTTTAAAAGCAGGATGCAACACAGAAGCAATGTAAAAAAGAGGAGGAATTGGAAAAAAATATTTTCTAAACTTTTCAATCATTAACTGTACAGCCGGTAAGTAAACTGCATATTGTATATACATTTTCAATAATTCCGATATTCCAGCTATATAATATAACATGGTAGGAGTAGTTGGATAATATTGACCGGAAAATTCTAAAGTAGCTTGATAAAATTTATGTAAAAACTGAAGAAGATGTTGAACATTTTGCCAATCCTCATCTTTAAGGTGATAAATTTGCATAAAATGCCTATTATACATTTGAGAAATAGGCAGTCTATATTTATAAGCAACTTTCAATGCCTCATATAAAGTGTTCCACCTAGTACAAACTTCCTCTGGGACTCTCCTAACTGGCATTCCTAATTCTACACATTTTCTTTCCCATTCTCGTCTTCTTTCTTGGTTTTTATTTCTAAAAATATAAGTAATAGCTATCTGCACCTTTGCAATAATTTCGTTAAACAAGACAAGACCATCTCTTACTACTAAGTTGTAAATATGACATGCACACCTAACATGAAAAAATTCAGGAAAAGGAGGGTTCAAAATAGGTATCAAGCTCCTAAGTGCATCTGTGTTGTTTGTAGCATTATCTACCGTAATACTAAAAACTTTGTTAGTTAAACAGTACGTACGACAAATTGATGAAACTTTGTTACAAATATAATTTCCCGTGTGTGGTTCATCAACAATTTTATAAGCAATAATACGTTTTTGAAAAACCCAATCAGGATCTATCCAATGAATAGTCACAGTAATATAATCACACCCATTAGTAGAACGACCCATATCCGTAGTAAGACATACTCTAGTGTCAAAGTTATCAAACATATATCGCAAATAATCCTGATATTCGTTCTTAAATTTAATAATATCATTTTTAACAGTAGTTCTTGGAAAACCTCTAAAAGAGGGATTATATACAGCCTGAACATAACGAACAAAACCAGTACAAGAAGGAAAACTATAAGGTAAACCCTCGAGGGCAACTAGTTTAGCAATTTCTTCCCTATCTTTTTGTTTATCATAAGTAAGAAGCCCTCCTGTTAAATGGTTAATTCTTGCTTGGATACCAGAAGAAGAATCATGCGCTACTCCCCCATGTTCGGTCCCTAAATATATACCACCCGCCCGCGTTGCTCATTCTTTAGGATGTTTCTTTTGTAAGTGCTGCCTAAGTTTACCCGTCCCACCCTCAATACCCCCAGTTCTAAAAACCCACACCTTATCACAAAGCCCGCAGGAGGCCGTCTGCGCTTCAACATTCTTTGATGCAAAATCCCACACATCAGATCTATCCTTACGTTTAGCCGGTATTCTAGTAGGAGGTTAAGGAGGCAAGTCTGACTGAACTTCGGGTGGACTAGCTTGAAATTCAGATATTTCTTCTAAATTACCCCCGCTTTGATTCCCATATCGTGTTTCTAACATTTCGTGATCAAGTATATTATCAGCGCTAATATTATGATAATGTTGAGAATCATCTATGTGGGTGAACTGACTAGAACTACCAGCAATTTCTTTACCCCTATTTCCCCTACGACCACGTGCCCGCCCCCCACTACTAGTTCCAATTGAACCTCGTTGAGACATAATAATAGCAAATAAAATAAATATATATGACGAAAAAATAATAAAAGAGTAGAAGTAGGAACGACCAACCAAATATAACCGTATAATTGAGGTGAAGTTGAAACTTGAGCCTCCACTTCAATTAATTAGTTGAATACTTGATAATCGAAAAATTGCAAAATAGCCAAATTGATATTTTCAACCACGTAGCGCCTCCAATTAACCCAATACTTGATATTTATAAACTTCACCAAGTAGCCAAAAATTACTTTGATAGAAACTCCAAATAGAACTTGATAAAGTAGCCAAATTATAAATTTTTAACAAATAGCCAAAGTAGAATAATAGCAATATTGTAGAAAATTTGAGAGAATTGGAAGATTTGTGTGAAAAATATGATGAAATAATGGGGTATTTATAGAAAAAAATAGTTAGGGGTGGTTATGGGGTGGTAGAGGGGTGTATTTGGCCGTTTTTGGCCGTTGGACAACGGCTAGGGGGTCAAAAGAGCCGTTGCCCAACGGCTAGAAACGGCTAGAAAATCCAGATTTTTTTTTTTGACCGGTCCGGTCCGGCCGGTTCCGATCCGGTCCGGGCCGGTTCCGGTCCAAAAAAATACCGGTCCGTCCGGTTTTGTTTCGTGGCACCGGTTCGTTACCGGAACCGGCGCCCGTTAGTTGCCAACGGTCCGGTTTCAACCGGTCCGGACCGGTCCGAGCCGGTTTCCGGCCCGATTCCGGTCCGGTCCGGTCAAAACCGGACCGTTAGCCACCCTTAGTACTATCCAGTCTAAAGCACAAGGCAACAAGTCAGTAATAAGAACACACAGAAGCAGAATAAGGGCCCAATCAAGAACCAAATACTTAAAAAGGAACCCGTCACAGACATAAGAAGAATTAAAACCATTATCCAGGGTGTGATATCAACACGACCCCATCAATTAGTACACAACTGAAAAATAAATTGTTTGAAACAACCAACACATGTGCAGGGGAGAATTGGAAGGGATTGACAACATGCAGAAAGAGGGATATGAGGATGGGACTGGAGGACTCAAAGCTGAAGGTTGAAGTGTTTGACAAGTGCCTCAAGTTGCTTCGTATTCTTGGCCCTTTCCATCACTAGCTCGGCCTCATACTTGTGGCAGTCTATCTTCAAACGATCAATTTCTTGATCCTTCAACTTCAGCTGTCTGTGGAGCTCTGCATTTTCTGTATTCACCTCAAGGACATGAGTCTCCAGTTCCTTCACAGCATCAATGGCCTCTTCAGGTCCATAGTCCTCACTTTCCTCAGCTAGCTCTTGCTTGGCCTGCATTGGTTTCTTAGAAGCTCTGCTCTCCTTGAAGAAGTCACAATTTTTAAGCACATTGTGCCCAAATATTTGATGAATGGTCGGCTTCTTCCCAGCTTCCAGGGGAACCCCAAAATATTCATGTACTTGCTGGAGAATATAGGAATGCACAAGAGAATGAAGCTTCTGATCTGTATCTGCAATCGTTTTGATATGTCTAATTATCAGCCCAGGTAAATTGATTTTTACCCCTCTTTCCAGCAAGTCCATATATGTCAGGTCCAAGGCACTAGCTTCACTGTTCTTCTCTCCTCTAGGCAGAAGGAACCTGTGCACAAACTCAAATAGCAACTGGTGTGCAGGTTCCATCTCCTTCTTATCTACCTTCCTCTCCTTCCTTAGCTTGGGGTTTCCTGAGAATTTATTGACAACATCCAATGGAGTCACACCATCAGTTCTCTTGGGCTACTTCAATTTTATATACCTGCAATAACCCTCAGCAAGTATGTCAAGAATCACTCCAAGCTCAGGCCACCCAAACTCTATCTCAATTCCCTTCACTGTGGTGAACACTCTCCTGTCATTAACTCTGCAGTTGGTGTAGAACTCTTTGATCTCATCAACAAACAACCTTCTCTCTTTGTTGGCAAACAAACCAAGCCATCCTTGGTTACCAATCAACCTCAGCAGTGGCTTCATGTGAAATTCCTTCTCATCATGCAAGATGCTGCCAGGCAACACCTGATACTTTGAAAAGAAGGCCACCCTGTCAACCTCTTCCTCACTGCCTCTCCTTCTATTCCTGTTCTCAGCTTCACTATCTGTTTCAGAATCACTTGGCTCAACATAACTACCAGCCTCATCACTCTCTTCTTGTACTTCCTCAGCTTTCTTTTCTTCTTCATTTTTCTTTGCCTCTCTGTCTCTCACATTTGTCACGTTCTTTCCAGCTTTCCTACCTTCTCCAGCTGTTGCTTCAAGGCAGACCTAGTGCCAACTCTCCTGGCAATAGGCTCATCAACAGTCTTGTCACCACTATCGCCACTTGATTCAACACTGGCTTTCCCCCTTTCACCAATCTCCTCATTTTTTGCGGCTCTACTCTGTTTTCCTTGACAAATACAACCTCATCTTCTTCTTCTTCACATGCCAGTCTCTCATCCTCTTCACCAAACTTTCTTTTCCTCTTTGATTCTTCTGCTTTCTTAGTAACCTTTTCATTTCAACTTTTTCTGACACAATCCCTTCATTCTCTTCTTCTTCTTCAGAATCTGTCCAGTTTAGGTCTGCATCATCAGCCTCAGTAGGATCTGGGCAAGAGACAGGCTCTTGACACAAATCCTTTGAAGCTTCAGCAAGACCAGATCCTCCAACTACTGGACCCTTTGGAATAGATCCTTCCTCATTATCCTTAGTACCCCCAACATTTGTACAAGGTTCCATTTCACTTTTTCTAAGGGACTCAACAAGATCCTGTTCCCTTAGTTGTTCTTTCACTCTTTCTGCTATACCCAAGCCCACACCAGTCTTTTCAACCAAAGGCACATGTAAGTTTTCCCTAAGTTCATCCTGTCCACACTTTTGCTCTGTTTCACCTGGGTTCCCCCTATCTGTTCTGTCATCATGCTCTACAACTCCTATAATTTTATCCAGTCCTGTTACTAGGGTTTCAGTTCCATCGTACCAGGGCTTTTTATTTCTTCTAAACCAAGAGGAGTAGATGTAATAGGATCAGGGATTACCTCAGAAGGTGGTTCCAATGAACTTTGTGCAATGGGCGTACTAGGCACGGCTCTTGACCTCATCTTTCTGACCAATTTCTTGTCGCCCTTTTGGAGAAATTTTGTTCTGGCCTTAGCGATTCTTTGTGCGAGAGTGGATGGGGGTGGTCTTGTAGACATGGTGAAGATTTTAATGGATTTTCGACTGAGATTTCAAGAGTTTTTTCAGTTTTAGGTTTTGGGAGAGAATTTTGATGTGGAAGAAGAGAAGTAGTTGGGTGAGTGGGTTCTGTATGTATCGACAGAAGGGAAAGGTTTTGGTGATTGGACAACTGCTAGGGAAGACAAAGAAATAATGAGATAAAGAAAAGAAGCAGCTTTTTGAAATTTTTGAAAACCAAGAAGAGTTATAGATTTGACGGTTATGGACTCATTTGATATAGCCTTTTCAAGTAGTGGGGTCCAAACAAGTCAAATAGAATTCTATACCAAAAAGGAATGTGTTCCTATAATTTATGACAGTTACAGGAACATGGAGGATCTCCCTAGACACACGTATAATTGACAATTTAATTTCAGTTATGACTTCTATCATGTAGGGTAGTGTGACTGTACCTGGAGATGATTCCTCATGCTTCAGCCGGTTCCTTCTTAGTACATAGTAGGTTCTTCGTGGGATAACATTATTCTCACCTGGTGCTCAAAGACTGAACAAGTATACTTAATAAAGTACAAGGTTAGACTGAACAGTAATGACAAAATTCTAAACATGGACAATTGAATACTTAACTAACCAATCATAGAGGGATCACCTGCTGGGTCATCCGTGTATTTTGGTCATCCCTAATTCCAACATGTTCCTCTCAAACTGTACCTTGTTCAATGCTTTGGTAAATATATCAGCAATTTGATCTTCAGTCCTGCACGAATTCATAGTAATCAGACCCTTTTCCACATTATCTCTAAGGAAATGGTGTCTAATATCAATATTCTTGGTTCTTTTGTGTTGGACTGGGTTCTTGGCAATATTCACTGCACTAGTGTTATCACAGAAAATTGGCACTGCTCCACACTTGATACCAAAGTCCTCCAATTGTTATTTGATCCATAGTAGTTGTGAGCAACATGATGCAGCTGCCACATACTCAGCTTCAGCAGTAGATAAGGCAACTGCGTTTTGCTTCTTTGTAGCCCATGAGACCAAACAAGGACCAAGAAAGTGTGCCATTCCTGAAGTGCTTTTCCTATCCACCAAATGACCTGCATAATCTACATCAGCAAAACCAATTAGTTCAAAAGTACCTCCCCTTGGGTACCAAAGACAGAGGTCCTGAGTTCCTTTCAAGTATCTCAGGATCCTCTTCACAGCTGTCAAATGTGACTCCTTGGGCTTGGACTGAAATCTAGCACACAGTCCTACACTGTATACGATGTCAGGTCGACTGGCTGTGAGATAGAGGAGTGAACCTATGATTCCTCTATATTTTGTCTCGTTTGTCGAAGGACCTAATTCATCCAAATCCAGCTTCGTCCCAGGTGCAATGGGAGTAGACATTTCTTTTGCTCCCTCCATGTCAAATTTCTTCAGTAGTTCCTTGACATATTTTTGCTGATGAATCATAGTTCCCTCAGGCATTTGCTTTATCTGCAACCCAAGGAAGAAATTTAGTTCGCCCATCATGCTCATTTCAAATTCACTTCCCATCAGACCAGCAAATCCTTTGCATAGCTCCTCATCAGTGGCTCCAAAGATGATATCATGGACATACACTTGAACCACCAATAGATCTTTTCCTTTCTTCTTGAGGAATAATGTGTTGTCAATCTTTCCTCTCGAAAAACCATTCTTCAGTAGGAATCCTGAGAGTCTTTCATACCAGGCTCTAGGGGCTTGCTTCAATCCATAAAGAGCCTTGTCCAGTTTGTAAACATGATCAGGGAATTCATTGTTCACAAAGCCTGGTGGCTGTATCACATAAACTTCTTTATTCAGGTAGCCATTTAGGAAGGCACTCTTTACATCCATCTGGTATAGCGTAAACTCCATACATGCAGCAAAAGCAATCAGCATCCTGATGGTCTCCATCCTTGCAACTAGGGGGGTGTTCACGGTTTGGTTTGGTTGGTTTTTGGTTAAAACCATAACCAAACCAATATATTCGATTTTTAAATTCTTAAAACCAAACCAAACCAAATAAAAGTCATATCCATCGATTTGGTTAATGTCGGTTTGGTTTCGGTTTGGTTAGGTTAGTCATTTTTTTTTTTTACAAATCACAATGACTGTTGGACATGTCATTTATTTTGTATATAGAATTGATCATTACCTAGCTGGAATTTTCTTGAATATTGATTACAACATGTGATAGATAAGTGTGTATAAAACTATGGCTTCAATATACAAAGTAGAAGTAGTGTGCCAAATTTCAAATCATACAGAACCAAAAGTGAAAATATCCTCGATCGCATTAAGGTTCCTAAGCCATTCAAATACCTTGGAAGTTACACAAGTCCAACAGATCAAATGACGTCTCCTGTTTCGAAGAGGCTTCTAAATAGTAGAAGCAGAAAAGCAAGCACACTTTTGCCGCCCTCCAAAAACCAACCTCAGCGTCATCAAAGTTTACAGCTTCAACAATCTGGCCTTTGTCAAAGTTTGAATTGCTAATGCTGGGAATTTTTACTTTTATGACATTCATATCTTCATTAGCATATTAGAGAGGGGCTTGTGCATGATCCTCTCTTTTATTTCTCAATCTCCAAATGCAAAAGGGTACTTTGTAGTTTCTACTAGTACTTTATATCCACCAGACTATAATGTACTCAATTAAAGTACTTGAACAAGTACTAAGTATAAAATAGGTTATGCACTTCTTTAAAAAAAATACAGCAATTTACTATTAACTGCTAAGATTTAGTTCACCATTAATTGTTGGACTTGATTCTTCAGACCATCAAAGGTACAGGGTTCTCCAAAACTGTCACACTAACTCTAGTCCAGATACGTTAACTATCATTGAAATTTGAAAATATATAAAATACTTAAAAAGTTTATATAAAATATTAAATATTAATGTATATAATTATAAAAATTATATTTATAATTGTCGGTTCGGTTTGGTTAATTCTTCGGTTTTTATTTCCTATAACCAAACCAAACCAAATGTTTACGATTTTTGAAAATTCAAAACCATACCAAACCATATCCAACAAAGTGTTGGTTTTTTTTATCGGTTCGGTTTGGTTTTCGGTTTGATTCGGTTTTTATCCAAACCGTGAACACCCCTACTTGCAACTGGTGCAAAGGTTTCATCATAGTCTATTCCTTCTTCCTGACTGTAACCTTGAACTACTAACCTTGCCTTGTTTCTTGTCACTATACCATGCTCATCCAGTTTGTTCTTCAATACCCATTTTGTTCCTATTATTGATCTGTCCTTTGCTTTAGGGACTAGGTGCCACACCTTGCTTCTTTCGAATTTATGAAGCTCCTCCTGCATGGCTAGAATTCAATGTGGGTCTTCTAGAGCTTCTTTTACATTCTTTGGTTCCAAAGATGAGAGGAAAGCAAAGAAAGCACAGAAGTTCTTCAAGGCTGGCCTGGTCATGATTCCTGTATCCATTTCATATAGAACATTCTCCAAAGGGTGAGAGCTTTGATGTTTCCATGGCCTGAGTTGAATATGACTGGAAGAACCTGCAGCATTATCCTGAAGGGGTTCTTCCCGACTTGCTGGATCGTCAGCTTTATTAGAGGTTCCCCCTGTCAAGTTGACTCCTTGTTCTAGTATGTTTGGATTTTCACCTGATGTCTCCTTGTCTTTTGAGTCTTCCAGTTCATTTACACCTTCTTCCCTACTTAGGCCAATCACTTGATCTTCTGCCTCAATCTCTCCCAGTGGCTTATCTGATTCATCAAATACAACATGCATACTTTCTTCCACTGTTTGTGTTCTTTTGTTAAACACCTTGTATGCTTTGCTTTCAGTAGAATAACCAAGAAATATTGCTTCATCACTCCTAGCATCGAAATTCCCCAAGGGTTCCTTGCCGTTGTTGTGAACAAAACATTTACAGCCAAAGGGTCTCAGGTGAGCAATATTTGGTTTTCTTCCTCTGAGTAGCTCATGTGGGGTCTTGTCAAGAATTGCTCTGATGAAACATCTGTTCAGCAAGTACCATGCAGTGTTTATTGCTTCAGCCCAAAAGTTTCTTGCAAGACCACTTGACAACAGCATAGTCCTAGCCATATCCTCCAGGGACCTGTTCTTCCTTTCAACCGCACCATTTTGTTGGGGAGTTCTTGGTGCAGAGAAGTTATGATCTATGCTGTTCTTTGCACAGTACTCAGGAAATCTTGAGTTTTCAAACTCAGTTCCATGATCAGATCTGATGCTGATGAGTTCTAGACTTAACCTTTTCTGCACTACTCCAGCCCAGTCTTTAAAGCTGTCAAAAGCTTCATCTTTAGATGCCAAGAACAGGGTCCGTGTGTACCTAGAGTAGTCATCAACAATCACGAGCACGAATCTCTTTCCTCCTCTACTCCTGACTCTCATAGGTCCATACAGATCCATATGCAATAGTTCCAGTGGCTTTGATGTACTTACCACCTTCTTGGATTTAAAGGATGATTTCACATGCTTTCACCTTACACACGCATCACACATTCTTATGATTTCAAATCTCTTGTTTGGCAATCCACGAACCAGCTCATTCGATACAAGCTTGTTCAGTTGTGAGAGACTTGCATGACCCATTCTTTTGTGCCACTGCTGAGAGTCACTTTCTTTCACATTCAGGCATGTTAAGTTATTTTCAGGTAGTGACTTCAGTGATGCTTTGTATACATTGTTCACCCTCTTTCCTTCCATAAAAATTTCTCCACTCTCTAGGTTCTTCACAATACATCCTACAGACGAGAAACACACTTCGTTACCTCTACCACATAGTTGGGAGATGCTCAGCAGATTGTGTCTGAGGCCGTTAACACAATAAATATTTTCAATTGCATGATCCAAAGTTTTCCCAATCTTTCCAATTCCCACGGTTTGACCACTTTTTCCTCCTCCGAAGGCCACACTGCCTCCTTGAAATGCTGCGAGTGAGAGAAAGTTTCTTCTATCTCCCGTCATGTGCCTTGAACAACCACTATCAAGAATCCAGCTTGAGTTGTTCTCCCTCACTCCAGCCTGCAAAACAAATTAGAGGTTAGCCTTAGGAACCCAGACAAGCTTGGGTCCCTTCTTACGAGAGAATGGATAAATCAGATCATGTCTAGCCCATTTAGGTAGAACGCTTCTTTTATTCTTGGCCTTTGCTTTGCTGACATTTATGCACTTTTGTTTGACATGTCCAGTTTCACCACAAAAGGTACACAACATGTTGCAAGATAACCCCACATACTTGCTCTTAGGGTTATATGGATGCAATGGTTTCTTGAATCCTAACCTTTGTTTTCCTTTGTTTTGATTTTCAAGAACCCAGTTCATTGCCTCCGATGATTTATTCCATTTAATCAGTCTAGTAAGCTCAAATTTTGGTTTTTCAACCTTTTGATTTAAAATCCTGTTCTTTTCAGTTTCCTGATATAAAATCTCATTAGCTCTTTTCAATTCATTTTCCAGAAAGGTTTGAACTTCACTTATTACTTGCTTACCATTTGCACTCTCTCTTAACTGATTGCATTCCAATTCTAGTTCAGTGATCTTAGAGTTTGACACAAGAGTCTGCCCTTTCAAGATAGCATTGATTTCTTCAAGTTCAATGTTCTGTTCTAGAAGGCTCTTGTGCTTGGTTCTAAGACCACTTAGCTCTTCAGTTAATTTGTCCTTTTCAAGTTTCTCCTTTTCATAACCCTCGATTAAAGTGGCAGTGATTAAAATCAAGTTTTCAGAAGAGTATGTATGTAAAGTTTCCTTAAGATCAGATAAACATACCTCTGCTGAATGAGCAGCTTCAACTCCATCAGTTGCCATGAGAGCGGAGTCCTTCTTTTGATTGTCATCTATGTACACCTCCTTCAATCTTTCCCAGATTTCCTTGGCAGACTTGCATTCAAGTATCGTTGCAAGCACATCGTAGGTGAGTCCTCTCTTCAGGTACCATTCAACTTTGGAGTTTGCCTGTAACCAGTCTAGGTCTTGAGGATCCAGTTCTTCCACCTTCTTTGGCACCAAGACTCCATTTGCAGCTCTCTTACGGGGACATGAGGTCCTTTCTTCACAATCAGCCACAGACTATAATCAGTTGCTTGCAAAAAAAGTCTTTATCTGTTCCTTCCAGTGCTTGTAGTGGGTCCCGTTGAACACAGGTGGCCTTGCTGGATCTCTTCCTTTTCTAAACTCTAGAGGGTCTTCTTCATCAGAACAGATGTCTGACATACCCATTAATGCTAGTGGTGAATCATCTTCAGATTCCTTTTCATGATCGGATTCACTATCAGTTGGTCCCTATGTAGCATAGAAGGCTTCCTTCTTCTTTCTCCTTTCAGCTCTGAAGTTTGGGGGCCGTCTTGACTTCTTCTTATCTTTATCAACTTCCTTTGACGTCTCCTTCTCTTTATCCTTAGATGCTCTATTTTTCATCCACTCTATTTTCCACATAGGACAATCCACGACGGCATGATCCTTTTTTAAGCACTTAAAGCATCCTGAATAATCAGGACTGTCAACTATGTTCTTCCTGCCAGAATTCTCCTTGCCACTTCTTTTAAATCCTTTGAACCTTCCCAAATTAAGCTTCTGTCTTAGGGCACTTACCATTGCTGCTTCAACTGATTGAAGATCAACATATTCATCGGTTTCATCAGTTGCTTCAAGCGCAAGGGTCTTGTCCTTCTTTATAGCTGGTTTAGCTTTTGAGTCCTTCATCATCTCATGAGTTTTCAAGCTACCAACCAGTTCTTCAAGTTTGATGGATCTGAGAGGTTTAGACTCAATGATGGCGGTCATCTTGGGTTCCCATGCTTCAGGAAGCACATTCAGGATTTTATCAACCATCTCTATTTCAGGCAATTCCATATCCAGAGATCTCATCTAATTAGTAATGATGGTCAACCTAGTCATCATATCCTGAATTGATTCTTTCTCACCCATGGAGAACAGTTCGAATTGTCTCTTCAGCATTCTCCTCTTTGAGTCCTTTACTTATGTGGTTCCTTCATGCGCAACCTGCAGAGCATCCCAGATTTCCTTAGCCGTCTTATAAGATGATACTCTATTAAACTCCTTAGGATCAAGACTACAGATGACCAGACGTTTGGCTTTGTGATTTTTTTCAATCATCTTATAATCCGTCTCATTGAACTCCTCTTTCAGTTTAGGTTCTTGCTTGGCAGTGGGTCCTTCACCAACTATTTTAGTGGGATCAGGTTTCCTTCAGAAACTATCAGCCAGAGTTGATAGTCTTCAGCACATATGTAATTCTCCATCATGTTCTTCCACCACGCATAATATTGCCCATTAAACTGTGGGGGCCTCTGAACTGACTGTCCTTTAGTGATGGTAGGTGGTGCACTCATGATTCTGATCCTTCTCAAGGTGTTACCCTCACACGAGAAGACCCGCTCTGATACCACTTGTTATAATCTATGCACCTCCTAAAGACACTAGAAAGGGGGGAGGGGGTTGAATAGTGTCTACTGATTTTCGTTTCAAGAACCTGGTTCTTCTGAATGTAGAACCCAGTTCTTACCTTCGCAATTATACTGTTTCAACCACTGCAACACACCACAACTACACACACATAAAACACAAGGATTTTACGTGGAAAACTCCTTGCTCAAGGGAGAAAAAACCACGACCCACACTCTGGGATTTGAGAACTGAATCCACTAACACAATGAGCAAGTTTCTGATTACAAACTCTGTAACCAAGGGGCTACACTCTAGACCCTAATTACTACTCAAAGCTAAACTCTAGCTTTCCAAGTAATTACACACAAGTTCACCTAATACATATGCTTCTTCAATAAGCCAATAGGTAAAAACCATGAACGCTCAAACTAAGACAACTTACAACTCAATGAACCTAGACAGAATATCTAGACTCAATACACTACAAGCACGCCAGTTGTCTTCTTCAGCTTACTCACGTAGAAAGATGCTAGATTGCCTTTGTATGCTCTCAATTCTTCTTCTTCACATATCTTCTTGCTCTTAACGGTAAAAAACTCTTTGAATTTTCTTCTCTTGTTGCCCAGGAACTTTTAAGAAATGTCTCTGCCAAATTCACCTTCTTTTGTCGACATCATGATTATTGGTGGTGAACTAGTTAATGTCCCCGGACCATTGAGTGTAATTGTCCCTCCTGATTTTAACATGGAGGATTTACCTCATCCAAGTGGTTTGGGTGAAGATCAGCGTCCAGCTACAGCTGAAACTGTCGAGACAGCTGTAGTGGACGATGAAGATGTTGCCTTGAAGGATACTGGTAACGATGAAATTCTTTCAGACGATCTCGAGCTCGAACCTCACCATGTTATCCCTTCCAAGATTGACCTCTTGAAGGATTTCATTATGCAGCTTCAGACTGAGTCGGAAATCAGGAGGAAAAGAAATATCCTTGTAAAAAATACGCCAAGTCTGATTACTCAGGCGAACATACATTTGGTTGTTCTGATTGCAATTGGGGTTCCGAGGTTAAGGTTGGCATTCCTGCCCCCGAGAGCCGAGTGTGCGATAGAATCGAGGGGAGTTCCTTCGTTTTTACCTACCTCTTCACGGTAGGTTTTTTCCTTCCTATCCCCGAGGTATTGGACACTTCTTGCCGCTCCTACCAATTATGCATAGCCCAAATCGGTCCTGGGATGTAGAGGCATGTTCAATGTCTTGAATTTTTGAGTAAGTTAGCAGGGGTCACCTTTACCCTTGATTATCGTTTGTACCTCTTCTACCGCTCTCTTCACAAGGATGAAATTGTTTACCTCAACAAATGAGGCTCGTACTCGCTGATTATGAAGAGCGAGGACATCGAGGATCGTGGATGGAACGAGCGCTTCGTCCTCCTGCCTGCTGACCTTTTGTCCTCGAAGCCTGATTTTTCCTAGCGGTAGAATCGAGCACGTGATTATTCTCTTCCTTGTTTATTTCCGATCTTGTTTCGATCTTTCCTTGATTAATTCTTTCATCTTCACTTTTAGTCGAGGTGGTCCCGATTGTTCGTATGAAGGATTTGACTCAATGGGTTTAGGCTATTATCGATGCCAAACCCAGATCGGAAAGGTCATGTATGGTTTTGGCTGCTTTGGACGAGAATCGATGGACTTGTAAACGGCATGGTGAGTTGTCCTCAACCAACTTTTATCCTGCATATTTTCCTCGAGTCACTTTGTCTCGGCGGGTTATCGTTTTTCTTTGTTGTAGGTCTCTCAAAGAGGGCAAACACCGTGCCGGAAGAGAAAAATGAAAGAAAGAGAAAAAGGACAAGAAGGAGGAAGTCCCCGAGGCGGGGGATGCCTTGAGCGTCCTTCAAGGTTTGATTGGAACCTATCAAAAGGTAAAGGAGAAAAATGAAAGGAGGAAGAAGTAAGAGGAGCAGTCCCCGAGGGGTCACCTGACCTTGGGGCTAAGACAGGTTGAGTGCATGCCCATTTGATTTTATTCTTCCTTTCACTTCGTTTTTCTGTTGATCATTCTTTTTCTCTTTTCTTTCAGTTTTGAAAAGGAAGGAGTTGTCTTCGGAGAAAACCCCAGAGGTGAAACGGGCCAGAGTGGAGCCTAAGGGTGGCTAACGGTCTGGTTTCGACCGGACCGGGCCGGATTCGGGTCGGAAATCGGCTCGGACCGGTTGAGACCGGACCATTAACCCCTTAACGGGTTCTGAGCCCGGTTCCGAGACGGTGCAAGGGAAAAAATCCGGATGGACCGGTATAAAAATGGACCGGAACCGGCCGGATCGGACCGGTCCAAAAAAAAAAAGGAAAAATCAAAATTCAGCCGTTAACTAGCCGTTGGCAATGGCTCTTTTGACCCCTTAGCCGTTGTCCAACGGCCATTTTGACCCCTCTAACACCCCATAACCATCCCTAACTATTTTTTTCCTATAAATACCCCATTATTTCATCATATTTTTCACACAAATCTTCAAATTCTCTCTAATTCTCTCAAATTTTCTACAATATTGCTATTATTCTACTTTGGCTATTTGTTAAAAGTTTATAATTTTGCTACTTTATCAAGTTCTAATTGGAGTTGCTATCAAAGTTATATTTGGCTATTTTGTGAAGTTTATAAATATCAAGTATTGGGTCAATTGGAGGCGCTTCTTGGTTGAAATATCAATTTTGCTATTTTTACGATTTTTCGATTATCAAGTATTCAACTAATTAATTGAAGTGGAGGCTCAAGTTTCAACTTCACCTTAATTATACGGTTATATTTGGTTGGTCGTTCCTACTTCTACTCTTTTATAATTTTTTTATTATATATTTATTTTATTTGCTATTATTATGTCTCAAAGAGGTTCAATTGGAACTAGTGGTGGGGGGCGGGCACGTTGTCGTAGGGGAAATAGGGGTAAAAAAATTGTTGGTAGTTCTAGTCAGTTCACCCACATAGATGATTCTCAATATTATCATAATGTTAGCGCTGATAATATACTTGATCACGAAATGTTAGAAACACGATATGGGAATCAAAGCCGGGTTAATTTAGAAGAAACACCTGAATTTCAAGCTAGTCCACCCGAAGTTCAGTCTGACATGCCTCCTGTACCTCCTATTAGGATACCGGTTAAACGTAAGGAAAGATCCGAGGTGCGGGAATTTACAAAAAAGAATGTTGAATCGTAGACGGCCATATGTGGTATTTGTGAAAAAGTGTGGGTTTTTAAAACTGGGGGGTAATGAGGGTGGGACGGGTAAACTTAGAGCCCATTTACAAAATAAACATCCTAAAGTATGGTCAATGCGGGCGGGTGGTATATATTTAGTGACCGAACATGGGGGAGTAGCGCATGATGAATCTTCGGGTACCCAAACAAGAATTAACCAAACAACAGGAGTGCTTCTTACTTATGATAAACAAAAGGATAGGGAAGGTATTGCTAAACTAGTTGCCCTCGAGGGTTTACCTTATAGTTTTCCTTCTTCTACTGGTTTTGTTCGTTATGTTCAGTCTATATATAATCCCTCTTTTAAAGGTTTTCAAAAAACTACTGTTAAAAATGATATTATTAAATCGAAGAACGAATATCAGGATTATTTGCGATATATGTTTGATAACTTTGACACTAGAGTATGTCTTACTACGGATATGAGTCGTTCTACTAATGGATGTGATTATATTACTGTTACTGTTCACTGGATAGATCCTGATTGGGTATTTCAAAAACGTATTATTGCTTATAAAGTTGTTGATGAACCACACACGGGAAATTATATTTGTAATAAAGTTTCATCAATTTGTCGTACGTACTGTTTAACTAACAAAGTTTTTAGTATTACGGTAGATAATGCTACAAATAACACAGACGCACTTAGGAACTTGATACCTATTTTGAACCCCCATTTTGCGGATTTTTTTCATGTTAGGTGTGCATGTCATATTTACAACTTAGTAGTAAAAGATGGTCTTGACTTGTTTAACGACATTATCAAAAAGGTGCAAATAGCTATTACTTATATTTTTAGAAATAAAAAACCAAGAAAGAAGACGAGAATGGGAAAGAAAATGTGTAGAATTAGGAATGCCAATTAGGAGAGTCCCAAAGGAAGTTTGTACTAGGTGGAACACTTTATATGATGCATTGAATGTTGCTTATGAATATAGAGTGCCTATTTCTCAAATGTATAATAAACATTTTATGGAAATCTATCACATTAAAGATGAGGATTGACAACTTGTTCAACATCTTCTTCAGTTTTTAAAATTTTTTTATCACGCTACTTTAGAATTTTTCGGTCAATATTATCCAACTACTCCTACCATATTATATTATATAGCTGGAATATCGGAATTATTGAAATTATATAAGCAATATGCAATTTACAAACCGCCTGTAGAGAGAATGATTGAAAAATTTAGAAAATATTTTTTTCCAATTCCTCCTCTTGTTTACATTGCTTCTGTGTTGCATCCTGCTTTTAAAATTAAGTTAACTGAACGACTTGTTAGAGAAATATATGGAAATTTAGAAATTACTCTTATTGAAATTGCTACTAATGGGTATCCAAGTGTAGAAGAGGCTATTGCTAAAGTTTATGCCGATACTGTGGCTGTTTTTGCAAAATATAGAGCTTGGACAGACACTGCTACACCAACGAAACCAATACAATCCACCGGGCAAAGTTCTTTTGATAGTATTTGCTTTTGATAAGTTTCGTTCCTATTTGATAGGAACCAAGGTCACTGTTTTTACTGACCATGCAGCTTTAAAATACCTCTTAGCAAAGAAAGATGCCCGCCCTAGATTGTTAAGATGGATTTTACTTCTCCAGGAGTTTGACCTTGAAATAAAAGACAGGAAAGGGACAGAAAATCAGGTAGCTGACCATTTGTCTAGATTAGAGAACCCTCCTCTTGAGTCTAGTGATATAAAAGAAGAGTTTCCAGATGAACACATCTTTTCTGTCAGCTCAGTAGTGACTCAACCACCCTGGTTTGCAGATATTGCAAATTACTTGGTTGGAAAATGGACACCTAGAGATCTCTCTTACCAACAGAGGAAAAAACTTATATCGGATGCTAAATATTATCTGTGGGATGACCCTTACTTGTTTAGAATTTGTGCAGATAATATCATTAGAAGATGTGTACCTGAAGATGAAATACCAAAGATCTTGTTTCATTGTCATGATGGAGCAATTGGAGGACATTATGCTGCAAACCGAACTGCTTTCAAGGTTTTGGAAGCTGGATTCTTCTGGCCAACACTTTTTAAGGATGCCCGGTTGTATGTTGCACAATGTGATAGATGTCAGAGAATAGGTAATATCACAAGGAGAGATGAGATGCCATTGCAATCTATTCAGGTATGTGAAATATTTGATGTCTGGGGTATAGATTTTATGGGACCTTTTCCTTCATCTCATTCATTTGAATATATCCTTGTGGCTGTTGACTATGTTTCACGATGGGTTGAAGCTATTCCCACAAGAAAGAATGATGCTCGAACTGTGTGCAATTTTTTCAAAAAAAATATTTTTACCAGATTTGGCACACCACGAGTCATCATTAGTGACCAAGGGACTCATTTCATGAATAAGCAATTTTCTGCTTTATTGTCAAAATATAGTGTGACTCATAAAACTGGAACACCGTATCATGCTCAAACTCAAGGGCAAGTTGAGGTTTCCAACCGTGAACTAAAAAGAATTCTTGAAAAAACTGTTGGAATCTCAAGAAAAGACTGGGCTTTAAAATTAGATGATGCATTATGGGCATACCGAACGGCGTTCAAAACGCCGATTGGAACATCTCCATATAAATTAGTCTTTGGAAAAGCTTGCCATTTGCCTGTTGAATTGGAACACAAAGCCTTTTGGGCACTGAAAGCATTGAACTTTGACTTAACCTCTGCTGGTAAAAATAGATTTTTGCAGGTTAATGAGTTGGATGAACTGAGGATGGAAGCCTATGAAAATGCCAAGATTTATAAAGAAAAAACAAAAAAATGGCATGACAATTTGATCCGACCCAAAAATTTTAAAATTGGAGATCAGGTACTTCTTTACAATAGCCGTCTCAGGCTATTCCCAGGAAAACTGAAATCCAGGTGGACAGGTCCTTACAATGTTACAAATGTTACTCCATACGGAGCAATTGAAATTCAACAAAGCAATGGAGGAGAGAAATTTAAGGTCAATGGTCACAGGCTAAAATTGTACTTTGGAGGACATTTTGAACAACACCCTTCAGTAACCATGATAGTATGATGAGTGCCATAGTTACTACGTCGAGCTGACGACGTTAAACTCAGAACTATGGTTCTTTATCCCGTAGCCATTGAGGGTGAAGCAATGGAGCCTCATAAGTCCAACTTAGATCTGACTAATTAAATGCTTAACCAATTGATCTGGTCAATATCCAGATTATTGTACAACCGGAACATCTCATGAAGGCCTCTACAAAAACAGAGTCACCTAGACAGGAGTAACTCCATGGTGATCGGTATGCCTAAGTTACTGGTTGGTTAACCATTCAATTGTCCAAATCTAATGTTGGCACAGGTAATTTTCTAGTTTATAGTCAAACTAGGACCTAATGACTGATAAGGTCTAAAAATAATTCAGTCTATTACACATAGAACATGTGTGGTCACAGTTTCTTTCAAGCTTTCTTCTGTGATCGTATATTTGAAAGCCAAAAAGATTTTTATTTTACTAATAAAATAATATTTTTATTATTAGAAAGTATTTTCTAAAAAAGCATTTTCATCCAAGAGAATGAAATGTTCAAGTATGAGGGAGGTTATTTATATATTATATACTATTTTTCTTATTATTTATGGTCATAAATTGTAGGTTTTTAATTAACAATATAAATTTTTTTAT